>CM034153.1:40691136-41314148 GCA_019776745.2 Taxus chinensis | reverse complement strand
GATGAGTTTGATCCACATGGTGTGTATGCTGATGGGTTTGATGTATATATTAAAATGTCGCATGTATTTTGTCGATGGTTATTATAATGTAGATAGATGATGTTGATGAAATTGTGATGATATATATATGTGATTTTGATGACAAATATTGATAATGGTGTTGTTATGCAAGAAAAAGAGGCAGGCGCCACAAAAATTGCCAAAAATAAAGAAAAGGCCCAGATTTAAGAAAAAGGACACATGTGACCGATATCGGTTAGATAACCGACATCGGTAGTGTAAGGACCGATATTGGTGAGGTCACCGATACCGGTTATTTCAAAACGAGCATTTCTAAAAATAGAAAAGCTTGGGTGGCAACTTAAGTTCTTATTTTTAGAGTCATGCAATAAGTTAAATAGGTGAATGCGATGCTGTTTGATGACTGATACAGGCAATTGCATGAGAGAATTGAGTGATAAGGAGGAAAGAGACAGGTAAAGTGAGTGTGGGATGAGATTCAAAAGGCAGAAAGGCAAGTTATATTTGAAGAGGGTGGTGAACATGGTTGAACGAGGAGAAGCATCCAGCAGGCAGGGACGAGAGGGAAGATAGGTTCCACCCCAAGCAGCTGTATCCCAAGAGGTAAACTGTTTGGTTGTATTTTAATTCTTGCATGTTTTGATGAATAGGATAAGAGGGTAGAGATGAGAAAGAAAAGGTGATAGGCAAGGGTTTGGGATAGAGTGAGTGTTATGGGGTAGGTAAGCAAGGTGTTCATGTATGTTTATAGGTATAGAGAAGAGTAAACGATCAAAGAATTATCGTTGGTGGTGGTTTTAAGCAGGTTGTATAGGATTGACAGTGACCGGTATCATTTAGAAATAACCGGTATCGGTTATTTATAACCGATACCGGTTACTGTAGGAATTTCCAGAATGTGAGAAAAAACACTTGGGGATTTGATTTATTGAATGGTTGTGTGTCGTTTTGATGTATGCAGGTAGAGGCAGGATTGAGGATGAATGACAGTGTGCCAGCTTTGTTGTCATGAATCTGAGCGGATATAACACCAACGAAATGGCCATTGATAAACCGTGTGGGGTTAAGTGGGATCCGCTATTATTCACGAATCGCACGCAATCACGCTATGTTGCAGGCGTTGATTGAGAGATGGAATCCAGAAAAGAATACCTTCTATCTTCCAATAGGGGAGATGACAGTGACGTTGGAAGATGTGTTTAGGATCTTGAGGCTCCCAATTACAGGAAGACTAGTGTATCAGGCAGGGCCGAGTGTGGCGCGGGGAGCAATAACAGCAGTATTTGGTCCGGCTGCACGAGATTTGACACAGCGAGGTTTGACATTTACTTATGGTATAATGTATGTAGCACACCCTGAGGCAACAAGGTTGGCAGTAGTATTAATGATAGCGGTGGGGTATTATGCATTACCGAGGGTGGATGGGGGAAGATTTCCAAAAGCATTGATGTGTATTATTTGGGAAATGATAGAAAGGAGTGTGACTTTCACATGGGCACCCGCATATCTAGCGGAGCTATACAGGGGTTTATGGGCTTGCAGGTGAAATCACAGGACGACATTGGATTGTTCATACTTATTAAATTTTTGGGCCTATGAGCACATTGTTTGTGTGCGACCGATAGGCCGACCTGTCCAGTCGAGAGAGACAGGAGTACAGAGGTTGGGATTCAGCCATTGGGTCTAGATAGAACAAGAGGTAAGGTCTCAGGCTGTGACAGAGGACATTGAGTATTATAGGTAGGTGTGGGAGATGGTGATGATTGCGGATATCTGTTGGAGGCGTTACGGGAACTATATGGTGATGGAGAACATAGTTGAGGAGTTGAGGGGTGTAGAGCGATTGAGGTGGATCGCGGGGCACAGGCCAGGTGAGTACGAGAGGATTCCTCTAGATCACGTGTGGTGATAATTTGGATTTTTTCAGGATATACCCATGGCCTATAGACCATACATGAGGATCGACGCCGAGGCATCATTCTCACCTCCCCGGCCGACACCTCCAGAAGGACCAGAAGAGATAGCAACCGATCGCAGGGTAATGGATGCAGGAGCGACAGAGGCTTATAGATTATGGTGGGCGGTAGAGTTGCAAGGTTCACGTGAGAGGGCCGATCATCCTGACATAGCTATGATTACAGTGGAGAGAGATTGTCTGCAGGGTTTAGTTCATCAGCTCCAAACGTGGGTGAATGAGACCACGGGATTGTTAACGGTTGCAGAGTCACGAGTGGAGAGACTAGAGGCAAGATTCCACCACGCGAGAGGGCGTATTCATATGTTACAGGAAAGATTGGCAGATCAGTGGGAGGAACCAATAGCAGTGGCACCTTTGAGGATGGAGAGGCCAGGCGAGCGGCATCGATGATCATGATCATCACCTGGTTTGGAATGAGGCGCCAGGATCTAGGTGAATTTCATAGAGGTATAGAAATAAATAAGGATGTCAGCCTGCGCGTCGATGATAGAGAATATGTATGTGTTTAACATCTAAATAAAACTGAATATGTATGTTGATTTGAGGTATGATAATAATAAGAATGGTTGTGTTTTGAATGTTTTGTTTTGAAAAAGGATAAAGATGAATGTGAGAAAATAGAAATATGCAAAAAGATTTATATGTACCACACATGATAGGTTATGGTAGGGGATGGTTGAGCTAACCTTGGGAGACCCCATGTCTCCTAAGTGCTGCCTACATAGCCCATTGCAAAAATCGAGGGGCCTCAGACCGATGTAGTTCTCCCTTATGAACAGGGAGAGGTGAATTCAGGCAATTTGGTTATAGTTAGGCAATTTGTGGGTTGGTAAAAATATTGATATTGGTAGGGTAACATTGTTGGTGTTGGTAAGGGACTGGCGATGTTGGTGTAGGTATAGGTGAAACGAAAGTTAGCTTACCCAAGTAGTAGGGAATCATGTCCTGATTAAGGTCAACACACAATCCTAGATTCGAGTAAAAGAGGAAAAAGTGTCCCGTAGTTGAGAAGAGCTAAACAAACCACTTATTAACGTAGGATGAGCTTGAATCCCTAGGTGCCTTGCATATGTGAGAATTCGATAGGTGAAAAGAGTCGTATAATCACAATATATCAGATATACGTCACGTCCCTTGAGCGTTGTCATTTTGACAAATGGTGAAGTGAGGTGGCTGGTAGAGCTAGGGCACAGAGAACTTGTTAGAAGGTGATTATGCTGACTAAAGAGAACCAAACCTAAATAGACAATTCCATGACTCAAAAGTGCTATTGAATACTGCTTTTTACTTTTCTGGATATAGACTGATCGATGTGGGAAGTCCATAGGGGATATGCATTTTTTTATTCTTGAGCTCTTCACGAAGCTGATCAATGCGAGAAGCTTCTGATAAAGGCTGACTTTATATAGCTATCCTTCAAGGGAGCAGTCTATTTATAGTAGCAGATGCGGTTTTTGTGTATAGCTACCCTTCGGGGGAGAAGTCTATTTATAATAGTAGAAATGGCTTTGCACATAGCTGTCCTTCGAGGGAGAATTCTATGTATAACTTTAGAGGTCTAGATATCCATTCGGCATGAAGCATCTAGTTTTGTAGGAAGTTTGACTCAAGAATATCCCATAAGCGTATAATTGAGAACGTGTTATTTTGATACTTTTAAGTCATGGACGAGACTAAAAAGGGGAAGGCATCTTTAAGGGGAGGTGATGACCAAACCATATGAGCGTGATTCAATTTTGAGATACATGAAACAAAGTGTGTGAGGTGGGAAATGAGCTCAAGGGACGAGTGCAAGGTAGATAAGAAGTGATATAACACTAAATTCAACAGTAGAATGGTCGGAGATGCAAGGCATTAAGGGGTTCAGGATCAGGATTACCATTAAGCGAAGCTAAACGATAAGTTCCTTATCCATAAGTGTGAGTGATAATGTAAGGCCCAATCCAATTTGGAGCAAATTTGTCGCGTTTGCTCTTTTCTAGTTTGGTTACATGTTGATTCTCTTTGAGGAAAAGATCACCAACCTTAAAGGTACGCTCATGAAGTCACTTATCATAAGCACACTTGATGCACTTTTGATAGATTTGAAGGTGGTCAAGAGCTGTAAGACGACGCTCATCAAGAAGTTCCAATTGGGCTAACCGCTCTTGGCGGAGATCATCATTGGTGAGAATATCCTGAAGAGATATTCTTAGTGAGGGTATTTGTACTTTGAGAGGAAAGACAGCCTCGGTACCATATACCAAAGAAAAAGGGGTGGCATTGGTGGAGGTACGAATGCTAGTCCGATAAGCCCAAAGGGAAAATGGGATGTGATCAGGCCAATTTTTCCCAGAATCGTTAACGACTTTCATGAGAATTTTGGTCAGGGTTTTGTTAGAAGATTTGGCTTGACCATTTACTTGTGGATAGTAAGGTGATGAGAAGCTAAGCTTGATACCAAAGTTGTCACAAAGGTCTTATAACAACTTATTTTTGAAAGATTTTCCATTATCTGTTATCAGGCGATGAAGAACACCAAAATGACAGATAATGTGATGGTTAATGAATTCGACAATTTTTTCTTTTTTGGTTGAAATTAGTGGTATGGCCTCCACCCATTTAGTGTAATATTCAGTCGCTGTGATTATCCAATGGTGATGTTGCGAAGAGGGCGGGTGAATTTCACCAATAAGGTCTAAACCCCATTGTGAGAAAGGCCAAAGATCTCGTGCGATCTGTAGCGGATGGCTAGGAGTATGTTGAAGGTTGGCATGTTGTTGACACATAACACAATGCTTAACATATTCGTATCAGTCGTTATTAAGAGTAGGCAAATAATAACCTAGGCGAAGGATCCGTTTGGCCATGGAAAGGCCACTAAAATGTCCACCACAAATACCGTCATGGACTTGTTGGATGGTATAGGTGACCTCCACGCCGGTCAGACATCGAAGGAGGATGCCATCAAAGCCACGTTTATAGAGGAGTCCCCCCATGACGAAATAACGAGAAACACGTTTAAGAAAAGCACGTTTTCCGTTACTAGTAAGGTCAGGTGGAAGAATAGAGGTTGTAAGGTAGTCGTAAAATTGGTGATACCAGGTATCCTGCGAAGTAGCAGACACATTATTTATCATACAAACATCTGGGGCAGAGTAAGATGGGGAAAAGAGTTGCTGGACCAAGATGAATATGTCAGAATCAGTTGGTGAGGTAGGAATTTGTGAGGCTAAGCAAGCCATAGTATCCGCAAATTTGTTAGTGGAGCGGGGAATAGTTTGGATAGAATAATGAGCAAATAAGGTCAAAAGTGAATTCACGTAATGTTTGTACTTTTAAAGTTCCTCATTTTTATATTGGTAGATGCCCATAACTTGATTGACTACCAATTAAGAATTGCCGAAAATATTAATAGATTTTACACCTAAGTGTAACGCAACCTAGAGACCCAAAACAAGGGCCTCATATTCCGTTGTATTATTAGTGCAGGGGAAATCGAGACGGAATGAAAGAGGCATAGGCTCAGCGTCAAGAGGAATGATAAAAACGCCAGCCCCTTTGCCGTGCTAGCATTTGGATCCATCGAAGAAGAGGGTCATTGGATACGATTCCTCATTGAGTGAAAGAGTAGCAATGAGTTTGTCAGGAAATGTAAAATTGGTAAATTGCTCCCGAGGTAAAGGGGCTTCCGTGAGTTGGTCTACGATAGTTTGTCCTTTGATTGATTTCTGGTGGAAAAACTCAAGGTCAAGGTCGGCGAGGAGCATAAGCCATCGGACGATGCATTGGTTTAGATGAGGCTTGGTGTACATATAATGGATGGGGTCCGTGTTGGTGATGACAAATTTTTTGTAATTTTGGAGGTAGTGTCGGAGTTTGGTGGCCATGACTGATAGGGCTAGGCACAACTTTTCTACATGTGTATACCTAGTCTCATAATCCACCAGAATATGACTTATATAATAAATGGATTGTTCTCGATGCTCGGAGTCACGATGTGCGAGCATGGCTCCTACAGCATGGTCGGTGGTGGAAAGGTAAAGGTAAAAAGGGCGATCGTCCTGAGGTGGGATAAGCACTGGTGGCTGCAAGAGATAGGCTTTAAGAGCTTCGAAGGCTTGGTGGCACTCTTCACTCCATTGGAAGACAATGTCCTTTTTAAGGAGATGATGGAAAGGTTGACATCGATCCGAGAGCTGCGAGATGAAACACCGAATAGATTGGAGTTTACCCTATAAACTACGCAATTGTTTGAGGTTAGTAGGTGGGGGCATCTCTATGATATCTTTGAATTTAGATGGATCGACCTCAATGCCACGTAAAGAGACAATAAAACCAAGGAGTTTTCCCAAAAGGACACCAAAGACACATTTCTTTGGTTGAAGACAAACATAATATTGTAAAAGGCGATCGAAAATAATTGTTAAAACATCGAGATGTTCACTGCGATGTTTAGATTTGCCAAGAAGATCATTGAAATAATCCTCAAGGATAGTGTTCATAATGTCATGAAAAATGTAAGTCATATCCTGCTGATAGGTCGCACCAGCATTCTTAAGGCCAAACCGCATGACATGATAATAAAAGGTTCCCCAAGGAGTTATGAAGGTAGTTTTATGTTGATCGGCCGGGGCTACCAAAATTTGATTGTATCCCGAGAAGCCATCCATGAGAGAAAGCATCTCATGACGTGCAGTGAGATCAACTAGTTGATCAATACTTGGTAAGGGGAAGTCATCCTTCAGGAAAGTGAGGTTAAGGTCCCGAAAATCTGTACATATCCGAAGTCCCCCCGTTGCTTTAGTAACAGGTACGATGTTAGAGATCCATTGAGGATAGTCAATAGGTAAGATGAAGGAAACAGAAAGGAGTCATTGAAGCTCTTCTTTGACCAAGAGGGAAATGTGTGGGTGCATTTTTCTTAGTTTCTGTTTAACTGGTTTGGCATCGGGTTTTAGGGTAATGTTATGGACAGCAATGTCAGGATCAATTCCTAGCATGTCAGCGTAGGACCAAGCGAAAGCTTTGTTGTGGGCACGGAGGAAGGTAGTGAAGGCAGTTTGTTCTGATGCGGTAAGATATTGTCCGATCTTCACAATGTGAGGATCGTCCTCGGTGTGAATGTTGATTTCTATGGTCGACTCATTCAACATGGTTTGAGTGTCAGATGGTAAGGCGCGTTGAATATAAGAGTCGTTCACACCAAGGTAAGTGAGGATGGAGTCGTCATCCTGGCACTCAACAACATTAATTGAAGGTGAGTCCTCTTCGATCATGTTTGGATACAGAAGGGGAAGAGAAGATGGGTCTTCATTACCGTGTTGATAAGTGAGAGGACCCAGGAAGATAGCGTTTATGAAAAAAAAAATTTAGGAGTGATAGATTCAGGATCTGTCGACTCTGTGGGTGACGATGGCAAAATGGGTGATGGTGGTTCGGAAGGGGTGACTTCGTCATCTTCCTGGATACAAAAAATATGTGGTGCTTTCAGTGTAGGTGGTTCGAAAAATCCAAGACCACTACGATCTTTGTGTTTGCATGTAGTTATGGGAATAATCATATGTCGGCCTTGTTCATAAAGACCGAAACCAAAGCACTTCCAAGCACAGCGTGTCAGGAAGGTGAGAGTGAAACGACGGTTACTTAAATATTGAAAATAAAATTGGAAGGGAGCCACACCCAGGGGAGGTTCAGGGGTGACGGAGGATGTATCGACACCCCCATACATTAGGTTGGTGTGGCAATTGGGTGGTCCGTAGGAGATTACTTCCCCCACACGGTGGTCATAGGTAGGATGCACCTGTAACTGTCCATACTCCTGTGGAGTATGGAAAGTGCTAACATTATATAGGCAATACTCCCCCATCATAAGGCATTGAAAGACATCAAATAAGGGATCTGAGGTTGGGATGTTTTCCATGGGAAAGGGAGTGGAAGTGGTAGTGGTGGTTTCATTGGTTGAAGGTGTAGGTTTGGTTGAGATCGATGGTTGAGGTGTGGTTGAAGTAGATGGTTGGGTTGAATGAATGGGTGTCTTGACTGGTATAAGCACATCATTAGGGTGATATAACATATTGCAGGTTTTAAAGGGGGGAGCATTAGCTTTTACGGTGTAAGACTTCCCCTCATACTCGAATTTTATGCATTTATGTAAGGTGGAGGGAACGCATCCCATAGCCTGGATCCAAGGGTGGCCTAATAACATGTTGTATTGGAATTCTCCCTCAAGGACATAGAAGATTTTGGGTAAGATACATGGCCCTACACAAATGCTAAGGATCACGGTGCCTAAGGTAGAAGTAATAGCATCGTTGAATGAACGTAACATGGTGGGGTTGGCACACATGCAGCTAGAGGGGATATTCATTTGTTGGAATGCTTTTGAAGAGATGATGTTTAGGCTAGTGCCCTCGTCAATCATAACACGACGTACTCGGATGTCCCGGACGTAAGCCGAAATGAAAAGAGCGGGGTCTAGATCTTTTGCCCCAAAGTCGACAATTTCATCTTCGGTGAAAATGACAGTAGCGGCTTGCTGTACAGGGAAAAAAGTGGTTGGGGAGGTAGGTTGTTTGGTGAGAGAAGCAACGTGACTAGGTGTTAAAATGGAGGCAACGGGAAAAGTTTCGTTAGGTAGGACCTCTATCCCTTGAAGGATCTCAATGAGAGCTTGTCGATGAAATTCAGAGGTTTGAACAAGATCATACAACGTCATTTTTACAGGTTATTTGTGAAGTTGTTTGATCATGGTTCGGTGGGCAACGCCATCAGAGACGGGGTAGGTAGGTCCACGAATAATAACTTTAGGTGGTGGTGTGATCGGGATGGTGGACGAAAGAGAGGCCGCAGGTGTGTTTTCTTTAGCTTTCCCATTGTTTTTCTGCCCTCGAGTAGCAACACTAATCATGTTGATCTCGTGAACACAAGAGGAGGAAGACGGTAGGGATAAGTCATGGTCTTCAAGAGGTGGGGTTGTAATAATGATAGATCTTGGTGAGGCGGGGACAAGTGGTATAAGAGAGGGGATTAAAGCTAAAGGTTTCTCCCTTCGTAAGTTGTCTTTCTTAACCTTTCTATTTGAGAGAGGTGACTGAAGAAGTATGGCTTTAAAATCTTTGCATCCCTCTACATCATGTCTTGGTGTGTGGTGGTAAGCGCAGATTTTAGACTCATCATAACCTATAGGTCGAGGTTTAGATGGATCATAGGATCTAAGTGGGGGTAGGGAAATGGTCGCATTCTCCACCAACATATCAAGGATCTTGGCATAAGATCCTTTGAGTGGGTCAAAATCAGAGGAAGATGAGGCTATTGATTGGGTGAGTTTTGGTAATGTTTGGGTATGGTTGGTTTGTATGGGTGGTGGTTTAGAAAAGGGGTTTTGATAATTGTATTTAACTAAGTGTGGCTTCTTCAGCGCAGAATTTATGTTTAGCTGATTAGATGATGAAGCCATAGATGATGTGGCAGCAGGAAATAACCACAAAGAAAGAGGAGTGATGGCAAAAAAATCCTTTGATGATAGAGTTTGTTTAGGGTTGATAGGTGGACATGATCTCTGTATGGGTATAGAAGGTGCAGGTCGTTTTAGAGAAAACACAGGAGGTGTGATGTATTGAGGCAAGGTGGAGGGGTGAGGTCCCAATATGGAAGGTAAGTGTGACGGCGAGGGTTTTAGTTGTGGCAGAGGTAGGGATTGGATTTGAGGAGATTGGATTTGTCTCCTAGGTGGATGGATGGATTTATTTTTGGATAAATATAACCGTTTAGGTGGGTGTGTTAAACTGGGTATTGGTGGAGTCCCAAGCGTAGGGGAAGGTTTGGTTAGGTTAATAGAGGTGGATGAGGTATTCAGTAGAGATGAAGGGGGTGAAGATGAGGACATAGGCATTTTGAGTTTTTGTAAACACCGCGGGTATATGGTAGAGGTGTCTGGATCGGTCATCTACATATGAGTAGAGCATGGTGTACTTAAACGCCCCCATAGGACTCGTCTATCTTCTAAGGGATGAAAATCTTCACATGTGAATAGGAATTTTTGTATGGAAGAGAGGTGGGTTGTAATTCCGGTCCATTGTGGGTGTGATACATGGGGTAAATGAGTCTCTGTATCAATGGGTGTTAAGAGGTCAACCGGTTGCTGAAAAGATTTAGGTGATGAAGAACTAATAGGTAGAAGGGCATGTTGGAGGGGATCTGTCATGATTAAAGAATGTGGCGATGTTAATTCAAGGGGTTTCTCTTCTAAGGATGATAGAAACAGTGGTGAGCCTTCCTCTTGTATAGCAAGAGTGGTAGAAGGAGATTTTTGGGAAATATATAAGTTAGATAACATTCGCTCATAGTCTTGCAGGGATGTGGCGTAAGAAGGCTCATCTATGAGAAGAGAACTCTGGGTGGTTAATTCCTTCATGGGTAAAGGAATGGCAAGGATTTCGTATTGTCTTGATGGTGGTGAAGGGGATTCGGGTCCCTGCGTTAGTGAAGAGGCTTGATTCAAAATTTTCTCGATAGAAGTGTTTGGTTGGGAGTTGAAGACCGCATGGATTTCATGAACACTCTCCTCGGCTAAGATATCTTGGTTTACGTTATTGTTAGATGAGTGGTTCGGGAATGGTTTGTTGAATATTTTCAAATTTCGGTTGGCGGGGGCATTAGGATTATCGAGGGTTATATCCCCTGCATCAACCATTTCCTGCACTATATTTTTCAACATCTTACAGTTTTCGTGACTGTGTCCCTTCACGCGATGGAAATTACAGAAGTCATTTTATTTGTACTAAGAAAGGTATTGCATGGGTGGAATCAAACCCGGAGTGAGGTTTAACAGGAGGCAAGGTGATAGCTCCTGATTTGAGAAAATTTTCAAAAATCACACCATAAGTTTCTCCCAAGGGAGTGTAGTTGATGGGCTCAGCTTTATACTTATAGTTGGTTTTTTGTGGGGTACTAGACGGTGCTTGGGATTTGACCATTACCGCGTGTACAGCTCCTTTTGATTTCGAAGTAGTCGATGCATGAGAATTGGTGGTGTTGGGTTTGTTGGTGGAGTCTTGGGTTCGGAAATTAGGGTTTTTGTTGCGTAACCACAATTTCTCTTCCTCTAAGGCTCAAATTTCTAGTTTTCGAGCCATAGTAAAGGCCTCATCAAAGGTGCAGAAAGTTTGAATTTGGAGGGTAGGATAAATGTGCTTAGCGCAGGCCCACGTAAAGAGTTCGATGAGTTCGGCCTGAGGCAAGGCATAAGTAAGTTGGTTGATGAGGCCTCGCCATCGTCTAACGAAATCTGCGATAGATTCATCTTCAAATTGTTGGACGGCATAGAGGTCGGTGATAGATACCTTCTTAGCAATATTAATGGAGAAATGATCCAAGAAAGATTGGGCTAATTGGTTAAAAGAGAAGATTGAGTGTTGGGTTAAAGCACTGTACCACTCCAAGGTGGGTCCTGATAAAGACATGGGAAAGGTGCGGAGTAGTAAGGCATCGTCATGAGAAATTAGATAGCAGGCATGTCTAAATGATCGCAAGTGTTGTTGAGGATCCTCCTTACTATTAAAACGAGTGAATTTTGGTAATTCCCATTGAGGAGGATTTGAATGAAGGGGGACAGAAGGATGAATAGGCTCCCAAAAAACTTGCTCGTATGTCAGGGTGCTACGGCTTCCTGAAACAGAAGCCTCCAGATTTTGCATCTTGTCCATCATTTGTTTGATGAAATCAGTGGTTGGATGAGATGATGGTACGGTTGTTGTAAAAGGTGGAGGATTGGGCCAAGGGCCTCCACTAGAAAATGGTGGGGTTAAATGTTGATAAGGTATTGAGGATGAATATGTTGAGGTGGCCAAATAGGGATGTCCTATATAAGGTTTTGAAGCCACCGGATAAGTGTGTGGAAATGAAAAGGTGGGCGGAGCTTGAGAAGGAAAGCTCATGTGGATAGGTGTCAGAGAGAAAGTTATGAAAGGGGCAGTCTGCGAGAGAGACTGGGTAGGAGCAGTCAGCGGTAATGATATGTGGGGCCCCAAATTAACCAAAGGAAAGCCAATCTATGCCGTATGAACCTCTGAAGCCACTGAGTTAGGAGATGGGGCTATGGATGAAGAAGGTAAGGGGGAGTTATTAGGTGGAGAAGGAGCTAAATGAGCAGCTATACTAATAGGTATACCAATAAGGAGCTAACCGTCGGGTGTACGGTCAGGGGTATGAGACAAATAGTACTGTACAGCACTAGGATTAGCATCCAAAAATTTCACAAATTCCTTATCTCCTACAGGGATTTTGGGAACCTCACTGGTGTCCGTAGGATTCCCCATAGAATGTGAAGGGGGTGATTCATGAAAAGGCATGGAACAAGCATGTGAAACCATGGCCGTGACTTTTTTCTAAGTGATAACAACCATGGACAAGAGTACACAACAGGGATTTAATCTATCAGGAACAGAAATAGCCAGAAAATGTTGGAATTGGTATGTTGCTAGTTTGTCAGGAACTGTGAAAGAAAATAACCAATATCGGTCTGATAACCGATGTCGGTTAGAATTTAGCTGGCGTCGGTCGATTAACCGATGTTGGTAGAATAAAAATGGTGTAAGAAGCTGTAAGGAGCTACTGATTTGGGGTTAACAATGCTTAGTATACCTACCAAAATGTTCTGAAGTGATCATTGAAACAACGTATGACAGAGAAACAAAAATAAAAACAAGCAAGATGCACATGCAAATCAAAAGACTAACCCTAGGATTAGTTTTAATTATTGTGGGCTTATGCCTTAGACGCAAGATGCTGTCAATCCTAAACAAAAGACTTAGGGGAAATGTCAAGTTTGTTTTGGCTTATAAGGTTACCTCAATCGGGCAGAGGAATACCGCGGAAAAGGGGGGATGTTTGAGTTGTTGTGTTGATTATGATGTGATTTGGTATGTGTTGTGTAGTGAAAGTAAGATTAATTTCTTGTCAATACCGTGGATATCATCCCCACATGTACGACCTGTTACTTAATCTATGTTCACTAGAATTGAAAACAGTAAGCAAGAATGTGATGCACGTGTTTTAAACCCAAATTGAAAATGATATTCGATGAAGCAAAGGAGATGACTTTCACTAATGCAAAGATGTGAAAGAAAGAAAAATTCTTTTACCAAAATGACAAAATATTTTGTGAATACTTAGCAAAAACAAACAGCAAGTATGCTCCCTATATGAAAGAAAGCAAGAAAGAAAGAAACCCGAAATGGGTCCCACCGGGTGTGCCAAAATGTATCGCACAGAATGTTTCCGTTCTTGGAATAGATTTGCTTCTATCCTTTCATTCTCTTGAGAAACATATAAGGGTTAGGGCTAGGAGGAATACCGGTTGAATGCTGGGAGGGTGTGCACGTACCGTAGAGAGAGATTAGATCGATTGCGAAGAACTCCTTTTTTTCTGGGAAGGACTACTAGTTCCTGACGAAGATACAGGCCCGAGGACTGTGATGACGAAGGAAAGACTCAGGTAGGATGATCTCACAATCAAAGATGAGCTATCTTCTCTCCTAATGCTTGGATGAGTGTCACCGGGCTCTGGTTACTCAGTTGTATTCTTAGGCTTGATGTTCTTCTCTGCAAACTCTTTTCTTTCCTTCACTTGTCTCTGCTCGGCCAAGTGAATTCCTAATCTTTCCAATGAATTTTTCCAAATCCCCTTTGTTTTTTGGTTGGGGGAGGTCATTTACAGGGAATCGATGGTGGTTACGTAACTGATGGAGGTCGAGTAGGAACCGATGTCGGTTAAGTCAAAGTGGGATATTTTTAGTAAAATAGCCAACTTTCCCTCCTTTTCTCCTAAGGAATTAGTTGTGGGCTTGGTCAAGTCATTATTAGGTTGATTTTGGTGCGAGTGAGGAGTAATTAGTCATGGGTGTGGATGTAGACCAAGTTATAGGTCTTTATTAGGTTAGTTTAGGGTTAGGACTAGGTCATGATGAGGTGGCGCAATGAGGTGGCGGTTTTGGAGATATGGATTTATTAATTATACGGTAATTAATAAATAATTGTGCAAGGTTTAGGTGGTGAGACTAGGTTGCGAAATGAGATGTGGGGCACAGGGTGTCGTAAGACACAAATTTGGTGTCTACGGCTACAATTCATGTTCTCATAACATTTTAAAATTTTGAGTGTAACTATCTCAAATAAGTCATACAATTTGAATATTTTTATTTTTTAGAAAAAGTGTCCACTTAAGACCCTCTTTTGGTCCCCCAACTTGGTGCACTTACCCATACGCTCACATGGGTTCTTTGGAATAGGAAAAGATTTATATAACCCCACATTATGGGATCTCCCCTTATCCAACTGACATACTCTGAAATCTTACTATAAATTACACACATCTACAAACATTTTCAACCAAAAAGTAACACTCCACTAGTTTCTCTCACATCTTATCAAAATCAAAATGTATTGGTAATGTATTACTATATTTTTATTTCATCAAATTATCTCTTCTTGACCCTATGATAATGCACAACTGGTTATCCTCAAGTAAAAGGGATTCTTACAAAAATAAATCTAAGTATGTTTTTCTATCAACACTTATAGGAATTTTCATACTCTCCATGCCTCATAAAATTCTTAATCTTGTGCATACAACTCCATAGATTCAAAACCCACTACTTTCAATTTCATCTCTATCAACAACATATAATGCTTACTCATCAGATCACTAACTCTAAATATTAGACTTTCCACTTCTATACATCAACAAAAATTTAAACCCCTATAGGTAATCTACCTAGTTCATATGTCTCTAGTTCAACTTACCTTAAATATTAATAAACAACAATATTTGATCGTTATAAGTAACATACATTCATTTAACAATAGGTCATGTATGCATTTCTTATGTTCTTACAAAATTTCTTAGAAATCATGATCAAACAACTTATACTATCACCTTTCATCATTCAAATTCCCACTAAAATATGTTACTGGCCTCCCTTCCTAGCTTAACATTGTACTAATGGATAAATCACTAGCATCATAGTCAACTTGGAACACACCTTCATGAAATCAGGTAATTCCATTATTGGATTATTTATCTCATTCCTCTTCAACTCTTGAATTTTTCTCTCTACACACTAGATCCATATGAACCTCTTATTATCTTCTTACATGGCCTATGTGAACACACACCACTAATGTCCCTTATAAAATTGAAGTAGAAAATATCCAACCCATGAAACTATCGTGCCTCAAATGTACTCTATGGTGATGGCCACTTTCCTATTACGTAGAACTTATCTAGATTAATCTTCAAACCTTCAGTGGAAATAAAAAATACAAGATACACCAAATCCTCTTGCATAAATATTACATTTCCTCAAATTTATGATCAACTTCTTCTCACACAAGTACTGCAACACCTTCCTTATGTATTGCAGACACCAAAATTCTACACTCCATGTCTCAAGCTCATTTACGATAAAAAATAACTTGTTTACGACACTCCACAACATTAAATTGGTCCCTTTTTAATTAGATTAATTTAATAAACACACCCCTCACATCCCTAAAGTGTTATTAATTAATTAAATTAAATAAATAAACAAACCTCACACCTCACCCTCACACCTCGCCATGATAACTCGAACACCTCCACTAGTTACAACTAACTAACTTACTAACCTGCCAAAAATATCACTAGACCACCCCTAACTTATCCTTAACCACCTCTCCTCACTTAACTAACCATAACTAAAACAAATTTATAAAAAATCCCTCACCCTCATCCTTACTAAATTAGTTTAGTTCTCCCATATCTTATCTTAACCACTTGAAATCCTCCAAAATTGAGCTGGAAATAGAAGTAAAATCACTCCTTTTGAAAACCTAACTAAGATTTCCCACAATCACTGACCATTTACCCAATCACCGATGATCTATAAAAACTTGTTTCCAGACCTCTTTTGGGAGGGAATTTTCATCTTTTGTAGGTACAATTTGATCTTTCTCTGACATTCCAGAGTCCAATTGTCTTCAACCAAGCTCCGTCACCATTATGCTGCTATGGAATTATCAAATTGATTGTCGTATCATCCATTTTCATCTCCAAATCATCCTCACTCATCTGTAACCCAAATCAAATGGTTACGATGGGTAATTGTTTCATTTTGTCTGTTTTAGTCACTAATAACAAGTAAAATTGTTCATATCTTGTTTATCATGTCATTAATGATATGAAATTGGCTTTAGATCATAGAATAATTAAGTTTTTATATTTTTTTTGTAGACTGTTAAAATCTACAGCAATAGCCAGCGATTGACCCAATTGTTGGTGATTCCTGTGTAATATTTGTCTTTTTCATATTTCTTAGAATCTGTCTAACTTTAATTTTTTTTTTCATTTTCTAACTTGTTGCCCAATATGGTGATTTCAGGTGGCTTTAGGAGGTAATAATTACCCTATTTCTGGATTTGATTATTTTCCCATCGTCTATCATCCTCTTTACTAGGAGTAGTACAATCTCCTTCACGACTTAGAACTTTCTGCAATTCAGTTAGTACCTTTCGATCAATTTGAATCTATTTTTGCATCAAGGTCTAGAAAATCACTAGAAATAACTTCCCAAAAATCTCCTAACATATCCTTCACTTCAATTAGAATTGATTAAACCTTCTCCATCAATGCCTTTGCACACTCTCTTTGTGTCAGATTCACAATCAACAAAAAATATACATTGTTTTTTTTCACCTTATTCAAAAATTACATACTTGATAATAATAAAATATTAGGTTAACACTCTTATTTCTCACCTTATCCTTCTTTAGATTCATAGTGTACTTCTTCACATCCTTCGCCACTCTAAATAGGTGTTTGTGCAGTCATCTTGTTGTGCCTTTATATCAAAATCCCATAACCTTATAAATATCATATGTCATACATTCATAGGTATGATGTCACACATCAATTCATCATCATACTTCATATCTAGAACTTCATAAG
Organism: Taxus chinensis; assembly: GCA_019776745.2. Taxonomy (NCBI): domain Eukaryota; kingdom Viridiplantae; phylum Streptophyta; class Pinopsida; order Cupressales; family Taxaceae; genus Taxus; species Taxus chinensis. The sequence continues at coordinate 41,297,184 of CM034153.1, read as the reverse complement.
ACACTACACAATCACTACTAAATTATGTACCTTCTACAACTAAGATAGCTTATATGGATTGAGATATTTGAGCCTCTTCATCTCCAAATTTTCCACCATCTCTTTTACAAAAAAATTATCGGAGTTTCCACTATTCATAATCAATTTTACAAATTTTACCCCAAACTTTTTATATTGTTTTGAACAAAATATTCCTTTTCTTAGGTTCAACCTCATTTTTTAATGGTTTCAACAACACACACTTAAACATAAAATCCAATCATCTTTGGATTTTCTTCATAACTTAACATATCATCAATATCACCTTGCATAATTTACATAAATTTTGTTACAATTCTTTCCATCACTTTGTTCATGCAAGAAATTAAAATCTCATTATTGTATTCTTCCAAACCTATAACATTTATTTCTAAATTTGTGACACCTTCCAAGAAAACATAATCCTTTTACTGTTCTAAAATTTCCTCCTCTTTTAGTTGTTCCTTCATTGCATGATGTCAAGCACACCTTACCTTCATGATACCCAAATGTCTCTCTACCACCGCCTTATCTATAGATTTCACAAATGTTATTGTTTCACCAATAAGTTTTATGCTTTCTAGGACAAAATAGATAGAAGGTAAAATGGTAAGGAGGAATACCTGTGAGGCAAAGGCCAAAGGTAGAATGCGCACGTTGTAGACTTTTGATCCAAGCTGATCGTGTGAGCTTCCCTTTGGCTAGGAGGAATGATTTGTATAAGAAACACAACAACACCACCAAATAGTATTAACAAGAGTCAGAGGACTTCAAAGAAAGGCTAGATCCAGGAAGCATGATGCTTCCTCGAATGGCTATCAATCCTCTGTTTAATACAATTTAAGGTAAGAAATACCATTTCTTATTGTAGTTGATAAGATTTAGGTATCTCTAATTAACATACAACAAGTGAATTTTACTCAACAAAAAAATGTTATAATTAAATTTGGATGATTAATGGGATGGTTTGGGTCTGTAGGTGTAGCAAAGGCTATAGGTGAGGTTTGGGTGAATTTAGGAAAGGTTTTGAGCTATTTTGGGGAAGTTTTTAACTCGATATTATAGGAAAAATTTCTAGTCTTAGAGACTGGTATTAGTTGATCGAACGATGATGGTATAGAAGATAGACCGACGTTGGTTGGATAACTGGTGTCATTAGGGGAAATTTGGTTCAAATATTAAAAACGGGAGTTTGGACCTCTCTGTTATTGCACAGAGAGTGAAGGAAGTGTTGATAAGGTCATGATATTGTTAAGAAGACCCAGGTATTCTAAAAAGGAGGTTAGAAAGGGTGTAAATTCCTATGATGGTTGAATAGTGGGTTGGTAGGAAGAAGGTAATATATGAGTAATGGAAATAATGAAATACAAAAAGAAATGAAAGATATGCACTTAAATAAACACAAATGATAAAATCACAATACTCAATTGGTATGTTGTAGATCCTATGAGTGGAGGTGGTTGGTAGTTGATCAAAGAAGAGATACTTGGGTCCAGTGCCACAGAAGTACAATCTGTGTGCGCCTATGATTATTCCAACACTCTGGAAGGAGAATCACCTGTTTGTCTTGCATTGTGGTTGTGTGTGTTTATTTTCTAGATGCAGGAGGGCTTGAAGATTCATTCTTGAATGTAATTAGGATCTAATAATTGAATGACCAACCCAGGTAAAGGGTTGATTTGGCATGATTTCCTTATTGGGTTTTCTTAAAATTCTATATAAAGGAACTAATAGCAGTTTAGTTGACCAACATTGGCCGAGGATAAATTGGCGTCGGCTAGGGTGAAATAGTTCTATTTACTAAAAATATGTAGATCTTCCTAGATTTGGCATGATTTCCTTATTGGGTTTTCTTAGGGATGTATTGCCTAGAGTATTGGTGTAGGTGATCCCCCTCAAACTATAATTCTCATGAGAGAAGGCAAGAAGATCTTAGAAGAAGTTTATTTAAGTGTAGAAATAAGTCTTATTTAGTTAGGTCAAGTAGTGACTCAACACTGGGAGTGATGACTTGGTCACTGCGAGTTAAATTTTCCTAGAATGGGTCCAACATGAGGTGTCATGATGATGTGGAGGTGTGAGGATTAGATTAACTTAATTAAATGAATTAAATGAATTAATAATGTGAGGATGAATATTAATATGGGGTAAAGGGGTCATGGTTAGTTAAATGTGACACGTTAATTAATTGAAGGGGACCAAGGGGAGTGTGATCCAATTTTAGTGTCTACATTTGCCCCTTTTTATCACGTAGATTGTATTGATAAGTGACATTGAAAAAATTAGTAATTTCACACCCTAGGTATGATTGAATATTACGTTTCCCCTTATAGGTATGATTGAATATTACGTTTCCCCAAGTATGGGAGAAGGTTAGGTTGCCTAGAGTATTGGTGTAGGTGATCCCCCTCAAACTAGTAACTGATGAGGCGTTAAACGGAGTTGGTGAGTGGTATTTTAAATAGGTAAGTGATGAAAACAAGGGTATGTTGGGTGATGACCTCTTGTAGGTAAGGGTGATTTTTATCAGGTAATATGTAGTGGTAGTCTAATGCACACACATGTATATAATTTGATAAGGTACTAGGTTTAAGAGCAACAAAATCTAAATTATCAAAGGTTGATAGGCTTATCTAAATAAGGTTGAAGTGTTTCAGGTATCCAAGGTATAAGATATGATCCTAAAAAAAACAAGAAAGGTGTTGGAATGGGCAATAGGTTTGTTCTAGGGAACTAAAGGTTAGGTTAGGATAAACAACATGACAGTAGGCAAGGTAAGGTCAGTAGGTTAAATAACACGAGTAGCAGTATTATCTGAAGAAATGATAATAACAAGGTATAGCAAGTAAACAAATTTGAGTGTCAAAACGAGTGAGGTTGGGTGTGGTGATGTTAGGTAAGGTAGAGGTAGGGGAAAAAACATTTGCCAACTGATTCTGAGGTTGGGTGATAGGAAATAAGGTTATAAGGGTGAGGTGCAAGGTCAGGGTCAACTTTAGGTTAGGCAAAAAAAGGGGTTCGGGTAGGCAAAAACGGTGTTATATGGTGCAATTATGTGAAAAAATTGAACTAAGGATGATATAATTGTCATAGATTATCAACTGTGGTCATGGCCAACCGATGTCAGTTAAGAGATACTGAGTGCAGTGCACTAGGGCACATGACCGATGTTGATTTAGGGAAAACTGACGTCGGTAAGGTCAGATTTGGGATAAAAGGGTAAAATCCATAAATTATGGATTTATTTTTGTTGTTCCATTTGTGAAAATGATAAGCAGAGATGATATTTCATACCATTGACGAGAGTGACCATGATTTGGAAATATTCTAGGCTTATTTAGAGAGAGGTGATTGGTTGGAGCGGTGTATAGACGGGCATACGAGAGCTTTTTTCATGATTTGATTGGTAGAGAACTAGGGGTTTGATTCAAACATGATGAAAATAGGAAGAAGTGAAAGAGGACCACTGGCTTAGAGACCAGAGATCCTTGTAAGGAAAAGTCAGTGTGTAGAGGTAGGATTCAATCCTTTCTCTTTGTTTTTGATTGAATTTGTAAGAAAAAATGAAATAAAATAGGGGGAATGAAAATTCAAAATGTAGTTAAAAATGGAATAATTTGGGTATGGGGTGGGTACAATGTAGATTAATTAGGGTGTAAAATGGAAATGGGTGGGGTTGGGTCTTTTATGGGTAGGTTTTAGGCTTGCTTTTTTATTTTTTAGAAAATTGGGGGCGCGGGGGTTTGACTTTAGAGCTGAACTAGAGACTGATGTCAGTCTCTCATGCCAGCATCGATGGGAAAATAATTTAACAAAATGTAGTTAAAAATGGAATAATTTGGGTAACAACATTATTTCAAGGTGACCGATGTTAGTCACTTTGAAAACTAACTTAGTTTGAATAGGTTAAGTTGAGAAGGCAAAAATGAGGTTAAAAAATGAAATTGGAGGGTAGACAAGTAGTGAAAAAAGGAAACAAAGAGGGATGAGGGAGAGAAGCAAGTGGGTGAGGGTAAATATAGGTAAAATAGGTGGAGAATAAAGGAAGAGTAGGTCATAATGACGGAATGGGTATGGGAACTTGGTAAGCTAAATTAGAAGGAATGATAGGCCAAGGAAGTAGTTAGGAAATAGATAGGTAGGATAATTAGGTTGTAAAGAAATGGGAAAAGTAGTTTAGTCTTTGATAGTGTTGAGTGGTATGGATGAAGGCACAACATTAGTTGATGATGCGGGACCATCTCCCACCATTATTAGGGAATATACGTCCCAGTGTTACTAAGGACAAGTGGACACATATGCAAGATGTCATATTGGTAGGGCATTAGGTGTAATAGGCAGATCCGACAGGATCATAGTCTCATGGTCGTGCTCATTGATAGATGGGATGTAATGACCAAAACCTTTCATCTACCCACCAATGAGATGACCATTATGTTGGAGGACATATATAGGATTCTGTGGCTGTCTATTGCTGGTGAGCTAGTATATTTAGTATCAACAGATGGAGCCTTCAAGGTGATGATTGAGGTATTTGGGGAGATGGTGAGTGACCTGATAGAGCACAATACTAGTCTTATTTATGGGGATTTGTATGTTACACATCTGCAGGAGACATGTTTATCAGTGTTGATGATGGTGGTGGTGGGGTGCTATGCACTTCCTGATTCAGAGGGTGGTCAGTTTCCTAGAGGGATGATGGGAGTATTGTGAGATATTATTGAGGATTGGGTTTTATTTGCATGGGCACCTGCATATTTAGTGAAACTATACTGTGACTTGTGGGATTACTAGAGAATGCGACGCTATGCCATCTGTTATATGTTCCTACTGCACTATTGGGTGAACAAGCATATTGTGGTAGTGTGTCTGTGAGGACTACTGGTACCAAATTGGCACCATGGGGGAAATAGGGTAGGTTACAGGAGTTATGTGGCCCTACATGGTCATCCTCAAGTGGAGGAGGCAACACATAACATAGTATACTATAGATGGGAGTTGGAGGGCCTGTATGCGATGGACATAGTCTGGTGGCCATATGTCAGTTTTCTAGCTTTTAGAGGGATGGTTGAGGAGCTACATGAGTTACAATTAGTGTGCGGGATATTGGGTAGATGTGTTGGTGAGCACAATATAATCCTAATTGACATAGTTTGATGCTATTTGAGATTATAGTAGGATGTGCCACCACCCTTCCCATAGTGTCACGGTAGATGATGAGAGACCTTTGTCTCCACCCCAGCCCACAGACCCCAAAGGATAGGAGGAGATACCATTAGATAGGAGATTGGACGATACATGAACCACTGTGGCATACAAAAAATGGTGGGAAGTGGAGTTATAGGCAACACCACCATAGTTAGGTCAGCTAGAATTAGCCACAGTGATGGTTTAGAGGGATGCCCCTCATGGATAGGTGACCACGCTGGGAGTTCAGTTTTGATAGGGAAGGTGACTACATTATAGGGTCACCTGATTGCTACCAAGGCTCAAGCACAGGTACAAGTATAGGCTCCTGTAAGGGATGGTACATAAGTAGTTGTGCTACATGTGCATATTACTGGTTTACAGGGAAATTCGGTAGCCACGTAGGTATAGGTTACGGCCTTATAGGCCTAGGTAGGTACATAGGTACCAACACATGCACCAGGATAGGGTCTTGTAGTACACACACTAGCACCAAGATAGGGTCCTCTATTGGTAGGGAAGAATTCATAGGTGGTCATTAGGCTGATGGTACCACCCCAAACCATATCTATGGTGAGGTTCAGGGATGCTCTAAAAGAGGCCCGCTATTACCAGGATCATCTAGAAACTGTAGGTATTTATGTTCCCTCATATTCTAAGCATAGGGCTCAGTAGGTAGATAGTGAGAGGACTAGGTCCAGGAATCACAAATTAGGTAACACATGGGGTCATTTTTCCCAGAGACAGTTTCAGGGTGAGGTTACCAGTTCTCGCAGACTAGACCCATCTGAGGGCCAGGGGGAGGAGATGGGAGAGAGAGGACAAGATGGCCTCAGGTGGGGCTGATTGATAATGACATGGATACTTGTATGATGATTTTTGATTTTTATATATACCTTCCTGCGTGTTGAAGATTTTGTGAGATTGTATATGAGAGTTTTTGAGACACTTTGATTATTCATCCCTATGTATATATGTATTGATACACATGCATTCCTCTATATATAGTTGATGATTATTATTGGATGAATGATGTACTCTTTTTAATTTCCATTTTTATAGTGTACCATGGGCATTAGATGAGTTAGACATGATTGAGTCTAGGTCATTTAGGCATGATGGAGTCAAGTATAGGAATGGTTTGGTCAGGTATAGGCATGGTAGAGTCTAGGTAATCTCCAAGTTACTAATCTTATGGAAATAATGTGTTGTATGTATGTTGTGTTTAAATTTATAAGTAATTAGTATCATGAAAATATGAAATGATTTAAATAGAATATGGCTGTGGTGATAAAATGGTAGTTATGTATGTTTTTACGATGTATTAATTTCCAAGTTTTTGTGTAAATGAAAACTAACTAGGGTAAAATATGAATGTAAAGGGGGAAAATTGGTTAGTGGAAAAAGTGTCCGAGCTAACCTCCAAGGGCCCCATGCCCTCAGAGTGCTACCTACATAGGCCCAAAAAAAAGGGGCCTCATGTTGATGTAGTTCTCCCATAAACTAGGGAAGAATATGATAAGAGATATGAATGGGTCAATGAGTTTTAGGCATGACTAATTCTATGTCATTTAGGTATGATTGACTATAGGTTGAATAGGTGTCGGTGATTTTCGTGGAAGAGGAATTCCTAGAATGTAGGTGTTGAAGTTTTTATCATGTGAAGGAGGATCAATAAGTAAGAAAAGAGGTGAATGGTAAGAGGAGACAAAAATCCACGTAATTGGTAAGAACCATTGAGTCTATCATATCAAAGATTGGATTATGAACGTAATACCCTAAATGCGTTGCTTGATTGAATGTTCTAAGGATGAAGAAAGTCACATGAACATGAAATTTCAGATTCACAGCACATCCCTTGAGTAGGTGGAAGATGAGAAAGAAAATATGGTGAGGTGAAATGGGTTGTTTTAGCGTAACCTTGGTGTGAGACAACATATCTCTTCTGTAAGATACCAAAGACTAGAATAGGCAAATCCATAATGAAAAAGTTATGTTTTTCATTTTTATTTTGTTTTATACACTGATCGATGTGGGAATTCTATGTGAGATGAATAGAACATCTATGTGAGCTGACCAATGCACGAAGTTTCAAAAATATTTATTTTATTTTTACAGAAATAGTCTTCTTTTTGTGATAGAATATGTACAATAGGGCTAGTATTTTATTAGTTGTCCTTTAAGGGAGCAATCTATTTATAACATCAATATGGAAATATAGATGTCAATTTGGAGGGAGTCATCTATTTACAAGAAGTTTGACTCAAGGATTTTGAATTTGAAAATCCCATATATTACTTTTGAATTGTTTTTGTTTTAGACTTTTAGGTCATGGACAAGACTATAGATAAGTATAGGCTTCTTTTATGAAGACAAAACCATAACACATGAGGTTTATCTATGAAAGAGATGTTTTAAGTGATGAATGACCATGGGATTCCATCCTGAAAAGGATAAAAAGTATCCATGAGAATCATTCCATGAGTAGAGCCGTGGTACTCATATTAATGATAAGGCCAAAAGGAAATGGGTAATCACATGATTCTTGTTTAGTCGTTGATCCTTAAAATAGGTAAGTGGAAGGTGGATGTTGCTCAAGGGATGAGCATTTAATAGAAAAAAGGTGATATAAGACTTGATTCAATAATATAATGGTATAAGATGCAAGGAATTGAGGGGCTCAGTTTCAGATTTACCTTCGTGTGAAAATAAATGATAAGCAACTGATCCATAGCCATGAGAAACAATATAGGGTCCAAGCCAATATGGGGCCAACTTTCCCTATTTACTTTTCTCCACTTTTGTTACATGTTGATTTTATTTTAGGAAAAAGTCACCGGCCTTAAAGGTTCGTTCGTAGAAATGTTTATCATAGGCATGTTTGATACATTTTTGGTAGATTTGGAGGTGATCAAGAGCATTTATATGATGTTCTTCTAATAACTCAAGTTGTGTCAAACGATCCTAGTGAAAATCATCATCATTGAGCATATATTTGAGTGAGATATGAAGAGATGGAATTTTGACTTCGAGAGGCAAGACAACCTCTATACCGTAGGCCAAAGAGAAAGGTGTGGCATCAGTTGAGGTACAAATAACAGTTGGATAATCCCATAAGGAAAAAGGAATGTGCGTGTGACAATCCTTACTAGTATCGTTAACCAATTTCATAAGAATATTATTTAGAGTTTTGTTAGTCAATTCAGCTTGGCCATTTGTTTGAGGATAATAAGGTGAAGAAAAACTGATTTGAATGTTGAAGGCATCATAAAGTTTCTGTAGGGTTTTGTTTTTGAATTGTTTTCCGTTATCAGTGATGAGGTGATGAGGAACACCAAAGTGATAAATGATGTGATGGTTGATGAATTCACATATTTTCTCATCTTTTGTAGAAATAATAGGTACGACTTCTACCCATTTATTGCAATATTTGGTAGCGGTAATAATGTTGAGTGTGGAGCTTAATTAATTCACAAGAAGCTTGTTTTTACATGTTGTTGGTTTTGACAGTGACTGGCATCAGTCAGGAGGTAACTGACATCGGTTAAGAAGTGACCAACATTGGTCACCTGTACGATGGTGCTTTTTTTTGGTCGAGAATTAGAATAAATATTTTGTTTTAAAGATAAATTTTTTATTGTAAAAGCATAGTTAGTTTTCCAGAATAGATATATATGCATGTATGTATTGTATGAGGGTATGAGAGAAGAAAATAACAATTTTTTTGCATTTTAGTTTTCTTGGTGAGCAAGAAAGAGAATCTGAGTGAGGTAAAAGCATTGAACACCCTATGAAGTGTTACAAGACAACATATCTTCATCGTATTTCCTCTATAAAGAACTAAATAATAATATTATTAATTTCTTAGTGGATGTAACCCACACTGGGTGAACCACGTTAAATCTAGTATTATCTTTCTCTTGTTTTATTTAATCTTTTGGTTATTTCTGAATTCATTGCTCGTATGCTTTATCTTATTATAGATCTATGCAACATTGTTATATGGTTTAACCCCAAAAAATGGTATCAATTTTTTTTTTCAAGTTTTTTGTGTTGAGAAGATTTACTCACAAAGGGTTTTCTGATTGAGTGGGAGTAAAACAATGGTAAAAGATAGTAAATACCGAGTAGTGAAATTTTATGGTCGTAATGATCAACTATGGAAGATGCAGGTGGAGGATTATTTATATTAGAAGGATCTATACTTACCGTTGGATGAGCATGCATAAATGGACCCGATGACCAATGAAGAATGGAAGTTTATTGGCAGAAAGGATCTATGATCTATAAGATTGAGCTCGATAGCATTAGTGGTTTCAGATTTTACAGATGCAAAAACACTGGTAGAGTTGATGAAATATTTAGAAAATTTGTATGGAACTCCTAGTGCTTCGAATAAGGTTTATTTGATGAAAACATTGTTTAATTCAAAGATGCAAGAAGGTGGATCTGAATCTAATCATTTGAATGATTTTCGGTCTGTTGTAAATCAATTAAAATTGGTAGAAATTCTATTTGATGATTAAGTGAAAGAATTTTTATTCTCATGCTCTTTTCCAGATAGTTAGGATAAATTTGTAATAGATGTAAGTAATACAACGTTTGCTTCTAAAGGTTTGAAATTTGATGATGTGGTTAGTGTAATCCTTAATGAGGAAATACACAGGAAAAGCTCAGAAGAAAAATCATCAAGAAACACTTTAAATGTAGAAAGTAGAGGAATATCTAAGGAGAGAACATCTAAGAGCAAGAAGAATGGGATATCAAATTCAAGACATGACAGATCTAGATCTAGGTAAGGAGATTTACGTTGCTGGAATTTTGGAAAGAGAAGACGCGTAAAGGAGTGTTGGTCCAAGGAAAACAAAGAGAATACGACATAAAAAGGTAAAGAGGTAGATGTTGCAAGTGAGGTAAAGCAAGATGCCCTTATTCTCTCCTTAGAAAATAAATTAGAATTTGGGTTTTAGATTCTGGAGCTTCTTTCCATGCTACCCCTAATAAGGGTTATTTCAATAATTATGTTTAGGGTGATTTTGGACAAGTTTATTTAGGATATGATGAGCCATGCAATATTAATGGTAAAGGTGATGTTCATCTAAAGTTGCAGAATGGAAATCCATGGGTATTGAAAGATGTGAGGCATGTACCAAGCCTCAAGAGAAATCTAATATCTATAGGGAAACTAGGTGAATCTGGATGTGTGGTTACATTCATAACCAATTCTTGGAAGGTTACAAAGGGATCTCGTTGTAGTAAGAGGTAAGCATGTAGGAAATTTATATCTATCTACCTCTATTAATAATTCCTTTTCTGTGCTATCTACTATAGTTTGAGATGCAACCATGTGGCATAATCAGCTAGGCCATTTGAGTGAAAAAGGAATGCATACCTTAAAGGCTAAGGGTAAGCTATCATATTTGAAACAATTAAATCTTGAATTTTGTGAGAATTACATATTTGGAAAGAAGAAGAGTGTGAGATTTCTCAAGGTTGGGTAAACAAAGAAGGAGCAAAAATTAGATCTTGTACACTCAGATGTGTGGGGACCAGCTTAGTTAGATTCTACTAGAGGATCCTAATATTATGTGAATTTATTTGATGATGCCATAATGAATGTCTAGATCTATTTTATTAAGCATAAATATGATGTTTTTGATACTTTTAAAAGGTGGAAAGACCTTGTGGAAAATGAAAAAAAAATTAAATTAAAGTGTCTTAGATATGACAATGGTAGTGAGTATTGCAACAAGGCTTTCAATGATTATTGTTTGGTAAATGGAATACAAAGAGAAAGAAGGGTTCCTAGAACTAAACAAGAAAATGGATTTATAGAAAGAATGAAGAGGAAAATCATGGAATGTGCTAGAAGCATGATGATACATGTCAGTTTTCCTTTGAAGTTTTGGGAAGAAGCAGTAGATACAACAATGCACTTGATCAACCATGGGCCTTCAACAACATTGGATGGTGGAATACCAGAAGAAGGTTGGTCTAGAAAAGAGGTAGATTTTTCTTTTATTATAATTTTGCGCTCAGAAGATTTTGTGCATGTTGATAGAGAAAATAGGAAGAAGTTGGATGTTAAATCTAAGAGATGCATTTTCATTGGTTATGGCTATGGTGATTTTGGATACTGATTCTAGGATTTATAAGATTCTAAGATTGTTAGGAGTTGAGACGTTGATTGGAATGAAAAAATAATGTATAGGGATCACGTTAGAGTGCCTAAAAATGAATAGGTTGATAATATTTTGAAGGAAAATCAACTTTTAGATCTAAAGCAAACATCCATAAACACTGACATCGATTCTACAGAAACTGATGTCATTCAGATTAAACGGCATTGATAGTCAAGATCTAGTTCAAATCAAACAACCAGTGGAACCGACGTTAGTACTCCTTGAATTGATGTCGTTAAGGAAACCGCAATCGGTTAGTAGATTGAGGAACCATGGTCAGTTACAGAACTGTGATCGGCTACAAGTGAGCGACGTTAGTCACTGAAATAAATTGACATGAATGTGTAACAAGAACAGAATGAGCCCCAGACGCCCCAAAACTTAGTGAGAAGGTCACAAATGGTAAGTAGACCTCCAGAGATATTTTCACCTTCATTTTCTTATGTATTATTGACTGATAGTGGTGAACTAGAAAGATTTGAAGAAGCAATGCACATAGAAACCCATGAGCATTGGGAGCATGACATGGATGAGGAGATGGAATCCTTGGAAAAAAATTAGACATGAGATTTGGTCAAGTTTCCAGTAGGTAAGAAAAATCTACATAACAAATGGGTTACAGAATCAAGGGAGAAGAGGGTGGACTGAAAAGGTACAAGGTGAGGCTTGTGGTAAAGGGATTTGTATAGAAAACATGTATTGAATTTGATGTGATTTTTTCCCGTGTAGTTAAAATGACTTCTATTCATATTGTTCTAAGTTTGGTTACAAAAAAATATTTTCATTTAGAACATCTTGATGTTAAGATGAATTTTCTTCATGGTGATTTGGAGGAAGATATTTATATGCAGCAGCCACTTGGTTAGTAATGAGAAACTTGTGTGCAGATTGAAAAAGAGCTTATATGGGCTCAAACAAGCTCCAAGGAAATGGTATTTGAGATTTGATAGTTTTATGCATGAGTATGGTTATATAAGATGTGAATTTGAACATTTTGTTTATTTTAAGAAGATTAAAAATGGGAGCTATGTTATCTTGTTAATTTATGTGGATGATATGTTGATTATTGGATCTAGTCTGCAGGACATTGGTAAAATAAAATAAATTTTAGCTCACACATTTACAATGAAGGATTTGGGAGCCGCAAAGAAAATCCTTGGAATGCAAATTCAATGAGACAAGAAAAACAAGAGGTTGTATTTGTATCAAGAAGCTTATATCAATAAGGTGTTGCAAAGGTTTAACATGAAAAATTCAAAACCTATTAGTACACTTATGGTTGGATACTTAAAATTTAGCAAAGATCAGTGTCCTTCATCACACAAGGAGGTTGAGTACATGACACATGTTACCTATGCTTCACAGTAGGAAGTATTATGTATGCCATGGCTTGTACTAGACCAGACAATGCACATGAAGTGGGAGCTATGAGCAGGTTTATGGCTAATCCAGGTAAAGAACATTGGAAAGAAATCCAATGGATTCTTGGGTACTTGAGAGGGACATCCAACATGGAGTTATGCTATGGAGGGTCAGATACTTCTTTACATGGATATGTTGATTTAGATATGGTTTGATATTTGGATGGTAAGAGGAGCACCATTGGATATGTTTTAACAGTCAGTGGAACAAAAATTAGTTGGATTTTGAGATTGTAAAAGGTTGTGGCTTTGTCTAATACATAAAAATAGTATGTTGTAGCTACAGAATCTAGCAAATAGATGATATGGATGAGTATGTTCATGGAAGAGTTGAGAAAGGAGAAAGAGGGTTGTAGATTATATAGTGATAGTAAGAGTGTGATCCATATGGAAAAGAATTTAACATTTCATTCAAGAACTAAACACATTCAATTGAGGTATCACTTCATACAATAGGTGTTTGAGGATGTGAAATTAAAGTTAGAGAAAATCCATACATATGAGAACCCTGCAGATATGCTAATGAAGCCATTGGTAAGGGATAAGTTAGAGATTCACTCCACTTCTATTGGTCTTCAATTTTGAGACTTAAAGAGGAAGAAACGAGCCAAGAAAAAGGAACCAAGGATGGTGATGCACAGTAAAACGTATAAATTGATCTTCAAACAAGAAATTATTGAGTGTGGAGCTTAATTGCTTCACAGGAAGCTTTCTTTTACATGTTACTACTTTTGACAGTGACCAACACTGGTCAGGAGGTAAATAACATCGGTTAAGAAGTGACCGACATTGGTCACTTGTGCGATGGTGCTTTATTGTTTGGTTGAGAATTAGAATAAATATTTTGTTTTAAAGATGATTTCTTAATTGTTAAAGCGTATTTAGTTTCCCAGAATAGATATATATGCATGAGTACATTGTATGAGTGTATGAGAGAAGAAAATTACAATTGTTTTGCATGTTAGTTTTCTTGGTGAGAAAGAAAGAGTAGCTGAGTGAGGGAAAAGCATTGAACACCTTGTGAGGTGTTGGAAGACAAAATATATTCATTTTATTTCCTCTGTAAAGAACTGAATAATAATGTTGGCTGCTTCTTGGTGGACTTAGCTCACATTGAGTGAACCAACTTAAATATGGTGTTTTATTTCTCTTGTTTTATTTTATCTTCTAGTCATTTCCGCATTCATTACTTGTATGCTTTATCTGAATATAGATCTGTGCAACATTGTTATATGATTTATACCCAACAAAGAATCCATTGATGACATTGGGAATAATGAGGGTTGATCTCTCTGACAAGATCTAAACCCCATTGAAAGAAACGATAAAGGTCTCATGTGACTTGTAAGGCATGACTAGGGGTGTGATGAATATTAGCATGTTGCTAACAATTCGCACAATGCTTGACATAGTCACAACAATCATGGTTTTAGGTGGGCCAGTAACAGCCCAGGAAAAGGATGCACTTACCAATAGCTAAGCCATTGAAGTGACCCCCAAAAATCTCATCATGAACTTCCTTGATGGTGTATGGAATTTAAGAACCTGTAAGGCATTGTAAGAGAATAGTGTCAAAGATGCATTTATAGAGAAGACCACCCATGATGAAATAATGAGAGGAACTTTTTAGAAAGGCTCATTGTCTATTGCGAGTAAGATCTAGAGTCAAAATTGAAAGGGACAAGTAGTCCGAAAACTACTTATACCAAAGGTCACATGAGTAAGTTTCAATGTTTCCTAAGGGATTGACGTATCAGATTAGATAAGAAGGTGATTGCAACCTTTGTACTGTGAAAAATATTTTGGAATCGGAGGGTGAAGCAGGGATTTGAGAAGCAAGATAGGCCATGGTGTCTATAAATTTACTAGTGGAACGTGGGGTGGTTTGAAGTTCATAATTGTCAAAGGTAGTCAAAAACATGTCAACATGATGCTTATACTTTTGAAGTATCTTGTCACGACACGAGTATATACAATTAACTTGTTTCACAACCATTTGAGATTTTCCAAAGATATTAATTGATTTAATGTCTAAGGCTATGGCAGTTTGAAGACCTAACATGATTTATTCATATTCATCAATATTGTTAGTACAATCAAAATCTAGTTTGAAAGATAATGGCATAGGCTCACTGTTAAGAGGAATGAGGATAACTCTGATACCACCCCCACGCTGACATTTGGAACCATCAAAGAATATGGTCATCTAGTAAACTATACCGTCTAGGGAGAGGGTAGCGATGGATTTATCAAGGAAGTCAAAGTTAGAAGATTGGTTTTTGGAGAGAGGTGCGTCTGTGAGTTGGTCAGAAATGGTTTTTCCTTTGAATTTTTTTTGGTGGATGAATTCTAGATCTAGGTCTGCAAGAAGCATGAGCCAACGTGCAACACATTGATGTTGGTTGGGATTAGCGTACATGTAATATAAGGGGTCAATATTGGTGACAACAAAAGTTTAATGGTTGAGTAGGTAATGGCGAAGTTTAGTGATGACAAAAACTAAGGCTAAGAAGAGTTTTTCAGTGTGAGTATATCTAGTTTCGTAGTCTAAAAGCGTATGACTTATATAATAAACCACTTGCTCCCTATGTTTCTCATCACGATGAGTGAGCATGACACCCAGGGAATGATCAGTAGGAAAAATGTAAAGGTAAAATGGTTGGTCATCCTTAGGGGGAATGAGCACAGGTGGTTGGAAGAGGTATTGTTTTAAGACATTGAAGGCTTTGTTGCATTCATCATCCTATTTGAAGGAGACATCCTTTTTGAGAAGATGATGAAATTAATGGAAGCTGTCGGAAAGATGAGAAATAAAGCAACGAATAGATTACAACTTTCCTTGTAAAATATGAAGTTGATGAAGGTTCGTAGGTGGAGGCATCTCAAGAATAACCTTGATTTTAGCGTAATAAAATTAAATGCCATGAAAAAAAATGATAAAACCAAGTATCTTTACGAAGAGAATAGTGAAGACACACTTCTTAGGTTGAAGGTGAACGCAGTATTTGATGAGATGGTCAAATTTTTTTTAAGGACAATAAGGATCTCAGACTGATGTTTAGATCTGGAGATAATATCATCAATGTAATATTCCAATATGTTATGCATGATGTCATGAAATATATAAGTAATAGCCCATTGATATATAACACCAACATTTTAAAGGCCAAAGGGCATGACAAGATATCATAAGGTCCCCCAAGGAGTGATGAATGTGTTTTTGTGTTGATCTTTTGGGGCAAGTAATATTTGGTTATAACCTGAGAAACCATCTATAAGTGATAACATCTCATGGCTGGTGGTGAGATTAACTAGTTGGTCAATACTAGGTAGAGGAAAGTTGTCTTTGGGGAAAGTTAAGTTAAGGTTGTGGAAATCTATGCAAATGCAGAGTCCCCCTATCACTTTTTTGATAAGAACATGTTTCACCATTTTATTTACATTTTTGAATGATGAAACAGATAAGGGTAAAGACTAGGAGGAATACTTGGTAAATAGGTTGGTTGATGGTTGTTGTGCACATTCTGACTTCTTGATCCAATTTCGATTGTGAGAGCTTCCTTTTGGCTAGGAGGAACTACCTATATTAGAAAAAAAGACCACAAAAGATGAGTTAAATGATATATGACATTGGACTGCCTAGTGTATGCTAGTTCTGGGAAGTGTGATACTTCTTAGATGGCTATCAATCCATTGTTTACAACAAAAAAATGTGAGAAATAAATAAAGTCCTACTATAGTTGATATGATTTAGATATCTCATTTAAGTACAATAACCAAATACAATCACAACAGGCTAGGATATAGTTGGATTTAAATGGTGAGGAGACTATTAAAGTACTGGGACTAGTCAGTGTATCATTCTAGGATATTTAAGTCAATTGGTAGGAGGTTGTTTGGCTTTGTTCTTGAGAAGAGTACAAAACACATAGACCAGCATCAGTCTGGTATGATCGATGAAAATTCAGTGATAACTGACAATGGTTACTGCAGGTTTTCAATAACTCACTAGTTAATGATTTATGGATTTATCTGAGACTAGCCTGAAGATGGTGAGGAGTGGCTTTAGGTCTGGAGAGGCGTTAGAAATAATCAGAGATGTCTAATAGTTAGGTATGGGTAATTATATGGTGTGGGTGAAGGAATGATCAAACTTGTATGGAGATACATGGTGAGGAAGTGAGAGTTCAAGTAGAATATAATAACGAAGGTAAAACATCCTATTAGAATGAGAATAGAAGAATGCTGGTTAACAAGATACTATGATGTAGGTTAGATGAATGGATGGAGGTGACAATTGATTGGAGGAATGGTGTTTGGTGCCATGGAAGTGCTTCATGGAATGATACCGTGGGTGTAATGCTCCTAGATTTGTTTGAATGATGGTTATGGATGCTTGGATGCACGAAAATATGCTAGTTCTGCTTGTATACAAATATGATCTCATTCTCCTCTAGTCTAGAATGTGCCAACCCCCCAAAAAATGTTGCTAAGGTGGATAAATGGTAACTGACGAAGGTTCCGTATTCATTGGCATTGGTTTAGGTTTGATCGGCATCGATTAAGGCGGGATTCCCTAGGTTTACTAAAATGGGAAGATCTTTCAAATTTCTTGGGCCAAGTTGGTTTGTTGTTGTGGATTAGGAGGGTAGATTCCCTTCTAATGAGCAAGAATGTGGTTAGAGAGATCTTAGGAATTGATTTTAGGGTTAGACCAAATCTTATCTCATTAAGGCAAGCAAGACTTAGTTATTGTTGGTTATAGAAACATGCCAAGAATGGGTCTAGGGTGAGGTGGTTGGATGAGGTGTCTAGGCTCGGTGGAAATTAGGTCAATTAAGGTAGTAAAATGATGGATATTATGAGGATGGGTATTTAATTTAATTAAAGTAATTATATTACTTATTAATATGGGGTGAAAACGGGCCATGGTTAGGTGCCCATGTTTAAGTTGGTTATCCAATCAGAGGCTAAGGGGAATGTAACCAAATTTAGGTGTCTACATTTTCCCATTTTTGTCATGTAGCTTGTATTGGTAAGCGATGATGAGAAAAATAAGAAGTGGGTGCCCCATGTGTGGGTGAAGGTGATCCCCCTCAAACTAGGAACTGGTGAGGTGGAAGAAGGAAGTGGTCAGTTGTTTGATAAAAGGTGGATGTGGTGAAAATGAGTGTAGATGTGGGTGACTATGGGAAAGGCTAGAGGTCAAAAATAGGTAAATAAATAAAAGGGTCAGGGTCAAAGGTAGTGGCATTCAAATGCATGCACATGTTTTAAACTGTGACATGAATCCAGGTTGAAGAGCTTGCAAACTCTACATCGTCCAAGGTCATTAGGTTTATCCGAACAAGGTTGAAGTGATTCCAGTATCCAAGGCATAGGATATGGTGCAGAAACACAACATAGGTCAGGTGCAGGAACATTTAGGTATGTTCTGATACACCAAAGATTAGCCCAGGATAAACAACATGGCAATAGGAAAGGTAAGGCCATTAGGTCAAACAACACAAGTAATAGTGTCACAAGGTATAACGAGCACATGAGGTCACATGTAACTAACAATGTTCCAGGTCTAGGTAGCTAGGTCATGGTACGGGTAGGGCCAAGGTATGAGTAGAATAACAAGTCCCTAAATGCAATTAAGGAAAGGGATACTAGTATTTATATATATCCTTTTACACATGTATGTATACATAGACTTTCTGATTTATAACTGATGGTATTTATAGTATGGATGGTGTACTTGTTTTAATTTTTATTGCTATATATAGGTGGAAATCAAGTGGATTATGCCTGATAGAGTCAACATCATGTAGGCATGGTGGAGTCATGTCTGTTTAGGCATGGTTAAGTTAAGTCAAGTTAGACATGATGGAGTTAGGTTGATGTAAGTATGGTTGAGTTAGGTCGAGTTAGGTATGATTGAGTCAGGTTAGTTTAGGCATGGTTGAGTTAGGTCGGTTTAGGCATGATAGATTTAGGTTGATGTAGGCATGGTTGATTTAGGGAGTTTTAATGTCTAAGTATTTGGTAATATGAGAGACAAATGTTGATGTATATACTGGGTATGGTTTGTAATTTCCAAATTTGTGCCATAATGAAAATGTGAAAATGATAAATGGATAATTTGATGATGTAATAAAATGTGTATGGGTTGATGTTTTATTTGGTTTAATTTCTAGCTATTGATATAAATGGAAACTAACTAGGGTAGACTATGAATAGAAAAGGGAATGGGGGGAATTGGTTAGGATGAAGAGTGGCAGAGCTAACCTCTAAGGGCCCCATGCCCTCGGAGTGCTACCTACATAGTCCCAGCAAAAAGGGACCTCAGGTTGGTGCAGTTCTCCCATAAACTAGGGAAGATTGTGATGAAGTAAAGGAATGGATTGATAGATGTTAGGCATGGGTGAATGTAGGTCATAGGCATGATTGAGTGGTTGTTAAATATAGGTGTCGATGAGCTGGTACTATATAGGATAATCAATAAGTAATGAGGAAGGTGAATGGTAAGAGGTGGTAAAAGAGCCACATAATTGATAAGAACCCTAATGATTCCACCATACATAAGAGGGGATCATGAACATAAGACCCTAAAGGCATTGTATAATGGACCATTCTAAGGGTGAAGAAAGTCACATAATCATAAAATGTAGTGTTTATGGAAAGTCCCTTGAGTAAGGAGGGAGTTAGGCTAATGAGGCAAGGAGGTGAGAATAAGTGGTTCGACGTAACTTAGTGTATAACGACATGTCTTTCAGAACAAAAAAACCAGGATCAAGAATAGGTAATTTCATGACGTAAATTTCATCTTTTTCTTCATTTGTTTATTTTTAATAGACTGGTCGATGCAGGAATTCTATATGGGATGAGTATACTATCTCCTTGAGGTCTTCGTGAAGCTGATCGATGTGGGAAGCTTCTGGATATTTATTACATTTTTGTAATGACCTTATATAGCTGTCCTTCAAGGGAGCAGTCTATTTATAATGGTGGAATTAGAGTGAAGAGATGTCCCATTTGAGGGAGTCATATTTTGCTGGAAGTTTGACTCAAGGATTTGTATCCCTTTATGTTTTTAAATGTTTAAGTCATGGACAAGACTATAAAGGAAGATTAGGTTCTTGTTTAGAAGACAAGAATATTGCACACAAAGATTAATTATGAAAGAGGTGGTTTGGAGTGATGAATGACCATGGGATTCCATCTTGAAGAAGATGAAAAGTATCTATGAGAATCATGCTATGAGTAGAGTCATGGTACTCATATTGAAGATAGGGCTGAAAGGTGACAGGAATCACATGATTCTTTTTGAGTCATGGATCCTCAAAAATGGGTAATATGGAAGGTGAAAAACACTCAAGGGACTAGCAATCAACTGAAAGAAAGTGATATAGGACTCAATATAAATAATAAAATGGTCAACTATGCCAGACATCAAGGGGCTCAGTTTTAGGTTTAACTTCGAGTAAAGACAAATGATAAGCACTTGATCCATAGGCATGGGTAACGATATAAGGTCCAAGGTAATTAGGAGAAAATTTTCCTCATTTACTTTTCTCCTCTTTGGTTACATGTTGATTTTCCTTTAGGAGGTCATTGACCTAAAATTTTTGTTCATGAACACATTTTTTACAGGCACGTTTGATACGTTTTTGGTATATTTGGAGATGGTCAAGAGAATTGAGACGAAATTCATCTAATAAATCAAGTTTGACCAAACAATATTGGTGAAATTCATCCGCATTGAACATGTCTTGTAGTGAGATGCGAAGATATGGAATATGGAATTCAAGAGCTAAGACAGCCTCGGTACCATATACTAGAGAAAAGAGGGTGGTAGCAGTCGAAGTTTGAATACTAGTGTGATAATCTCACAGGGTGAAAGGAATGTGCGTATGCCAAATCCTTCGTAGTATCGTTGACTACATTCATAAGAATTTTGTTCATGGTTTTATTGGTTGATTTGGATTAACCATTGGTTTGTGGGTAATAAGGTGATGAGAAACTAAGTTGGATGCTAAAAGAATCACATAGTTTGCATAGGGTTTTGTTTTGGAATTTTTATCCATTATTAGTGATGAGGCAGTGAGAAACACCAAAACTACAAATGATGTGATGGTTGATGAATTCACATATTTTCTCAGCTTGTGTAGAAATGAGAGAAATGGCCTCTACCCATTTAGAGTAATATTAGGTAGCGGTTATGATCCATTGGTGGCATTGTGAAGAATAGGGGTTAATATCACTGACAAGATCCAAACCCCATTGATAGAAATGCCAAAGGTCTCGTGCGACCTATAAGGCATGACTAGGTGTGTGAATGAGATTAGCATGTTGCTAGAATTTCACACAACATTTGACATAATCAAAATAGTCACGATTTAGGTTTGGCTAATAATAGTCTAGGCAAAGGATGCATTTTGTGATGGCTAAACCACTAAAGTGACCAGCATTTTTGAGGCCAAAAGGCATGACTCAATAGTAGAAAGTTCCCCAACGTGTGATGAAAGAAGTATTGTGTTGATCTTCTGGAGCTAGTAATATTTGATTGTAGCCAGAGAAACTGTTCATGAGTGATAACATTTCATGGCAAGCAATGAGATCAACAAGTTAGTTGATTCCGGGTAAGGGGAAATCATCTTTGGGACAAGTGAGGTTGAGGTCATAGAAGTCCATACAAATGCGGAGTCCCCCTATCCCCTTTGTGACATAAACGATGTCAAAAATCCATTAGGGATAATCAATGGGTAGAATGAAGGAAACCGAGAGAAGGCACTAAAGTTCTTCTTTGACCAAAAGAGCAATGTGAGTATGCATTTTACGCAGCTTTTTTTATGGGTTTGGTATCAGGGATGGTTACAATATTACGGATTGTGATTTTTGGGTCAATACTGGGTATATCGGCATAGGACTAGGAAAACGTATTGCTATGGTCCTGAAGGAAAGAGGTGAAGGATTCCTATTCTGTAGCATCTAAGGATTAGATGATCTTTAGATTGTGTGGGTCGTCCTGAGTGTTAATGTTGATTTCGATGGTCGATTCATTCAACATGGTTTGTGTCTTATAGGGTAATGACCGATGCATATAAGAGTCTTTTTTACTAAGGTATGTTAGGATGGACTCATCATATTGACATTAAACAACGTTAATAGAAGGTGTATCATCATCGATCATGTTAGAATATAGGAATGGGAGAGAAGAGGGAGCTTAGCCATCATGTTGATAGGTCAGCGATCCCAAGGAAATGGTGTTTCAAAAAAAAATTTTAGGAGGAATAGATTAAAGATCTATGGACTCCGTGGGTGAAGATGGTAATGTGGGTGACTGAGATTGGGAAGATTTCCCATCCTGGATGAAGTTGATGTGAACCTTCTTGGAGGGTGGAGCTTCAAAACCAATGCCACTATGGTCATTGTGTTTACGAGAGGTATATGAAATGAAAATATGGCGGCCCTGTTCGTAAAAGACAAAGCCAAATCATTTCCATGCGCACTAGTGGAGGAAAGTGTGAGAAAAACAGCAGTTAGTGAGGAAGTGTAGGTCAGATGAAAATGGTTGGGCTTGGGATGGAGGTTCAGGTTTATAGGTGGCAATATCATGTCCTCCATATGTCAGATTAGTGTGAAGGTGGGGAGGAACATAAGGAAAATTTTTTCCAATGTGGATGTAGTAACTAGGGTGTTGACATAGACTCCCATACTCTTGTGGTGTGAGGAAGGTGGCGATATTATAGAGGTGGTATTCCCCCAGAGTGTGGAATTGAAAAACAACTTCTAAGGGATCAATAGTCAGGATGTGGATGTGGGTTGTGGGAATAGATGGATTGATAGATGATGGGGAAATAGGTGGGTCAGTGGAAGAGGGTACAGCTGTAGTGAGAATAACAAGGTTAGAGGCAGCTGAGGTAGTGGCAGTTTTGGTGGATGGGATTGTAGGTGAAGGTGAAGTAGTGATAGTGGCAGGTGCCTTGACTACTACAAGCACATCATTGGGCCGATATAGCATGTTATAGGTCTTGAAAGGTGATGGGTTGGCAGGTATGGTGTAATTATGTCCCTTGTGTTCAAATTATAGGTAGTGATGTAAAGTCAAAGGGATATAACCCATGACATAGATTCAAGGTTGGCTGAGTAACAAGTTATACTGGAACTCCCTTTCTAGGACATAGAAAATTTTTGGGACCGTGCAGGGTTCCGTGCGGACATGGAGAACAATGGTACCCAGGGTAGAGGTCATGGCATCATTGAAGGAGCGCAACATAACCGGATTACCATGCATGCAATTAGAATGTATCCGCATTTGGTCATATGCATAGGAGGAGATGACATTAATTCTAGCAACACCATCAATCATATAACGTCGTATACGTATATTATCGATAAAGACAAAGATGAAAAGAGTGGTTTCAGGGTCGTTGGAATGGAAGGGAGTGATCTCTTCATCTGAAAAGTTGGAGGTGACCACTTGATGAGTAGGTGGAGGTGTAGAGGAAGGTGATGAACTAGTGAGAGAGGCTACGTGGTGAGGGGTAATGATGGAGGCTACGGGTGTGGGGTCATTTGGTAAGACTTTAATAGATTGAAGGACATACATGAGGGCTTGACGATGTGACTCTGAGGTTTGGATGAGGTCATATAAAGACATTTTAAGGGGGGATCGGTGTAGTTGTTTTATCATTGTGTGACGTGTGACCCCATCAGAAATAGGATATGCAGGACCTCAAATGGTGACTTTGGGTATGGGTGCAGATGGTATGTTGGGTAAAGGGTTGGTAGATGGGCTAGTTGCTTTTTCCTTGCCCTTGTCTTTCTACGAATGGGTGGTAATGTTGATCATGTTAATCTAAGGGGAGGTGGATGAAGAGGGTGTGTCATGGAAGGTATAGCGGCATGAGGGACAAAACCCTAGTGGGGGATACGTTCCTTGTGAAATGAGTAGGGCACATTGGAATTTTGGTGGTGGTTTGGCCAACTCTCTTATATGGACCATGTTAATCTCAAATCTCGGGGGTGGATCAAAGAGTTGTGGGGGTGGAGATTTTGGTCACTGAGTAGGTAATGGTAGAAGATATATGGAAATTGGTGATTTCGAAATGGGGTCCTCATCAAGAAGATCGTCGTTGTCAAAATTCTCTTCAAGAGGACACAATTGGACAACAACGGTTTTTAAAGCCTTAAAATTCTCTACAGTGTGTCTTGGAACATGATGGTAGGCACAAATTTTGGTTTAGTCAAACCCTTTTGGTTTGGGTTTGAGTGGGTCATAAGGTCTAAGAGGTGGTAATGTAATAAAAAATGTTTCGAGGAGATTGGTTAAGATTTTTGCGTAGGATCCTACTAGTGGATCAAAATGGGAGGTGAATGTGGGTTTGGGTACAGGTGTGGCTGATTGTGGAGGAAGAGGCTTTACATGAGGGGAATGGTTTGGTTTACTAGTCTAGTGTGTGAAGTTATCTTAGGTCTTGGTTGTATTTTCTTGGGTACACGCATCGTAGAAGAGCTAGTGGCGGAAGGTTTGGTTGGTTTAACTACCTTGTTGGAGGGTAGCATATTTTTACTTTTAGGTTGCATATTTTTGGGAAATGATGACATGGGTGTGTGAGATATGGAGGGAAAAGGGGATGGTGGAAGTGGAAGATTTACCAATGGGAGTAACCGAGGTGCTGTGGAGGTGGGTGGTGTAGGTTAGGTAGAAGGCGTGAGTGAAAGAGAAGAAAGTGTCATGGGTAGTGAAGAATTTATGGATGAAAGTGGAGGTATGTGTGGTAAGAGGGTTATGGGTGAGGATGGAACTTGTATGGGTCACTTAGGTATATTAGAGGGATGTGATGAGGAAATGGGTTACAACGTTCTTGGTTTACCGGCAGATGGGGGTTTCTTGGCTAGGGTCAAGGGGTGAGGTCCTAGGATGGACAGAATGGGTGAAGGTGATAATGGAATAGTAGGTGAGGTTGGTGTATGAGGCCTAGAAGGTTGGATCTTCTTTTTAGGGGCCAGGATAAGTTTAGTGTTAGTTTTGGAAGATGTGGCTAAATCTAATTTGATGTATGGGTGAGTAAGGATATTTTCTGGTATGACCCCTAAGGTAGTGATATGTTTAGGTAAGGGAGATGATATAGGTATGGGTAGGTGTTCGGGTGTAGATGTATGTTGGGTTATGGGAAGAGGTGTGAGTTGTGCCATGGGTGGTGATGTGGAAGGTGTTGCAATAGTCATGGTTATGTTTGGATTGGTCACTTGAGACACTTTTGGATAGATAGTGGAGGTGTCAGCAAGTGACAACTACATTTTTGTTGAAACAAGAAGTAGAAGGCATCCCCAAAATAAGGCTCTATCAACATAGTCCAGGAAATCGTCAAATCATGAAAATGGTACTGTTGTAAGTGGGGGTAATGTGGATCAAGTAGCAATCCCCGTAAAATGTGTTTGAGATATAGGGAAATGGCTAGCCTTGGACCCTGTGGGTAAGAGAGTTGAAATTAGATCTACGGACTCTTAAAGGTCCGATGGTGAATGGTCATCTAAAGGAAATGGTATTCCTATAGGATCCTCTATGGGTAGAGGAGAGGATGGGCCGTACAAGTGGAATCTCCTTGTGTTGGTGTAGGTGGTGGACATTCATCTCCTATGAGTAGGAAAGGTGCCACTGATAACTGCTAAAAAATTTGAGGGGTCAAAGGTGGCATGCTAATTATAGGCTCATACACAAGTGAAGGAGAAAATGAAGGGGGTTACTCTATGGGTGGAGGATTATATGAAATAGGTCCTTGTGCAGGTAGTGGAGCTCGGGATAAGATTTCATCTATGGAAGGAGCATGAGGCAATTGGAAAGCAAATGGTATGTCATTGAAAATAGCGTGGACCTCGCGGACATTGCTATCATTATTTGAAGTATCACCAGCTTGGTTGCAAGATGGGGCATGATTAGGGAATGGATTCTTGAAGATGTGTAGGTTTTGGTTAGTGGGTGCATTTGAGTTATCTAATACTAGATCTCTATTGTCTAACATTTCATGGATGATGTTCTTGAAGGTGATGTAGTTATTTTCACTATGATCTTTCACTCGATGATAGTTACAAAATTCATGTTCCCTATACCATGCGGGTATGGAACGCTTAGGGTCAAAACCGGTATGTGGTTTTATAGGTGGAAGGGTAATGGCACTATCCTTAACAAGCTTTTCCAAAACAAAAGAACAAGATTCCCCTATCAAAGTGTACTTTCTTTGTTTTCATATGAACTAGAAAGATTGGACAGGAGAGATATTAGAAAGAGGTTTGGTTGGCTTTGATTGATGAGGGGGACCATCCTTGAGAACTACAGCGTCTGCAGATCATTTGGGTTTTGAAAAGTTGTTTTGGGGTTTTGAATATGAAGAAGCATCATTTGATTTGAATGTGATGTTCTTGTTACGAAGTTGAATTTTCTTCTCTTCAATAGCATGAATTTCTAATTTCTGTGCCATGGTGAATACCTCATAAAAAGTGTGGAAGGTATGCACTTGCAGGGTTGGTGAGATGTGTCTTAAACAAGCCCAAGTAAACAACTCTATGATTTCAGTTTAAGGTAATTGAAATGTGAGTTGGGTAATTAGGCTGCATGAATGAGTGACAAAGTCAGTGATAAACTCATCATTGTACTATCATGTGGAATAAAGATTATTCAGGGTAACCTTCTTAACAAATTTGATGAAGTGCTCTAACAAGGCTTGGGCTACCTGATTAAAAGAGTAGATGGAGTGTCTTAGTAGCCCACTATACCAGTCTAAGGCAGTTCCTGTCAGGGACATTGGGAAGGTTCATAGGAGTAAAGCATCGTCAAGTGCGATCAGGTAACATCCATGTTTGAAAGACTGCAAATGCTGTTGCGGGTTTTCTTTACTATTAAAACAGTTAAATTTTCAAATGTGTAGGGTATGGGAAATTAGGGATGGATGGATGACTGGGATCATTACAGATTTCATCGTAGGTGAGAGAATTGCGCAATTCCGAAACTAACACTTCCATTGTTTGTATAATTTCCATCATTAATTTGATGAGGTCATTGGTAGGTTGTGGTGGAAGGGATCTTCCTATGGCATAAGGGGGCTGGTATTGAACCTGTGATGTGGGTGACATTCCATTGTACAGTGATGTCAAATAGGGAGGTTGAGAACATGGGACCAACATAGAGGGCATGTATCTAGAATGGGTGACAGACAAGACATGGGGTTGTTGATAATATGTGTATGTAGGTGGGATGGTCGTAGTGACTCTAGTAGTGATTCGGGGCAGTGTTTGTGGGATGGAGAGGAAAATATTCTAGAATGGAGTAGGGGTCATCGACACCACAGAAGGTTGTGTTACAATCGGTATTTGTGAGATAATGGGTGCAGATGAGGTTATAATTTGGGTGGTTGATGAGAGGGCAACATATACTACAGGTGTGAGTGATATTGCAGATGCAACGGTCATGGGGGGTATGGGTCCCAGTTATGAAATCACTGGGGGTGACGGAAATGAAGGTAACGCCACATTATTACATACTGATGAAGAAGTGGGAATAAGTGCAGGAAAGATGGATACATGCATGCCTTATATCAACTGACTTGAGGAATCCCGGGTGGAAGAGTGGGAAAGGTAGAATTGTAAGAATTCTAGATTCTGATCAAGGATTCATGCAAATTATTTGTCACTTGTGGAAATGCTGGTAGGTAGGGTTGGATCCATGGGTGACAGGAAAGAGGGTGGTGAAGGACTAGGCGGGAGTGGTTGAAAACTTGCATGAAATGTAATAGCGTTAGCTTGATTGCGAGTCAACACCATGTGAATGACTGTATATCAGGTGATTTTGTATCCTACAGATGACACAAGTAGCAGTAAGAATGAAGAAAAAATATGTCTATAGGTAGATTTGGGTAATATATTAGTTGATTTTTAGTACAGGTTAACCGACGCCGGTTAAGGATGACTGATGCTGGTTTTGGGGTAACCAAGGTTGGTTACTGTGAGACAGGAATATTTTTTATCAAATGAGGAAAAGATGGGTGACAGTCAGATGAATAAGTTGTAGGATGACTATTTATCAAAGCAGAGAGAGTACATAGACTCACAGGAACTATGACAGTACAGAAAATGAAGTAAGGGTTCTTTAGGCAATTTAACCCAAAAGAACAAAAAACTGATGTCAGTTACTGTGAAAATTGGAAAGATGTAGAAAATGGATTGTTGTGAATTTTAGTAAGATAAATAATCAACCCAGAAGTTTGGAGATGATGGAATGAAATCCTAACACACTCAGAATAAGTCAAAATACTCCAACTATGATTGTGGAGTGTGTAAGGCAACAAAATGGAAAAATGGAGAAGCATATCCTCACACCTCAAAACACACATCAATCAAACACTATAAAACACATACGTAACAAGTGATTTTTAATGTGTTGAGGCTATGCTATTTAGAATATATTTTTTGATGAGGAAGGCTTCTTACGAAGAAGGATATCTAAAAGGAGAGGTTTCAGGTATGTTATGGCGGGGGTGGTCCATCCTCTGAGACAATGAATCGATTGAGGTAACGAGATGGGGAGTACCTACCAATTTGATCATGTGATCATGGACAAGTGTTCCTAGGTAAGATTTTGTTTAAGAAAGGTGTATATATTTCAATTTTGTGTAGTTTGGTAAGACAGAGTGAGAGAGAGAGAGAGAATGTGCTTTCTATGATTCTTTGTGTCAACCATCAGCTGGACATGATTTCTAGCATATAGGTTACCCTCATTTTAATGTGAGCTAAATTCAGCAAATAAGAAGGTAATGCAACCAATTTTTAGCCCAAATAAAAAATATTATGTTTGATGAAGAAAATGATGAATAGGAGAGGGTATGCTTTTTCACTAAATGTAGAAAGCAAGAAAGAAGAATAATTATTTTTAAAAGCACTAAGAGGAATGTTCCTTTTAGAGAAATTAGAAAGAAGAAAGGATTACCTAAGAAGAAGATTAATGTGTAAGCCTTTTAAAGGGAAAAAAACACACAACTTTTAGGAATGAATAAAATGCAATAGAATCCTTGATGGGTCCCACCGAGCGTGCCAAAATGTTTCGCCATTTTCTTTACGTTTTGAATGGTGAAATAAATAAGGGTAAAGGCTAGGAGGAATACTCATTAAATAGGTTGGTTGATGTTTGTTGCATGCGTTTTGAATTATTTACCCAATGACGATTGTGAGAGATTCCTTTTGGCTAGGAGGAACTACCTGTAATAGAAAATAAAGACCACAAAAGAGGAGTTAAAAGATATATGACAACGGATTGCCTAACGTATGCTAGTTCCATGAAGTGTGATACTTCCTAGATGGCTGTCAATCCACTATTTAAAACAAATTAATGTGAGAAATAAATAAATTCCTACTGTAGTTGATATGATTTAGATATCTCATTCAAGTACAATAAGCAAATCCAATCACAACAGGCTAGGCTATAGTTGGGTCTAAAGGGTGAGATGACTATTAAATTATTAAGACTAGTGAGGGTCTAATTGTGGGTTGTTTAGGTCAATTGGTAGGAGATTTTTTGGCTCTGTTATAGGGCAGAGAACAAAACATAGAGACCGGCGTCAGTCTGGTATGACTGACGACGATTTAGTGATAACCGATGATGATTATTGCGGGTTTTCTATAACTCAATAGTTCATGATTTAGGGGTTTGTCTGAGATTGACCCAGAGATGGTGATGAGTGGGTGTAGGTCTAGCGAGGTGTTAGAAATACTAAGAGATTTCTAACAGTCACATATGGGTGATTATATGGTGTGGGTGAAGGAATGATCAAATTTGTATGGAGATAAATGGTGAGGAAGTGAGGGTTCAAGTAGAAGCTAATAACGGAGGTAACAAATCCTACTAGAACGAAAATAGAAGAATTCTGGTTAACAAGAAACTTATTGTGGTGCAGGTTTGATGGCCTGATAGATGTGACAGTTGATTAGAGGAATGGTGTTTGGTGTTGCGGCAGTGCTTCCCAGAATGCTACCATGGGTGCAATGCTCCTAGATCTATTTGGATAATTTTTCTGGATGCATGAAAAGATGCTAGTTCTGCTTGCATGTAACTCTAATCTCATTCTCCTCTACTCTATAATGTGCCAAACCCACAAAAAATCTTGCTAAGGTGAATACATGGTAACCGATGATGGTTTCGTATTGACTGACATCGGTTAAGGAGGGATTACCTAGGTTTACTAAAATGGACAGATCTTTCTAATTTCTTGGGCCAAGTTGGTTTTTTATTACAAATCAGGATGGAAGCTTCCCTTCTAATGAGTGGGAATGTTGTTAGAGAGATCTCAGGCATTGAGTTTAGGGTTACACAAAATCTTAGCTCATTAAGGCAAGCAAGACTTAGTTATTTTTGGCTATAGAAACATGCCAATAATAGGTCTACGGTGAGGTGGCTCGATGAGGTGGAAATTAGTTCAATTAAGGTAAAAAAATGATGGATATTGTGAGGATAGGTATTTAATTTAATTTAAGTATTTAAATTACTTATTAATATGGGGTGAAAAGGGGCCATGGTTAGGTGCCCAAGTTTAAGCTAGTTATCCAATCAGAGGCTAAGGGGAATGTAACCAAATTTAGGTGTCTACAGAACAATGCTAGAGATCCATTGGGGATAATCAATGGGTAGGATGAAGGAAACTGGAAGAAGGTGTTGGAGTTCTTCTTTTACAAGAAGGGCAATGTGAGGATACATTTTTCACAGCTTCTGTTTCATGGGTTTTGAATCAAGAATAGTTACAATATTGTGGACTACAATTTTTTGATCAATACTAGGCATATCAAAGTAGGACCAAGAAAAAATGTTGCTATGATCCCAAAGGAAAGAATCAAAAGCATCTTGTTCAGCAAAATCTAAATATTGACCTATTTTTAGAATGTGTGGGTCATCGTGAGTGTGACTATTGATTTCTATGGTCGATTCATTGAACACGGTTTGCGTCTCAGGAGGTAATTACCGGTGAACATAAGAATATTCCGTACCAAGATAGGTGAGTATAGAATCATCGTCTTGACATTGAATGACATTAATATAAGGTGTATCATTATCGATCATGTCAGGATACAGGAAGGGAAGAGAAGAGGGAGCCTTGCCATCACGGTGATAATTCAGAGGTCCTAGGGAAATAATATTCATGAAAAATAAAATTTAGGAGGAATGGATTTTGGATCCATAAAATATGTATGTGAAGGTGGTAAAGTAGGTGAATGGGGTGGGGAATGTTTATCATCCTTAATGAGTTTGACTCGAGCCTTCTTGGAATGTGGTTCGGAAAATACAATATCACTGTGGTCTTTATGCTTACGATTGGTGTAAGGAATGACAATATGGTAGCCTTGTTCATAGAAACCAAAGACAAATCCCTTCCAAGTACAATGATGGAGGAAGGTATGGGAGAAACGGTGGTTGGTGAGAGATGGGAGGTTAGAGGAAAATGGTCAAGTTTGGGAAGGTAACTTGGGTGAGTAGGTAGAAGCATCAAGTACCCCATACATTAAGTTGGTGTGAAGGTGAGGAGGACCGTAGGGGAAAACCTCACCTATTTGGTGATCATAATGGGAATGTTGGTGAAGGGTACCATACTCTTGAGCAGTAAGGAATGTGTTAATGTTATAAAGGAGGTACTCCCCCAGAGTGAGGCATTGAAAAACATCTTCTAAGGGATCAGTAGTTTGTATGTGGGTAGTGGGAATGGATGAATCACTGAGAAGATGGGAATAAGAAGCATTGGATGTTTGAGAAGTAGATGGGTTGGCTAATGGTTCACCTATAGAATCTGTGGCAGTAGTGGGAATAAAGGAGTTAGCTGTGAAAGATGTAGCGGCAACAGTGGTGGATGAAGTAGTGGATGAAGAAGAATTGGTACTGGTGGTAGATGCCTTAACGGGTATAACAACATCATTGGGTCGATACAAAATGTTACGGGTCTTGAATGGTGAAGGATTGGCTAGAATGGTATAGTTATTCCCTTCACGTTCAAAGTTTAAACAATGGTGTAAGGTTGAACAAACACAACCCATGGCGTGAATCTAGGGTCATCCAAGTAGCATGTTGTAGTGGAATTTCACCTCTAAGACATATAATAATTTAATAATGACATGGGGGCCTACACGAATGTGGAGAATGATGGTGCCGAGGATGGAGGTCATGGCATCATTAAATGAATGCAACATAAATAGATTATTATGCATGTAATTGGTAGGGGTGTGCATTTGGTTGTACACATGGGAGAAAATGATGTTAATACTGGAACTGCCATCAATCATAATACGTCAAATGCATATATTATTAATGTAGATGGAAATAAATAGGGTGGGGTTAGGATCATCTAATTGGAGAGGTACAATCTCATCGTCAGAGAAACTGAGAGTGGATTTTTGATGAGTGGTAGTGAGAGCAGAGGAAGGGGACGAAGTGGTGAGCATGGTAACATGGTGAGGAGTTAAAATGAATGCAACAAGAATAGGGTCATTAGGTAAAATCTCAATAGATTGCAAGACCTCAATGAGGTCCTGATGATGTGACTCAAAGGTTTGGACAAGGTCCTACAAAGGAATTTTGAGAGGAGACTGGTGTAATTGTTTAAACATTGTACGATGGGAAAACCCATCAAAAATAGGGTATGTGGGTCCACAGATGGTGAATTTGGGTGTAGGTGCAAATGGAATATTGGGTAAAAGAGTAGAAAATGAGCTAGTTGTTTTCTCCTTTCCTTTTTCCTTCTAGGATCTAGTGGAAATTTGAACCATATTGATTTTTGGTAAAGGAGAAAGTGAGTTATGATAAGTGTAGCAATTGGATGGGAAAAAATATGGTGAGGGTATATACTGGTTTTGTGAAAACAATGTAGCACATTGACATTTTGGTGGAGGTTTGACTAGATCTCTTATGCGGACCATATTGATCTCAAATGTTATAGGGGGATAAAAGGATTGTGGAGATGGAGATGAATGCTACTGAATAGGTAAGGGACAAGGATGTGACAAGGATGTGTGGTGATATGTGAAGGTTGAATAGGGTCCTTATCTAAAAGATCTTCATTGTCAAAGTTTTCTTCAAGCAGACATAGTTGGAGAATAATAGTCTTAAGAGCCTTATAATTTTCCACATCATGCCCTGGCTCATGATGGTAAGTGTAAATTTTCGTATCATAAAACCCTTCTAATTTAGGTTTGAATGGGTCATAGGGTCTATGTGGTGGCAACATGATGATAAAGGTTTCCAAAAGGTTAGCTAAGATGTTGGTGTAAGACCTTGCCAATGGATCAAAATGTGAAGTAAGTGTGGGTTTGAATGGAAGTGTGGGTGACTTTTGTGGGAGAGGCATCACTAGAGGTGGAATCGGAGGTTGAGTAAGTTTGACCAATTTTTTGGTAGATAGTATGGTTTTCGGTTTGGATTGTACCTTCCTGGGTAAAGATGTAGTAGATGAACTAGTTATTGAAGGTGGTTTAGGTTTAACTACCTCTATGAATGGTAGTGGGTTCTTGGGATTTGATTGCACCTTCTTAGGTAAAGGTGAAGAAGAAGTGCATGATGTTAAAGGGAAGGATGATGGTAGAAGGGGATGGGTTAGCCAAGGCGACAATGGAAGTGCAGTGATGGTTGTAGTAAGAGTCAATGTGGAAGGTACTGGTTGAGGAGAAGGGAATAACACAGGTAATGATGAGGATACTGGAAGTGGTGTAGATATAGGAGGTAGAAATGATGTAGGTAATGGAGAAGGCGTAACGTGTGTATGTAATTTGGGTGTAACAGAGGATCGTGATGAGGTAAGATGATATGATTTCGGTTTACTCTGGGTAGGAGGCTATTCGACCAAGGTTGATGGGTGGGGACCTAGGATAGATGGAAGTTGTGAAGGTGATAGAGGGGTAGTGGGTGAAGCTGGTGTGTGTGAACTAAGCAACTAGGCATTCCTCTTAGGTTGGAGAATAGGCTTTGTGATGGCTTGTGAGGATGTGGCTAAATATATTTTGATAGGAGGATGGACTAGACTTGATGTCGGCATGAATCCTAATGTGGTAATGGGTCTAGATGTAGAGGAAGGTATAGGTGAAGGTAAGGTTTTTGTCATAGGAAAATTTTTGTCTTTTGGTAAATTTTTAGGTGTGGGTGAGGGTGATGAAGAGGGGGATGATACAACTAGTATAGGCATGATGGGTTTGGTTTTCTGAAACACCTTTGGATAGATTGTGGAAGTGTTAGCAGACAACATCAACATTTAAGTTGAGACAAGGAATCAAAAACGTCCCTAAAAGCATAGAATTTTCAACATAATCTAAGTGACCAACAAAACATGAGAAAGAAACAGATGTAGGAGGGGATGATGTTGATTTTATAGTAATCCTTGTAAATAATTTCTGTGAGACAGGGAAATGGTTGACTTTAGACTCTGTGGGTAAAAGAGACGAGAGTAGATCAACAGGATCCTTGAAAGCTAATGGATCCCATGTGGGTAGGGGAGATGGCAAGTTGGATGAGGTAAATTTGTCTTTTGGTGAAGAATAAGGTAAGCATGACTCTCCCGTGGGTAGAAGAGTATGTACTTCGGGTTTTTTGTTAGGTTAAGAGGTGAGTGGGGAAAATGCATTGGTAGATATGGTGGAATCCTCTGTGGGTGAAGGAGGAGATAAGGGAGACTCCTCTGTGGGTAAAGGAGAAGATGAAACAAGTCTAGCCATAGATGAAGGAGATCGTGCAAGAATCTCCTCAATAAATGGAGTAAGAAGAAATTGAGTAGGACGAGCTAGTATGATGTTGAAAATAACATGAACCTCATGAACATTATTGTCATTGGTCAAGGTTTTTCTGGTTTGGTTAGACAAATGGGTGTGATTTGGAATGGATTCTTGAATATGTGAAGGTTCTAATTATCTGGTATGTTAGGGTTATCCAAGATGAGATCTCCATTATTTAACATTTCATGGACGATGTTTTTGAAAGTTATACAATTACCATCGCTATGACCTCTAACATGATGATAGTTACAGTAATCATTTTCTTTGTACCATGTAGGAACATGAGGAGAGGGGTCAAAACCAGTATGTGGTTTGATGGGTGGATGAGTGACTGATCCAAATTTTATAATTTTTTCTAAAATTGAAGATTAGGTTTCCCCGCTTGAACTGAAAATCCTGAACATGAGAAATACTGGAAGAAATATTTGACTGATTGGATGGATGAGATGGTCAATATTTCAAAACTACTGCATTGGTAGATCCTTTTCTTTAGAATAATTATTTTATAGTTTGGAAGAAGAAGAGGTATCATTCAATTTAAACCCAATGTTCTTGTTACGCAATTGTATCTTCATCTCTTTAATGACATGAATTTCACGTTTCCAGGCCATGGTGAATGCCTCATCAAATGTGTGGAAGGTTTTAACTTGGAGATTTGGAAAGATGTGTCTAGCACAAGCTCTAGTGAACAACTCTATTAACTCGGTTTGAGGCAGTTGGAAAGTGAGATGGTTGAACAAGCTCTGCCAACGAGCAAAAAAATCTGTGATTGATTCATGGTCATATTGGCATGTCACATACAAGTAATTCATGGTGACCTTTTTGACAATGTTGATAGAAAATTGGTCTAGAAAATCTTGAGCTACCTCATTGAATGAAAATATGGAATGCCTAGGTAGAGAACTATACCAATCTAAATCCAGTCTTATTAATGACATTGGGAATGTTCACAAGAGTAAAGCTTCAATGCGTCATCATGAGTGATCAGATAACACACATGTTTAAAATACTGTAAGTTCTGTTGCGGGTATTCTTTGTTGTTGAAATGATTGAATTTAGGAATTTCCCAATGGGGAGGGTATGGATGAGTCAGGATGGATGGGTGAATGGGCTCATTGTAAATATCATCGTATCTCAGAGAGTTATGTGAGCAAGAAATAGGTGCTTCTAATGTTTGCATCTTGTCCATCATCATTTTGATAAGATCATTGGTAGGTTGTGATGACTTGGAACCCCCTACAATATAAGGGGTAAATGAGGTGGGTATGATGTGGGAGGCATCCCAGTATGTGGTGGTGTTGAGTACAAAACTTATGAGGAAGGAATATAGGCCAGAATAGATATAGATGGAAAGTATCTTAAATAAGGGATAAATGAAATATCATGCTGCTGGTGATAAGTGTAGGTAGGTAGAGTGGATGTAAAGACTCTCATAGCATTTAGAGGAAGAGACTACGGGATGGAGAGGATGATGTTTTGGAAGGGAGTATAGAATGCCATCACCAATGGTGGATGAGATGCAATAGGTATTGTTATCACCGAATCACAACACCCTACGATTTTCACAAGTGTGTGTTCTTGAGCTCACGGTGTGACTGGATAACATAGGTACTATCTCCAAGTTGTGGGACTTGCTACTTGAGATAGACCTCCAGAGAAAGTTGGTTCTTACTCCTAAACTACCTACCACAATCTACTCTAATGTAGAAAAAACTATCTTATCCTAATCTATATTTCTAAGGGACTAGGGAGAGAGATGCATGAAAACAAAACCTACACTAAAACGGTGATACACCAGAAAAGGAGGGTGTGAGAATAGTATCCAATGTGTGAAAAATGGAAGAAAAGTGCATACTAGAAGGGGTAATAACAATTCTCCACAGTATAGCAACTACATTCAAAAATATATTTCATGCACACACAATGATAATGAATCCCTAAAACAACATAAAATAGACATAATATATTTGTAATGAGGTTAGAGAGGAAAAAAATAATGCAAACAAACACAATAAGGGAAGACACATCCACAAACTTGTATCTATTGCTTCATGATATGCACAGTTCAATATATTACAAAATAAGGGCTGAGATCACCATGCAAGCAGTCCAATACAAGGGCCTATAGCACATTGGCTTCACAAAACCAATTTAATAGATTTTTTCTACTAAAAAACTATCTCCCTTAACAATGAGCCCAACACTCTAATTTATAGAATTCTGAGAGAGAAAAAGAGAGAGAGGAAAATCCCAAAATCTATCTTCCCATCACTTTCAAGATGTTATAAATGGAGTGAAATGATGGTATGTTGCTTGCAAAAGGCTCTCCATGCTGTCCCATAACTTGTAGCAACAAAAAATGTCTGCCCATGCTTCATTAAATACATCCCAACCACTAGCAAAAACATTGTTCTAAACTTGGCCACATTTTTAGAAAAAACACCCTTATTTCCTCATTAAATTCCATATTTCTTGATTTCTATGTGTCAGGATCGAAGCCGCAATTCCAAAGGTACCAATTTTGTTCTATTTTGTTGAGAAATGCAAAAGTTGTGGCCTTGTGAGTGTGAGAAAATGTTTTGAGTTTACCATGGATTTCTTGTAATTTACAGGAATGAGCATTTAATTTATTAGAGATGGATATTTTTATTTTGTTTTCACATATCCACCCTCATTAAAATTAAGAAATCCAATTTTTGTGGTGTAGAGGACGTTGTTCCCTTTTTGAAAAGTCAAATTTTGAGAAAAACAGAGCTCTGGGTCAAAAGTTATGACCATTTGAAGTTTGGGGGTTGGGCGTTGAATTTTCCTTTCTTTTGCGGGTATGGTGGGTTTTTGGGGAACTCATGTCCCAATGGTACTCAAACAGTCTGGGTGATTTTTCTCCACCTTTTTTTATTCCTTCTTCGTGCGGTGATTTCCGATTTAGATGTTTCGGTTGTCCTTGTGTGACTTAGGAAAAACCTGCGATACACTTAGCCTGTGCT
The DNA here is from genome assembly GCA_019776745.2 of Taxus chinensis. Classification (NCBI taxonomy): domain Eukaryota; kingdom Viridiplantae; phylum Streptophyta; class Pinopsida; order Cupressales; family Taxaceae; genus Taxus; species Taxus chinensis. Next base: position 41,259,612 of record CM034153.1, on the reverse strand, counting down.
CCAATTAGTGATTTCAGGTTTTCGTGTCCCGGATGTCTCAGAAAATTATTTCCACCATATCCCCAAAATACTGAATTGTGGTGATTTTGAAATTTTGGGTCCCACACGTTCTTTTGTCTCAACTATCTCGTAGACCGTACGGAACAAAGACTTCCGCCTTTGCCGCATTTCTTTGGCTTATGGCCATTTTGGATTTTTGGGTCCTGACTGTCCCACATGAACTTGTGTTATTTGGGATATTTTTTCCACTTTTTTCGCAATACATTGCTTCCTTTGTAAGGATCCGAACTCGGTACAAAAAACCTGGTATGACCCGCATTGGTTCCATATGCAGCCCTCAGACCCGCAATGCACTAAAACAGGCCTTTGACTTCATTTTTTCAGATTTCTGCAAATTTTCACTAACTCCTTGGATTTTTCTTGGATAATGGAGTTATAGAAAAGCAAAGGGGTTACCAAAATATGAATTTTTTCTTTTCACCATTTTTCTTGCTCTGGCCTACAAGCTATCAAAATTACCTTGGGGGTGAATTTTGGATAGCAAGTATATGAGAGGTGGAAGGTGTAAATAGGCCTACACTCAAGGTGGTTGATAAAGGCATGGTTGACATCGTAGGAGTGAAAGATGTCAAATACATGACAAATTTCGTAGGTGCAACAAATATTGATGATGTAGAGTCAAGCTGGGAAACCACAGGTGGTAAGGTGGAAGAGGGTAAGGCTAATCTAGTAGTAGATGATGTAGAAGTGAGTGAAAAGGTAGGAGGAATGGAAATAGACATGCTATATACAAGCTTCCCTGATGAATCACAGGTGGATGAATGAGTGAGATAATACTGCAGAGTGATGGGGTTATGATCAAGGAGTTTCGTGAACGCCTCATCACTAGTGGGTATAGAAAGATCCTGATTGGGGTCCATAGGTGATGAGATGGAAGGGGGTGATGGGATATGTGGGAGTGGCTGGTGGTTAGCATGAAACACGAGGGTGTTGGATTGTCTACGAGTCAAAACTATTTGACTAATAATAGAATAGGTATTCTGAGCCTCGCTGATGATGCAAAAAAATAGAATTAATGGGGAAAAATAGTCTAAAATGAGTGATTAGATAGTTATTCTGATTGGAAAATCAAAATACAGAGACCAATGTCGATTGGGGTAACTGATGCTAGTATGAGGGTAACCATAGCTGGTCGGCTTAGACCGATGTCAGTGTAGACACCAAATTTATGTCTTACGACACACTGTGCCCCACATCTCATTTCACAACCTAACCTCACCACCTAAACCCTACACAATTATTTATTAATTACCTTATAATTAATAAATCCACATCTCCCAAACCTGCCACCTCATTTCGCCACCTCATCATGACCTAGCCCTAATCCTAAACTAACCTAATTAAGACCTATAACTTGGTCTACATCTACACCCATGACTAATTATTCCTCACCCGCACCAAAATCAACCTAATAATGACTTGACCAAGCCCACAACTAATTCCTCGGGAGAAAAGGAGGGAAAGTTGGATATTTTACTAAAAATAGCCCACTTTGACTTAACCGACATCGGTTCCTACTCGACCGCCGTCGGTTACGTAACCACCATCGGTTCCCTGTAAATGACCTCCCCCAACCAAAAACAAAGGGATGGGAATTCATTTTGAGAGATCCGGAAATTCACTTGACAGAGCGGAGACAAGTGAAGAAAAGAGAAGAGTTTGTAGAGAAGGGCATCAAGCCCAAGACTGCAACTGAGTAACCAGAGCCCAATGACCACTCATCCAAGCAGTGGGAGAGAAGATAGCTCATCTTGGATTGTCAGATCATCCTACCTGAGCCCTGTACCTTCGTCATCACAGTCCTTGGACCTGTATCTCATCAGGAACTAGTAAGTAGTGTCTTGTACGTTCTTTTAATAACATTTCTTGGACTTCTGAATCACAGTAATTATAAGTCTACTCCTAGATCCACTACCCGGTAACACCCTACATCTAACTTTCATTCCTCTACCCTTACATTGCCCCAAGAACAGCCCCCCATACTCTCTGAGTCTTCTCCATCACCCCATTACCTATCCCCAATCATTTACCAGCCTTATAAACACCATAGCCACCTTATAGCCAACCTTCACTAAAAGCCCCTAAATCACTACCCCTACCGATATCGGTTATCAGCAACTGGTACCGGTGACAGTGACCGGCATCGGTCACTGTGACGCAAAACCAAAACCAGCCTTTCCTCTATTGTTTTAACGAGGTAATTAAATTGTAATTTTGCAATAACTTATTTGTTAGAATTTGTGTTAATTCGTATTAGCAGGGGAACTGACACACCTTCGAAAGGAAGTCCAATATTTCCTGGGCCTAAGGCAGTTCCCTCATTTATTGTCTAACTAGAATCTGGTGGTCTTGTATTCTTACTTGCAGGTAGTCCTTCCTAGACAAAAAGGAGTTCTTCGCAATCGATCTGATCTCTCTCTACGGTACACGCACACCCTCCAAACATTCAACAGGTATTCCTCCTAGCCCTAACCCTTATCTGTTTCTCAAGAAAATGAAAGGATAGAAGCAACTCTATTCTAGGAACTGAAACATTCTGTGTGAAACATTTTGGCACGCCCGGTGGGACCCATTTCGGGTTTCTTTCTTTCTTGCTTTCTTTCATATAGGGAGCATACTTGTTGTTTGTTTCTGCTAAGTATTCACAAAATATTTTTTCATTTTGGTAAAAGAATTTGTCTTGCTTTCACATCTTTTCATTAGTGAAAGTCATCTCCTTTGCTTCATCGAATATCATTTTCGATTTGGGTTTAAAACACGTGCATCACATTCTTGCTTGTTGTTTTCAATTCTAGTGAACATAGATTAAGTAACAGGTCGTACACGTGGGGGTGATATCCACGGTATTGACAAGAAATTAATCTTACTTTCACTGCACAACACATACCAAATCACATCATAATCAACACAACAACTCAAACATCCCCCCTTTTCCGCGGTATTCCTCCGCCCGATTGAGGTAACCTTATAAGCCAAAACAAACTTGACATCTCCCTTAAGTCTTTTGTTTAGGATTGACATCATCTTGCGTCTAAGGCGTAAGCCCACAATAATTAAAACTAATCCTAGGGTTAATATCTTGATTTGCTTGTGCAATCTTGCTTGTTTTTTTCTATTTCTCTGTCATACACTGTTTCAGTGATCACTTCAGAACAGTTTGGTAGGCATACTAAGCATTGTTAACCCCAAATCAGTAACTTCTTACAGCTTCTTACACCGGTCCTATCCTACCGACATCGGTTAACTGACCGACGCCGGCTAAAATCTGACCGACATCGGTTATCAGACCGATATCGGTTACTGTTTTTCACAGTTCCCGATAAACCAGCAACCTACCAATTCCAACATTTTGTTGCTGTTTCTGTTCCTGATAGATTGAATCCCTACTATGTACTCTTGTCCATGGTTGTTATCACTCGGAAACAAGCCGCAGCCATGGTTTCACATGCCTGTTCCGTGCCTTTTCCTGAATCACCCCCTTCACATCCTATGGGGAATCCTATGGACACCAGTGAGGTTCCTAAAATCCCTGTAGGAGATAAGGAATTTGTGAAATTTTTGGACGCTAATCCTAACGTTGTACAGTACTATTTTTCTCATACCCCTGACCGTACACCCCACAGTCAGCTTCTCGTGGGTATGCCTATTAGTATAGCTGCTCATTTAGCTCCTTCTCCACCTAATAACTCCGGCTTACCTTATTCATCCTTAGCCCCGTCTCCTAACTCAGTGGCTTCAAAGGTTCATACGGCACATATTGGATTTCCTTTGGTTAATCTGGGGCCCCACATATCATTACTGCTGACTGCTCCTACCTCGTCTCTCTCGCAGACTACCCCTTTCATAACTTTCTCTCTGCCACCTATCCACACGAGCTTTCCTTCTCAAGCTCCACCCACCTTTTCATTTCCACACACTTATCCGGTGGCTTCAACACCTTATATAGGACATCCTTATTCGGTCGCCTCAACATATTCGTCCTCAATACCTTATCAACATTTAGCCCCACTATTGTCTAGTGGTGGCCCTTGGCCCAATCCTCCTCCTTTTACAACAACCGCACCATCAACTCATCCAACCACTGATTTCATCAAACAAATGATGGACAAGATGCAAAATCTGGAGGCTTCTGTTTCAGGAAGCCGTAGCACCCTGACATACGAGCAAGTTTGTTGGGAGCCTATTCATCCTTCTGTCCCCCTTCATTCATATCCTCCTCAATGGGAATTACCAAAATTCACTCGTTTTAATAGTAAGGAGGATCCTCAACAACACTTGCAATCATTTAGACATGCCTACTATCTGATTGCTCATGACGATGCCTTACTACTCCGCACCTTTCCCATGTCCTTATCAGGACCCGCCTTGGAGTGGTACAGTGCTTTAACCTAGCACTCAATCTTCTCTTTTAACCAATTAGCCCAATCTTTCTTGGATCATTTCTCCATTAATATTGCTAAGAAAGTATCTATCACCGACCTCTATGCCGTCTGACAATTTGAAGACGAATCTATCGCAGATTTTGTTGGACGATGGCGGGGCCTCATCAACCAACTTACTTATGCCTTTCCTCAGGCCGAACTCATCGAACTCTTTACGTGGGCCTGCGCTAAGCACATTTCTCCTACCCTCCAAATTCAAACTTTCCGCACCTTTGATGAGGCCTTTACTATGGCTCGAAACTAGAAATTTGAGCCTTAGAGGAAGAGAAATTGCGGTTGCGCAACAAAAACCCTAATTTCCAAACCCAAGACTCCACCAACAAACCCAACACCACCAATTCTCACGCATCGACTACTTCAAAATCAAAAGGAGTTGTACACGCTGTGATGGTCAAATCCCAAGCACTATCTAATACCCCGCCAAAAACCACCTATAAGTATAAAGCTGAGCCCATCAATTACACTCCCTTGGGAGAAACTTATGGTGTCATCTTGGAAAAATTGCTCAAAGTAGGAGCTATCACCTTGCCTCCTGTTAAACCTCACTCTGGGTTTGATTCCACCCGCGCTATACCTTCTTGGTACAAAGAAAATGACTTCTGTAACTTCCACCGCGTGAAGGGACACAGTCACGAAAACTGTAAGATGTTGAAAAACATAGTGCAGGAAATGGTTGATGCAGGGGATATAACCCTCGATAATCCTAATGCCCCTGCTAACCGAAATTTGAAAATATTCAATAAACCATTCCCAAACCACTCTTCTAACAGTAACATAAACCAAGATATCTTAGCCGAGGAGAGTGTTCATGAAATCCATGCAATTTTCGATTCCCAACCAAAAGCCTCTATTGAGGAAATTTTGAATCAAGCCTCGTCACTAACGCAGGAATCCGCACCCGCTTCACCACCATCAAGACAAGATGATAAACCTTGCCATTCCTTTACCCATAAAGGAATTAACCGCCCCGAATTCTCTTCTCACGAATGAGTCTTCTTACACCACATCCCTGCAAGATTGTGAGTGGATGTTATCTAACTTATCTATTTCCCAAACATCTCCTTCCACCACTCTTGCTATAAAAGAAGAAGGCTCGCCACTGTTTCTATCATCCTTAGAAGAGAAACCTCTCGAACCGACATCACCAAATTCTTTAATCATGACGGATTCCCTCAAACATGCCCTCCTACCTATTAGTTCTTCATCGCCTAAATCTTTTCAGCGACCGGTGGACCTCTTAACACCCACTGATACAACGACTCATTTACCCCCTGTATCACACCCACAGTGGACCGGAATTACAACCCACCTCTCTTCCATACAAAAGTTCCTATTCACACATGAAGATTGTCATCCCTCAGAAGATAGACGAGTCCTATGGGAGCGTTTGAGTACACCATGCTCTACTCAAATGCAGATGACCGATCCAGACACCTCTACCATATACCCGAGGTGTTTACAAAAGCTCAAAATGCCTATGTCCTCATCCTCACCGGATACCTCATCCACCTCTATTAACCTAACCAAACCTCCCCCTACGCTTGGGACTTCACCAATACCCAGCTTAACACACCCACCTAAATGGTTAGATTTATCCAAAAATAAAGCCGTCCATCCACCTAGGAGACAAACCCAATCTCCTCAAATCCAATCCCTGCCTCTGTCACAACTAAAACCCTCTCCATCACACCTACCTTCTATATTGGGACCTCACCCCTCCACCTTGCCTCAATACATCATACCTCCTGCGTTTTCTTTAAAATGACCTACACCTTCTACACCCATACAGAGATCTTGTCCACCTATCAACCCTAAACAAACTCCATCATCAAAGGATTTGTTTGCTGTCACTCCTCTTTCTCCATGGTTGTTTCCTACTACCACATCATCAATGGCCTCATCATCTAACCAGCTAAACATAACTTTTGCGCCAAAGAAGCCATGTTTAGTTAAATCCAATTATCAAAACCCCTTGTCTAAACCACCACCCGTACGAACCAACCATACCCAAACATTACCAAAACCCACCCAATCAATAGCTTCATCTTCCTCTGACTTTGACCCGCTCAAAGGATCTTACGCTAAGATCCTTGATATGTTGGTGGAGAATGCGACCATTTCCCTACCCCCACTTAGACCCTATGATCCATCTAAACCTCGACCTATAGGTTATGATGAGTCTAAAATCTGCGCTTACCACTGCACACCAGGACATGATGTAGAGGGATGCAAAGCTTTGAAAGCCATCCTTCGTCAGTCACCCCTCTCAGATAGAAAGGTTAAGAAAGACAACTTACGAAGGGAGAAACCTTTAGCTTCAATTCCCTCTCCTATACCACCTGTCCCCCGCCTCACCAAGATCTATCATTATTACAACCCCACCTCTCGAAGACCATGACTTATCCCTACCGTCTTCCTCCTCTCATGTTCACGAGATCAACATGATTAGTGTTGCTACTCGAGGGCAGAAAAACAATGGGAAAGCTAAAGAAAGCACACCTGTGGCCTCTCTTTCTCCATCCACCATCCCGATCGCACCACCACCTAAAGTGGTTATTCGTGGACCTGCCTACCCCGTCTCTGATGGAGTTTCCCACCGAACCATGATCAAACAGCTTCACCAATCACCTGTAAAAATGACACTGTATGATCTCATTCAAACCTCTGAATCTCATCGACAAGCTCTCGTTGAAATCCTTCAAGGGATAGAGGTCTTACCTAACGAAACCTTTCCCGTTACCTCCATCTTAACACCCAACCACGTTGCTTCTCTCACCAAACAATCTATCACTTCCGTCCCTGTACAGCAAACCGCTGCTGTCAGTTTCTCCGAAGATGAAATTGTTGACTTTGGTGCAGAAGATCCTGACCCCGCTCTTTTCATCTCAGCTTACGTCCGGGACATCCGGGTACGTCGTGTTATGATTGACGGGGGCGCTAGCCTAAACATCATCTCTTCCAAATCCTTCCAACAAATGAATATCCCCTCTAGCTGCATGTGTGCCAACCCCACCATGCTGCGTTCATTCAACGATGCTATTACTTCTACCTTAGGCACTGTGATCCTTAACATTCGTGTAGGGCCACGTACCTTACCCGAACTCTTCTATGTCCTTGAGGGTGAATTCCAATACAACATGTTGTTAGGCCGCCCTTGGATCCGGGCTATGGGATGCGTTCCCTCCACCTTACATAGATGCATAAAATTTGAGTATGAGGGGAAATCCTACACCGTAAAAGCTGACGCTCCCCGCTTCAAAACCTGCAATATGTTATATCGCCCTAATGATGTGCTTGTACTAGTCAAGACACCCATTCATCCAACCCAACCATCTACTTCAACCACACCTCAACCATCCATCTCAACCACACCTACACCTTCAGCCAATGAAACCGCCGCCGCAAATACCGCTTCCTTTCCAGCAGACAATATCCCAACCTCAGATCCCTTAGTTGATGTTTTTCAATGCACCTTACGCTGGGGGAGTATCACCTATATAACGTTAGCACGTTCCATACCCCACAGGAGTACGGACAGTTACATGCGCATCCTACCTATGACCGTCGTGTGGGGGAAGTAATCTCCTACAGACCACCTAATTGCCGCACCAACCTAACGTATGGGGGTGTCGATACATCCTCTGTCACCCCTGAACCTCCCCTTGGTGTGGTTCCCTTCCAATCTGATTTTCAATATCTAACTAATCGTCGTTTCGCTCTCACCTTCCTGACGCGCTGTGCTTGGAAGGGCTTCGGTTTCGGTCTTTATGAACAAGGCCGACATACGATCATTCCCATTACTACACGCAAACACAAAGATCGTCATGGTCTTGGATTCTCTGAACCACCTACACCAAAAACATCACATATCCGTTGTATCCAGGAAGATGACGAAGTCACCCCTTCCGAACCATCATCACCCATTTTTCCATCGTCACCCACAGAGTCGATAGACCCTGAATCTATCCCTCCTAACTTTTTTTTTCATAAACGCTATCTTCCTGGGTCCTCTCACTTATCAACGTGATAATGAAGACCCATCTTCTCTTCCCCTTCTGTATCCAGACATGATCGAAGAGGACTCACCTTCAATTAATGTTGTTGAGTGCCAGGATGACGACTCCATCCTCACTTACCTTGGTGCGGATGACTCTTATATTCAACGCGCCTTGCCATCTGACACTCAAACCATGTTGAATGAGTCAACTATAGAAATCAACATCCACACCGAGGACGATCCTCACATTGTGAAGATCGGACAATCTCTTACCGCATCAGAACAAACTACCTTCACTACCTTCCTCCGTGCCCACAACCAAGCTTTCGCTTGGTCCTACGCTGACATGCCAGGAATCGATCCTGACATTGCTGTCCATAACATTACCCTGAAACCCGATTCTAAACCAGTTAAACAGAAACTGAGGAAAATGCATCCACGCATTGCCCTCTTGGTCAAAGAAGAGCTTCAACGACTCCTTTCTGTTTCCTTCATCTTACCTATTGACTATCCTCAATGGATCTCTAACATCGTACCTGTTACTAAAGCAACGGGGGGGACTTCGGATATGTACGGATTTCCGGGACCTTAACCTCGCTTTCCCGAAGGATGACTTCCCCCTCCCAAGTATTGATCAACTTGTTGATCTCACTGCGGGCCATGAGATGCTTTCTCTCATGGATGGCTTCTCGGGATACAATCAAATTTTGGTAGCCCCGGCCGATCAACATAAAACTGCCTTCATAACTCCTTGGGGAACCTTCTGTTATCGTGTCATGCCGTTTGGCCTTAAGAATGCTAGTGTGACCTATCAGCGGGCTATGACTTACATTTTTCATGACATTATGCACACTATCCTTGAGGATTATGTCGATGATCTTCTTGGAAAATCTAAACATCGCAGTGAACATCTCGATGTTTTAACCATTATTTTCGATCACCTGTTACAATATTGTGTTCGTCTTCAACCAAAGAAATGTGTTTGTGGTGTCCTTTCGGGAAAACTCCTTGGTTTTATTGTCTCTTTGCGTGGCATCGAGGTCGATCCAGCTAAAGTCAAAGCTATCCTAGAAATGCCCCCACCTACTAACCTCAAACAATTGCGTAGTTTGCAAGGTAAACTCCAATCTATCCGGCGTTTCATCTCACAACTCTCAGATCGATGTCAACCTTTCCATCATCTCCTTAAAAAGGACATTGTCTTTCAATGGAGCGAAGAGTGCCACCAAGCCTTTGAGGCTCTTAAAGCCTATCTCTTGCAGCCACCTATGCTTATCCCACCTCAGGACGATCGCCCTTTCTACCTTTACCTTTCCGCCACCAACCATGCTGTAGGAGCCATGCTCGCACATCGTGACTTCGAGCATCGAGAACAAGCCATTTATTACATAATTCGTACTCTCATGGATTACGAGACTAGGTATACACATGTAGAAAAGTTGTGCCTAGCCCTATCATTCGTAGCCACCAAACTCCGACACTACCTCTTAAATCACAAAACTTTTGTCATCACCAACGCAGACCCCATTCATTATATGTATGCCAAACCTCATCTAAACCAACGCATCGCCCGATGGCTTATGCTCCTTGCCGACCTCGACCTTGAATTTGTACACCAGAAATCAATAAAAGGACAAACTATTACAGACCAACTCGCGGAAGCCCCTTTACCTGGGGAACAATTTACCAATTTTAATTTCCCTGACGAACTCATCGCCACTCTTTCACTCAGTGAGGAGTCGTATCCAATGACCCTCTTCTTCGATGGATCCAAATGCCAGCGCGGTGGAGGGGCCGGCATTGTTCTCATTCCTCTTGACGCTGAGCCTATGCCTCTTTCATTCCGGCTTGATTTCCCCTGCACTAATAATACAGTGGAATACGAGGCCCTTGTTTTGGGTCTCCAGGTTGTGTTACACTTAGGTGTAAAATCTATTAATATTTTTGGCGACTCTCAATTGGTAGTCAATCAAGTTATGGGCATCTACCAATGTAAAAATGAGGAACTTCAAAAGTACAAACATTACGTGGATTCACTTTTGACCTTATTTACTCATTATTCTATCCAAACCATTCCCCGCTCCACTAACAAATTTGCAGATACTATGGCTTGCTTAGCCTCACAAATTCCTGCCTCACCAACTGACTCTGACATATTCGTCTTGGTCCAACAACTCTTTGCCCCATCTTACTCAGCCCCGGATGTTTGTATGATAAATAATGTGTCTGCTAATTCGCAGGATACCTGGTATCACCAATTTCACGACTACCTTACAACCTCTATTCTCCCACCTGACCTTACTAGTAACGGAAAACATGCTTTTCTTAAAAGTGTTTCTCGTTATGTCATCATGGGGGGACTCCTCTATAAACGTGGCTTTGATGGCATCCTCCTTCAATGTCTAACCGGTGCGGAGGTCACCTATACCATCCAACAAGTCCATGATGGTATTTGTGGTGGACATTTTAGTGGCCTTGCCATGGCCAAATGGATCCTTCACCTAGGCTATTATTGGCCTACTCTTAATAATGACTACTACGAATATGTTAAGCATTGTGTTATGTGTCAACAACATGCCAATCTTCAACATACTCCTAGCCATCCGCTACAGGTCGCACGACGATCTTTGGCCTTTCTCACAATGGGGTAGACCTTATTGGTGAGATTCACCCGCCCTCTTCGCAACGTCACCGTTGGATAATCACAGCAACCGAATATTACACTAAATGGGTGGAAGCCATTCCACTCATTTCAACCAAAAAAGAAAAAATTGTAGAGTTCATCAACCATCACATTATCTGTCGTTTTGGTGTTCCTCATCACCTGATAACAGATAATGGAAAATATTTCAAAAATAAGTTGTTACAAGACCTTTGTGACAACTTTGGTATCAAACTTAGCTTCTCATCACCTTACTATCCACAAGCAAATGGTCAAGCCGAATCTTCTAACAAAACCCTAACCAAAATTCTCATGAAAGTTGTTAACGATTCTGGAAGCAATTGGCCTGATCACATCCCCTTTTCCCTTTGGGCTTATCAGACTAGCATTCGTACCTCCACTAATGCCACCCCATTTTCTTTGGTATATGGTACCGAGGCTGTCTTACCTCTCGAAATACAAATACCCTCCCTAAGAATATCTCTTCAGGATATTCTCACCAATGATGATTTCTGCCAAGAGCGGTTAGCCCAATTGGAGCTTCTTGACGAGCGTCGTCTTACAGCTCTTGACCACCTTCAAATCTATCAAAAGCACATCAAGCATGCTTATGATAAGCGACTTCATGAGCGTACCTTTAAGGTTGGTGATCTTGTCCTCAAAGAGAATCAACATGTAACCAAACTAGAAAAGAGTAAACGCTGCAAATTTGCTCCAAATTGGATTGGGCCTTACATTATCACTCACATTTATGGATCAGGAACTTATCGTTTAGCTTCGCTTAATGGTAAACCTGAGCCTGAACCCCTTAATGCCTTGCATCTCCGACCATTCTACTGTTGAATTTAGTGTTACATCACTTCTTATCTACCTTGTGCTCATCCCTTGAGCTCATTTACCACCTCATACACTTTGTTTCATGCATCTCAAAATAAAATCAAGCTCACATGGTTTGGTCATAACCTCCCCTTAAATATGCCTTCCCCTTATTAGTCTAGTCCATGACTTAAAAGTATCAAAATAACACGTTCTCAATTATACGCTTATGGGATATTCTTGAGTCAAACTTCCTACAAAACTAGATGCTTCATGCCAAATGGACATCTAGACCTCTAAGTTATACATAGACTGCTCCCTCGAAGGACAGCTACGTGAAAATCCACATTTGATATTATAAATAGACTGCTCCCCTGAAGGACAGCTATACGTGCAAAAGCCGCATCTGCTACTATAAATAGATATCTCCCTTGAAGGACAGCTATACAAAGTCAACCTCTATCAGAAGCTTCTCACATTTCTCAGCTTCGTGAAGACCTCAAGAACAAAAAAATACATATCCCATGTAGACCTTCCCGCATCGATCAGTCTATATCCAGAAAAGTAAAAAGTAGTATTCCAAAGCACTTTTGAGTCATGGACTTGTCTATTTAGGTTTGGTTCTCTTTCGTCAGAATAATCACCTTATAACAAGTTCTCTGCACCCCCTGCTATACCAGCTACCTCACCTCACCATTCGTCAAAGAAACAAAACTCAAGGGACGTGATGTATATCTGATATATTGTGATTATACGACTCTTTTCACCTACCGAATTCTCACCTATGCAAGGCACCTAGGGATTCAAGTTCATCCTATGTTAATATGTGGTTTGTTTAGCTCTTCTCAACTACGGGACACTTTTGCCTCTTTTACTCGAATTTAGGATTGTGTGTTGACCTTAATCAGGACACGATTCCCTACTACTTGCGTAAGCTAACTTTTGTTTCACCTATACCTACACCAACATCGCCAGTCCCTTACCAACACCAACAACATTAACCAATTCAATATTTTTACCAACCAAAAAATTGCCTAACCCTCCACAACCAAATTGCCTGAATTCAGCTCTCCTTGATCCTAAGGGAGAACTACATTGGTCTGAGGCCCCTCTTTGCTTTGTGCAATGGGCTATGTAGGCAGCATCTTAGGAGACATGGGGTCTCCCAAGGTTAGCTTGACCATCCCCTACCAAAACCTACCATGTGTGGTAAATATAAATATTTTTGTGTATTTATATTTGATCACATTCATCTTTATCATTTTTTCAAAACAAAACATTCAAAACACAACCATTCTTATTATTATCATAACTCAAATCAACATACATATTCAGTTTTATTTAGATGTTAAACAAATACAATCTTCTCTATCATTGACGCGTGCAGGTCGACATCCTTATTTATTCTTATACCTCTATTAAATTCACTTAGACCCTTACACCTCATCCTGACCTAGGTGATGATTGTGATTATCGACGCTCGCTCGCTTGGCCTCTCCATCCTCAAAGGTGCCACTGTTATTGGTTCCTCCCACTGATCTTCCAACCTCTCCTGTAACATATGAATACGCCCCTCTCGCGTGGCGGAATCTTGCCTCTAGTCTCTCCACTCGTGACTCTACAACCGCTAACAATCTCGTTGTCTCATTCCACCCGTGTTTGGAACTGATGAACTAAACCCTGCAGACGATCTCTCTCCGCTGTAATCACATCTATGTCAGGATGATCGGCCCTCTCATGTGAACCACACAGCTCTACTACCCACCATAATCTATAAGCCTCTGTCGCTCCTGCATCCATTACCCTGTGATCGGCTGCTATCTCTTTTGGCCCTTCTGGAGGTGTTGGCCGAGGAGGTGAGAATGATGCCTCAGCGTCAATCCTCATGTATGGTCTATAAGCCATGGGTATATCCTGAACAAATCCAAATTATCAACGCACGTGATCTAGAGGAATCCTCTCGTACTCACCTGGCCTGTGCCCCACGATCCACCTCAATTGCTCTACACCCCTTAACTCCTCAGCTATGTTCTCTGTTACCATATAGTTCCCGTAAGGCCTCCAACGGATATCTGCAATCATCACCATCTGTCACACTTACCTATAATAGTCGATGTCCGCTGTCACAGCCTGGGATCTTGCCTCTTGTTCTATCTGGACCCATCGTCTGAATCTTAACCTCTGCACTCCTATCTCTCCCGACTGGACAGGGTCGGCCTATTGGTCGCACACAAATAATGTGCTCATAGGCCCAGCAATGTAATAAGTATGAACAATCCAATGTCATCATGTGATTTCATCTACAGGCCCATAAGCCCCTATATAGCTCCACCAGACATGCGGGTGCCCATGTGAAAGTCATGCTCCTTTCTATCATTTCCCAAATAATACACATCAATGCTTTTGGGAATCTTCCCCCATCTGCCCTCGGTAATGCATAATACCCCACCGCTATCATTACTACCACTACCAACCTTGTTTCCTTATGGTGTGTTGCATACATTATGCCATAAATGAATGTCAAACCTCGCTATGTCAAATCTTGTGCAGCTAGAACCAAATAATATTGTTATCGCTCCCCGTGCCATGCTAGGCCCCGCCTGATACACTAGTCTTCTTGTAATTGGGAGCCTCAAAATCCTAAACACATCTTCCAATGTCATTGTCATCTCCCCTATTAGCAGATAGAATGTATTCTTTTCTGGATTCCATCTCTCAATCAACGCCTATAACATAGCATGGTTACATACGATTCATGAATAATAGCAGATTCCACTTAACCCCACATGATTTATTAATGCCCATTCAACTGGTGTTACATCCGTTCGGACTCTCGACAACAAAGCTGGCACACTATCATTCATCCTCAGCCCTACCTCTGCCTGCATACATCAAAACGACACGCAACCATTCAATAACTCAAATCCCCAAGTGTTGTTTCTCACATTCTATACTTTCATACAGTAACGGGTATCGGTTACAGATAACCGATATCGGTTTCTTAACCGATACCGGTTATCTCTAATATGATATCGGTCACTGTCTATCTTATACAGCCTTCTTAAAAACATCCCCTACGATAATTACTTGCTCGTTTACTTCTCTCTGTACCTACATACATACGCGAAGCCCCTGCTTACCTATTCCATAACACTCACCTCTATCCCAAACCCTTTCCTATCACCTTTTCTTTCTCATCTCTATCCACTTACCTTTCTCTCATCCTATTCATCAAACATGTAAGAATTAAATTATAACCAAATAGTTTACCTCTTGGGATGCAACAGCTTGAGGTGGAACCTATCTTTCCTCTCTTCTCTGCCCGATGGATGCTTCTCCTTGTTCAGCCATGTTCACCACCCTCTTCAAATATAACTTTCCTTTCTACCTTCTTAATCTCAGCCCACACTCACTTTACCTATCTCTTTCCTCTTTATCACTCAATTCTCTCATGCAATTACATGTATCAGTCGTCAAACAACGTCACCTTCACGTATTTAACTTGTTGCATGACTCTAAAAATAAGAACTTAAGTTACCACCAAAGATTTTCTATTTTTAGAAAAGCTCGTTTTATCATAACCGGTATCGGTTACCTAACCGATATCGGTCCTTGATCTACCGACGTCGGTTAGCCAACCAATATCGGTCACATGTCTCCTTTTTCTTAAACCTGGGCCTTTTCTTTATTTTTTTTGCAAATTTTTGTGACGCTTGCCTCTTTTTCCTGCATAACGACACCATTATCAATATTTGTCATCAGAATCATATCAACACATATATATATCATCACAATTTCATCAACATCATCTATCTACATTAAAACAACCATCGACAAAATACATATGACATTTTAATATCTACATCAAACCCATCAACATACACACCATGTGGATCCAACACATCATCTATACACATTAAATTTCAAAAAACCATCGATAAAATACATGCGACATTTTAATATATACATCAAACCCATCAGTATACACACCATGTGGATCAAACTCATCATCTATATATATTCAATTTCAAAAACCATCGAAAAAACACATATATACATCAAACCCATTTTTATACACACCATATGGATCAACATCATCATTTATATATATATCAATGTTTAAATATAAAACTTCCCCTGCATGGGGGCCTCTGTGAGCTCAGAATAATACAAAGCCGGCACGCAGGCCACTATCCCTGTCAAAATCTCGACTCGGCTCGCAGGTCTGGTCTCTCATGTCAAATATATACTCGGCTCGCAGGCTGATATCAACTATACAACCTATACTCAGCTCGCAGGCTGGTATATACAACTAGAATGAATAACCTAAATCATATATTGGATCGTAGGCCAGTATATACAACAAGAATGAATAAATAAATCATATGTGGGCACACAGACCTCTATATACATGACCGGTTCGCAGACCGGTGTCTATATCCAATATCAAAAAACCCATCTCTGCTCCAGGGATGTCTCAGCTCTCCCTACCACCCTCAGCCCCTCTCCCTGCTGGTCCCTGTGCTGGCTCTCGCCTCCTCCTTGTAACAGACCCACTGGCTATGGCTGCGCCCCCCTAGGATCTCTGGCTACGGGATGTCTTGGCTCTGTGCGCCGCATATGGCTGATAGTCAGCCCTGGTACCATCAAGGACGTCTTGATAATACTGGGCCTCCGCTCTCACCTCCATATAGCGGGCTCGTGCCACCATGGCTGTTGGGGCTTGTCCCCTAACTCCCAATAGTAGTGGCCCCTGTCCTACCGGTACACCCTGTGCCTATGCCTACGGTAGTGCTTGTGCCTATGGTGGAGCCTGTGGCTGTACCGGTGTCTGTGGCTATGCCTGAGCCTGTTCCTGGGCTAACTGCCCCTGTAGCACCCCAATCTGTGCCTGCGCAGCAGCAAGCTGCCCCTATAACAACTGCACCTGTCTTAAGAGCCGGTCCCTCTCTGCTATAACAGCTGCTAAATCTGGCTATGCGGGCTGTGCTCTCCTAGCAGCTCTCTCCCCTGCCCACTAAACCAAAAAGGCCCCTGTCACTCCAACATCATCCACTGTATCGTCCGCCGGCCTCTCTGCTACCCAATTTGGGTCAACGGGCTACGGTGTAGGTAGTGGGGCCTCTACATCATCCCTCCGATACTGTGGGAAGGGAGGTGGCTCATCCTGTCGCAGGCCCAACTACCATCATACCCTCTCTAGGGGTATCCGCTCATGCTCTCTAGGCCTCCGTCCAGCTATCCAGAAACTATAGTGGATCCAGTACATTTGTGCTCGGGCTCCTCCTCGGGGCTGATGGCCTCTGTAGGGCCTCCATACAATGTCCAGTGCGGTCAAGCCCTCTAACAGCTGATGGTAGTAGGCCACATCCCATCCTGCGAGCACCGCTTGTGGCTGGCCCATGACTCCCAACCACCTCTGAAATCCATATCTATAGACAATCTGTGGCCCTGGCTACTGGGGTAGCCTTACTGGTCGTATAAAAATGATGTGCTCGTATGCCCAGCAATGTAACAAAAATGTAGAGAAAATACCAAATCACCTCATCCGGCGATAACCCCACAGCTCTCGGTATAGCTGCACCAGATACACTGGTGCCCAAGCATAGCATGTATGCTCCTCTACCATCTCGTACAACACCCCCATAAAATTTCATGGGAAGCGGCCTCCCTCTGAGTCTGGGAGGGCGAAGCATGTGATGCCTATCATCATCAACACGGCAAGCCGTGTCTCTTGTCAGTGTGCGCGATACATATCGCCATAGGAAATGATCACGCTGTGATAGGTCAATAATGCAGGTGCATCCCCAAATACATACAGAATGCTGTCCATCGCTATCTCCACATCTACCTGGAACACTACCTACCCTACGATCGGCAGTCTCAGGATGTGATACACATCCTCTAGGGTAATCATCATCTCTCCAGTAGGGAGAAGGAAGACGTTGGTTTCCGGATCCCATCTCTCGATGAGGGCAACCATCAAGCTGTGGTCCCTATCCACAACCCTATACCGCTGGACTCCGCTGAGTCCAACCTCTCGCATGATGGCCCACTGCGCTGCAGTCACATGTGGCCACATCTACCTCAATAGAGGGGGCATTCGATCCCGCATCGTGAGCTGCTGGCGTGCCTGCAAAAATAACCCACTTCATCAGGCCTACCCTTTACAAAAACTACTACCTTAACCCACTTACCCACCCAACCACAACCCGACTCTATAACACACATCTACACTTACCCTACACATCCCCTTTACCACCAACCAACCAACCAACCACCTCGATATACTCTAGCCATCTACCTATACCCCTGCCAATTTAACACCTCCTACTTCATACCCAACACCTACTCTATCCTACCCGAACCAACCACACAACCACACCATTTCCCCCCCCCACCCCGATCACCTTTCCTATAAACTCTACCCCCTCCCCCTTCACCCCCAAACACAAAAAACCAACCAACAACAATCAACAACCAAAAAAAAAAAAAAAAAACCGACGCCAGTCGACATATGACCGACACCAGTCTTTTCGGAAAACAAATTATTCTAGACAATTTGTGACCGATGTCGGTCGCTTAGTGACCAACATCGGTCACTTTCCAAATCCGGGGCCGAACCCAAAACGAACCGCAAAATATTTTTTCACCTATTTCTCCCTATTTACCCACCAAAAAACCCTAAAAACCTACCCACCCTGCCGCCTTGACCTAACTAGCCTACCTACCCACTCCATTTTGCAAATTACATCCATTCATTAATTATTTTATTAAAATTAGGATTCCTACCCAAAACCCACATCTACGTTAAACTCATTAAATTCAAAAAGGTCAGAGTTCAGAGCCTACCGGTATGACTACACGTCGTCGTGGTGGGATAGGTGGCGGTGGTTCAACTGGTCCAGTACCTCCTGCTCCTCCTGGCTGTGCCATGGCTCCAAATCTCCTCAGCTGGGTTATCCACCACTCAAATTCTTCCTCCTGATCGCTAGGGTCTACCAATCACTCACTCATCCACTCAAATATTGCCACCTCAGCCCACCAACTCAACAAAATCACTTCACACCTCGGACAACTCAATTTGGGCGCTCAAATGCACAAAGTGACAATGAAAGGCCGTATTTTTCTTTTTATAGGTTTTGACCTATAACCGATACCGGTTATTTCGCGCCCTAGAATACCGGTATCGGTCTTCTAACCGATATCGATCACACATAACCGATATCGGTTACCCACTTCCTTCACATAACTTCCACCCTTATCCACCACTCTCCACTTTTTTCCCCCATCACCTACCCCTAGCTTTGCTGACTATCCTTATTTTGACTTCAATTGGCCTACCCCAAGGCCGCCACCAACCAATTTGGCCCGACCCAAGGCCGCAACCAACCAATCAGGACCGACCCACGGCCGCAACCAACCATTTGGCCTGACCCAAGGCCGCAACCAACCATTTGGCCTAACCCAAGGCCGCAACCAACCAATTAGGCCCGACCCAAGGCCGCACCCAACCAAACAGGCCTGACCCAAGGCCGCAATCAACCAATCAGGCCCGACCCACGGCCCTCACTAATCACTCGGCCCGACCCAAGGCCGCACCAATTAAATACCTCGCCCAAAACCCGTAAATTATAATTTTATCCACCCATCATGTAGCTTTTTGTTCAATTGAGCTCACCTATTCCTGTTTTACCATGATTAGGGTACTTGACTTGATCAGTAAACCAATTTTTCCTAGACCGAGACCGTGACGTTTATCTCAACCAAACCAACCATTTGGTACTACCGGACATGCCTAAACGTTCCTGTACCTTACCCGTTATATCCCCTGGAGCTACTTCCTATGCCTTGGATACCAGGATTATATCACCCTTGTTTGGATAAACTATCGACCTTTGCCTATGAATTGCTTGTTTGCTCTTCAAATCATGTACCCTGGTCGCACTACTGCATTTCAACGTGTGTCTTCTTCCTTGAACTTACCCCACCATCTCACCATCATCTCAACACCATTTACCCTTTATCAACCCTATCCCTGATTTCATGTTACCTCAATCTGTGATAGATTTGAGGGGGATTACCTATATCCTTAACGGGAGTAATCACTTCTTATTAATTGTCAGTGCAACTTTACAAGACAAGCTACACGACAACAAGGGGCTAATGTAGACACCAAATTTGTGTCTTACGACACCCTGTGCCACGCATCTCATTTCGCAACCTAACCTCACCACTTAAACCTTACACAATTATTTATTAATTACCTTATAATTAATAAATCCACATCTCCAAACCTGCCACCTCATTTCGCCACCTCATCATGACCTAGCCCTAACCATAAACTAACCTAGTTAAGACCTATAACTTGGTCTACATCCACACCCATGACTAATTACTTCTCACCTGCACCAAAACCAACCTAATCATGACTTGACCAAGCCCACAACTAATCCCTCAGGAGAAAAGGAGGGAAAATTGACTATTTTACTAAAAATAGCCCACTTTCACTTAACCGACATCGGTTCCTACTCGACCGCCGTCGGTTACGTAACCACCATCGGTTCCATGTAAATGACCTCCCCCAACCAAAAAAAAAGGATGGGAAGTCATTTGAAGGATCTAAAATTCACTTGATAGAGCAGAGACAAGTGAAGGAAAGAGAAGAGTTTGCAGAGAAGGACATCAAGCCCAAGACTGCAACTGAGTAACCAGAGCCCAGTGACACTCATCCAAGCAGTGGGAGAGAAGATAGCTCATCTTGGATTGTCAGATCATCCTACCTAAGCCCTGCCTTCATCATCATAGTCCTTAGACCTGTATCTTCATCAGGAACTAGTAAGTAGTGTCTTGTACGTTCTTTTAATAACATTTCTTGGACTTCTGAATCACAGTAATTATAAGTCTACTCCCAGATCCACTACCCGATAAAACCCTACATCTAATTGTCATTCCTCTACCCTTACATTGCCCCAAGAACAACCCCCCATATTCTCTGAGTTTTCTCCATCACCCCATTACCTATCCCTAATCATTTAACGGCCTAATAAACACCATAGCCACCTTATATCCAACCTTCACTAAAAGCCCCTAAATCACTGCCCCTACCGATATCGGTTATCAGAAACTGGTACCGGTGACAGTGATCGGCATCGGTCACTGTGACTCAAAACCAAAACTAGCCTTTCCTCTATTGTTTTAACAGGGTAATTAAATTGTAATTTGGCAATAACTTCTTTGTTAGAATTTGTGTTAATTCGTATTAGCAGGGGAACTGACCACCTTT
Organism: Taxus chinensis; assembly: GCA_019776745.2. Lineage (NCBI taxonomy): Eukaryota > Viridiplantae > Streptophyta > Pinopsida > Cupressales > Taxaceae > Taxus > Taxus chinensis. Next base: position 41,238,349 of record CM034153.1, on the reverse strand, counting down.
GAAAGGAATTCCAATATTTCCTGGGCCTAAGGCAGTTCCCTCATTTATTGTCTAACTAGAATCTGGTGGTCTTGTATTATTACTTGCAGGTAGTCCTTCCTAGACAAAAAGGAGTTCTTCACAATCGATCTGATCTCTCTCTACGGTACGCGCCCCCTCCCAACATTCAATAGGTATTCCTCCTAGCCCTAACCCTTATCTGTTTCTCAAGAGAATGAAATGATAGAAGCACCTCTATTCTAGGAACTGAAACATTCTGTGCAAAACAGTCAGTTACTGTGAAAAATAAGAGATTCAAAGATCTTGTAATGAAAGGTTAAAATTGGTCAATCTGGACTCTGAAGATGATATTAGTGATCCAAAAGTGTGATAAAATGGTAGAAAAAGACACAAAAAAAATAGAAAGGTAGAGAATACTATTTTGGCAAAAATAACCAAAAGAGTATAAAATCGACGTTGGTCAATTAACCGATGGCAGTGAGATGATGCAACTGACAACGATCACTGAACTGATATTGGTTACTGTGAAATCTAGGAAGAGAAGGAAAAATGAAGTTTTGGTGATTTAGATCAAATAAAGGGGGAAACCTAAAGACTAAGTAAGGCCATGAGGAGTCCTAATACACCCAGAATAAAACCAAAATAGACCAGTTGTGATGTGGGGTGTAAAAGGATGAGAAAATAGACACACAAGTTTTCTCCCTAGGAATGAACAATGTAAATAACCCCAGATGGGTCCCACCGGGCATGCTAAAATGTTTCCCCAATAAGTTTTACACTTTCTAGGATGAAACAGATAGAAGGTAAAATGATTAAGGAGGAATACATGTGAGGCGAAGGTGGAAGGTAGAATGTTAGGGTATTTTAGGGAGGGAGGGATGCCTGTGTAAAGGGAGGGTACCAAAGGGTAGGGAGGGTGCCAAAGGGCAGGGGTAATTTTAGGGAGGGAGGGATTCCAGTGGAAGTGGGACCTTAGGTATGTTGGTAGGTATGTAGGTACCACTGCCTCCTTTCATAGGAACCCTTGCCCAAAGTGGATGATCCCACTTCCTCCCTTCCTCCCTTCCTCCCTTGTATAAAGGGGAAGGTCCCACTGGAACCCCTGCCTCCCACTAGAAACCCTGCCTCCCACTGGAAACCCTGCCTCCCTTTTTCACAGGCACCCTTGTCATCCCACTGGATCCCCTGCCTCCCTTGTCTAAAGGGTAAGGTACCACTGGAAACGCTAAGGGCACCCTTGGTCTAAAGGGCACCCTTGTCTAAAGGGAGAGGTCCCACTAAATATCCTAAGGGCACCCTTGGTCTAAAGGGCACCCTTGTCTAAAGGGGAGCTCCCACTTCCACTGGAATCCCTCCCTCCCTAAAATGACCCCTGCCCTTTGGCACCCTCCCTACCCTTTGGCACCCTCCCTTTACATAGGCATCCCTCCCTCCCTAAAATACCCTAACCTTGTAGACTTTTGATCCAAGCTGATTGTGTGAGCTTCCCTTTGGATAGGAGGAAGGACCTATATAAGAAACAAAACAAGACCACCAAATAGTATAAAATAGCAAGAGTCATAGGACCGCCTCGCAAGGCTAGATCCGGGAAGTGTGATACTTTCTCAAATGGTTATCAATCCTCTGTTTAATACAATTTAATGTAAGAAGTAACAACTCCTATTGTAATTGATAAGATTTTGGTATCTCTTATTAACATAAAATAAGTGAATTTAAGTCAACAGGAAATCATTAGAATTAAATCTAGACGATTAATGGGCTAGTTTGGGTCTGCAAGTGTAGGAAAGGCTATAGGTGAGGTCAGGGTGAAATTAGGAAAGGTTTTGAGCTGTTTTGGGGAAGTTGTTAACTCACTGTTATAGGTAAAATTGTCAGTCTCAGAGACCAGTATCGGTTGGTCGACCGATGCCGGTATAGGAAATAAACTCACGCTAGTTGGCTAACCGGTGTCAGTAGGGGAAATTCTATTCAAATATTAAAATTGGGAATTTAGACCTCTTTGTGATTGCATAGAGAGTGAAGGTGGTGTTGATAAGGTCATGATATTGTTAAGAAGACTCATGTATGCTGAAAAGGAGGTTAGATAGGGTCTAAATTCTTGTGATGGTTGAATAGTGGGTTGGTGGGAAGAAGGTAATATACAGGAAATGGAAAGAATGAAATATAGAAAGAAACAAAATATCTACATTTGAATAAGCACAAATGATAACATCACAATACTCACTTGGTATGTTGCAGATCCTGTGAGTGGAGGTGGTTCGTGGTTGATTGAAGAAGATATTCTTGGGTCTAGTGCCACGAGAGTACAACTTGTGTGCTCCCATGAGTATTTGAACACTCTGGAAGGAGAATCAACTGTTTTTCTTACACTGTGGCTATGTGTGTTCATCATTTGGATGCAGGAGGGGTTGAAGATTCACACTTGAATACAATCAGGATCCAATAACTGAATGAACAACCTAGGTACACAGTTGTAAAATTATATATAAAGGAATTGAAGGTGGTTTAGGTGACCGATGTCTTCCCAGGATAAAATGGTTTCAGTTAGGGTGAAATAGTTCTATTTACCAAAAATAGGAAGATCTTCCTATATTTGGAGTGCTTTCCTTGTTGGTTCCGCTTAGGGAAGTAGAGTTCTCGTGAGAGAAGGCAAGAAGATCTTAGAAGAAGTCCAGTTAGGTTTAGGAAGAATTCTTAGTTAGTTAGGTCAAGTAGTGACTCAACATTGGGAGTGATGACTCAGTGTTGAGAGTGATAACTTGGTCACTGTGAGTTAAATGTGCCTAGAATGGGTCCAAGGTGAGGTGTTATGATGAGGTGGAGGTGCGAGGATTAGATTAACTTAACTAAAATAATTAAATGAATTAATAATGTGAGGATGATTATTAATATGGGGTAAAGGGGTCATGGTTAGTTAAATGCGTTACGTTAATTAATTAAAGGGGACCAAGGGGAGTGTGACCCAAATTTGGTGTCTACAGCTATCTTTTTGTGGGTTACACTCTACTCTTTGTGGACTAACTTCTCTTCCAAATTTAGCGTATACTACTAGGCTTCCTTGAATAATATCACTTAGATAATTTCACACACATCCTTAATCTCAATTTTAAATCCATTTATATAACTAGAGATATTCTCCAAATCATCTTCTACATGTCCCACTTGAGTAGTGATCTAGTAAATTTTTTTAATGTATCGCTTGACATTGTGATCTGTTTGTTAAACACTATGTAAATTATTAAAAAAAAAAGATAGTAATAAGAGGGAAATAATTTCTCCTTCAACTAACCTATCCTAAGTCTTGATATCTTGTTTTCCTTTTCTATACTCAACCTATCTAAATATGCTCTAACAAAAGAGATGCATGACCATTTAAATTCATGTAAGAAAATTTAAATTTCCTAGGATCTTCGATGTTTCCATAATCCAAATAGTTCTCAAGCTTTGTTATCTAATTGATGTGCTATGCTAGTTATAGAATACCAAAAGTACAAGGTGTTCCAATCTAAGCTTACTCCCCATTGTAACAATTACATGTAACATAATATCTTATAGACTGGATCTTACGTTTCCTCTTCTTCCTCATTTACATTTACATTTGTGGCCTATTCTCCCTATTATGGGGGATCTACTTCACTATCACTCACATTTTCCACAAAATAACTCAATCTTGTGTGGCTTCCATGGCCTTCAAATAGGCTTGCAGAGTCTGAAAATTAACTTGACCAAATCCTCAACTTTAGCTCCCTAATTTTGGTGAGCTCCAACAACATTCAATCTGTGTCATTTCCCGCCCTTAGAAGAATGTGACCTCCACAATATTTCACATGTGCTGGAAGATATCTCTAAAAAATTTCTACCCACCTTTCAAAAAGTTTGAAATATCCAACACTTGTTATGTAATCCTTGCACCTTTTACCCAATACCTACCTACTAGAAGATGTCCATAAGGATTTTCCTCTCATACTTGCAAATGTGGAAAATTACCAACTTCTATTGTGATAACACTTTTAAGGAACTAAACCTTTATCTAATAGGTCAAAATACAAATACATAATTATGGTGCTCAGTGAAGATCCACCTTAGATAATGCAACCCTCACGATCACACATGGAATACATATAATAAGGCATAAAATAACACAAAATCATAATTCGATAGAAAAACATAGTTTAACAAGATTTATCCACATTTATTCAATAAGGAATAGTACACATAGAATGATCACTAGTAATATAGTCATTCAAACAAAAATTAATCATATTATGTTAGATCATTTATAAAGACATGATGTTTTTATCCTTAATCATGAATCCAGACTTTGCTCTATGAGCTCTATGTTATGAACTATGAACTTTGAAAAGAAATTTAATATCTAATGAAATTGGGCTTTGTTCATATGGAAAACCAATGTAATAATCTTAACTTTTAAAAAATAAGAAGTACGACCAAAGGGACCCATTAAGACTGAATCAGACTTTCTGATCTCTCACAACTTCTAATGATCTTTCTCTAATGCTTCACAACATCCAAATAACTTTTTAGTATTGTGCAATTCCACTTAGTGTTCTACACTTCCTTATAGACTTGTGTGGATTTCTTAGTGTTTCATGGTTTCCTCCAACCCATCAATGCTTGTAAATTTTTCTTCCATAGCTTCTACATACATAAGAATCCTTTGATTTGTGTGGATTACATAACAAACTAGACATTGCATAATGGGATTGCACACAACAATGACATTTTGCAATTAATTATTTCACTCCACAAAATGAAATATAATACTATGTGTCTAGCCAATAACAAAATCATTCATATCATGTTCCACCAAAAATAAAAAATTCATAACAAATGTAAACAAATGAATCAATACGTTTAAACTATTTTTGGTCGACACAAGATTACCTATTAACTTAGATGTTCACGTATTGGTACAAATAAATCACATTACTATTATTTTTGAGAGAATTTTTTTTAGTCAAGGAATATGGCTTAAAAATGAAGCACAAAGTCTAATAGAAACCAAAATTTAAGGTCATGGAAATTGGTTTCTATATCAAATTATACTAAAAAATTGAATGATTTTTAACTTATCTTCCCCTTATTTCTAAGATTACTTTTTCACTCAAGATTCCCCCATTCAAATGATGAGAGTAATATATTGATTTCAAAAGCGTTAAAAATTATTTGGTAATTTTGTACCTACCAAACCAATAATGCACAATACTGTAGTTATTATTTCTATAATTACTACAAGAATGATTATCAATGAACAATTGGAATACATGCCATAAAATATAATGGATAGAACTACATGGAAGATAACTCTTATTGATTGAAATTTTCTTGTGAAATGCCTATTTTGACATTTTTTAAGGAAAATTATTAATGAAAAGAAGAAAAGACACATGTAATAAAAAATTCAAAACATAGCAAACGAGAGACATTTTTTAATCACTAGAGTATTCAAAATGGGATAATACCTTCCATATTAAAGTTTGATTGATTTGCAACAAAATATGATTCTTTTACAAAGGTTCTCCTCAACACAAAACAATCAACCTTTATTGAATGTTTCACTCAAGGTTAACATATTTGTAATTTTTTTCTTCCCTTCACATATTATGTATGATATAAATCATTACTATGGTTTACAAAAATTCTAGTCATCCAAACAAATGGGATTTTCTATGATTTATTTAATTTTTTTTTAAAGCACTACACATAGTTGGAATTTCCGATGACTAAATTTTGAATTGGAAGATGTAAATTAAATATCATCATTCTTATTTGAAATTAACTATTCAATCAAACATCATTTTTGTAGGGACTTGCTACCAAAAATGGATGTAATATTTTGTGTAAGCACATCAAAATATTTGTTAGAAGTGAAACATCATTAAAACATTGCAAAAAACTACTTAAAAGATTCACCTTCCAATGAAATACATCATGAAATACCTCAACTTCTTATGGATTTTCTCCTCAAGGTGTTGGAGTTGCCTAAGCCGTACAAAAATCCAAGCATAAACCCACTTACAATATCTCATGTTTGTTGCAGGCAATTCTAAAAGTACTCTCTTTAAATCTCAACTTAACGATACTAAAATAAACTCATAATGGTATTGGATCAAATGAAAAAGAAAATTAAATGTTAGAGGGTTAGAAAACATTAGGAGGGTTGGACCTCATTCGTTCCACTTGATTTTTACATGATCCACCTTCAACAAGACCAACCTAATAATATACAGTAAACTTTTTTCATTATAGATAACATAAATTAATTATCAACATAAATTTAAGTATTAAATGTGATTGTCCAATAATTCTATGTAGGGGTAGACCAATAAGATCATATATTGGAGTCCTTGTTGGTCATTCGCAAACAACTTTAGCGATTTATAATAATTTTTTAAATTTAAAATAAAAAATTTGATATAAAAATATCTCATATTTAAAAAATCAAATCAAATTCCTTATTAAAGTTTTAATATAATTTTTTTTTGATATTTAAGGCAGGTTGAAGTGACCCGTTCCCTATTGACAAAAAGGAGGCATAACCTTGAATAAGACTAGACAACAACCACAAATATCTAGGTGGCATACTAACAAAAACCACATCTTATTCTATAAATAAACCTATGCCCGAATTATGCTAACGGGCCTATATGACAGAAAAATTAATACCCAAATTGGGCACATCCAAATCCATCTTAGGCGTGCCGAAAAATTCTTCATCCTCTGAGTTAGCATTAAGCCATCCGCACCAGAGGTAGCTAAAAGAATCACCCATAGAGGAATGCAGATTAGCCCACCAATACGGAACATGAACCGGCGGTGCCCCCAAAGACTTGACGTTGGGTAGCTGAATACAAATATGCCCTGCCTTTTTATCTTTTTCATAAGAAGATAGGTACTTAGAAAATTCTAATAGCACTTTGAACGGTGATCGAGATCCGAGAAGGTCGAAGCAACACCAGTCAACGAACCCGAGGTGACATCCTGAGCAGGCATGAAGCCAGATTGAGATTTGCCACCTCCAAAGCAATGTTACCACAGAAGTTTGGGCATAACCAGTAGGCTGCGACATTAACCACCTCCACCTTTGAAGGATGCAGAACCAACATATTTTCCACAAAAATGGAGGTAATACCACTATTTATCCTTGGCCAGATAATAAATTCTTGCCTCAAAACCAATTTGACCACATCTAGGTCCTCAGCATAGAAGATGAGGAAAATATTTCGCAGCCTACCATTGGTAACCCTGTTTCCAAATGCCATTTCTCTGATATCACAAGAAAGTACCAGCACAAGAGCTCGAGGGGGTGCCATCTCGCAAAGCAAAAAAAAAAGAGGGTAATGTGTAAGATGACTGCCTAGTCGGTCTTAAATAAGTTCCTTATGCTTCACACGTGGGGAAGCTTTCATCGAATTCATGATGGGTTGAGTCCCTTAAGGCAATAATTTGTAAGCCCTCCCACATAGAATAGTTATTAGCTACCCTCCCCCCACACACTTGATCGATACCTTTATTTTCTAACTAGTTGGCACACTGATTGCCTTCTCGGTAGATGTGCTTAATAATCCAATTTTTGAACTTAGACAACAACCATAGAAACTTTTGAACTTCAAGATCTAGCTTCCATAACAAAGATCTTTTTTTAATGATGGCATTTATGATTATCAAGGATTCCCCTTCAATGTATAGGTTTTCAATTTTAAGGGAAGCAGTGAGAAGTAAGCCAAAGCCAAGGGCTTGCACCTCAGAAGCATTGCACGTACCCACCTTGAGTTTATAGGAAGCATCCATAACCATCTTACCAGAGGAATTGTGAATGATACAACCAGAACCGGAGACTCCTGAATTACCCCTAGAAGCCCCATCAAAATTTAGTTTTAAGAACCCACAGGAAGGGGGAGCCCAAAAAGTGTTTCTTCTAGCCAGGGAGGAATATGCAAAAGAATTCATAGCCCCATCCCCAGGCTTGATTATCAATGGCCAAATTCTTTCTAGCAGTCTGTCATGTGAAGTAAAAGGGTAGGATCTTGACCAATTAGTAGACATAGCTTTGGAAATAGCCCTTTTTAGCTGAAGTAGAACCGAATTCACTGGGCCATATTCCTCCCTAAAAAGCCTTTTATTTCTCTCCCACCAAAGGTACCATAGAAGAAGTACCAGAATACATAGCCAAATAGAAGAGAGATCCCTAGAATGATAATTAATAGGCCAGGCTAGGATAACATCCAGGAGGGATTTAGGCTGGACCCATGGAAGGTTAAGCTTAACACATAACCAGTTCCAACATTAAACAACAAAGGAGTAATGTAGAAGCAAATGGTCCCTATCTTCCACATCATTTTCACAAAGGAGGCATCTAAGTAGGACCTTGAATTTTTTTTTCCTTATTTCTTGAGTTAAGATCTTACCCTTAAAGGCCATCCAGGCGAAAAAACTAGCTTTAGGGGGCCATTGACAGTTTCAAAAATAATTCCGTATTGGTTTTTTGGGGGCAATATCCTCATGGAGCAGGAGATACCCAAGATGAGGGGAATAAGATCCCGAGGGTACTTCTTATTTGATCCTACTTATTTGAGATCAGAATATTCCTTTCTTACAAAATAGATAAAAAATTAGCCTCTAAATCAGGAGAGAGATTCAGATGGTCCACTTTTTTCCATTGCAACATGGAGGGGAGGGAATCATTCAGTTCCCCATAGTTGGAAATATAAGGTCCCCATTCATCAAGTAATCTCCTCTTAATGTCTGAGAAATAAGGAGAGTCTCCAAGAGCAGGGAATCCATTCCATGGATCATCCCAGAAGAGATCTTTCTCTCCATTACCCACTTTCCAATCCGCATTAAAAAAACAGAGAACTACATTCAATCATAAAATTCCATATATGCGAGCCTTTAGGGGGGTTTTCCACTCGGAGGATGGACTCAGGAAGGTGGCACCCAAATATTTATTTTCTAAGACCAGGCTGAGAAAACTCTTGGCTTTCAGACTAATTTAGCTCCAAGCAACACATAATTTTACAAACCCAAATTTAGGATACCTGCACCCACCAAGCTATTTAGGCTGAGCTAATGTATCCCAACTAATCAGGGGAAGCTTCTTTTCCCCGGAGAGAACCTGCCATAGGAATTTATGAAAAATTACCTTAATCTTGTTTAGAACACCCTTAGGGATTTTAAGGACTGAAAGGAGATACAGAGGGGCAACACAAAGGACTGATTTAATTAGAAAAATTCTCCCAACAAGGGAGATCCATTTACATTTCCAAGCATTCAGTTTAACATCTAGAGAACTAAGAATATTATTCCACAGGGAGTTCTTACCTGCACCTTTAAACAAAGGAATACCGAGATACTTGATAGGAAGGTGCCCTTTTTTGAAATTGAAAATGTCTAGAATTCTTGTCTCTGTTTGCAAGGAAACATTGAAGAACATGATTTAGCCACAATAACATCTTTCCCTACCGCCATAGAGTAACTTCCTAAAGAATCATTTAACTCCTAAGCCTCCCAGATGGAGGCCCTACCAAACAAAAAGGTGTCATCAATGAAATGCTGGTGGGTGAGGGGAGGAATACGATCCACAACCTTTAAGCCAATTATCTTACCCTCCCCCAATTTGAATTTGATGGACCTGCCAAGTGCTTCCGCCACAAGAATATATAATAAATAGGATAGGGGACCCCCCTGCCTAATACCACAATTACTTCCAAAGAAGCCCTCAACACTCCCATTAATAAGAAAAGAGAAGGAGGGGCTAGAGATGCAACTAAAAATCCACTCACAAAAGTGCTTGGAGAATCTAAACTTAAGAAGGACCTTGATGAGAAACATCTAGTTGAGCTTATCATAAGCTTTACTGATATCTAATTTTAGCATCATACCAGGGGTTTTAGAGGAAGAAAGAGAGTGAATCATCTCATGAGACAAAATGACACCGTCAAGGATAGATCGACCAGGCATGAATCTAGTTTTCTCAGAAGAAAAAAGGGGATCAAAAATAGGTTTCAATCATAGGGAAATGGCTTTGGAGATGATTTTGTAGGACGTGTTACAGAGAGAAATAGGCCCGAAGTCCCCGAAGGAGGAGGGTTGATGCATTTTAGGAAAAAGGAAGATGAAGGTATTATTCATCACTCCGAGCACCGAATGGGATCTCCGTGAAGCCTCCACTGCCACCCACACATCATAACCCACTATGCCCCAAAATTTCTAAAAAAAATCCACAGGGAAGCCGTCAGGGCCAAGGGCTTTATTATTCTCTAAGGAGAATACCACTTTCTCAATTTCCAAGAAGGAGAAAGGCTTCAAGAGCATAGAGTTTTGATTTTTGGAGATGAGAGTGGGGATAGCATCCAAGAGGGAGGCGTGCTCAGCCTCAAAGGAGGCCACATCCCTGACTAACAAGGAGGAGAAGAAATTAATCCCTTTAGAAATGATGTCCTACTGCTCCACCAGATGAACCCCTTCACAGTTCTTAATTTCTAAAATGAAATTTGAATTCCTTTTTTTCTTTCATAGAGGCATGAAAGAATTTAGTATTTCGATCACCATCCTTCAGCCAGAGCTCCCTAGTTTTTTGCTGCCAATATATTTCCTCCCTGAGAAGTAATTAACCTAACTCACGTAAGATATATTTTTCAAGAGAATAATCCTCCTGGAACATCCCATCATTGATTTTTTTAAATTAAGGGCATTCAATTCAGCTTCAACTCTAGATTTTCTTGAAAGATGTTTTTGAAATAATTGACGTTCCAATCTTCCAAATCCTTATTTTATATTTTCAGTTTTTGAGCCAGCACAAACATCTTGGAACCCTCAATATTATAGGAGTTCCACCAAATCTTGACCTAGCCTACAAGAGAAGCATCCCTCAACCACATTAGCTCAAATTTAAACGGAGATCTAGGGGGGGGGAACCGTCAAGATTAATAGACAAGGACATCGGAAAATGATCCAACCCAAACCAAGGCAAGACCAAACATTCAAGCACAATGTCATTTAAGTTCTAGCTAGGACTAACCAGAAATCTATCTAGTCTTTTCGTAATATTACTAAATCCCTTACGCTTATTACTCTAGGTAAACTGGCCCTTCTTAGGTTCTATATCCACAAGGGCTCCCTCTCTAATAAAGGAGAAAAAATAATTTTGGGACTGAAGGTTTTTGATGATCCCCCCCCTTCTTATCCCTACTATCAGAGATGACATTAAATTACCCGCCAAGAATGAACATCTGATCACCCAGGGAAGAGACTGATTGCATTAGTCCCCCCATAGGTTTTTCTTACCCAGAATGCTAGGAGGGACATAAACATTATATAAAATAAAATTAAGATAAGAGCACTAGAAACTTACTTTTACAATTTGCTAGCTGAGTGATTGAGCTTGTAATTCCACCATTACAACGCATTCCTTCCAGATAATCCTGAGCCACCCAGAGGCACCCATCAAATCTGAAAAGACTCCTTTCTAACCTCTAAAAGACTTATTCCAAAGGCATTCAGCTTCAGTAGCAGGTAACTTAGTTTCTTGAAGAAGAACCAGACAAGCCTCCGAGGAGAGGATATAACACTTAATCAAGCGTTGTTTGTAAGAGGAATTAAGACCTCTAACATTCTAGGAGAAGAACTTCAATGAACACAGGGAAGGGGTTTCACCTTCCCGGAATCAACAAGATCAAAATTCAGGGTTCTTAGCTTACCTGCATCGACCTCCAATTGGGCCAATTCCTGCTTTGACTTTCTCCCCCTTTTGACTGCGGACGCCCAATATAGAAACCCCATACCATCTTAATATGAAGATAATTTAGAAGGGACCAAGACGGGAACTAAATATTTTGGGACAATTTCGCCATCTTCCAGATTCCTGCCATCGAAGTTGGGCAAATCCACAGCCTGACAGTTGTTGTTCGAAATCCACCCGTTAAGAGTTTCCATCGAGGAGGCTTGCCCCTGCACAAAACCTTCCTTAATCAAGGAGACAAGAGCACCTGAATCTCTATGCACATCCTCCACCTCCTTTAACAATGAGCGAGGACTTAAGTTGTCCGGAAGGCAAGCAAGGGGTAAAAGAGAGACTGCCAGACCCTTTGAACCATCTTCAACAACGAGAGACCCAAAAAGGGAAGGGGAGAGGATTTAACCAGAACCAATCTCGAACCATCTGAATGAGAGGAAAAGAGGGATTTGACCTTTTTCCCAAGACCTTGACAATCCTTCTTTAAATGCCACAAAGCCCCGCAAGAGAAGCACTTAAAGCTCAACCCTTCATAGATTATTTCAGAAAATCTAGGACCCTTATGGGAAGGCATCAGAACAAAACTCAGCAGGGGGGAAGAAAAGTCCATATCAACACAAATGTGTGCCAAAGGGTTTCTCCATTTGAAAAGAGACGGGTTGGAAATAGGCACATAAGAACCGAGTGATCTGGAAATAGATTTCAGAGAGGTAGAGTTCTAAAACTCTGCAAGGAGTTTCAGGAAATTTAATCAGAGCAGAGCTCTGTGAATAATTTCCACCTTTGGATCGAAATCAGAGGACCAAGGCCTCAAATATAAACTGGAGGAGTTTAGGACCCAGGGACTACCCTTAAAAATATATTCCATAGAGGACATAGAATGAAACCAGACTTGAAAGAAGTCATTCCACAGAAAGAGGATCTTGAGATTTCCTTCCTTGCCCCAGAACCATTAAATCCAGTTCCTAATTTTCCTCATGGAGAACTTGGCATAAATTAATTTACAACAAATTTCCCTCTTTTCATAGATATCTACAAAGTATTTTTTTTCTCTCACAGGGAAGATCGACAGGAACTGATTCCTTGGAGATCTTAAATTCGATCCTGCCCACCTTAAATTCCTCTGGGGGGTGCGGACCATGCACCCCAAGTCCACCAACTGAAGAGGGGATCTCCTTCCTCAATGGCTGGGAAGAAAAGGACCCTTTGCCCAGATCACTTTCCTCGAGCAGATTTGTAACCACCGAGAACCCTAGCTGCAAGACTAGGAATTTAATGACTGCCCCAGGGCCGAAAGACCTAACCAACGAAGACACCCCTTCCTTCACCAGAGCATCTGCACTAGGCCCATTCCATTCCTCTCCATCGCTTAGGCCGAGTGGAACCCTGTTCGCTCTAGTGGCGACCTCCTTCAACTTATGCACTACAGGTTCAAATGGCTCCCTCGCGACGGTCCCTTCAGGCAGCAAAATTTTTGAATTTTCGTGGGATTCGCATTGGAGTCACATTTTTTCGCTCCCCTCTCCAATGTCAATATGTAATATTTATTTTACTAACACATACATGATGGTCAAATTTTGAATATACATCACTTTTAATATAATTATTGATATAACACTTATTAAATGCAATTAAATATAATAATATTTTATATTCAAAACAAAATTTTCATATATAAAAGAAATTCAGGTTTAAAAAAATTTACATTTTTTACAATATTATTTACAATTCAACAATTACTTATATAACATCTATTAAACACAATTAATTTTTTAAATTTTTTTTGTGGAGAATAGGACAAATTTTTCCATAATTCGTACATGTTCCAAAACATGTACATTAGATTTAGCCATAACTTGATGGAAAAAGTACCAATAGTTTTTTCACTTTTTCATTAATGGTACATTTTAAGAGCGAACCACAATATGACACATTAGACACTCAGTCATTAATATACTTTTCAAATATTTTATAAAAATTATTTCGTACGAAACTAATTCAAAATCCACTTTTTCCTCTAATTAAATACACTAAAATCATATGCTACACAATAGTATATATATTTTTGCACTAGCCAAACCTCTACATAAATCTACACACCCATAATCATCTCCCCGTATAACTATAAAATCAAATCAAAATTTTCTAATTAGGAAAATTTCAAAACTTTTTGGCTGCCTTTTTAAAATCAAATGATGTACATGGCGTTGATTTCCCACATGCTTTTAATAACTCGTCTCCACATTCACAAAATGCGTCTCACTCTGCCTTTATTTATACACAGCAACTTAATCACACCAAGGAAGGAAAAAACGGTTGAAGCTCTGGATAATAGCATCATGGGATCTTTAGCGGCGCTACAGCGGCCTCATGTGGTGGTCTTCCCTTTTCCAGCGCAGGGTCATCTCAATCCAATGGTGGAGTTTTCCAAGAGGCTCGCGATCTCTCGAAACCTCACTGTGACCTTCGTCACCACCGAGGCAAGCAGAGAGCGCATGATGCAAGCGCAGGATGCAGGGGCCTTGAGCTTTCATGATCACATCCGGATTGAAACAATTTCAGACGGCCTTCCTTTAGATTTCAACCGATCCAAAAACACAGACATGTTTTTGGATCTCTTCCGGAAGGTTGGAGCTCAAACCTTTGAGAAATTGATACAGAGGTTCAACTCTGAAGGGGATTCAAGTGTTTCTTGCATTGTCTATGATGCTTTCATCGATTGGGTTCCTGAAATGGCAACCAAGTTTAACATTCCTTCGGCGTTCTTCTGGACGCAATCCTGCGCAGTTTACTCCATTTATTATCATTATCACAAAGGATTTGGTAAGTTTTGCTTGATAATTTTCATCATTTATATTTGTTGTTGCAGATATCTGTCCTTGTATTAGTTTTTACACATGCGTTTCAATTTAATCTCGTAAATCTCCAATCTCTCCCAGAAAAATTAGCGGAAGAAACAGAGGCGGCCAGTACCGTGACCATAGCGGGACTTCCAGATCTTCGACCACAGGATTTGCCGTCGTTTCTACATCCTTCCAACACCAACAAAACTTATCTGCGCGCGGTGTTGGACCAATTCAATTCCATCGCTGAGACCACATGGATACTGGGAAACTCCTTCCTCGAGCTAGAAGCTGCAGAAATAAAATCCATGGACCCATTCATTCCAATCAGAACTGTAGGCCCTCTGCTTCCCTCGGCTTTTTTGGACGGAAACGATCCACAAGACACAGATGTGGGCGCGCATATGTGGAAAACAGCCAACTGCATGGACTGGCTCAACACAAAGGGGAATTCAACTGTTGCTTACATTTCCTTCGGCAGCCACATTTTCCATTCCAAAGAACAGATCCATGAAATAGCGTTTGGGCTGAACGCCAGCGGACATTCCTTCTTGTGGGTAATCCTTCCTGGTCATAATAATGAAGAAAATAATGCTCCGCAAGATTTACCAGAGGGATTTCTGGAGGAAACTAGAGAGAGAGGATTGGTAGTGCCATGGTCTCCACAGATGGCAGTACTTTCTCATCCTTCAGTGGGCGTCTTTATGACGCACTGCGGATGGAATTCGACGCTAGAAAGCCTCAGCTCAGGTGTCCCTGTGCTGGCAGTTCCTAAATGGAGTGATCAGACAACTAATTCAAAATACATAGAAGATGAGTGGAAGACAGGGATAAGACTGAAGAGGAGAGAGGATGGACTGGTTGGGAGGGAGGAAGTGGAATACTCGATCAAGGAAGTTATGGAAAGTGAAGTGGGGATCGAACTAAGGAAGAATGTTTTGAAGTGGAAGACATTAGCTAAGCAGGCAATGGGGAAAGATGGATCTTCAAACAAGAACATTGAGACTTTTGTTGAAGAGGTCATTGCCAGGGCATCAACGTCTTAAACAAACAACCTAATCATTAATCTTAATCGTTTCGGGAGACAAAATATTGTATTCTAGCTTTATTCAAGCACGGTGACATTTCATTTTTCAGAATAATGTGTTCGAATGTGAACCATCCAATGTTTGTTCTTTATGTGCATATGAATGAATCATTAGGAATTCGAGTTGTTGAAATTTATAACCTAACATGTATTTAGAGGTGGGATTATTATTTTTGGATTATATATTTATAGAGAATGCGAGGATAAGGCATGTATTCAAACATAATTGAACGGGATTTTTTTTTATTGATGAAGTTTGGATTTTGAAGGAATCCAAAAACTGAAAGATATTCAAAGCCAACAAATAAAACAAAATCCGAACCATCAAATAACAACAAACCAAACCTACAGGTATCTACAATTTTTGGTGGCCATTTCTTTTGGATTTCCGGTAAGAGCACTAGCTCCCATCCATCGCCATCATCCATTCTTTCAAATATCTCCTTACTATCTGACTCCACAATCCGAGATCCAAATGTATTACAACTGAAATCTTTGTAATTTGAACCTTTCAAAAATGCCAGCAACGTCGCAAGAGTTGGAAACAAAACTGTTCTGTTTTCCTATTTGAATGATATTTTGAAGAGAGGGTAAGACATATATTAATAAACAAAATTAGGATTAATTTTTTTTGATGAAATAGTCTATATTACTTTATAAAATAATACAGCCTATCCACAAAAAATATGGGTGGTAAAGGGCACACCCCACGAACAAACTAGCCATGACGGTTAGGAGACTAAAGTATCAAGCCCAAGGGGCAACAACAAACTTAACAACAATGCCAGAAAACCAAAAGTAAAAACTAGGCCGCCGCAACAAACATAGTGGAAGGGGGTGGTGGGATTAATTTTTCTATGAATGGGATAGTAAAACATGCTTTTATAAAAAAATTGAACATGTTCTCAGAGTTTTGTCACAAGATCATCGAAATTATCTTCTTCCTTTATACATTTCACATTGATAACTCAATCTCTTATAACTTCATGGACTAAAATAAATTTCTTTTCTAGTGGGTGGTACCTTGATATCAAGTAAAGCTTATAATAATCTTCCTCATAGTGTAATTAATAGCGGGCTTTCTTTTGCTTCAAGCTGCATTAATTTACCCACAAAAACATCACCTATTTCTATCTATGATCCTATCATTATAAGTTTTTTTAGTCGAGAAAGGGAGTAAGTGAGCATCTAAATGAGGTATTTCTCTAGTGATTATCTCAAGGCCCTTTCATATTATGAATTTATATTAAAGAATAGGGAAAGTTGAGAAAGAAAACATACTCATCCTTTAACCAATCAACTATTATGTTAGTAGGAGGGTCGCTTCGACTATTGTAATGAAATTACTTAGATAGATCTTAATTTCAGCAGCAATAGAACACAAAAAACACTAAATTATAGAGAAATGATCACACAATGCAAGTAGAATAATTCAAACACTTCGAGGAGGAAATCTCCAATCCATACAGTAAGACTCAAGCGCTCAATGATGTCTATCTACTTGATGCTAACTCATGTATATACTCTACTATGCTATGCAGAACTAAGGCCAACCTAATAAGCATATGAAAGTATAAATGAATGTGACATGACATGATCAGAGATTATGTTAGCCAAAATTAGCCATACATATTTTGATATATGACTTAGGATGCATGGCGTAGCATGCCCCTCCCCTTCAAAGCAACACTATCCCTAATGTTGGTAACCTCAAGATATTGTTGCATGAATACTTCATCTTCTTATGTTGCATCTTCAATGTCTAAATAATTACACTTGATTAGATACTTGATAATGACCCTTGTCCTCAACATCTTAGTGTATGGCTATAATATGCCTTTAGGCTCCAAAATGATGTGTTTTTCCTCTTCAAGTTCAAGTAACATTGACTATGATGAGACCTTTTGTCCAATGACCTTGTTCAGGAAAGAAACATGGAAAAATAGATCTATTTTAGTTGACTAAGGAAACTCCAGCTTATATTCCACACTACCAATTATTTGCAATACTTTATAAGTGTCATAATATTTAGGTAGTATCTTATTATTCTTATTATGTTGTTTCAAATATAATTGTTTATATGGCTATAATCACACAAAAATAAAGTCTTTAACTTCAAATATTTGTTGACTATGATGTTGATGAGCTTATTGTTTCATGGGGTTTTGTGTCATTTCCAAGTTCTCCTTAAGGATAAAGAATACTTCCTATTGGTACTAAATGTGCTCTTTAATTACTCTCACTTTAGGTTGGCGAACATGGGGAAAACCTGCCTTTGTACTTGCACCTGCTCATGATCTGGTGATTTTCACAGGATGATCACAAACCTCAATCTCACGTTGGATCTGAGGGATGGTAGATAGTAGCCATACAATGCCAAAAATAAAGAAATTTTGGATGAGGTATGAAAGGAAGAATTATATCACAATTTTGCAAGTGGTAGCCATTGAACCCATCTCTCCTACTTATCTAAAGTAAAGTATTGAAGATACAATTCCAAAAATTTATTCACTACCTTAGCCTATCCATCATATTGGGGATGATGTGATGAACTAAAAGCCAATTGAGTACTCAAACATAAGAATAAATCATTCCAAATATTACTAGTAAATGTGGGGTCATGATCACTTACTATAATCTTGGGTGTACCATGTAGTTTTTGAATTGTATCGATAAATGTTATGACAATTATACTCATTGTAAAGGGATGTGACAAGGGACCAAAATTAGCATATGTGGTGAGTTTATCCATAACAACCATAATGAAACTTTTCTCTTTATATTTTCACAAACTAGTGATGAAATCCATAGAAATATTTGTCAACACTCACTAGGAATAGATAAAGACTATAAAAGACTTGATGCCAAATGAAAACTCTGAATCATATTTACATTGAAAACAATACACAGAGATAAAGACATATTAATATTTTATCCCTTGTTATACTAACACACCAGAACTTATACAATAAATTTCTTGTCATCCCCTTTCAATCCTTCCTAAAGAAATATCGCTTAATTATGTGATAAGTTTTTGGGAACTTAGAATGGCCACCCATTGGAGAAGTGTGGAGCTCTAAGACAACCTAACTTTTAAGGGTAGAGTTCTTACATGAGTACAATCGATCATTGTATGATAACTCATCTCACTTTCATGCAATTTTTTCCAAAATTCTTGGATCCTATAAGAGATTCTAAATGAGAGAGTGGGTGTCTATTTCATTATGTCATTCTTATATTTCTTGTTTGATCTAATATTCTTGTAATATGAATATGGTATATAACAATGCTTCTATGGACTCATCTTTCTTGGAGACGGCATCAACTACCACATTTTCCTTTCCTTTCTTATAAATGATCTCAAAATAATAACTAAATATATTTGGACTAATTTATCTTGTTCTTTAGATTTTTTTTTTGTTCCAAGAAGTATTTCAAACTATCACGATCTGTATTCACCTTGAAGTGACTACTCATGAGGTATGGTCTCCATTGTTTGACCACATGAAGAAAAACCATAATTTCAGTAAGTTGATTTTAATAGGTTTTTACCTTTTAGCTGATGAATCTCAAATGTAATGGGATATTCCTCTTTCATGAGTAGTACACATATGCCACACCTGGAAGAATTACATTCAATAATTAAGGTTTTGGAAAAATCTGGGGTAGCCAAAACTAGATTGGTACACATTACCTTCTTTAGTGACTAATATTCTTGGGCTTATTACACATTCCAAAAAAGAGAGTCTCTATTCAATAGGGATGTGAGTGGTGTTGTAATTCTATCATAATTATTCACAAAGTTGTGATAGTACGTAGTAATCCCTAAGAAGTCCCTAAGGTTTTTGAGGGGTATAAGTATCCTCTAATACATTATGGCTTGTATCTTGTGAGGATCCAACTTCATTCCTTTGTAAGAAATCATATGACCCAATTATTCTACCTCTATGACTCCAAATGCACATTTGGTGGGATTGGCATAAGGGTATTGTTGCTAAAGAGTGTCAAGAAGCCTATTGACATGATGTAAGTGTTTCTCCCATTCCTTGCTATAGATTAAGATATAATGAAATGATATTAGGAAAAACATTCATAGAAATGGATTAAATATTGAATCCTTAAAACTCTGGGATATAGAAGATGCACTTTTCATTCTGAAAGGTATTACCTGAAATTTAAAGTGGCACTCATATGTATTGAATGTTTCTTTATGAGTGTCTTCATAGAAAATAATTATTTGATGATATCTTGACTTAATATCTAATTTTATAAAATAAAAACACCATGTAACTCTTCTAGGAAATAATCAATGATAGGAATAGGGAAATTATCTTTTATCTAGCATTTATTGAGCTCCATGTGGCATGGAAACATGTGTAAACATTCATCCTTATTTTGTATCATCATCATTGGAGAAGAGTAAAAAATATAACTATATGTAATAATACATCTCTTGTACAATATTTTCAGTCTCACTCTTCTATAGCTAAGAGCACCAAGAAGGCTGAATATTGGGTGGTGGGTTCCTAGTACTAGCTGATTTGTATGATCGCAATCTCTTTTGAGAGGTAACCTTTTTCGCATATCCCCAAAAATAATAGAGTTTTCGTTAATACTTTCTTATAGACATGATGATATAGGACCTTTAGATGGTTTATTTTCTAGTGAAAACAGTTGTGTAAAAACCTGATCTACACCCTTCTTAAGCATATCTAGAATTTGATGAGACCTCACCAATGGTGAATATTTTTCCTTCATCCCATGAAACTCCAAATTCCTTCCTTATAAATGGAACCACATGAAAAAGTACTCAAATTTTATCTCAATAGTTCCTAAGGTAGTAAACCATAAACCCCTAACACATTTTATGTACCTCTCATTGAAATGACATAGATGGGGTGATTAGTAAGTAATATCCCAATGATGGATAGTTTAATCTTATTAAAATTTCTTGAATAGTTAACTCTACCTCCATATACAACCATTATTTGAAACATCAGGGGCTAGATAAACAAATTAATTCACACAAAAGGTGAAATTATGATTGATGAAGTTGTGATTACATCCAAATTCGGTTAATACTATCACCTATTTTTAATGAAACCAACAATGTTGAGGGTTTGTGGGGTGGTAGTTCCTAAAATTGCACGACAAGAAATAGTTTTCTACGATTATTTAGATTTGATTTTTAGAACCTCTTCCTCATCACTGGTTGCTTCATAATCACTTTTTTTCTCATTAGGCCATTCAATGTAGAAAAAAATATTCTCATCACATATATGTCCATTGTTTCATTTACTATCGCAACTATAACATAAAAATTTTACGCTCTTCTCTTTAATTTGATGATGAGTTAATTGGGTAGGTTGGGGAAATGCGTTTTCTTTAATCATACACTTCTTGTGTGTAGTGATACCCCTCAATTTAAAAATATTTCATTCCTCCACTTGATGATTAAAATGTCATGGATTTTGATATCGAACTTGGATTAAGGAGGTGAACATCAAGTTGGATGTTATCTTTAGGATCACCCAAAAATAGGTCATTTAGATGATCATCTAAGATGTCATCCACACATAAGGGAATATTTAATAACTACTACATGTAATATTTTAATTCCCTTGTTTATAGAAGATTTTCTATTTGGATGAAATACTCATCTGTAAAATTAATACTATAATATATTTAGAGATTGTAATGCACACATTTTACACACAAAATACCGGTATAATTTTTTTTGATTAAAATTTCTTGATACATGACACCACATGGGATCACTTAGGTTAATATAAAACACATGAGATGTTTGCACGACCATGAACCCACATATATAACATGAACACATGATGCACATCAGAGCCACTTTTCCCATAATAACAAGGTACAATAACAATCCCACTACAAAGTACACTTACTGATATGTACTTCTCACTACACAGGTTTTTCATGGTTATGTATTTATTACCCTCCTATTTTTATTAATTGACTATAATTGTATGAAGAACAATTAACATGGTACCCTTCATTCCTCTTAAAATTAGGCTTCATATTTTTGTTTAACATTCCACCTGTAGCAGTTCCAAAAGAATATTTCCTATTTCCTTTATTGCAATTGATTTATAAAACTTGACGGTCATTAGGAGCACTTAGAAATCCATGAGTCTACTCAAAATTGTCCTAGAAATTAGTTTCTAAGAATTATGTTTACTTTGTTTGGAATTATACTGTTATTACAAGGAGAAAAAATTCACGGAAAGTAAAAGGAAGATTTTTAGGTCAATAGAAAACCTAACCCAAGTTCTTTTGATACTATTATTTGAACACTAAGGGTTCCCTCTTTTGTCTTAGAGTTATTACAACTAACAATGTAAGTTAAGTAATTAATTTTCATTGTTTGTGGGTTGATTCACACTTCATTTGATCCAAATAGGACTCTTATTTCCACAAAACATGTTGCACAAGAAAAAGGGTACATTTTACCTATGCTAACGTTGTAGAGGTTTACATTGAGTTTAAGAGATGAATTTCACATTTCACTCTACTTATAATTGATCATATTAAGGATTCATTCTTGATAGTTATGGGTTAATTACATGATTTGAACATAAATTCTACTTCTTAAGAGATCTTAGGTTTAATGTATTCCCATTTATGCCAGAGGTTTCTAAAAACTTCTACAATTAAAAAATAGGGTGCAATATTATTAACTAATTAGGCCTTGGAAACAACCCAAGGTATTTCATTCTCAAGGCTTCATGTTCATTATTTCATTAACATTATTGTTTAACCACATTTGTGCATACAAATTATGTGTCCATGCCTCATATTTGGTTTTCCGATTTAATAGGTTGTTGTAACACCCGTGGAGCTCTACTTTATTACATTTATTTTATGATCACATTAGGCATTTCAGTTGGTTTTGACATCACTCAATGGCATACCATTTTCGTAATGGTAATTCCCTAGTTAATATTAACTACCCTTGTCCTAACTACATATACTTAATTACCTCGTCAAGAATTGACATCATTTTTTAAAAAAAAATCATATGCTACTTAATTCTACACTTACGGATTTCTATCACTAGGTAATGTGATTATTTTCATAAGATTCATTTTATTTTCCTTAGGCAACTCAAAAGTTATGCATGTGTTACAAGTGGGACAATCTATAAAATGTTACACGTTCAAAGGCCTTCTAAATAAATATTTGCAATCATTGGTAACCATACACCATATCTCCTTTTAACATTAACATCGCAAGAGGTCATATGATCAATTACATTCATTAGTGTTCGAGTATTTCTACACCCTACTACAAGCCAAAATTAGTGTAATCAAATATCTTTATCTCACAAAGCCTTCATGCCACTTGACGTATTCCAAGACTATATGCCCAGGTAACATTGTTATTTGTGAGGGATTAATGAGTTCAAAACATTTGTTTAATGAATAGGTAATCTAGTGCTTATAATCCCATTCCCTCAGTTAGGTCACTCAATGAGATAAGAAAAAGGTGCAAACACCCCAAACTATCCCCACAAGGACTAGGTTACACACTACAGTGTTAAGGACAATTACGCACCTAAGCATTACAACTTACCCATGAGGTGGTTAGATTTACGACACCTATTAATGACGGTCATGCTAACCTCATGTATGGTAGGGTACTCTTAATATCCATTTACTCACACAAGGTTATTTAAATTTAGGTAATGGTACTTGTAGGACTTTTCTTATATGTAAAACAAGAAGACGATTAATGCACTTATAGTATTTTATTAACATGATCAATGTTTATACCATGAAAAGGGGCTCAATTGGGAGGAGATAATACAATAGGGATTGTAATTTTCTTTTATTTTGATAGTTTGGATAAGATGAGATTCTACTAAGAATTGTGGGAGTTAGGGAGATAAATCAATAATTAACATAGTAAAAGACTAGTTTAATATCTTTATAAAATAGGTACAACATGAGTACAACTTCACATATATTTCGACACAATAAACTATAATAGAATTGATATTTCCTTTTCAAAATGTACAAAGAACAAATTATTTGAACAACACTACATATCATTTTATATGGTAAAACACATCTTCCAAGATGAGTATTACTTTATAAAGACACATCTTTAAACACAACATATCACATCCTGAATTCCTCTTGTTTGGAGTACCTGCATCCAACATAGGGCCAATCCTAGGAATTTTATGTAAATACCATACACTCAAGCATAAAATCCATGAATCCATCATTTCAATAAATCAAAGCATAATGTAGAGGGAGGTAGAGATAGGGACAGAGAAAGGTCATTTCTTCACATAATCACACTTCCACATTCTATTTTTTTTATCTAGAGAAAAGAATAACGAAAGATATACCAAGTATAGGATTCAAATTCATTTCAAATCACCACATCCTAACCACATACATCTCGTATCCAATTTTCATTTCATTTCAACTCATATATATTTTAATCCCATTTACAGTTTCAAAACCACTCAAATTTTATAGTTACTTCTAGAGAGAGAAAAATAGAGAAAGTCTAAAATTTCATTTCTTTTACATTCACTATTAAATGACCACATTCATCATGTATCTAATTTTCCATTTCGTTTCAAACCCGTATACATTTTTACATTTTCCATTCCAATCAAGTTTTCATAGTTATTTCGAGACAGAGAAAGGGGAAGAGAGAAAGTCTAGAATTCATTTTACTTTCTAATCATCATATCATAGCCACATACATTATCCAATTTTAATTTCATTTCCAATCCATAAAAATTTATAACTCATTTACATTTTTAGAACCAACCAAAATATCATAGTTACTTCTAGAGAGAGAAAAGGGAAGAGAGAGATAAACATCATAATTTCTTAAAAAACATTCATACCATAATTTGATCAATTTAATACTCTCTAAAGTATGGAAATGATATCTAAAAGGTTCCTGTTATCAAAAATTCACCCCCCAGGTTGAGGAGTTTGACTTGACAAACTTCATGCTGGAGGAAGAGTTCATCCAAGAGCAAGATTGTCTTCAAGTAGTAGAGAAAGGAGAAACTGCTCCAGATCCAAAAGAAGAGGAGACACATCCCAGCTGTGGAGGAGAAAAGTACAGATCCAAGGGCTTTGAGCACAAAACAGGCTATAGGAGAACCTTCAGTTCTTCTTTCTACTTCACCTCTCTCAAGTTCTAGTACTGAAGAGTATTTTGATCTCTCAAACTCAATGTTGGAGGAAGAGAAAGGATAGAGGAATTTCACCATTTCTTCCACACCATCCATTCAAGGTCTACAAGAAGACTCCATTTTTGGAGTTGAAAATCAGAGCTATGGGCATATCAAATGGATCAGACCTTTCCCAATCAGGGATTTGGCTTCATTGGAGCCAAAGGAGAAGTCATAACCAGTCATGCTTGCTTCTGAGCATGAGGGTGAGCTACAAAGTACCAAGGATCAGCTGTCATACCTCTTCAATCCAAATGCAGAGCAACTAAAAGAGGTATTGAATCTGCCTTCAGCTAATACCTTGATGATTTGGGTGGAAGACCAGCTTCTTGTTGATTTTGCACTCATCCAACTAGCCATGTTCGATACCAAATCAGTTGCATGGCTGCCAATTTTGAGAAAGGGAAGCTATTTCTCACAACCAATTGCAGGGTCTGTTTAGCTTGCCTTTGCTCCAGTTAGAATAGAGTAGGTAGGTTTGCTTTCAGCAGAAGAAGTGCTTGTGCACACTCTGCATGTTCCATTTGGAGCATGTATGATTCTCAATTCTGTACATAGTTTTTGTGGTGCTGGTTTTGCTCTTGCACAGTTCATTTTGGTGGCATTTTGGTGAGAACAACTCTAAGTTCAATGGGTTTCAAGTGGCTCAGAGGGAGGTTTTCAAAGTTCAGATCAGTTTTCAGGCTACTACTCATGACTCCATGCCCAATGGATTGCTTCAGGCTACTGATCATTCACCTAGCAGGAAGGTAACCCCGCTGAGTCACCAAATTGTTATCCAAAATTCACCCCCCAGGGTAATTTTGATAACATGCATTAAATTCTCAAGTCCCAGGCAAATAGATTGATTCAGGGCCAAAAAAATCATGTTTCTAGGGTCCCCTCAGATTTTTTCTAACTCCCCTGTCCAAGAAGAAAAGAGAAAGTTCTGAAAAAAGGGTGAAAAAGTTGCAAAAACAAGCTTGGGCCAGAAAAAATTGTGAAAAATGGCTAAGTCCTAGTCTTCGCAACAGTCGGGACATTTGGGACGTCGGGGCGCGAACCGGCCAAAAAGCCTCCAGGCGGCCCAGGCAGCACTTGGGACAGTTGGATTGTGAGGATGCGTGAGATGCGGAAAGGTGAACCGGTCGAAGGTCAGAAGAAAATTGACTGACTCGGGACAGTTGGACCCAGAGGACGTGAACCGCCCAGATCGGCTGGCGCAGAGAACTTCAGTTCGGGACATCTGGGACAGCGGGACACGGAAGACGCGGATAGCTGAGAAATCTGAGAGCCAATCAGATCACACCATGTCATCGGCAGAAAAGGGGCAGGGAAGCCCATTTCGGGTGGATCGGGATTTTTTGTCCCAGACAGCACTGGGACAGCCGGGCCAAAGGGACGCGAGGGACGCGAAAATCCAGCAGGCCTGAGGACGAATCAGTGCAGGACATGTGTCCAATGTAATAGGGAAGGGGGAAGCTCGAGGGGGATTTGGAAAATTTGGCCAAGTTTCGGCCAAAAGGCTAAAAGTAAAGGAAGACCCCACGCCCCTATCCTCCAATCAATGCATGCCACGTGTCCCAAGTGTCGGGGGCGCGGAGGAAAAATGAAAAATATTCCAAAATCATAAAAGGTCAAAAATTTCAAGGAAAACCCATGGGTGAGCAGAGGAGAGAGAATTACACATCCAATCAGCGCTTGACACATGTCGTCTAGGTGGCATAGCGCGGGAAAATATTTCGAAATCTATTTTTGCCTGTTTTGTGCCCTAAATCTTCAGATCTCCATATCTTTTGATCTAGAGCTCGAATTTTCACATTCTTTATATCAACGGAAAGCTTATGAAATTCTCTACATGATTCCAAGGTTAATATTGAATTATGCTGCAGTATAGAGAGATAAATTTGAGAAACAGATCTGACGCGTGTTCATGACCAGAAGTGACATTTCACCGACCAAATTAATGTAGAATGGGTCGCATTCTCCTGCAAATCAGTCAAAATCGACAGGCTATGGGTTTGTAAGGTCCCCCATGCCATTTTAATGCATCTACAGTTAAGGAGGAATGGGCTCCCACGTTTTTGTGTGTTTCTATCTCTTGGGCTTGACCCATGCAATGTAAAAGCCAGATTTGGCTCATTTCTAAAGGGGGGACATTACAAGTTGTTCATATTTTTTTCTCTGCCCTCCCTTCTTATCTTCTCTAGGGTTAAAAATGGAGTTGGAACCTCCTCCCCTTCTCTGTAATCTCATTTTTTCCTTTTACTATTGAAATGATGTTCTGTGCAAACTTCTGGAGCTATAAAAAACGTGTTTTGTGATGCATCTGTCCATCCTTTCTCATTTTTTCTTGTTCTCTTCTTGCCTCTCTTCATTACAGGTATCTGTGAACATTTGAATGTTCATTACAGGTCTGGAGCTGTGTTCATGGAGTTTTGGGACATTTTCTTTGTGAAATCTATCCTTGGGCCTGTGATGCATCTGTCCATCCTTCCCATTGCTCACCTCTCCTTGTTCCATGGCAGTTTTGATAGATGTTCAACATTCTTCTTCTCTGGTGTATCACCGTTTTAGTGTAGGCTTTTGCTGTTTTTTCCCTTTTCTCTCTCTCTCTCTCTCTCTCTCTCTATCTCTCTCTCTGTGTCTCCTTGGCATGGTTAGATTAGGTTTAGATTAGCTTTCCTGCACTGGAATAGCTTGTGGCAGGTAGTTTAGGAGCAGGAACTAGCCTTCTCTGGAGATTCATTTCTCATTTTCATGAGTCCCACACTCAAGAAAGGATTCAATGTTGTGCAATCACAATGGATGCTAGAGTGATCAACCTAGAAATCTGATCTGCATCCAGGGGTGCTGTGAGTCTGCAACAACAGTTCCACGGTTAGTTAGGAGTCAAATGGAGCCCTAAAAGGCATGTTTAACTAATGTTGCAATTTTGGTGAAAGCTGGCCAAAACTGTTAAAGTGCTTGCAAAATATTTCTTAAAAATACTCGCTTTAAGTTTAAAAATGAAGTATGATGATTCCTACGTACTCCCCCACATATAGATTGTTGGTACCCAAATTTATTCTCCCTCAGAAGATGAGCAACATCACAGGTTTGGTAGGAAGCTTAGAGATAAGCAGAGCATATAATGTGTCATTTTTTAGCCGGGGATGAAATGCAACTTGCTCTTTGTCACTCAGATGTGGAGAAATGGGTAACACCCTCAAGAGGATTTGACCTATTCTCACTACTTTATGGTTGTGCCTTTCAAACAGGGTGAGAGGACCCTTTTGTAGCCTGTTGTTTGTGGAGGAGATTGAGATATCCTTCATTGTGAAATTATTAAGAAGACCCTGAAGAAATTATGATCAATGTAACAAAACCTAACTCTCACGAGTTGTCACTCTAGATGATGGAGATATTTTCTAAGAAAGGTTCATTCCACTAAAACTAATGAAAACTTGATTGTTTCTGCATGTTTTGGTGGTAAAAATAATGCATTTGTATACACACATGACAAATAGGGGTAGTATGGGTATGATTGGTTGTTTTTAAATGACTTTTTGGTGGGAGCTGAGGTAGAAATGGACTTGATTCACCAAATTCTTGAGAAATTTTACAAAAATGGATATCTTGAACAAAAAAATGCTTCAAGATAGCTAGGATGTTCGTTTAAACAGAATATGCGCTTCAATGGAGGCCTAGATCAACACTTTTCACACAAACTTCAAGGATCCAAAATGAAGGCTCAAATTGGAAAAATTAACTAAACATTATCAACCTCTGTTTAATCATGCCTAAGATAGCCTTAAAGGCTAACAAACAATCTTATAGTCATGCTAGGAGTCACAATGATTTTAAATTTATTTATTTCACTATCAAATGAAAGCTCTTATGATAAATGAAATTGCAAATGCCACCAAACTATCACAAGGATAAGATATTTTGTGATTCATAAAAATTTCAATGTAAGATTGCAACAGAAATAAGAAAACTACTTGCAGACATTCAGAGATGAAGCAAACACAAATTTTTCCCAAAAAATAACGCAGATTAACTCAAGATTGATTAAATTTATCAGTAGGAGAAAGTTTCTAGAAAAATCTCAGGGATCTCAATGGCTGTACACTCGCAACCACCTCGACATGATCAAATTTAACACAAAGGAGATAAACTGGTTTCTTTAGATGATTTCTCAGAAGGATGGATTCTATCAAGCTTTTCTCTTGGCAAAATCTATCCCGACCTATAACACTCCAACCATTTTCACAATAGATTTGTGCCATTTATAACATTTTTCAACAGAGTTTTCCCCCCAAAAATCCAAACATTGAGTGCACCAGTCCTCACCATCATCCCGATTGTAATTCCTAGAATCAGATCTAGTAACAAGTTATCAGGTCCTCAGGGGGTGGATCTCTTCGATACATCTCCCACATTCAACTCTTTTTTCTAGTAGATCATTCTTTCCTCTACTTGCCAACCACATCCGCCCCTAATCTGTCAAATATGGTTCTTTGCATGCATGGGAAGGAAAAATGGAAGATCAGATCGAGTCCATAGGTGAGATCTCACCTTAAAGGTAAAAGACATCCCTAGATCTTCCTCACCAAACATAGATATCAAATTCAACTTCCCTTCCTTGTTTGGCGTGCAAGAAATATTAAGAAATCATGAAGACTCGCACTCTTCAGGAGCTCTGGAGTGAAAATGGTGGAAAAATAAGATACAGATGCATAGTTGCCATAGATTTCGATTTTGAATTTGGACCGTTCATGTGGTAGATCCACTTTAAAATGAGGCCTTGCGGGTTCCTTTTTTACTTTTAAAACTTTTGGGAAAGTGTGAAATTTTCACATTTTGCTCCACACCTCCATGCCCTTGAGAAATGAGCCTAACACGTGTCCTAAGGTGGGTCCCAAAGGAACCACGGACAAATTCTGCCATTTCACCTCTTTTTCGGAAAAGGCAAAATTTTCCAAGTTTTCCCCGTAGATCTGTGCATTCCGTTTCAAGTTCTCTTCATGTGGGTCCCAATGAAACCACGCTTTCTTTTTCAATTTTATCTCCTTTTTCCACAAAACAATTTTTGTCTAAATTTACCCCTGACAAGTCCGTACCTCCGTCATTGATTGGAGAAAGTTTTTACTTTTCTCTATCGGGCCTATGGGTCATTTTGATAATTTTTAGTTTTTTTGAATATCAAGGGGAAAAAAATCCAAGTTGCCCCCAACGGCCCCCTTCCCTTCCCTTTTGACTTTTCAAACTTCCATGTGACACAATGGTGCATCTTGAGATGGTCCCCAAAAGTTGAGACCTTGAATGATTGCGGGCTCATCATGTGTCATGGCCCAACAAATTTTTTTTGAAGACTTAAAGCTTAGCAGAAGGTGTCATGTGTCAGATTCAGGGCAATCTCCTTTGGCCTTTGAAAAGTCCAAGCAAAAAGTAAAGTGAGCGGAGGTGTCCAAGTGTCCTCCTGGTGCTTCTTCAAAATAAAATTCAAGGGCCAGTCCTTAAACCTGTGCAGTCCCTCCACGTGTCCCAGGCCTCTTAAAACCTTTTGAAAAAAGACAAAGTATGGGAAGACCCAGCGGAAGCCTCCACGTGTCTTCATGGTTCAATTTCAAGAACCTTCTAAGGCTTTAAAAATGATTTGGCAGGGGCACACTTCCATTTTAGAATTTTAATCCATTTTTTCAAAAGGAAAAAATATCCAACCTACTTCTAAAGGCCCGCATCTCCACCTTTAACCTTGCCACATGTCATTCTGTGAAGTCAAAGTAAGACTGTTTCCTTGCCGCTTAAATATTGATTTAACCAAAGCCTAGCGTGGGGCCGCGAGGGTAGGGTTCAATTTTTTTTCCAAAGTAGCCAAAGAGAACAATTTCAAAAAAAACAAACCCGTCTATGCCCCAT
Organism: Taxus chinensis; assembly: GCA_019776745.2. NCBI lineage: Eukaryota > Viridiplantae > Streptophyta > Pinopsida > Cupressales > Taxaceae > Taxus > Taxus chinensis. Next base: position 41,207,546 of record CM034153.1, on the reverse strand, counting down.
ACTAATTAGAAGAAGCCATGTAAGTATGAAAAGAACCAATCAGATTTGAGCAAAGCTATGAGACCAAATTTGCCTCTTTGCGAAAAAAGCAAAAAGTGACAAGTTATAACATTTTCCCACCGTCCACTGACCAACCAAAAGAAGACCACATGACCTCTGAATTCTAAGGAATAATTTTGACAGGAAGAATACGTCTTGCCAGACCATAAAAAAACACAGAAATTCACCATTCATGCTTAGAAACTAATTTTTCATTAAGGATGAAATTTTTTGAAACAAAACCATGTGAAGCATGGTTTCAAGCATCTTTCAACCATGGATTTGGATTTTCAAAGGCATGTTGCAAATATAAATTGATCATTCTCAGGCTTTCCATGGTCAGGGGAAAAATAGGAAAAATGAGCAGAACCCACGGATTTTGAAGAAATTGGGGCAAAAACAGGGCAAACATGGAGACTCCTTCAAAAAGGAGCATGACAATGGGTTCTGCAAACATTATTTGAGGCATTCAAATGGAGGTAAAAGATTCAAAACATGCACATTAAGAGACAAAACATTTGATAACATGTAAATCAGAGGAAAATTAGGGTAAATGATGCGAGATCAAAATGAGCACCAACAACGAGCTCCGACTTGGGGATGGGCACTTCCCTGCCAGTGCCACAAGAAAAAATAGCATATCAAGTGATAAGAATAGACCATTGGGCAATAGAGTCAAAGGGAGAGATAGCATAGTGGAACAACCACAATCATCCTTCAAAAAACTGAACTCAAGAAACCAACAAAACCGAGTCACCGAGGATCAAAACGAGCAAGAAACACAAAAGACAGAAAACAAACCAACAAACAATACATTGTACAAGTGATGCTCACTTTGATTTTAGGGAATCAATCTAGGAAATGCTTCAAGTGTCCTGCCATTAACATGCAATTTGAGAAATTCACCATCCAAATCCTTCAAGAAGAAGGTATGCCCACTAGTCCATAATGTCAATGGAGTAAGGGCCCATTCACAGTGCAGTCAAATTTACCATGCTTACCCTTGTCTTCATGTCTACCATCCCACAACAACACAAGACAAATAACTTCTTGTCAAATAACTTCTTGTTGAAAACTCTTGGGAGTGACCTTCTTGTCAAATAACTTTTTCAATTTGTTTCTAAACTTTACATGCCTTTGGTGAGATACTCTCCTTTCTTCATCAAGTTCAACAATCTGGTTAATGTGGGCATCATATGGACTTACTTCTTGATCTTCCAGTTGTTGAATGAACTGATATAAGGATAATTGCATATGCAGGGGTAATAGGGCCTAAGTTCCATACACCAACTCAAATGGACTCTTTCCAGTGGCTCTTTTAATAGTAATTTGGTCTACCCAGACAACAAACTTCAATTGCTCACCCCATTTTCTCTTGTTCAGATCCAAGGTAATTCTGATAATCTTCAACAAATTTTTATTACTGGACTCAGCTTGTCCATTTCCTTAGGGATTGTAATTAGAAGCATATTTCAAAATGATCCCATATTCTTTGTACATTACCACTAAGGGTTTATCTCTAAAGCTCATGGCATTGTTAGCAATAATTTAGAGTGGCACCCTAAACTTGCAGATGATATGGTTCAACATGAAGTCCAAGACAATTTCGTTTGTTGCTCTCTTGGTGGGGATTGCCTCCACCCAATTGGTGAAGTAATTAGTGGATACAAGAATCCAAATATGGCCAGCACTTGAAGGGTTTGAAATCTCACCAATGAAATCCATTCCCCATTGCTTGAACGGAGATTCAATTAATACATGCTGCAAAGGAAGGGAGCCTGAAGCTTTCAGTCTTCTAGAGAAGCGATAACAACTCTCACATCTTCTAACAAAAATATTTTCATCCTTGAAGAGATTTGGACACTAATAACCAACCCTCATGATCTTGTGTGTTGTGACCCTTCCAGCAAAATTACCCCCACAAACTCCTCCATGGAGATCAGCGATTATCTTAGGGGCTTCATCTTCAGTAATGCACCTTAAGAGGACTCCCTCAAGGTTCTTCTAAGCCAACCCATAATTATTAATGCCATATTTCTAGGAAGCCAACTTAAGGGCCCTTTTCTGGTTCTTACTCAAATACTCAGGGCAGTATAAATGTATGAGATAAAAAATCACATCCTTGTACCACTCAGAAGTCATCAATTTTTCAATAACATATACCCTACGTTCTTCTGCCTCATTCACTTCAAAAGTTTGCAATTTTCTCTTAGCCATAAGCTTAGCCAAGCTCAAATCTCTCACCAACTTCGTGGTTTAGATATCCATGTCATATTCTTGCAACATGTTCACCCATCCTCATCTTTTACTTGAGACCTCCATCTACGACAAGATGTCTTTGACCATAGTGTGGGGAACATAAGAAAAAATTTTAGAGCTCAAAATGTAAGGCCTGAAAATCTTTATTTCTTTTACCAAGGAAAATGCTTGTTTCTCCATAATAGTGTATTTCAGCTCAGTCCCCTGTAATGCCTTACTAAAAAAGGCAATTGGCCTCTTAGCCCCTTCATCATATTTCTACAACAAGACAGATGCAATAGTGTTCTCCGAAGAAAAATAAAATAGTTGGAAAGGCTTCTTATAATATGGAGCTACTAAAACAAGGGCATGTTTTAATGCCTCCTTGATCCCATTGAAAACTTGAATGGCATCTTCCTCCCATTTGATGGCCTAGTCCTTCTTCAGCATGTCAGTGATTGGAATGGTCAACTCAGCAAACTTTGATATGAATATCCTGATAAAGTTTATCTGCCCAAAGAAGGACTGGATCCCCTTCTTGGTTCTTGGAATTGGGACTTTGCTGATGGCTTCTACCCTTTCTAGATCAATCATTACCCCCTCTTGTGACACAAAGTGACCAAGTAATTTTTTCTTCTATATTCTGAAATGGAACTTATTTGGATTGAATGAAATGCCATATTCTCTACATCTTATCAAAATTTTCTCCAAGTGCTACAAATGATCACTTCTCTTCTTGGAGAACACAGTTAAATCATCTTGCTAGATAACAATAAAATCATTGATGTAATCAGCAAAAGCAATGTCCATTTCTCTTTGAAAGGTTGCTCCAGCATTCATCGGACCGAAGGGAATCCTGACATATACATAAGTCCCCCAAGGAGTGGTAAAAGATGTCTTAATTCTTTTTTATTCCTTTACAACAACTTGGTTATAACTAGAGAAACTGTCCAGGGTAGAAAGCAGCTCAGAACTAGTCACTAATTGTAGAATATTTTCAATGTTTGGTAAAGGATAATTATCCTTCATTGATGCTCTATTCAAATTTCTAAAATCCACACATAGCCTGATGTCACCATTCTTCTTTTTGACTGGTACTAGGTTTGCAACCCAAGAAGAATACCTTGTGGGCTAAATAATCCCTCCATCCCTCAATTTCTTTAGTTCCTCTTGCATTTTAAGAGATATGAGTGGATTGATTGGCCTCTATTTCTACTTGAATGGTTTTTCATTAGATTCTAATGGAATATCATGTTAAAATAGATCCTCTTTGTATGGTTTTAATTCAGAATAAGTCCAAGCCATGCAATCTTGATATTTTTTTAGCAATTGGACATAAGACTATTTTTCCTCCTTATTGAGATTACTTCCCAACCGGATATTCTTTGGTTTCTCCTTTGTGCTAAGGTCATGATCCTTAATATCCCTTGAGGCTACTATGCATATATTAATAATGCGATCAACATTATCAAATTTGGATTCAAGAGCAACCAGCCCTCTAGGAATGGTATTAGTCTTTAGTTGGATGATGCATTTGCCAAACAAGGTTTCTTTACCATCTACTACACACACCATTGAATCCAAATCAATATTTTGATCAGAAAACTCCCCTTTGTTATGTAGAAATATTATGACCTGAGCATCATCATCAAAAACTTTCCAATGCTTAATGTTGTCAAGGACATATGGCCTTGTCAATACTTCAACATCATATTCATAATCTAGGGACATTGCAAAATTATCAAACCGAGATCCCAATACTACAAGCTTGTCTGCCAAATCATTGAACTTCCTATCATGATGCACAATGTTGAATTGAATCAAACATCTCAATGAAATCCCAAACTGCATGTGTGTATTGTTTCATTCACTCATATTTTGTGGCATAAAGTTTTTTGACTTGCTTTACAATTAATTTTGAATCTCCTTTAACAGTGATGTCTTTAACACCATATTTCCAAGCAATCCTCAGACCTAACAACAATGCCTCATCTCAGAAATGTTGTTAGTGCACTCAAAGTTGAGTTAGAAAGAAAAGACAAACTCTTCTTAGCCTGGAGAGATCAGAACAACACCGACACCATTTCCAAACTTGGAGCAAGATCCATCAAACAATAAAGTCCAAGGAGATCCTGTCTATTCAAGACACTTGCATTCTTCAATCTTTTGCTCTTTTCCATCATCAAATCCTACGAAGTTATCAATATCAACACTTGTGTATAATACTTCATAATATGAATTGTTGGGATCCTCAATAAGGTGCAACATCTTCTTTTCTCCATACAACCTGACAAGGCTGCCCTCAATTGGGATGGTAGAATAGGACATGTCCATTTGGACACTCTCACCAAGACTTGCAACCCATTTTCTAGAAAACAACATACCCCACTTGGGTGGGCAATCAACAATAACAACATCAAGAATAAGGTTTTTACCTGGGTAAGCTACAATTTGCACAACCATACCCTTCACACATCCCACCACTGGTACTTCTCTGGAGTCCATAGTTGTACACTTCCCATATGCTACTGTTATTTTGATATCCAACTCATTCATGACTTCCTAAGGCATAACATTGTATGATGCCCCTAAGTCAAACATATAGTTGTGTAGCAATCTATCTTTAATGATCAAAGTGGTGAAGAATGGATCCACATTTAACTGAGACTCCACCAAGGATGTCGCCAAATAAACCTCAGATGGTTCACCTAGTTCCTCCAACATTGGTGGCGTTGCAAACTCTTCAATGACTGGTGGAGTCTCCACAATGTTTATATTTCTTCCTAGGGAAGTCTTGTCCTCTTTCAGCCCCAAATACTCAAAATCCATTTTCTTATGCTCAGGAATACTAAGCAACTCAACAATTAGAACTGAGATCTGGATCTGACTCAAGACTTGGGCAATATCATAAGGGACAGAATTTGGCAAGGAAGCATTGAAAGGATGGTTGAAACACTCATTAGATGGCACAGGATTTTTAATAGCTTGAGCATGAGGAGGTGTATGATTTTTGTTTGGGATAGCGAGGCCCTTGATAGATGCATATTTTTTAGGAGCCTCTTTAGGAATATTTGAAAACAATGGATTTTTTGGCTTGGCCTAAGGCCCTGTCCCTTTGATAACCCTACTTCTTGTGTTATACTCCTTCTCTTGGGAAACAACAATGTTCATCAACAACTGTCTGTCATTGTCGGATGGGATTCCTCCATCATACTTATTTATCATTAAAGCTCTCAAATATTCAAAATCATTATTGGGCAATTCAAAAGATTATACAGTATCTACTTCTAAAGTATGAGAGGGAGGAAGAATAGGTACCTGGTGGATGCAATCTCAAAAATGAGTAGTAGTTATAGCACATATTACCTTAGTTGAAGTTACCCCTTGTTGTGAGCTTGCGGAGCAACCCATCATGCAAACATCATATGCTTCTTCTTATTCTTGTTGATCTTCCTCACACAGAGCATGGGGCATGAAACATATGTCACACTAATCAAAGACATTTTTCTCTTCCACAAAAAAAACTCTGGCAGCCAAAGGATCATGTACCATTCTATTTTCCCTAGGCTGGGACTGTTTATTTCCAAATCCAATAGGTCCCTTACCTCTGTCATCAGATCTCTGATCATTTCTATGATGATTCGTAAACCTATCTTGGCCTTATTACTTGTACTGACCTTGTGAACTATGCCCAATTCCTTTTTCCACTTGGGCTAATTTGTATGAAATTTCTTTGACAGCCCCAGCCAAAGCTTTCACAACTTCCTCCAAATCAACAACCTTACTTGTTTGATTCTTTTCTGGGTTAATTATTTTACACCCTCCCTTTTTGGAGGCTTTCCAATTCCCTTGATGTTGTTCTCAATTTGTAGAGCCATGGTGAAGGCCTACCTCAAATTAGTATGGTTTTTTTCCCTCAAGTAGTAAGCAACATTTTTATCAAATGCATCTAAATATTTGATCAAATAGGATTCATCACATGACATTAAGCTAATAGGAAATCTCCTCAAGGTCTTTTTAAACATTGCGTTAAAATCATGTACTGAATCATTAGGATTCTTCTTTATGTTTTCAAATTCTGATAGAAGAAACCTAGGGTCAGTTCTAACACCATACGAGAATCTAAATGCATTTTTCATCTCTATCCAAGAATCAATGGAATTATCTGGAAAATATTTATACCATTCCCTTGCATCCTCTTCCAAAGTATGGATAAACAATTTGATATATACATCTTCATGTTCAATCTCAAAGTCTTCCATCATATTGATAAAAAGATTTAAATTTTGATCACCAGTTATAACATTGTTTCCTTGGAACTTTGGTAATATATTTCTTACATCTTGGGGAACTACATTTGGATAACCAGCCATCCCTATAAAATTTAAAGGACCAAAGGTGTTTACAAAAAATAGAGGTCTAGGTGGGGGCAGGGCCATGTTGTTTTGAGGAGGTGACCATGGAGGGGAGACAAATTGATAAGGGGTAGAGGGTATTTCAAACACATGAGTATAAATTTAAAAATGGATATCCCCTAAAGGCCTTGTTTCTTGGAAAACCCTATCAACCTTTGAAAAGATAGGGGAAAAATGAGAAAAAAAAATTCAAAATCAAATTAAGGCCCCTCTCTAGTTGGAGAATTAAAATCCACAAAGAGGCTACCTGATTCATAGGCACTTGAATTGTAGTCTTCAATGATAGGTTGATCAATTTCATCAATGGATATCCCTTTTCTTGTTTGCTGATCTCCAACAACTCTCCAAGATTTTCTTCCTTCTGATTTTGTTTTTCCTAGCTTTGGAAATAATGTCCTAGCAGGATCCCTAGAAAAGAAATATCTTCTTCCTTCCATCTTTGCAAATATTAGTAACAAATATCACTTGACAGAGGTTAAGACACTGGTAATCATCAAGAATCAGATCAACAGGGAGTCACCACTAAGGATTTCCACCTTAGTTGTGCAAATGCACTAAAACATGATCTTTCAAATGTCTCTCAATACTAGAAACTAGAAATGGGATGATCTGATGTTTCTTTACCCAGATTTATCAATGAAACCTAGTGCAATAACTATAGAAACTGGAGAATTACACACAACACTTGTAACTTTAAAAACTTCTTACAGGCCTGAACACAAGATGATGCTTGAAATAATGTACTAAAACTTAAAGCATATAAGAAGTGTTTACTAGGGTCTGAATATTAATTACAACCACTATGTCCCCAACAATGGTTCCAATCAGGTGTTGGTACCAAAATTGATTCTCCCTCAGAAGCTGAGAAACATCATAGGTTTGGCACGAAGCTTAGAGATAAGTAGAGCATGTAGTGTGTCATTTTGTATATGAGGATGAAATGTAACTTGCTCTTTGTCACTTAGATGTGGAGAAATGGGTAGCACCCTCAAGAGGATTTGACCTATCCTCACTACTTTATGGTTGTGCCTTTCAACCAGGGTGAGAGGACCCTTTTTGAAGCTTGTTGTTTGTGGAGGAGATGGAGATATCCTTCCTTGTGAAATTATTAAGAATACCTTGAAGAAAATATGATCAATGCAACAAAACCTAACTCTCACGAGTTGTCACTCTAGATGATGGAGATATTTTCTAAGCAAGGTTCAGGCCACTAAAGAACATGAAAACCTGATTGTTTCTGCATGTTTTGGTGGTAAAAATTATGCATTTGTATACGAACATGACATATAGGGGTAGTATGGGTTTTATTGGTTGTTTTTAAATGAATTTTAGGTGGGAGGTGAGGCAGAAATGGATTTGATTCACCAGATTCTTGAGAAATTTTACAAAAATGGAGAGCTTGAACAACATAATACTTCAGTATAGCTACGATGTTCCTTTAAACAAAATATGTGCTTTAATGGAGGCCCAGATTAGCACTTTTCACACAAACTTCAAGGATCCAAAATGAAGGATCAAATTGGAAAACTTAACTAAACATTATCAACCTCTATTTCCTCAGGCCTAAGATACCCTCAAAGGCTAACACACAATCTTATAGTCATGCTAGGAGTCACAATGATTTTAATTTTTTTATTTCACTATCAAATGAAATTACAAATGCCACCAAACTATCACAAGGATAAGATCTTGTGTGATTCACAAAGATTTCAATGTAAGATTGCAACGGGAACAAGAAAACTACTTGTAGATATTCAGAGATGAAGCAAACACAAATTTTTCCCAAAACATAATGCAGATTAACTCAATTTTGATTAAATTTATCAGCAGGGGAAAGTTTCTAGAACAATCTCAGGGCTTGTCAATGGCTGTACACTCGCAACCACCTTGACATAATCAAATTTAACACAAAGGAGATAAACAGGTTTCTTCAGATGATTTCTTAGAAGGAAGGGTTCTATCAAGCTTTTCTCTTGGAAAAATCAGTCTTGCATCTAACACTCCAACCATTTGCACAATAAATTCATGCCATTTATAACATTTTTCAACAGAGTTTTCCCTCCAAAAATCCAAACATTGAGTGCACCAGTCCTCACCATGATCCTGATCGCGATTCCCATAATCATATATGTAAAAAGTTATTAGGTACTTAGGGGGTGAATCTCTTTGAACATATCCCACATTCAAATCCTTCTTCTGGTAGATCACTCTTCCCTCTACTCGCTATCCAATTCCGCCCCTAATCTGTCAAATCTAGTTCTTTGTGTGCCCAAGAAGGAAAAATGGAAGATCAGATCTAGCATAAAGGTCAGATCTCATTTTAATGGTAAAATATGTCCCCAGATCTTCCTCACCAAACTTAGATATCAAATTAACTCACCTTCCCTATTAGGTGTATAAGAAATATTGAGAAATCATGAAGACTCGCATCTCCAAGAGCTCTGGAGTGAAAATTGGCAGAAAAATTAGATACAAATGCACAACTGCCATTGATTTCTATTTTGAATTTGGACCTTCCACGTGGGAGATCCACTTGAAAAAGGGCCTGTAGGTTCCTTTTTTCCTTTTACAACTTTTGGAAAAATGTAAAATTTCACATTTTTCTCCACACCTCTGTCCTTGAGAAATGAGCCTGACACATGTCCTAAGGTCGGCCCTAAAGGAACCATGGCCAAATTCCGCTATTTCACCTCTTTTTTGGAAAAGGGAAAATTTTCCAATTTTTCCCCGCAGCTCTGCCCTTCCACTTCTAGTTTCTGATGTGGGTCCCAGCGGAACCATGGTTCCCTTTTCACTTTTAACTCATTTTTCCACAATTTTTTTTTCCAAATTTCCCCCAAAAGTTCGCACCTCCATCGTTGACTGAAGAAAACTTTGAATATTCTATGTCGGGATTGTGGGTCATTTTAATGATTTTATTCTTTTAAACAACAAGGGGGCAAAAAAATCCAAGTTACCCTTGACGGCCCGCATCCTCACCTCTTGACTTTTCAAACCGCCACGCGTCTCAATGGTGCATCTTAAGGTGGTCCCCAAAATTAGAGATCCTAAATGAGCACGGGCTCACCATGTGTCTTGGGAATTTCAGGAAGTTGCTGAAAAAGCTAAGGAAATAAGACCCGACAGAAACCTCCATGTGTCTTTATGGCACAACTTCAAGAATCTTATAAGGCTTCAGAATTATTTAGCGGGGGTGTGCTTCCATTTTAGAATTTTACTCCATTTTTCCAAAAGGGAAAAATATCCAACCTACTTCCAAAGGCCAACATCTTCACCTTCAACCTTGCCAAATGTCCTTCTGTGCGGTCAAAGTAAGAGTTTTTTCCCTACCGCTTAAATTTTGCTTTAATCGAAGCCTGGCGGGGTCGCGGGGCAAGTTCAATTTTTTTTCCAAAGTAGACAAAAAGAAAAAGTTCAAAAAACAAACCCATCGTGCCCCATCCAATTAGAAGAAGTCACGTAAGCACAAAAAGAACGAATCAGATTTGAGCAGAGCTACGGGACCAAATTTGCCCTTTTTCCAAAAAACAAAAAGTTACAAGTTAAAACATTTTCCCGTCATCCCCTGACCAACCAAAAGAAACCACGTGACTGCCAAATGCTGAGGAATAATTTTGACAAGAAGAAGATGCCCGTCAGACCGTAAAAAAACATAGAAATTCACCATTCATGCTTAGAAATTGATTTTTCACTAAGGATGAAATTTTTTGAAACAAAACCAAGTGAAGCATGGTTCCAAGCATCTTTCGACCATGGATTTGGATTTTCAAAGGCATACAAATATAAACAGATCATTCTCAAGCTTCCATGGTCGGGGTAAAATAGAAAAAATGACAAAGCCCATGGATCTTGAAGAAATTAGGGAAAAAATAGGGCAAACTCGGAGACTTATTCAAAAAGGGGCATGATAATGGATTCTGCAAACAACTCGAGGCATTCAAATGGAGGTAAAATATTTAGAGCATTCACATTGAGAGATAAAATGTTTCATAACATGCAGATAAGAGGAAAATCAGGTAAAATGGTGTGAGATCAAAATGAGCACCTGTTAGAGTAGGTATTTACCTTAGCTCATGTTCACCTAGGTACTTTATTTACCTTTATTGTATTTACTCACCCACTTATGTGTGTGGATATTTATTTTATCTTTTTTAGATATTAGGAAATATTATCTAGTTGTTAGGTATAGTTATTTGCTTAATCTTTGGTATTGACTAGATCCTTGATGTCTAGTTCTCTCATAAATCTATGGTCTTGACTATTTCTTTGATGACGAGTTATTTCCTTGATTTATGGCTTGATCTACGAATTTGACTGGTTCTTAGATTGTTATTCCTTGCCTATTCAAGCAAGGCCCATTCTCAATGTATTGCATTGAGTTCCATAATAATATACGATATTGCTGCTCATTTATTTGTAAAGGTTTTATGTAAAGCTATTATGGCGAATTGATTTCATCTTATTGATCATGGTGTTTGATTAGCATCTATGTTCTTGGCTTGGTATGATTTGGTTATCGTTACTTTCATGGTATCAGAGCTGGAGATTGTTGTTGACATCCATCTGTAAGTTTTATTTTGCAAATAAAATATTTCTATATTCATATATTTGGGATTTGGTCATATTTTGTTGCTGTGTGTGGTTTTATGCAAAACAGATGCTTCCATTGGATCCAGAAGGCATGAAAACACTAAGATCAACTGTAAACTCAGTTGTTTCTGGAGACAGTCATTTTTGTAGATTTGTTTGTTGTTGTAGAGAAGCACACTGGTTCGCTTGGGATTCATGCCCACCAGAAAAGAAATCATGGGATTCCTTTTTGGGTATATATTGGATTTTTCGATATCTACATAGGGAAATTTTCTGTTGTGGCGTATCTATCTCAATTTTCATGCAGGAAGGATTTCAGATCTTTCCTTTTTGGCAGGGGTCCATGGATGATGTGCACGGTTTTTACTATTTCAGGAAAATCCACAGGTTGCTATTTTCGGCAAATAAAGGTCATATGAGATATGGTATGGTCATATGAGGGCTTAAAGCTTATGATTCCTACTAGTAGGTTCTTAACTTCAGCCCCCTTTAATTTTATTTGTGTGGTGAAGGCAACAACAATTTATTTTGTTTTAGTGGCAACTAAAATAAATAACAGAGAAAAATCTTAAAAAGCTTGTAAGTTTTGATCGGTAACTTGGTTTTGAGTGCCATTATTTGTAAATGTGCTTATTTTTTCATGCTCTTTCCATTGGAAATATTTATTTTTAGACTTTCACTATAATTATAAAGTGCCAAATATGGAGGAGTGTTGTAATCAATTATGGACGCAATTTCGGCTGAGTCCGACATCCTAAACTTCTGGGAGTTACATTTTGTATCTATCATGGATTATAAGAATGATATGCTTTTCTATGAAGTATGTGGAATTAAAGAGGATATTGTAAAATTTGTGGAAGAAAATAGATCGCTCAAGAAGAAGTAAAATTCTTTTCTACAATCACTATTCACGATAAGGATACAATAATACACTTCCTGCAGAAAAAACTTGCTAGCCTACATCATCACCATCATATTGTGGACAACCATATCCATCCTCCTAGTCCACTTTTAGCTATTGCTGCTGAACCCGCTGACATTGATCTGTCAGTCTTTGAGTGTGTTCCTGCTCTTGATGCTCATACACCTATGAAGCTTGTTACTGCATGCTCTTCCACATTTGTGCTTATTACAATACCACATGTTGTGTATCCTACTTCTACTCAGCTGCATGGCCTTTTTGAGAAGCATAACACTGTATTCAGATCTTGCATGATTTGTTCTATGGGTCTCACTAGCGGAGTCATTGATAGACATTCACAGGGTATTGTTTCCTCTATTCCACATGTTAAGTGGAATTATCGTCATGACATTGGTTTTCAAGTAGATACTTCATTGGAATCACACATTGACAGAGCTCCTTTTTTTGTTCGCTCGACTCTTTCTGAGGATCATGAGCAACACATGAGTTATGCACCTTCACTTAGGCTTGAGAAACCTAAGATTTCAGTTGTTAGACATGATCAACCTGACACACATTCTGATGTTCTTTTGCATGCACCCATTGTGCATTTTACACCAAGTCATATGCAGGCATCTTCTTCATCCATCCATGTTAGTTTGGGGTGGATATCTAATCACTCATGGCGGTGACATAGGAATTCATTGAGAGGACTCTACAGGTGTGGCTCTACCACCACTGGGCCTCTTGCTCCAATTTCTATACCTTATGCATTATGATGTTGTATGTTTTGAGCATTTTTCTTTAGCAGGTGTAGTGTATCTCTCTTATTTGTTGAGAGATTTTGTATCTATATTTTCGACACTTTTGGCATGTTGATAGTCCAGTGTTCGAGTAGTTGATTTTGGGAAACTCATACAAATTTGTAGCGTCACTCCACCCATTCAATAATCTAGGAGGGTGTGGTGTTAATCCTACTTCTTCAGGTTTCGTTTCCTTACCTTGTTACCTTGGGTTTTCTTGAATCGTGACACTCTGGATTTTTTGTCCTTGCCTTGTTGCTTTGGTTATTGTTCTTGGATCGTGGCACACCTATTTGCAGTAGTTGATCGAATTATGTTTGGTATTTTTTTACACTTTCGACATCACTCCATTGATAGTCTCCTTGTATGGAGCTATTCTGGTGAAGCCAAATGTCAATTTTTTTGAGTTCTATGATCAAGCCGTGGATTCATACTATAGTGTACACCAAACTTCTACTGCATTATATGAGTTTTTTGAGTCGAGCTTCTTGGGATTCCTTGGAGCGGGTCTTTACTCTCTTTACTTTGTTGTTACTAGTTCTGGGTACCTTGAGGTGTCTCTTTTTTTCCAGTTATTGTACATGAGTACCTCACCAGGCCTAATTTCCGTGACTCATATTTTGGACATGCCACTTCTATTTTAGCCCCTAGCTTCACTTGAGGGGGGGTGTTAGAGTAGATATTTACCTTAGCTCATGTTCACCTAGGTACTTTATTTATCTTTATTGTATTTATCCTCACCCACTTATGTGTGTGGATATTTCTTTTATCTTATTTAGATATTAGGAGATATTATCTAGTTGTTAGGTATAGTTCTTTCCTTGATCTATGGTATTGACTAGATCCTTGATGTTTAGTTCTCTCCTAAATCTATGGTCTTGACTAGTTCTTTGATGAATAGTTATTTCCTTGATTTATGGCTTGATCTATGACCTTGACTAGTTCTTAGATTGTTATTCCCTACCTATTTAAGCAAGGCCCATTCTCAATGCATTACATTGAGTTTCATAATAATATATGATATTGCTACTCAATTATTTGCAAAGGTTTTATGTAAAGCTATTATGTCAAATTGCTTTCATCTTATTGATCATGGAGTTTGATTAGCATTTGTGTTATTGGATTGGTACGATACGGTTATCGTTCCTTTCAGCACCAACATAGATAATTCATCACATTTTATGGAAGTTGATTACGATGAGTAGAGCTCAAGTTACAAGGACAACACCGAGGTTGGTTATCACAATTGTGAGAGGTACTCTTATCGCACAATGACCAGTGGGCCTCAAAACCCACTTGTAAAACTAGTCTCTAAATGTGTTTTTTGTTGAAATGAATGTTGGTTAAAATTCTCTTGGTAGCAGTCAAGAGGTAGGTGGAAGTGGTTTTCAGTTTCGCTCAAACTAAGCAACAACCGTAATCCAAAACTGATCATATTTTATTTAAAAGAGCACCTCCCCACCAATGACTTATATGCAAAAAGGGCTTCGAAACTCAACTTGGAAGAGTATTAAAATATTTCATACAACTTGGTTAAGGTTCTCCATGGTGTCATAGGTCACAAGGGTCATTATGGAAGTTTCAAATTTGTGGTACATTTGGATATGGCACTACAATGCGTCACTTTCAAGGTCATATTTTTTATGTTTGACGGTTCCAATTGAAGGAAGGTTCATACTTATTTTATTAAAAACTCACAATCACTGATGTCCTAAAGGCTACTTCACTCTCTAGATTTTTATCAAATAGTTTTTGTGCCTTGTATATGCACCACAAATACACCATCTCCAACATCAAGAACTAAAAAATTAACTCTACCACCACCAAGGTCAAAACACGTATGGTTTCATCATTCTTTCTTACAAATCCATATGCCAATGGAGCAGCAATAGGTTCATTAATAATCCTTAGAAATTCCCACATAGAAATTTGTCCCACATCTCTGGTTGTGGTTCTCTCGGAGTCATTGAAATTAGCAGGAACAAAACTACAACCTGGTTCACCTCATTCATTTTCTGCCCCCCACAAAAAGTAAACATCTTCACTGAAAAGTACACAATAACTAGATTCATGTCAGCCTACCTCTCTGCATTCTTTGGAAGTTTCTAAAGCCTTTTCAATGAAACCATTTGGTGCATTCCCTGAACCAAGGCTCCCATTTTGGTGTAGGAAGGGATCATGCTTAAAACAGTTAAGGATTTATGCATGAGAATGAACAAATAGAGGGTCTCACACAGAGTTAAAATCTTGTAGGGACATAAGTGGGATGGTAGGAAAGGTAACTTCCAATGTATTATTTTGTAGTTCCCACTTCCCTTTGAAACCTTTTGATACTGATCTTGATACTGTTGATTACATTATGGACATTATTATGGTTTTGATTTAGTATGATGTTAGATGTTGGACCATGGATTATTGTTGATATGATTTAGTTATGATGCATGATGATTACTAGAGAGACACTTCATATGTGGATGACGATATACTATTGGAAATGGTTATATGATGGATGTTGTTTAGACTTGTGATATTTGGATATTATGAGTAGACCTAGAAATAGAAAATTATTGGATGATGATATATTTGTCGATAAGACTATAAATGATATTGTTAGATTACTTCGATGTTGTTGTGATTCATATATCTAGATGATTTTGGAATTTTAATTATATTTATATTATTTTGGACATTTTGATATGGCCATGAGGCCGAAGGAGGTATTTGTGTTTTACAGGTTAAAATATCACAACAAACATCGGGGTATTGGAGACCAACCAAATTGGAATTCTAGATGAATTCAACAAGGTCACCATCACAATATGTTTTGTGTGTCTGTGTGTGTGTGTGTGTGTGTTGTTATTGTTAGGGATTCCCATGGGGGGGATTACCTTTGAATACCAAGGGGCTTTATGTATTTATTAATGTGGTTTCTTTTATTAATGTTTGCATGTGTTTATTTTTTGGTGCTTTTACCCTTTTTCATTAGTTATTAAATGTTGTGTTAATGTTGTGAATAATCATGTTGTTAAAGTAAACAAATCAATATGTCATAAGAAAGCAATTAGTGAAGTGGTTGGATTTTGTATTAAATGTTGTAAGTATGTGTAAGTGACCTTGTAAGTGATGTGTAAGTTTACTTCTGAGTGTGTAACACTCCACCTTCTTGGAAATTCGAATTTGTCATTGGAGGCTGATTTTGGAGGCTTGTGAGACAAGTAAAACTTGTCCCATACCTCTTAATTTTATTTACCAACCATAACTATGGTTGGAGGGTTGAATTTAGACCTTCTTTATGCATTTTTATATGACTAATTGTAATTTTTAATTGCACTCTTATTACATTTTATTAAATTTTTTCCTTATGGGGTGTGGGCTTTTTGGAGTGTGTAAGTTTATTGTCATATTATTCACCCACCTCTTTATTGTGCATTGGAGAATGAATTTGAATTTTGTGTTGGAGTTGAGGATGTGTGATGTGGCATCCTACATGGATCAACCTCATCCTCTTCTCTTCCCTCTTCTATAAAATTAGAACTCCTTGATTTGTTTTGGGTGGTTGAACATTTTGCATACTTCCTTTTGGGTGAAATTTTGCTGTGTGGAGCTCTTGCTTGGAAGGAGATTGGAGACCTTTGCATGCTTGTTGGTTGTTGATTTTGGACTGTATTTTGGCATTGGAAAGCTTGTTGTTTTGGAACTTAGACAACTCCTTCATGGAGAGGTAAGAGCTTGGCTCTTGAAGTACTCTTTTTCTTTATGAATGTACATGTCATTGTGTGAATGTTTTAGCATGTTTTTGGACTGTTTTGGTAGACTACATAGGAATGGTGTAGGAGAAGGCTATGGGGAATCCATGTGGGGGGCATAAGGCAATGCCAGTGTAATCAAAATTAATGTGGATGGAGTTGGGATTGGGTTTCTACCTTGGAAAAGAAATGGCATTGCATTTCTTACTTTGTGGGGGGCATAAGGAAATTTGTGGGGGCATAAGGATATACGGGAGATGTTTTATATTGGCGGTCTATTATAGGTGGATACCCAATTCCCATTGGGAGGCATAATGAGCTTCCCCCATAGTTCCCTTCTCCTTTGGCTTGCTAGATGGAGCCTTAGTCTTGTTTGTATGTTTTAATGTAGTTGTAAACTACATTCTATTTTGATTTGTGTTTAAAATGTGAAAATATTGCATGTGTGTTGTGGAAGCCATGTTTCCATGGGTTGAATCGTATATTTTATTGCATTATGGTTGGGGCTCGGGGGCTAATGAAGAAGGATGGATTATCCTCTTCATTGGATGTCTTGGTTAGGTGGAGAGTGTTGCCTTTCCCTTAATTTTGTTATGATCCAAAAGGAGAAATTTATATTGCTATTCTGGAGCAGAGGAGAAAGACAATTTGATAGTTACATGCAAAATGAAATTTAATTGTAACCTTCCCACTTGAAGTGGATGATATTTTAAATGTTGTAATGGAAATATGTTGTACTGATTATAAGTGGAAATTAGAAATGTAAAATAGATATACTTTGTTTTGATCATCTGAAAGAAAGAAATTTGAAATCTGTTATTTGCATTCAAGGAATTGAAAGATGTAAAGTTGTATTGTTTTTTGAAATTAATAAAGGATTGCAATAATTTTCTTCAATTTTCATTATTGCATTGAAATTTATCATCAATTTGTGATTTGAAACCTCTGTTTGGAAAATTGAAAGAGGACTACATATGAAGGAAATATATGGAACTCTGTTCTTTTGAAATATGTTAAAATTGGAAATCAGAACTTGCATTTTATCTATTAAATGGTTTTTTTGTATCAACCAAATGTCTTAGGATGGAATGGAAATGAATCTCCATATTTGGAAGATGAAAAATGATAAATAGCCCTTTTAAATCTGATCTCTGTTTTAATTTTTTAAAACTAGCAAATACTTCTCTAAAATGCACAGTTCTAACCTAAAAACAATAATCAACATTAAAACATTAAAATCTAGCATGTTATGTTATCAATGTACTCAATTGGGCTAAAAAACTTAGGAAAAACATCCTTCAAACATTGCACAATCGGGTCAAAATCTCTTACAATCATTTTGTTGTCTAGGGATGTAAATATTTAATTTGTAACTCAGTTAAACCAATTGAATCTTGAAAATTTCCTAAAATACATCTAAAAACAATCCTCCATGTCTATTTTACATGTTGAGAAAGGAATAAGATCAAATTGAATAAAATTCACAAGTTAAAATTTACCAGTTCGCACTGTAAAAGCCTGTAGGATGTTTTCTTAAAATTGACCCCCTTAAACTTTATCAAAATTTAAAATTAATGATCTCTAAGTAAAGAGGACATCGAGAGATTTCCAGAAAGTCCTTGTTTTTCTAAAACTGAGCTCTTTATCAAAAGTTATGGCCCTCTGAAGTTTTTCTTCCTTGGCGTCAAATTTTGGGAAAAATTTCCTTGACAGGCCCGCGGCCCGAATTTTTCCCTTAAGGCTTAGGAAAAATTTTCAGCAAATTTTCAAAATTTTCTCAACCGCTCCGTCATCTCACATCTAATCAGTGGTTTCCACGTGGCACCATGAGGTGACAACGGTGGGGCAGATCCTCTTTTGAACTTAGTGTTTTCGGAAATTTTTTGGAAATATTTCCTTGGCGGGCCCGCGGCCTGAATTTTTCCCTTGGGGCTTAGGAAAAATTTCTAAATTTTCCCCGTGGGATTCTAACCAATCAATTGATGCCACGTGGTGTCATGAGACATCGGCAAAGGAATGGGTTCCTTTTTTATCTTTTGCATCCTAGAAAATTTTTGGAAAATTTTCCAAGTTTTCCCCACTATTCCACTGGCCCATAGCCATTCAGGGGCTACCACGTGGCATTGCAAGGTGTTGGCGGAGGCGCGGGTCCTTTTACCCTCTTAGCCCTTTGGGGCATTAATTCAATTTTCTCCCCGCTTCCTCACCTTGCCCGTGTTGGCTTAGGTTACATTACGTGTCCTTTACAGTCTCGCGGGAGCATGAGCGCAAAGTCAACTTTTTCCCCATGCGGGAGAATTTGAAAATGTCTCCCATCACCCTGCCTTTCCCTGCTCTTCCCCATGCTACCTTAGAGAGTGCCACGTGTCCTTTGTGGACAAGCAGACCCACAAAAGTGCGGGTGCAAATTTTATTTTTTCCCCACGCGGTAAAATTTTTCTCAAGGTCTCCCCGTGGCCCGCCAACTTGCCCTTTGGGAAAATTTTCACCCCTAGGCCCACGGGCCCACTCTTGGGAGAAAATTTTCTCCCCAAGGCCCACCGGCCAATAACTTGAAAAATATGAGGAGTTAGGAGGACTTCTTTATAGCACTGGAAAGGTGAGGAAATTTCCTATCCATTATGGGTAATTTAGGAAAATTTTGAATGTGTTAAGGGTGAGAAAAATCAAGTTGAAACTTTAGGCCTGTTAGAGAGTGTGTAAGGTAAGGAATTTTCTCTCTGAACCTAATTGAAACTTCTAACCCTAAATTTTGGACCTTGTGACCTCTAATAATTATTAATAAAATAAAAGTATACTCTAGTAGATTTTAATTGTTCAGGAACCTGTTAGTGACAACTGTTGTCTTGTAACATGGTTGTAGATTCTTTTAATAAAAAAAATTATTCCATAATTTTCCTAACTAATCCTAGGTTGTTCTTAGGTCTCAAGTGGGTTGTTTTAACGAGTGTTACATATTCAATACAACAACTCAAAATACAAGATAAAGAGTAAGACAAACAAGTGGTAGAAGACGTCTACCCAAGAATGATGCAGCAAGATTACAGTGCATGTAGCACATGTGCATAGATAATAGAAAAAATCAGAAGTCCATATGGCTGGACATTACGTTTGAATGGAGCACCTCCCAATCCTCAATATTTTAATTCTTCTATATAATAAAATAATACATCGATAGGCAATATATCCTCTCCTCTTTTAGACATTGAACATGCCATAGTTGTAGATACAGACCCAGATCAATCAATTTGCATATGGCAAAATGGGGAGAAGTTTGTGTTATAGATTTATCTCTGTGTATAGAGCTGATTGAACCCACAATGGTACTGATTTTAGGAATTATTAAGCAAGAGATCCATTTAACACAATTCCCTGACACATTTTTTTATTTAATTGTGAGAGTGAAGAACCCTAGTTTACCATTGATGCTAAAACAAAGATCTCCATTTTTTTTACTCACTGCAACCATCCAATATCCGCTAAATTACAAATTTAACTTGGGATTCAACATGGTTAATGCCTATGGGTCTCAAATAAAGTTCTCGTATTATTTTTATTTAAGGAAAATGACAAGTCTGAAAATATGGAAGGATTTTTGGAAAAGGTGGAAGGACTAGATTTGGTGGGGGTGTAGAGTATGGCTTGGTAAGGGCGCCCATGCCCTACCATGTCTAACGATCCCTTTCCTTCACTCACACACCTAAATCCACCTCAAAATTTACTTCCCCCATGCATTTCCCTTTTTTAAAAATATTTGTTTTGTTTTATTTATCTGGGCACTACAGAGCTCATCTATTAACCTTAGTAAGGCAACAAGGAGACCCCAAGGATGCCAATACCACCTTCTATCAATTTGGAATTTGATGCACTTCAAAAAATATCTATTTGGTTAATCCAAGTGATTGGATATGTACCATCATATTTTCTCATTTCTTCTTTTGGTATGATGTTGTACTTCCCACATTAGAAACAAACAAGTGATATGACTATGTTGAATTAGAGGTATTATTGATGGTAGGACATGACATAACTGGTTGGGAGTTTTTGGCCTATGGTTTAAGACCAGATTGGGATATCATGAGTATTGATTCCATTGTTTTCAAGTTGACATTAAGATAAGATTTTTTCACTACTATTGATTACATATTGTGTAGGTCACATTCAAGATGAGTGACTTTATGATCTATTGAGGAGCACCCTAGGTTTGAGGATTCAATTATTCCACCTTATGAATTTATATCCTAATTATTTTTTAGGAGTGGTATTACCCTTGTATTTACCTCTTGTTTTTGGAGTTTTCATGGCTATTGTTTTTTGGAATCAGGACACAGGCTTATGGTATGGATTTACGGGTTCATATTAATGACTTTCATATGAATTGAGAAAAACTCAATGAACATACACAAATATTTCTTTTCAATAATTTTGAATATATAATAAACTTGGAATTTTAAAAAAAATTGTAGTCTATGAATTGAAGTTATGAAAAACACTAAATTGGATATAACTTGTGGAAAACACATAAAAAATTCATGAAAATTTAAGAGAATCATAGATGAATAATTTTTCCACTCCTATTAAACACTTACAGAATAATTCTCCTCCATTTAGGAGATATAGATGAATATTCAAAACTAGGTTTTTGACCAATTTCTAGCCCATATATTCACTAATGCATGATCCAATTTAAGTAATACACATGATATGTTTGGGTTATAGATTTATATTTCAATATAAGCTTGAAAATACTAAAATATGGTTTAAATAATTAATTTTATTGAAATGCTAGAACATAATACAATGTAATGGTTTAAATCATAGCATACAAGATCATAATAATCTAAGGGCAATCATTATTGACATGAGATAAATGATAGGTTGAGAGAATAGGAGAAATCAATTAGATTAGATGACATGCATTTTAAACCAACCTTGCCCATTCTAAAATTGCCACAAAACTTGTTGACTAGAACTGTAATGGTAACAAAAATAGTCACCAAGTTTCTATATGTATAAATATACATGTTAACATGATCGCATAGTCATTATCATTGAAAACCTACCTCAATTTATTTGGTTTTGTTATGAATTGGTGGAAATTTGGTCCTCTTGGTAAAAATTATCATATATATATGAGAAACACATTACAAGATAAAAAAGGGAGATGTTAATGGGTGCATGTGTTATCCGTTCATTATTATATAGACCCTTCACATCTTCAAAAACATTATATCAATATTTAATACAATTCAAAAATCACTCATGTGTATGAAACTCTCCCAACCCTTATTTTTTGATGCATTCAACATCAACTAGTAGGTGTTAGATTGTTCTCTAAATGATTCGATTTAACTTATGAAACATCCATTATTTTAGATACAAAAACTCATGTTCTATTACAACTTCAATATTACTTTCAACATAAATTTGTATTGATAAATTTAGAGTAAAGTCAACCCTTAAGTGCATTATTGAACTAAAATATTTTTGTAGTTAATGAATTGAAACTATGACATGATGGGAAAAAAAAAGTAAAGATGATAAGAAAAGACACAACGCCCAAGGAATTAAAAAATTGGTATGAATACTCTAGTTCTAGTAGCATATGGAAATGGACACCACCTAGGACTATGATAAAAATATTAAGGAGAGAGAATACTAGAAGAGAGCTCAATAGTGAAATAAACGAAAAACGGTAGAAAATGAAAAGTGTGTAGGGAAATAAGGTCAAAGGTTGTAATAAATACAATCTAGATAGAAATAAACACTTGAATGATAAAAATAAAATTCCACAACACGAGGCTAACTTCAAACGATATAATCAGTAACATAAATACACTGGAAACAAAGTAATTAATTAGTATTGTAACAAAAATTTAGCTATTTATATATTGATAGTTTTGAGGCTTGGAAAATATATTATCTATTAAGAAATATAAAATATTATTGTTCCATTAAGTTTATTCTTGACACTTATTATAGGTAGAAAACAATATTTGGAGAATATTATTGTTGTGAGTTGTTTTAACATCTCACCTACATAGTAGTTTGTGGAGAGAATAATGGGGACAATTTTTAGACAAATCTACATGAAAATAGGAGTTGTCTATCACATATATATATATATATATATATATATATATATATATATATATGAATATTAAGAAGAATTGTTTTGTGTTCAACTTATCCTGTTCTCAAATCTGGTATCAAATGTAATGCCCACTAAAACACTCGCACGAGACCTAAGAACAACCTAGGTTTAGTTAGAAAAATTATGGAATAATTTTTATTTTATTTTTATTATTATTTTTTTTAATTTTTAAAGCGTGCCCACATACAGGTTTCGAAACTACAGTTGTCACAAAATGCTTCAAGGTCAATTATATTTAATAATTAAAAATTTCCATTATAACCAATTATTAAACCCACATTAAGACTAATAAGTAGATTTAGTCCAAGCAAGGTTTAGTTCACTCTAAGCCTTAATTTAATAAACGATTAAATTCCTATTATAGTTAAATATTCCACAACTAAATATAAAGGGTTAAAGGGATTAAAAAAAATTTAATTAAATACCCAAGGTATTTAATTCCACAAGGTTCAACCAAATAACAAGGTCCATTTTACATGGGGTTAGAATAAACATCCCCTTACCCCATAAAGTGACCCCTTAAAAGTCAACTCAGGTTTTAAAATTAAGACATTTAAATTAAAAAGGGTAATTTCCTCTCACCCACTCTCCACCTACTTTTTGTAGGGATGAATCTCATCCCTTGGATGGAGTAAATTCAAACCCTTGATTAGAAAATAGGCAATCTAACCCTAAAGCATGCTTATGAAGTCATCTTTCTCATTTCATTTTATTCATTTTCTTTCTTTGGTTTTACAGGTTGTTGGAGGTGGAAGGGAGGCCATTGGAGGCCATTGCAAGCTCTTGAAGGAATGCATATGCTTCTTTTCTCTTCTTATTTGGTTTATACCCTCCCTAGGGTTTTAAAAGCATTTGCATATTTTAGTATATTCCATCTCAATAAAATTTGTCCAAAGAGGCTTGTGGGTATTTACCCTATTTTAGTTATTTAACTAGATTGACATCTATTTTCATTAGGACACACACACACACACACACACACACACATAAACAAAAATTTCTTTATGGGGTAAACCCGAAATATATTATAAAAAATTTAATTATGCATATATATATACACACCAAAACAACTGGAAAAAAGGTTTGGCCACCCTCAAAGTTACATAGTCCGCAAAAATGGGTGCGTTGGGGGGAAGTAAAAACCATAGGTGCAGATTTCTTTGCTTTAAAGTGGGGAAAAAGCCACGTATGGGGGTGGTGTTAATAGTTAGGTGGGGCTGTATTTTATGGAAAGGGGTTTGGGTAATTTAGGATTAATGGGGATGGGGAGGTCAACCCCACTTCCTTTTTTTTTTTTTTTGGGTCTATACACGAAAGCCACGGCTAAGGGGATTTCATGTTTTTTTTTTTTGAAAGTTTTTCATTAATTAAAGAAACTATTTTATATAATATATGATTTATATGGATTCATTTCAATGATTATATTAAAAAAAGAATGCTTTTACTACTACAATAATATTAAGAATCTATTAATATAATAAAATTATTAGTATATTAATATAATAATATTAATATGATATTAATATTATTGTATTTTCATATTAATAAATATTTTAATATTAAAATATTTTATTATTAGTAATAATGAAAGAAGAAGAAATGGTAATGTTACTATTGAAGCAATAATGGGATGTGGGTTGTACTATTGATAAGTTAAATATTTGTATTGACACTTTCTCTTCTAACAATTTGATAGATATTGAAAATAGAAGGTAAAAGGGATATAAATTTCATTTCCATTCACAATTTGAAATAGATTTGCAATAAAAAAATTTAAAAGGAGAATTACATGCTAGAATTAGTAATAGATACACATTTGGGATTTAGTGCAGCCATATGAAGAGGAGTGTTCAACTTCTCCCATCTCCTGCTGAATAATGGGCTGTATATGTTCATTATTAGAACTCCAAAGTGGGGTCCCTCACCTGAATAGTTGCCTTCATTTGCCCAAGCATGTTGTCAATGCACTCGTAGATCTCACCAATATTGGGGCTGTTAGAATTCCCATATTTGATGACACTAAAAATTGGAGCTATGAATTGATATGATGTATTTCATATCAACCCAAAAATGTTTTCCTGACAACACCCACTTCCTTCACTCTTTTCCCTTGATCTGTCTTAGACTCATGCCCACCTAGTCCAATCCTGTTTCATAATCATAATTTGCAGAGACTCCTGCAACTCAAACATCCTCTTCAACAAAATAAAATAAGATGCAAAGTGGGTGTCAACTGGTTTCAAAAAATTCCTTCTTCGAAAAATTTCGAAAAAGTGCCAATGATGTGTGGTGATCACATATGAAACTTCTTGCACATCTCTTGGCCTCAGTCACTATCTGATTAACCCACTGAATCTTCTCTATGTCTTTCAGTGCATTGTTCATGGCATGCACACAACATGGAGTCTAATAAATATGCCTATATTCCTGCTCCACTAGCTTACCTGCTGCTCTACACACATAAACAACATCTTTGATAACGTATACAACGTTTGAAGGTCCAACCTCTTCAATGGCATTCTTCAAAATTTGAAATTGAAACTCAGCATCTTTCCGCTTCCTAGAACAATCAATTGCTCTTAAGAAGTACGGTCCATCTTTGCAAGAGACAATGATATTTGATGAGAGGACGGTGTCTAATATCCATCCACCTATCCATGATAATGCCACATCCATGTGACACCCATGTCACCTTCATCTCCTCCATTAATACATTAACCTTGGAATAGTTTCTATCCAAGATTGTTGTCCTGAGTTTTGTGTCTCCAGGAGGTAAAATAACTTGTACCTACTTTTGCAACCTTAGCCATAGCCTCCTTATAATAAGGAGAGCGAGTGGCATTAAATGGAATCCTAGCAGCATAGAAAATTTTTCTCAATAGCATCATCTACCTCTTCTCTTGCCTTCGAATCAAACATGTCAATAACTGAATTTGGGGCTGCCCCCACGACTTTTCTCTTCCCTCTACTTTCCACTTCTGACAGTTCAAAACTAGAACACCAGCCAAAGTATTACCAAGTTTTCCAGTCCTATGAGAGCTCAATGGAGTAGTCGCTGTAGAACCACGAACTTTTGGCACGTTGCCTGTGGTATTTCCATTGAAGATTCTCACCATCTTAGCTCTCTAGTTCTAGTGAAAGACCCTTACAAGTGCCAACCTCCCTTCCTATAAGATGCAACAAGTGTGCATTGGTCATAGTGGTACTGCCATGCCAAGTCAGTGTGCACATATGTTGCACTTTCATACTTTGCTCCCCCCTCCAGATTTGGGGTTATCAATTATTTGGGCAAATTGTTGCAATGACTTCTTCTTATCAAAACGGTCCAATGGCAAATTCGGACAACATTTCAGAAGGGCAATTGGTAGCACTACCAACTGAACTAACCAGTTGTCATTGCCACTACATTTTGTGCCCCTTCTTCACTCTCCCCCCATTGTGGCATCACCAACTCTTCCATGGCCCACCTATCTCAACTTCCCATTCAAACCCTCTCCTGCTCTGATTCATGCTCTGATTCATACTCATACTCAGTCTCAGTAGAATAACTCATGGTGGATGATTGCTGCAATGAATTAAAAAACAACCATAACTATATGATTGATTGATTATGTATATGAATTCATGAATAAAAAAAACGTAGCCATTTAAATTTTAAATTTTACAACCAAACCCTAGGGCCTAATGCAAGATGCATTTTTTTAAATCCCACAAACTATATTGTGAAGATTGCATTATGAATGTAGATGCCAAAATGCTAAAAAACAACCCCTAAAAAATGCAAAATATAATATAAATTTTAAACTAGAAATAAAAATGTAATTAAAAAAAAAAACGTAACCATTTACATTGTAAATTTGTATAACCAAACCCTATTGCAATATGCATTTTTAAAAATCCTACAAACTATATGGCATATGCATTGCAATTACATTGTGAATGTAGATGCAAATGCTAAAAAACAGCCCTTGACAAAATGCAAAATATAATCTAAATTTAAAAAAAAAAATAACTTTAACATGTATTGTAAGCAAATAAAATTATAAATACCATCTTGCATTGTACTTGCTCTTGCTCTTGCTCAAACCTCTATGCTCTATCCATCTTGCTCTTGCTCTCACTCTTGCTACTTCCTCTATGCTCTTGCTCTTACTCTCACTCTTGCTCTTGCTAGATTCTTGGTGCTGAATATGAAATGAGCCCTAACAAATGTAAATTTATAATCATAAAATAGCACTTTTTAGGGTTAGGGTTAGGTTAGGAACTGTTAACTTTTAAATTATTAGACATATAGCAATAAAAAAAAATGTGTTTTAATCTATTAAATACCTCTTGCTTTTTTTTTTGTTAAACGTAGAAGCTCTTGCGCTTGACGGCGGGGACGTCTGGACATCCCCGGGAAGTTGCTCGGGGACATCCAGACGTCTTTGCGCTGTCCCCACAGCTCATTGCAAACGTCCCCGGGACATTGGTGTGAATATGAAATGCCGTCCCCCAGGGTAATTCGCCCTAAATCGCCATAACATAAGGAAACGTAGGGGAAACGTTTCCCTCCACGTCCCCCGCGTCCCCTAGGTCGTTCCGGGATGTCCCGGACGTGTTGAAAAGGGGGGGGATGCTTCCCCGTGTAACACTGACATATATAAAAAAATATAGTAATATATATGAGTCTATATAAGTATGTAATATATATATATATTATATTATAGACGTCATATATATGCGTGGGGGACGATGGGGATGTCTGGACGTCCCCGGGAAGTTCCCAGGGACGTCTAGACGTCCCTGCCGTCCCCCACGCATTTGCGTACGTCTTTTTTAAATTAAAACTTGCCGCCCCCCCACGTCCTCGGGACGTTTCCAGTCCTTCCTCCAGCAGTCCTCAAGGAATTTCCCGCCACTATTTGCACAATAGGAAATGTGGGGGAAACGTTGTCCCCCACGTCCCCGGGGTCCCCAAGCCCACGTCCGGGACGTACCTGGACAATTCTCAAATATGGGGGGACGCATCCCCGGACAATAACACTATTATATTATGAGTTGAGAAACAACTCATAATTATAATAAACGTAATATGGTTATATAAGTCTGCAGTTTTGATTTAAAACAACTTCACGTATATAGTGAGTTGGTTGGAGAGTTGTTATTAGGAGGTTTCCTATTGGTTATAGGAAACTCGTCCCTCTATATATTCTGCTTTGTATCCGGTATTTACATCTAATATTGAATATATGTGTGTGAACTGTGTCTTATATAAGTGTGATTCGGCTTTCCTTAAGCATGTTAATATTAACTTATGATCAATATTAATAAGTTAATTATGGTATTAGAGCAGTCATTCTTTCCTCTGCATGACGAGATCGTGAGAATTGTGTGGAGCATTCGACACTGATCAATATATAATGGTCTCCTATCTACCTCATTGTGACCAAACTGTTAGCAAGTCCGAATGTTGTTTCAAAGTTTTTATTTTTTAGTCCTGTTGTAGACTTACGAATCTGAGTTTTGTAGTGAGATTATGTAGGAGAAAGTAGATTGCAATGCCCTTATCTAATATTGTAGATTTTCGATAATGTTTGAAATGATACTTACAAGCCTAACCTCTACAATGAATATTCTGCTGGAACCAGGGATTCTAGCATATTGACATCTGAACGTTTGAGTCCTAGGGGATGATCTATTTTAGTCAACACAGTAAGAGATTACTAACACTGTGAAGCTCTTTCCATTTCCACATAGAGTCTGCAACAAAACTAATTCTGGGGCGTCATAGGACAAGACATATGCTGTTTCCCCTGCATATCATATAGTACAACTTTCAAACAAAGGAAATGAACTTTCTTTTCTATTTCGAACTAACTGCAATATGATATTCATCTATGAAGAAGACCCTTTTTTTTTTGTCTCTGAGATCTAAACCTTACAAATATTTCTTTCTCTTTTCAATATATGAAGATATTGAATGTAAACTCCTTTCCACAAGATTACAACAATGTTCTCCACTTGATTGTGGGAAGTCATACACAAGTAAATAGAAGAATCGAAATGCATTATTACGAATTTCTTCCACTCTAAGTGGGTAAAATAGAAGAAGTTTCACATGGTCCTCAACAAGACTCCAATGCTCCAAACACCAACAAGGTCAGCTCCTCCAAATTTTTCATAGCATTCACAACAAAATAGGGGGGAACGTTTTGTAAGCTCTCCACCCAACCAACAAAATGGAGACAGAGATCACATCCTTATTGGCCCCCCGAGCTCCAACCCATCACAAGGGAAAAGATCTCAACTGGGGATGGCAACTTATTTTCCACTATACACCACATGTGAATTTCACATCCATTCCATTTACATACAAAACACAACCAACTGTAAAACGAAATTTCCCAAATCAACTCATGATGCACAAGGCTTCAATCAAGAAAGCCAAAAGAATTATACCTATGGGGAGTACACTCTTATGCCTCCCTCAATGGACATTGTGTGCTCACCTCAAAATAAGTCCTCAATTGTAACTGTCAAAACACAAACATCCCTAACATACTCTTACGGCAATGCCTCCCTCAAGGTACCCCTGGTATCCCTCCATCTACTCTTATGCCTCCCTCAATGTCTTATGGCTCCCTCAAAATAAAACTCCCCATAGTCTCCTCCCACTCCCAAGATTAGGCATTCTACCCATTTCCAACAAGCATTTCAAAGAAACAACAACATTCAACACAACATATACACACATGCATATAACAATAACATAATATAAATAAAGGTGAAGCTCCTACCTTTCCATGGTAGAGCTTGTTCCAAGTATGAAGTTCCAAACCCTTTCAAAGATCAAGCAAGCATCCACAAGCTCAAACAAAATTCCAACTAGTATCAACAAGCTCCAAAATCCACAAACTCCCTTGAAGCAAAAATCCTCTACTCTCCCCCCAAAATACAAGAGACTAAAAATGAACATCCAACCCCAAAACAAGCAACAAGAGTTCAATAAATAGAGAAAAGAGAGGGAGGGATGATGTGGCTCCAAGTAGGATGCCACCTCATTTCCTCTCCACTCCACATCACTTGGTCAACCTCATTTTCCAATGCATAATAATGAGTGGTTGGAGGGAATGACAAGCACCTTACACACTCCATCTAAGCCCACTCCCCCAAAGGACAAAATTAAATATTTGAAAGAAAGTGCAATTAATATTTCACCTTTTCATCCCCCCAAAACACCTAAAAGACCCTAAATTTGAACCTCCCAACCCATAGGTAGGGTTGGCATGGGCTTTTAAGAGGTGTGGGACAAGTTTGACTTGTCCCACAAGCTTCCAAATTTGGCCTCTAAGGCCAAATTCGAGTTTCCCATGTGGGGTAGAGTGTGCTACACTCAAAACTCAAACACACTTCACTCAACACAAAAATCCAAAGTAAATCAAGCCTAATATAATGAACTCCCTTTTTGGTCACATCTTTTAATTAGTTTAGGAACCAAATTCAATTAACTTAATTAAGACACTACAACCCATGACTAAAAAAGGGGTAACATACAATTCCAAGAATCTAAATAATAAAACAAGTAAAATTTCACTTACCAAGAGAAAACACATACTAATCATAATAGAAAGGGAATAGGATTAAAACAAAACAACACATGACCCCTAGGTCACAATTTTCCCTTAACCAAATAATTCTAACACACACACAATTACTTGTTGCCAAAGGTGACCCTAGTTGGATTCTTCTCGAATTCTGATGTGGTTGGTCTCCACTCCCCCGATGTTGTTGTGAATATAATATACTGTGCAGAATAGAGAATACCTCCTTCGGCCTCGTGGCCGCATTAAAACAGTTCATGCCAAAATATGTAGATATAAATCTAAAATCAACTATATATAAATTATTATCATCTATGCAAATACGATATCACTTAAAATTTCTAGCACATTTCTATTACACATTTCATTCATGTCAAAATGATCATCACATTAATCTAATTATCAAGATCTACTCAGTATGACTTAAATATATCACATGTCAGAATTATAGATAAATAGCCATGTCAAAAGTGTATCAATATCAACAACAAAAGTCTCCAGTAGTCCATATGCATCATATAAGAATCAAATCAATAACAATTCAATATCTCTGATATCTACTAACATGCTATATCAAAAACTATAATATATCCATAAGTGCAGTCGACAGTATCGAAAATAATAATAATCAAATAATCAAAAGGTGTCAAAGGGAAGTGGGCACTACATCCCCCTCCCCTTAGACTCGACTTCCTCCTGGAAGTCACTGGAAAAGGTGTGGGAACTGTCCTCGTAGTAAAGTAACATCCTCCCAAGTAGCTGAAGTCTCATCATATTTGTCCCATTAGACCTGAACCTGATCAATCTCTCTATCGCGAAGGCCCAGGGTCATACGCTCTATAATGCGGACGAGTTCCACCATCACCTGCCCCCAATCCTGCACCTGCAATGCGGTCCAATCTAGCACTTGAGAAGGATAAAAAAGAATATCTCCTAAGAACGGAAACGTGAAACACATCATGGATGTGAGACAAGCTAGGTGGCAATGCTAGACGATAGGCCAAGGGACCGAGGTGCTCCAAGATCTCCAAAGGGACCCACAAACCTAGGAGCAAGCTTAGAACCTTTTCTGTAACAGATAGGGCTCTTATGTGGTCTGACACGAAGAAACACCTTCGTGCCCACCTCAAAACTACGATCTGTCCTATGCTGGTCTGCATACTTCTTCTGTCTATCCTGCACCTCCTGTAATCTCTGGGTCTGATCAAGGTAACTTGCTGCTCCATATCCTACAATAATGTTGGACCAAGGGAAACCCTGTCCTCTAATCCTAGCCTGTCCCAACTAAGAGGTGTCCTGCACTCTCTGCCATATAATGCCTGAAAAGGAACCATGCCTATCGAACTCTGGAAACTATTATTGTAGGAAAACTCCACCAAATACAGATACTCCTCCCATCTCGACTAGTGATCCATAACGTACATCCTAAGCATGTCCTCTAGTATCTGATTCACCCACTAAGTCTGTCCATCTGTCTCTGGGTGATATGCTGTGTGCTGAAATTGATCCTCGTCTCGAGAGCATGCTACAAGGTGGTCCAGAAATGGGAAGTGTACAAAGGATCATGGTTGCAAATGATCTTCCACGGAATCCCATGTAATCTGACAATCTCATCAAGATATACTTGTGCCACAACACTAGCTGTATTGGTGGTCTTTACTGGAGAAAAATGATCTACTTTCGTCAATTTATCCACCATGACCATGATGGCGTCGTGGTGGTATCTCGACGTCGGTAACCCAACAATGAAAATCCATAGAAATGGTGTCCCACTTCCACTCTGGTATGGCATGAGGATAGAGAAGGCCAGCTGGATGCTGATGCTCTAGCCTTCACCCTCTGACACTCTAAACAGCGTGACACAAACAAAGCCACGTATCTCCGAAGTCCTCTCTAAAAATACAACTGTCTCAGGGTGGCGTGCATCTTCTTCACCCCGAGATGGGCTAAATAAGGTGCACGATGGGCCTCTGTCAAAATTTCCTGTCTCAAGCCTCCATCTCTAGGAACATATATTTGACCTCTTTGTCTGAGAAGACCATCTACCTCTAATGTAAATCCATCAAATCTCCCCTCAAGGGGTCTCTGAGACTCAATCTCTGCTCTGGCTGCAAGGTAGAAACTATCCTGAGGAAGCTTCTACAAGATCCTAACTCCCGTAAATTTGTGCCCACTGAAGTGGCCATAGCCACATGTCTCCGTCTACTCAAGGCATCTACAACCACATTCTCCTTCCCCTTCACATGCTCTATCTCCATGTCATACTCACAAAGTAACTCCATCCAACGTTGCTGACGAGCATTGAGATTGGGCTGTGTGAAGAGGTGGCAAAGACTCAAGTGATCAGTCCTGAGTGTGAATCTTCGGCCAAGAAGAAAATGCCTCCATTGGGCACTAAGGCGTGCACACAACTGCTGTAAGCTCAAGATCATGGGTAAGATAACTTGAGCTCATAATCCTTGATTTTGCAAGACTCAAAAGCCAACAACTCTAACCCTCTTGCATCAGCACTCACCTCCAAGGCCTACTAAAGGAAGCATCTGTGCAAACGTAGAACTCGCCCTAAGGATCTAGCACTGCAAGAATAGGTGCTGTCGTGAGGCATTTATTCAATGTACTGAAGGCCTACTCACATCTATCTGACCAATAAAAACGTTCTTCCATTTTTGCTAAAGAGAATTGATAGGGTGTGCAATCCGAGAGAAGTCCTGAACAAACCTCCTATAGTACCCTGCTAAACCCATGAAGCTAGGCACCTCTGTCACAGTAGTGGGTGATGGCCAATCCATAATGGCTATAATCTTGGAAGGATAGACTGCAATACCTTCCCTAGAAATGATGTGGCCCAAATATTGCACCTCAGTCTAAAACAAACGCACACTTCTCCAAGTTCTCGTAAAGGCACTTGCTCATGCGAAGACACTGAAGAACCTTGCGTGAAGGTGCTCCTCATGTGCTCCTCACGCATGCGTGAGTAAACCAGAGATGTCATTAAGGAAGATGAGTATAAAGTGATCTAGAAAAGTCTTGAAATACCCCATTCATCAAACTCATAAACACTGTGGGGGGCATTTGTCAAACGGAAAGGTACCACTGTGAACTCGTAGTGACCATATCTCGTATTGAACGCGGTCTTATGAATATCCGTCTCCGTAATCCTGAGCTGATGGTACCCTGACTTAAGATATATCTTGGAGAAAATGGTAGCCCCCTTCATCTAATCAAATAAATCGTCGATGCGTGGAAGGGGGTAACGATTCTTGATCGTTACTTTATTCAGCTGACGGTAGTCAATACACAACCGAAGAGATCCATCCTTCTTCTTCACGAAGATAGATGGTGCACCCCAAGGGGATACACTAGGGTGATATAGGCCCTTCTCTAGAAGGCCCTCGAGCTGTAACTTGAGCTCACATAGCTCAGGAGTATTCATCTGATAGGGTGCTCGTGAGATAGGCTCTGCGCCCGGAACTAGATCTATATGGAAATCTATCTCACGTGAGGGAGGTAACCTCGGTAGCTCCCCTGGAAACACATCAGAAAACTCTGTCAAGATGGGATGGTCATCGAGGGATGGTCCACTCGACTCATCCTCTGATCTGTCACTAACCATAACAGCAAACAATTGACAACCCTATCGCGCACACCGCTTAAGTTGCATAGCGGAGATGGTGCGAATAGAAACGGGTCTCCTAACCCCTGATATCACTAACTCCACTCCAAGATCATCTATGCAAGTAATATTTTACCTATTGTTTGGGAGTTTTCATCGGCTATTGTTTTTTGGAACAGGAGGACACAGGCTTATGGTATGGATTTAAGGTCATATTAATGACTTTCATATGAATTGAGGAAAAACTCAATGAACATACACAATATTTCTTTCAATAATTTTGATATATAATAACTGAATTTAAAAAAAATTGTAGTCTATGAATTGAAGTATGAAAAACACAAATTGTATAACTTGTGGAAAAACACATAAAAAATTCATGAAAATTAGAGAATCATAGATGAATAATTTTTCCATCCTATATGTAAACACCTTAAAGAATAATTCTCTCCATTCAGAGAGATATAGATGAATATTCAAACTAGGTTTTGCACCAATTCTAGACCATTTATATTCACAAGCATGATCCATGTAAAGTAATACACATGAATAGGTTGGTTATAGATTTATATGTCAATAAAGCTTGAAAATACTAAAATATGGTTTAAATCATTAAATTTTATTGAAATGCTAGAACATAATACAATGTAATGGTTTAAATCATAGCATACAAGATCATAATAATCTAAGGGCAATCATTATTGACATGAGATAAATGATAGGTTGAGAGAATAGGAGAAATCAATTAGATTAGATGACATGCATTATAAACCAACCTTGCCCATTCTATAATTGCCACAAAACTTGTTGACTAGAACAGTAATGGTAACAAAAATAGTCACCAAGTTTCTATATGTATAAATATACATGTTAACATGATCGCATAGTCATTATCATTGAAAACCTACCTCAATTTATTTGGTTTTGTTATGAATTGGTGGAAATTTGGTCCTCTTGGTAAAAATTATCATATATATATGAGAAACACATTACAAGATAAAAAAGGGAGATGTTAATGGGTGCATGTGTTATCCGTTCATTATTATATAGACCCTTCACATCTTCAAAAACATTATATCAAAATTTAATACAATTAAAAAATCACTCATGTGTATGAAACTCTCCCAACCCTTATTTTTTGATGCATTCAACATCAACTAGTAGGTGTTAGATTGTTCTCTAAATGATTCGATTTAACTTATGAAACATCCATTATTTTAGATACAAAACCTCATGTTCTATTACAACTTCAATATTACTTTCAACATAAATTGTATGATAAATTTAGAGTAAAGTCAACCCTTAAGTGCATTATTGAACTAAAATATTTTTGTAGTTAATGAATTGAAACTATGACATGATGGGAAAAAAAAAGTAAAGATGATAAGAAAAGACACAACGCCCAAGGAATTAAAAAAATGGTATGAATACTCTAGTTCTAGTAGCATATGGAAATGGACACCACCTAGGACTATGATAAAAATATTAAGGAGAGAGAATACTAGAAGAGAGCTCAATACTGAAATAAAAGAAAAAACGGTAGAAAATGAAAAGTGTGTAGGGAAATAAGGTCAAAGGTTGTAAGAAATACAATCTAGATAGAAATAAACTCTTGAATGATAAAAATAAAATTCCACAACACGAGGCTAACTTCAAACGATATAATCAGTAACATAAATACACTGGAAACAAAGTAATTAATTAGTATTGTAACAAAAATTTAGCTATTTATATATTGATAGTTTTGAGGCTTGGAAAATATATTATCTATTAAGAAATATAAAATATTATTGTTCCATTAAGTTTATTCTTGACACTTATTATAGGTAGAAAACAATATTTGGAGAATATTATTGTTGTGAGTTGTTTTAACATCTCACCTACATAGTAGTTTATGGAGGGAATAGTGGGGACAATTTTTAGACAAATCTACATGAAAATAGGAGTTGTCTATCATATATATATATATATATATATGAATATTAAGAAGAATTGTTTTGTGTTCAACTTATCCTGTTCTCAAATCTGGTATCAAATGTAATGCCCACTAGAACACTCGCACGAGACCAAAGAACAACCTAGGTTTAGTTAGAAAAATTATGGAATATATATATATATATATATATATATATATATATAATTTTAATTTTTAAAGCGTGCCCACATACAGGTTTCGAAACTACAGTTGTCATGAAATGCTTCAAGGTCAATTATATTTAATAATTACAAATTTCCATTATAACCAATTATTAAACCCACATTAAGACTAATAAGTAGATTTAGTCCAAGCAAGGTTTAGTTCACTCTAAGCCTTAATTTAATAAACGATTAAATTCCTATTATAGTTAAATATTCCACAACTAAATATAAAGGGTTAAAGGGATTAAAAAAAAATTTAATTAAATACCCAAGGTATTTAATTCCACAAGGTTCAACCAAATAACAAGGTCCATTTTACATGGGGTTAGAATAAACATCCCTTACCCCCATAAAGTGACCCCTTTAAAAGTCAACTCAGGTTTTAAAATTAAGACATTTAAATTAAAAAGGGTAATTTCCTCTCACCCACTCTCCACCTACTTTTTGTAGGGATGAATCTCATCCCTTGGATGGAGTAAATTCAAACCCTTGATTAGAAAATAGGCAATCTAACCCTAAAGCATCCTTATGAAAGCTTCTTTCTCATTTCATTTGATTCATTTTCTTTCTTTGGTTTTGCAGGTTGTTGGAGGTGGAAGGGAGGCCATTGGAGGCCATTGCAAGCTCTTGAAGGAATGCATATGCTTCTTTTCTCTTCTTATTTGGTTTATACCCTCCCTAGGATTTTAAAAGCATTTGTATATTTTAGTATATTCCATCTCAATAAAATTTGTCCAAAGAGGCTTGTGGGTATTTACCCTATTTTAGTTATTTAACTAGATTGACATCTATTTTCATTAGGACACACACACACACACACACACACACACACACACACACACACACACAAACCAAAAATTTCTTTATGGAGTAAACCCGAAATACATTATCAAAGATTTAATTTTATATATACAACTGGAAAAAAGGTTTGGCCACCCTCAAAGTTACATAGTCCGCAAAAATGGGTGCGTTGGGGGGAAGTAAAAACCATAGGTGCAGATTTCTTTGCTTTAAAGTGGGGAAAAATCTACGTATGGGGGTGGTGTTAATAGTTAGGTGGGGCTGTATTTTATGGAAAGGGGTTTGGGTAATTTAGGATTAATGGGGATGGGGAGGTCAACCCCACTTCCTTTTTTTTTTTTTTTGGGTCTATACACGAAAGCCACGGCTAAGGGGATTTCATGTTTTTTTTTTTTGAAAGTTTTTTCATTAATTAAAGAAACTATTTTATATAATATATTGATTATATGGATTCATTTCAATGATTATATTAAAAAAAGAATGCTTTTACTACTACAATAATATTAAGAATCTATTAATATAATAAATTATTAGTATATTAATATAATAATATTAATATGATATTAATATTATTGTATTTTCATATTAATAAATATTTTAATATTAAAATATTTTATTATTAGTAATAATGAAAGAAGAAGAAATGGTAATGTTACTATTGAAGCAATAATGAGATGTGGGTTGTAATATTGATAAGTTAAATATTTGTATTGACACTTTCTCTTCTAACAATTTGATAGATATTGAAAATAGAAGGTAAAAGGGATATAAATTTCATTTCCATTCGCAATTTGAATCAGATTTGCAATAAAAAAAAATTAAAAGGAGAATTACATGCTAGAATTAGTAATTAGACTACTTCATTTACCTTCTAAAAGACAATTAAAATTTAATCTCTTTTTCATCAACAATACAAGAAAAATGCACTAATATTCTAACTTTTACAATACATGCCTTCTAAGTAACACAATGAAATTTAATATTTCCTCAAGCAAATTTTCCAACATTCCATAAGAGAGTTTCAGCAGTATTTCCAATAAGTTTTAGAGTAAGGACTACTAACATTCCAACAAGATCAACACACTCATATGAGGTTACAAGCCAAGTGAAAAAGGGAAATAAATTGTCTTTCCTTCAACTTTCATTTCCATCTCCATTACAACCTTAATAATAACAATCAATACAACTTTCCTTCAAAATCTTAATACAACATCTTCCACTTAAAGTGGGAACAATTTACAATAATGGAAGCTAAAATACAAAGTAGTATTACAATTTCTTCCACCCTAAGTGGGTAAGAATACAAGGTAGTTTCACATGGTCATCAACAAGGCTCCAATGCTACAAACACCAATAAGGTATCTCCTTTAATAGTTTCCTTGATTCACAACAATATAGGGGGAGAGGCAACGCTCTCCACCAAACCAAGATATCTAATGGAGGGGAGAATCCATCCTCTCCATTGGCCCCCAAGCCCCAACTACATTACAATAGGAGAAGATATCAACTCATGGCAACCACTAGCTTCCACAATACTTGACAAATAATTTCACATTCATTCTATTCACATACAAAACACAACAACAAATCAATAAGAAGAAAACAAGAAAGCAACAAGATCACAAGGCTTATGAAGGAAGCCAAAAGAGTAAGACCTATGTGGAGGCAACTTATACCTCCCAATGGGAATGGGTGCCCACCCAGAAGCCTCCAATGTAAATCACAATTTCCCCTTATAACAATTATGCCTCCCTCAAGTACCCATTATACCTCTGTAACTCTTATCCCTCCCTACATCTCTTATGTCTCCCTCATAGAAAGAACAAAAAAGGACATGTAAGCATCCCTCAAAAAAAGGTGGGGCACCTAACCCAAACTCCCTCCACAAAAATGGTAAACTATTATGCCTCCATACATAAAAACTCCCCATGGTCTCCTCCCACTCCAAAACTTAGACAATCTACCCATACCCAAGCAACACTCCAAATGGAAAACAAACATTCAACACAACATATACACACATACAATAAAAAAAAATAACATAATTTAAACTAAGGTGAAGCTTCTACCTCTCCATGGTAGATATTTTTCTAAGTATGAAGCTCCAAGCCCCTCCAAAGATCAAGTAAGCATCCACCAAGCTCCAAAAATAAACAACTCTCTCAAAAAATACTCTTACTCTCAAAAAATCAAGAGACTAAAAATGATTATCCAACCCCAAAACAAGCAACAAGAGTTCAATAAATAGAGAAAGGAGAGGGAGGGATGATGTGGCTCTATGTAGGATGCCATCTCATTTCCTCTCCACTCCACATCACTAGGTCAACCTCATATTCCAATGCACAATTAATAAGTGGTTGGAGGAATGACAAGCACCTTACACACTCCATCTAAGCTCACTCCCCCAAAGGACAAAATTAAATATTTGAAAGAAAGTGCAATAAAAATTTTACCTTTTTATCCCCCTAAAACACCTAAACGAGCCTACATTTGACCCCCCCAACCCATAGGTAGGTTTGGCATGGGAATTTAAGTGGTGTGGGACAAGTTTGAGTTGTCCCACATGCTTCCAAATTTGGCCTCTAAGGCCAAATTCGAGTTTCCCATGAAGGGTAGAGTGTGCTACACTCAAAACTCAAACACACTTCACTCAACACAAAATCTAAGTGTAAATCAAGTTTAATAAATGAACTCATTTTTGGTCACATCCTTAATTAATTTAGGAAAATTTTATATTAGCTTAATTAAGACACTACAGCCCATGAATAATAAAGGGGTAAACAAAAATCCAAAATCTAAATAATGGAACAAGTAAAAATTTCATTATTACAAGTACAAACTCAACATCCCTAGATTAGGGAAAATTTAGGAACAAAATTAACACATGACCCCCAGGTCACAATTTTCCCCTAACCAAGCTTAATTCTAACACACACACAATTACACGTTGCCATGGTGAGCCCTAGCTGAATTCTTCTCCAATGGAACCACTCCCCCGATGTTGTTGTCAAAAATAATCATTACCTGCAAGACAAAGAATACAAACTCCTTCAGCTTTGTAGCTCTAGGGAAACATTCATGAACAAAATGATCATCACATGACCCCCATTATCACAGATTTTCTCAATATGACCAAGTAATTCTGTCACATGTCACAAATACACGATAAATACCCATGTCAAAAGTGTACCAGTAGCTCAATTCTTCTCGAATGTCTCCACTCCCCCGATATTGCATCATATAAAAATATAATCAATACCTGTTCAAAACATATATGAATACCTCCTTCAGCCTCGTGGCTGTATTCAAAGAAGCTATAATAGATCCATAAGTGCAGTTGATAGTATCTAAAACAATAATAAAAATGGTGTTGAAGGGACATGGGTACTACATCCCTCTTCCCTTAGACTCGACTAACTCTTGGAAGTCACTGGAACAGTTGTGGAAACTGCACTCGTAGCAAAGTAGCATCCTCCCAAGTAGCTGCAGTCTCATCGTATTTATCCCATTGGACCCGAACCTGATCAATATCTCATCTGTGAAGGCCTAGTGTCTTGCACTCTATAATGTATATGAGCTCCACCATCACCTACCCCTGATCGTTGCACCTGCAAAGCGGGTCTCATCTAGCACGTGAGAAGGATCAGAAATATAGCTCCTAGGCATAGAAATGTGAAACATCACATGGATGCGAGATCGAGCTAGGTGGCAATGCAAGATGATAGGCCAAGGGACCGAGGCGCTACCTCAAAGGGGTCCAACAAACCTAGGAGCAAGCTTAGAACCTTTTAAATAATGGATAGGGATCACATGCGGTCCAGAAATAAAGATAAATAACCATTCATGCCCATATTAAAACAATGCATCTGTCCTATGTTGGGCTACATACTTGTTTTGTCTATTCCATATGCATCATATAAAAATATATTTTATCAAGGTAACCTAGTACTCAACATATCCTGATATCTACTAGCATGCTAAATGGCCAAAGCAAACCCTTTTCTTGCTATACATAGATCCATAAGCTAAGTAGGTCGATGGTATCTAAAACCAATCTGGCACTAAAATAATGGTGTCGACTGGGAACTCCTGGTGCTACTACATCCCTCTAACCTTAGACTGCGACTAACTCTTGGAAGTTTGGTGGATGTACAGGTGTGGAAACACTACAACAAACGTAGCACAAGAATAGCATAGACTATGATAAGAAGTAATAATGATAAATCTCAAATATCAGTATAAATTATCCCACTGGACCCGAAAATGATCAATTATCTACAATCTGTGAAGGGCATGAGGGTCTTGCAATTCTTATTAACTGCACTATGAGCTTCAACCAATCACCTACCCCTGAGAAAATGCACAATTACACCTCTTAAGTGGTCTAATGTAGCAACGTGAGAAGGATCAGAAATGATAGCTTCCTTTACACACTTACTCATAGAATATGTGAAACTACAACTCTGGATGCTAAGACAAGTTAGGGTGGCAATGCTAGATTTATAGGAATTCAAGCTTATCCACCTTAGGCGCTAAGATAGGATCTCAAATCTCTTCCGGCAAACCATATGAGAAAGCTTAGAACTCTTGCCTAATTACATGGATAGGGATCATATGCGGTCCAAAACAAGAGAAACCTTATAATCTCACATGGGTTCCACCTTTTTAGACAATGATCTGTCCACATGTTGGGATACATACTTGTTTTGTCTATCACATGCACTCCTTGCAATCTCTATTTTATCAAATATAACCTACTACTCCATATCCTATAATAATGTTGGCCAAAGAAAACCCTACTGTCCTGTAACATGTCCTAGCTAAGAGGTGTTGTCAACACCAATCTGAACCACTTATGATAATTACTTACTTTTTACAACATTCCTCGTGTACTATGATTGTTAACGTAATGCATAGCTCTTAGTTTGGCGGATGTAATCTGGAAACATAAAAACAAACATAACACAAGAATACCATAGACTATGATTGGAAGGAATAATGATAAATCTGAAATATCAGTGTAAATTATACTTAACAACATCCTATTCCTAATAGATACATTAATAAAATAGAAATTACGGAGGAAAATTTTAATGTCGAAATTTTCCCCATTCCTAACTTCTACTCCATCCTCGGAGCAGACTCTTATGGACTCTTATGGACATTCTGAAGCTGGTGCTTGGAAAATATTTAACTTGTCTTGGTTGACCCATTTTGTAATGGGGAGTACCATCCAATTCCTCCAATTGATATGTACCATTTTCATGCACAATTGTTATTTTTTTAGTGCCCCATCCACTTTGGAATAAATTTTCTCTGTCTTCTTTTTTGGTATCTGGAATCATATACTAGAACAAAGTCATTCACGTGAAATGGAGACCAATGGATCTTTTAATCAAAGTATTCCTTCTGCTTCATTTTCTTCTTATAGCTTGTATCCTTTGCTATTTCCCTCATTTCCTCTAGAAAATGAAGATGTACCAACCTTTCTTTTATTGAATCACTTTCATCCATCCTTTCAGTTTTCATAACTCTCACAGTGGGAATATCAAACTCAATAGGAAGAAATGGATCAATGCCATAAGCCAATTGAAATGGGGAGTATCCTATTGACTTTGATGTTTCCCTATATGCCCACAATGTTGCATGAATCCTTTTATCCCACTTATGTACATGAAAGGCTACATCTTTTGCTAGAATTTGACACATCACAAAAAAATTTCATTCCACCTGTCCATTTGTGCTTGGCTTGTATGTTTTTGCCTCCCTGTGCTTAATAGAAAACTTGTTGACTAGGGCTTCTACCATCTCATTAATGAAGTGGCTTCCTTGATCTGTTACAATTTATAATGGGCAAACAAATCTGGTGACAATGCCTTCAAATATGAACCTTGCTACTTCATCCATGGAAGTTATTTTCAATGGCCTAGCTTCAACCCACTTGGTTAAATAATCTGTGGCAACTACAATATACTTATTTTGGCGTGGGGTACTTGGAAGTGGACCTACAATGTCTATTCCCCACTTTTCAAAGGGAACAAGTGGAAGAATTAGGGAATAATGGAGCTAATGAAGTCTTACGGTTACCATGTGTTTGACAAATATCACATGTCTTACAATAATTATAACAATCTCTAAAAAGAGTGGGCCAGTGATATCCT
The DNA here is from genome assembly GCA_019776745.2 of Taxus chinensis. Taxonomy (NCBI): domain Eukaryota; kingdom Viridiplantae; phylum Streptophyta; class Pinopsida; order Cupressales; family Taxaceae; genus Taxus; species Taxus chinensis. The sequence goes on along the minus strand of CM034153.1, from coordinate 41,164,363 downwards.
GCATCCAATAGCCTTGTCACTGTAAGTTGTCCATAGAAGTGTCCTCCGCATGTACCATTGTGTAATTCTTCTATCAGCTCCTTCCCTTGATCATGTCTAACTGCCCTCTTGTACTGTCCATCAGGTCCTATTCGAAATAATACTCCATGCAGAATAGAATATGGACAACTGGCTTGATTAATCTTCCTCTTAGTCTTTGCATTACCACCATCAGGAAACTTGAATTCATTTAGATAATTCCAAATATCTATGTATTCACTAGGGATTATGTCAAGAGATAACAATGCTAAATTTGGGAAATCATCATCATCACAAGGCAAACCTAAACCATCATAGGCTCGAGAGAGTGCATCTGCATTGACATGCTTCTTTCCTGGCCTATCTATAATATCGAATTCAAATTCTTGTAGAAAAATTATCCATCTTGCTATCCTCCCTGATGGGTTAGGCTTATTGAAAATATATTTTAGATCCTGATGATCTATTACAACTATAAATTTCTGCCCTAGCAAGTAATTTCTAAACTTCTTTACGGCAAAAATGATAACTAGAGCCTCTTTTTCAATTACAGTATAATTTACCTCGGCATTGCTCATTTTTCTACTCCCAAAGTAAATTGGATGATCATTCCCATTTTCATCCTTTTGGCTTAGAGTACTTCCTAGTGCTGCATCTGAGGCATCAGTATACATAATGAATGGCTTACTCCAATCTGGATTCTTTAAAACAGGTGAAGACACCAGGGCTTCCTTCAGTTGTTCAAAAGCTTCATGCACCTTATTTCCTGGTTCATAAGTAATATCCTTCTTTAAGAACTGGGTTAGTGGCTATGCAATCTTTGAGAAATTCTTGATGAACCTTCTATAGTAACCCACATGGCCTAAAAATGATCTCAACTTACTTCTATTCATAGGAAATGGTAACTCTTTGATTTTTGAAACTTTATCAGGATTAGTACCAATACCATCTCTGGATACAACATGCCCTAACAAAACGCCTTTAGAACATCCAAAGACACACTTTGTAGGGTTTAGTGAGGCTTGTGCCTCATCTAACCTTTGAAATGTTGTCTCCATCTGGTGCAAGTGGTCCATCTTGCTCCCATAGATGCAAAAATCATCCAAAAATACTCTAATGAAGTTCCCAATGTAGGGTTCAAACACCCTATTCATCAAGCGCTTGAAAGTTGCTGGAGCATTACACAACCCAAAAGGCATAACTCTATAAGAAAACATTCCCCAAGGAGTGGTGAACGTGGTCTTGAGCTAATATTTCTCTTCTATACGAACTTGGTTGTATCTGCTATATCCATCAGCAAAACTATAGCACTCCTGGCTAGCTACTTTGTCCAAAATATGATCTGAGAATTGAAGAGGGTAATGATCCTACTTTGTTGCCTTGTTGAGCTTCCTATAATCAACACAAATGCGTAGCTTCCCATTCTTTTTTATTGAGATCACAATGGGAGAAACCCATTCTGAATTCTCCACAACAAATATAAATCCTACATCAAGCAACTTATCTATTTCTTCTTTTACAGTCTTGGAAAAATTAGGATTCATTCTATATGGCATTTACTTTATGGGATTAGCACCATCTACCAGCTCAATAGAATGTTCTACCTAATTTACTTGATGGAGTTCCTTGTAATCAAAAGTGAATATGTGTATGTACCTTCGAAAGAGCTGGAGGTAGGATTCCTTCTCACTCTCCATCACAACATCACCAATCTTTATTTGTTGGAGACGATCATCAATTTCTTCTTCAGATAATTTTATGGGATCATGAGTCGGTGTGACTGGAAGGATATCCATGACCGAAACATCAACCTCACTTTCTTCATCTTTAGTGTCCACTTAACTAGTACTCGAGTAATTAGAGGATGTCCAACCATCAGTTTCATCACTTGAATCTATAGGTTCTTCCTTATGATGTCGAGGGATCACGTTTATCTTCACCCTCTATCTACCACATCCAAGTGTCAAGAAGCCTTCATTCCAGTAGTTTCTTGCATGAACTCTCCTTAGACATGGTCTTCCCAACAATATTGGGTACGCAACAATACCATTTTTCATCACTTGAAAGTCTACCACACATACAACACCCATAACAGATATTACCACATTTGAGACTACACCTTCTGGTTTAGTTTTTCCTTTATTTAATGACCTTAACATAAGTGTTGAGGGGCGATCAATTTTTAAACCCAACATATTCATTACAGACTCGGTCATTACATTAACTGCAGCACCTCCATCAACTAAGACATCATGAATTGAAATACCATTACATAATACCTCAGCTTGAGGAGCGTAGGGATCCACCTCTACCTCCAAATCAGGGACCTCAACCTCCTTCCTTCGTTGAGCATTGAGTCCACTTCGCAGCTCCCGCCTCTTCTCAGAAGACATAGCCAAGATTTGACTATATGTTATATTTGTAAGCCTTTTGGATTGATCGTCTAAGATGGAATATGGTCCTTGTCCCTGTGAAATCAGAAAATCCTGCACACCCAACTTTCTTCTCCTATGTTTCTTACTAGTTTCTCCTTTCATCTTCTTAGGATCATTTCCATCTTAGTTATCTTTTTCTTTCTTTCTTTTTGTTACAAACACATCTACTTCATTATTTATGCTCTTATCTACTACATCAAAAGAATTCACAGGTGCTTTTCCTTTATCATTATCTCTTGTACCAGATGTAGAAGCTCTATCTAGACAATTATACTTATAATGAACCTTTTTATAACAACCATACCATACAACTTCAGAAATATTTCTTTTTAGACCTCTATCTCCTCCCTGAGAACTAAATTCTTTTCCGTGAAGAAGATTAATAGTTAATAGACCCGTATTTCTGAGCAGATCTTCATACTCAGTAGATGTACTAGGAGAAGGATTTGTGCTCACCGAGAGTGGTTGTGGATTCTAGACCAAAGGTGCTGGTGTAGGCTCTACTTTAGCAACAATTTCTTTGGGCTCCTCTTCCATGATTTCTTCTTGCCTTCTTGCAATCTCCTTTACTTGTTCAATGGTAGCTGGGTGGTCATACTTCACTTGTTGTATGATCTCTGGCTTCATCCCAAGAAAGAAGTGCTTACATAGGAGATTATTCACGCCATTCATTAACCTATCCACTAATCCTTCCTTCCGGATTTGGGCATCGAACTTCCTCCTTAGCTCTAGAACACAAGCATGATAATCCCTTATCTTCTCCTTCTCTCCTTGGGCTAGCTTTATGATATTGATCATGAGATTTGCATATTTCTGTTGTTCACCAAATTCTTCAAAAAAACTTTCAGTTAATAAATCCCATGAGTTTTTCACATTATCACCTAGTGTTTCAAACCACCTAAGGGCTGAACCATCCAAAAAGGTAGGAAAAAATTTAGTCCATTGTTCCCTTCTTATAAGGCCATTACAAATACAAGATCGTTTAAACTCTTGAATGAAATAGGAAGCATCTTCATTAGATTGGGCTGAAAAAATAGGAATCTTCCCCATTTCCAAAAGTAACCAAAGTGAAATACCAACCCACAAGTACAATCAATAAGACTTATGTGCACAAATAATTGGAATCACTATAATAGAAAATAGAAATGACCACGGTGAACTATGGTAAAACTTTACTTACTACGGTAAAAACTGACTTTACTGTGGTAAACACCATTCACAGTAAAAAATGAAGTTACTGCGGTAAAAACTGACTTTACTGTGGTAAACACTATTCACAGTAAAAAGTGAAGTTACTGCGGTAAATACTATTCACGGTAAAAAGTGACTTTATTACGGTAAATACTATTCATGGCAAAAAGTGACTTTACAATGGTAACTACTATGCACAGTAAAAATAAGGTTACCCTCCAAATGTTTTTTGACTAAGTGGGAATATTTCTCCAGAAAATCCACCAACGAGGAATGGTCCCGGCAATGGAACTAAAATGTCAACACCAATCCGGCACTATGATAATTCTTCACCAGGAACTCCTCATGCTATGATTATTAACTAATGCATAGCTCTTAGTTTGGTGGATGTAATCTAGAAACACAACAACAAACATAACACAAGAATACCATAGACTATGATAAGAAGGAATAATGATAAATCTGAAATATCAGTGTAAATTATAATATCAACATGAAATTGTTACAATCTCACCCACAAGGTTCTTCAAGTGTTATTAAATTCACTTGCCTTTAAACAATAACTATGGGAGAAACTTCACAATTGCACCTCTTAATGGCTTGTTTAACACACCTTCAAAATGATGGCTTCCTTTACACACTTACTCATACAATATTTCTCACTACTTCTCTCTATGCTAAATGAGGGGGGTGGCCTCTTTATTTATAGGAATTCAAGCTTATCCACCTTATCTCTAAGATAGGATAGGAAATCTCTTCCGGCCAATCATATTCCATGCCTAAACTATTTCCTTTACATGTAGGGTTATTTATAAGATAGGATAAACCTTATCATCTCAGCATGGGTATCCACCTTATTAGACTCTTTCACAGATAAAATACACAAATCTCTTATGATATCACTCTTTGTCCTTATGCCAAATATAATATTTCTAATTCCTAATCATGTAGGCCCTATCTCTACTTACCCCAACTAAGATATTTTAACCTTATCGGACTCACATGGGTTCAACAAATATTTAGACTTTTTACCACAACATTCCTATTGTAATTTGATACTAAACTACTTTATGACATCACTAGTTTGGTCCTTATTACAGAATATAATATTTCAAATTCCTAATCATGTAGACCCTACTTCTTTACTTATCCCAACTATAATGACATTTTAATATTATCCAGACCACTTACGACAAATATTTACTTTTTACAACATTCTTATTGTACTTTGACAAGTTACTGGCATACTCTACATTATTGGCAGGCACTCCAAGATAAAGGGACCCACAAACCTAGGAGCAAGCACCGTTAGCACTTTTCTGTTATCTTCTATTGGACGCCACTACTAATTATACTTAACAACATCCTATTCCTAATACATACATTAATAAAATAGAAATTACAGAGGAAAATTTTAATGTCGACAGTGTCTTGCATTCTCTATCATATAATTCCTAAAAAGGAGTCATGCCTATCGAACTCTGAAAACTATTATTGTAGGAAAACTCCACCAAATACAAATACTCCTCCCATCTTGACTGGTGATCCATAACATACATCCTAAGAATGTCCTCCAGGATCTGATTCACCCGCTCAGTTTGTCGATCTATCTCAGGGTGATATGTTGTGCTGAGATTGATTCTCATCCCAAGAGCATACTACATGGTGGTCCAGAAATGGGAAGTGTACAAAGGATCACAGTCGCAAATGATCTTCCATAGAATCTCATGTAATTTGACAATCTCATCAGGATAAACTCATTGCACTACACTGGCTGTATACGTGGTCTTCATTGAAGAAAAATGAGCAATTTTTGTCAACTTATCCATAGTGATCATAATGGCATTGTGGTGGTATGTTGACGTAGGTAACCCAACCATGAAGTCCATGGAAATGGTGTCCCACTTCCACTCCAATATGGTGTGAGGATAGAGAAGGCCAACATGATGCTGATGTTCGGCCTTTACCCTCTGGCACTCTAAACATTGTGACACAAACGAGCCCACATCTCTCTAAAGTCCTCTCCACAAATACAACTATCTCAAGGGGGAATGCATCTTCTTCACCCTGGGATGGGCTGAATATAATGCACGATGAGCCTCTGCCAAAATGTCCTATCTTAGGTCTCCATCTCTAGAAACATATATCCGACCTCTGTGTCTGAGAAGGCCATCTATCTCTAATTAAAATCCATAAAACCTCCCCTTAAGGGGTCTCTGTGACTCAATATCTCATCTGGCTACAAGGTAGAAATTTTTCTGAGGAAGTTGCTAGAAAATCTTGCTCTCCAAATCTATGCCCACTGAAGCTGCCATAGCCACATGTCTCCACCTACTCAAGGCATCTATAACTACATTCTCCTTCCCCTTCACATTATCTATCTCAATGTCATAGTCACAAAGCAACTCCATAAAATGCCGTTGATGAGTGTTGAGATTGGGCTACATGAAGAGGTGGTAAAGACTCAAGTGATCAGTCTTGAATGTAAATCTCTGGCCAAGAAGAAAATCTCTCCACCACGCTAAGGCATGCACAACTGTTGGAAGCTCATGATCACGAGTAGGGTAATTGAGCTCATAATCTTTGAGTTTACGAGAATCAAAAGCAACTACTCTGCCCTCCTGCATCAACACACCTCCAAGTCCTGACAAAGAAACATCTGTGTAAATGTAGAACTCACCCTGAGGATCTGGTACTGTAAGAATAAGTGTTTTTGTGAGGCATTCATTTAGTGCACTAAAAATCTGCTCACATTTATCTGACCAAACAAACTTCTTCCCTTTCTGCTGAAGGGAAGTGATGGGGTACACAATTCGAGAAAAGTCCTAAACAAATATCCTATAATATCCTACTAGACCCATGAAGCTGCACACCTCGGTCACACTAGTGGGTGCTAGCCAATCCATGATGGCTCAAATCTTGGAAGGATCTACTGCGATACCTTCCCCCAAAATGATGTGGCCCAAATACTGCACCTCTATTTGAAAGAACGCACACTTCTCCAAGTTCCCATAAATGTGCTACTTGCGAAGACACTGAAGACCCTAGCGAAGGTGCTCCTCCTCCTCACACATATGTGAGTAAATAAGAATGTCATCAAGGAAGATGAGCACGAAGTGATCATGGAAAGTCCTGAATACCCCATTCATCAAACTCATAAACACTGTGGGGGCATTTGTCAAACTGAAAGGTACCACTGTGAACTCGTAGTGGTCATATCTCGTAAAGAACACGGTCTAATGAATATCCACCACCGTAATCCTGAGGTGATGGTACCCTAACTTACGATCTATCTTGGAGAAAACTGTAGCCCCTTTCATCTGATCAAATAAATCATCAATGCATGGAAGGGGGTAAAAATTCTTGATCGTTACTTTGTTCAGCTGATGGTAATCAATACACAATCGTAAAGATCCATCCTTCTTCTACACGAAGATCATTGGTGCACCCTAAGGGGATACACTAGGACAAATTAGGCCTTTCTCTAGAAGGCCCTCAATCTATAACTTGAGCTCACATAGCTCAGGGGTAGTCATCCGATAAGGTGCTCGTGAGATAGGCTCTGCACCTAGGACTAGATCTATATGGAAATCTATCTCACGTGGGGGAGGTAACCCCAGTAGCTCCCCTGGAAACACATCAGCAAAATCTCTCAAGCTGAGATGGTCATCAAGGGATGGTCCGCTAGACTTATCCTCCAATTTATCACTAACCGTAATAGCATACAACTGACAACCCCGTCGTGCACACCGCTTAAGCTGCATAACAGAGATGGTGTGAATGGAAATGGGCCTCCTAACTCCTGATATCACTGACTCCACTCCAAGATCATCTATACAAGCAATAGTCTTATGGTAACAGTCCACTCTAGCTCTGTGAGAAGACAACCAGTCCATGCCCAAAATGACACCATAAGATCCTAATGGAAGGATTCAAAGATCCGAAGTAGTGGTGAAGGGTCCCAAATCCACTACACACTCCTTAACTAAGGAGTCTACAGAAATCTTGGCTCCAGAAGCCATCTCAATGTCCCAACTATGACCCTACCTAACTGCCACCAGCCTACAATGCTCTACTAAGGATGGTGCAATAAATGAATCAGAAGAACTGGAATCAAATAATATAGAGGCGAAAATAACACCAATACTACATGTTGTCTCAATCACGGTACTCTGGTGCTCAGCCTGACGTTTCTCCACCACTGCGTAGATCCGATGACTCTGTGCCATATCTCCAACAGTAGGCTATGAGCTTTGTGTCTTACCCTTGTTAGGGTTCTGTGGGCAATCTCTCCAATGATGTCCAACAACACCACAACCATAACAGCTACCTGGTCCTCTCCAGTGGGATGCAGCTCCAGCCGGTACTCTAGATGTCTGAGTTGTGGATCCTGATGATCTGGCTACAGACTGCTGAGGTCTCTACTGACAAGCTCCTGCTGACTGAGCTCTTGGCACACCCTGTGTCCTAGTGGGACCCCTAGGAGGAGGCCCCATACTCCATCCTCTCTACGCATCAAATCTCTGAGGAGGTCTGTAAGGTGGGAAGGTCTGTTGTTGCTACTGCTGCTATGGTGGCCTGAAAAGAAGCCTTTCCTGAACTCTTTCCACCTCGTGGAGGAGGAACTGACCCCTTCTACCTACCATCCTACATCTACTGGATACAGCTCTAAACTCTATCTCTAGCCTTCTGTATCTTTCCCCGTGTCTCCTCTGCAATATAGGCCTTCTCCATGGCCTCTGCTAATGTCTGTGGGCAGTGAATGCACACCGCGCCACCCAAATCCAAGTTCAGGCCCCAGATGAACCTGTGAATCCATACCTACTCATCCTGCATATAGTCGACATACTGGAGTAGGTCCATAAATTGACTCTCATACTCAGCTACAGTCATTGATGCCTGACGGAGGTCATGAAACTCATCTATCCGCTGTTGTATAAACCTCCTGGGTAAATACCTACTCCTGAAATGTTCCTCAAATAGCTCCCAGGTGACTGTCTCTGAATCAACATGGAGCTTCTGCTCCTTGGTCCTCCACCAGACTCCTGCTCCATCCCTCAGAAGATGGATCGCAACACGATCTTTTTGTGTTGCTAGTACAAGGACAGAGCTTGAAGCATCTGCTCAAACTCATCAAACAAGCCTCTACCTGAAAACCTCCTGTATCACCCAAATAGTGAGATGGTCGTAGCTTCAGGATCTCCCTAATAAGGTTTGCTAGCTAATGTGTGACGACCCCTAGGTATATCTGAATGCTCCTCCCTCTATCTAGGGCTCCAAGACCTGTCCCTATGTCCTGAGATCCTGTCCCCATGTCCTCTCTGTGGTGACTCTTCCATAGCCAACTCCATGCACGGAAGTTCTCTTCCCTATACTCCTCACTGTGTCGAGGGGATGCCTAGGCCTCTACTGATGACTCCATGCCATGACTAGTAAATCATTCCTGCTCAAGGGGTCTCTGCGTATAGCGGCAATTGACATCCTGAAGCATCTATAAAATCTGAGGTAAAATGGCCATTACAGCCTACTTTGGCGGTGGTATATATAGGTCTATATGAGAAGCTCCGCTAGCCTAATCTATGCATCATGTACATAGATCAAGGTGAGAGTTAGTTCATTGTTCTAGGTCTTGGTTCCAGTTTTCTAAGTTTTTTGTTTCATACAATTATCAAACAATGTGCTTTTCTAGATTTAAAAGAATCAACTTCCACTAGGTTAAATGTTCATGTTTCATGTTTTCTAGGTGTTCCCAAGGGTCCAAGCTTTGAACCCATGGCTCTGATACCAAGTGTAACGCCCACTAAAATGCTCGCACGAGACCAAAGAACAACCTAGGTTTAGTTAGAAAAATTATGGAATAATTTTTATTTTATTTTTATTATTATTTTTTTTAATTTTTAAAGCGTGCCCACATACAGGTTTCGAAACTACAGTTGTCACAAAATGCTTCAAGGTCAATTATATTTAATAATTAAAAATTTCCATTATAACCAATTATTAAACCCGCATTAAGACTAATAAGTAGATTTAGTCCAAGCAAGGTTTAGTTCACTCTAAGCGTTAATTTAATAAACAATTAAATTCCTATTATAGTTAAATATTCCACAATTAAATATAAAGGGTTAAAGGGATAAAAAAAATATTAATTAAATACCCAAGGTATTTAATTCCACAAGGTTCAACCAAATAACAAGGTCCATTTTACATGGGATTAGAATAAACATCCCCTTACCCCATAAAGTGACCCCTTAAAAGTCAACTCAGGTTTTAAAATTAAGACATTTAAATTAAAAAGGGTAATTTCCACTCACCCACTCTTCATCTACTTTTTGTAGGGATGAATCTCATCCCTTGGATGGAGTAAATTTGGACCCTTGATTAGAAAATAGGCAATCTAACCCTAAAGCATCCTTATGAAAGCTTCTTTCTCATTTCATTTGATTCATTTTCTTTCTTTGGTTTTACAGGTTGTTGGAGGTGGAAGGGAGGCCATTGGAGGCCATTGCAAGCTCTTGAAGGAATGCATATGCTTCTTTTCTCTTTTTATTTGGTTTATACCCTCCCTAGGGTTTTAAAAGCATTTGCATATTTTAGTATATTCCATCTCAATAAAATTTCTCCAAAGGGGCTTGTGGGTATTTACCCTATTTTAGTTTTTTAACTAGATTGACATCTATTTTCATTAGGATACACACACACACACACAGATATATATATATATATATATATATATATATATATATATATATATATATATATATATATACACACACACACACACAGACACACAGATATATATATATGGTTATTTATATTTATATATACCAAAACAACAGGAAAAAAGGTTTGGCCACCATCAAAGTTACACAGTCCGCAAAAATGGGTGCGCAGGGGGGAAGTAAAAACCATAGGTGCAGATTTCCTTGTTTTAAAGTGGAGAAAAAGCCACGTATGGGGGTGAGGTTAATAGTTAGGTGGGGCTGTATTTTATGGAAAGGGGTTTGGGTAGTTTAGGATTAATGGGGATGGGGAGGTTGACCCCACTTCCTTTTCTATTTTTTTTTGTTTAGGCCTGTACACCAAATCCGCGACAAAGGGGATTTCATGTTTTTTTTTTTGAAAGTTTTTCATTAATAAAAGAAACTATTTTATATAAGATATGATTTATATGGATTCATTTCAATGGTTATACTAAAAAAGAAGAATGCTTGTACTACTACAATAATATTAAGAATCTATTAATATAATAAAATTATTAGTATATTAATATAATTATATTAATAGGATATTAATATTATTGTATTTTCATATTAATAAATATTTTAATATTAAAATATTTTATTATTAGTAATAATAAAAGAAGAAGAAATGGTAATGTTACTATCGAAGCAATAATGGGATGTGGGTTGTAATATTGATAAGTTAAATATTTGTATTGACACTTTCTCTTCTAACAATTTGATAGATATTGAAAATACAAGGTAAAAGCGATATAAATTTCATTTCCATTCGCAATTTGAAATAGATTTGCAATAAAAAAAAATTTAAAGGAGAATTACATGCTAGAATTAGTAATTAGACTACTTCATTTACCTTCTAAAAGACAATTAAAATTTAAGCTCTTTTTCATCAACAATACAAGAAAAATGCACTAATATTCTAACTTTTACAATACATGCCTTCTAAGTAACACAATGAGATTTAATATTTCTTCAAGCGAATTTTCCAACATTCCACAAGAGATTTTCAACAATATTTCCAATAATTTTTAGAGTAAGGACTACTAACATTCCAACAAGATCAACACACTCATATGAGGTTACAAGCCAAGTGAAAAAGGGAAATAAATTGTCTTTCCTTCAACTTTCATTTCCATCTACATTACAACCTTAATAATAAAAATCAATACAACTTTCCTTCAAAATCTTAATACAACATCTTCCACTTAAAGTGGGAACAATTTACAATAATGGAAGCTAAAATACAAAGCAGTATTACAATTTCTTCCACCCTAAGTGGGTAAGAATACAAGGTAGTTTCACATGGTCATCAACAAGGCTCCAATGCTACAAACACCAATAAGGTAGCTCTTTTAATAGTTTCCTTGATTCACAACAATATAGGGGGATAGGAAATACTCTCCACCAAACCAAGATATCCAATGGAGGGGAGAAGCCATCCTCTCCGTTGGCCCCGGAGCCCCAACTACATTACAATAGGAGAAGATATCAATTCATGGCAACCACTAGCTTCCACAATACTTGACAAATAATTTCAAATTCATTCCATTTACATTAAAAAAACACAACAACAACTCAATAAGAAGAAATCAATTAAAACAACAATATAACAAGGCTTATCAAGAAAGCCAAAAGAGTAAGACCTATGGGGAGGGCACTTATGCCTCCCAATGGGAATGGGTGCCAGCTAAAAAAATTCCTCAAATGAAAAACACAATACCCCTAACAACTCTTATGCCTCCCTTGAGTACCCCTTATCCCTCCATCCACTCTTATGCCTCCCTCAACTCTTATGGCTCCCTCAAAGTAAGAACAAGAAGAAAATGCAAGCATTTCTCATACTAGGTGGCCACCCAACCCAAACTCCCTCTTCAAGAAAATGATCTCTTATGCCTCCCTCAAATAAACTCCCCATATTATCCTCCCACTCCCAAATTAGCCATTCTACCCATTCCCAACAAGCATTTCAAAGAAATAACAACATTCAACACAACATATACACACATATAATAAAACAAATGACATAATTTAACTAAGTTGAAGCCCCTACCTCTCCATGGTAGAGTTTGTTCCAAGTATGAAGTTCCAAGCTTCTCCAAAGCTCAAGCAAGCGTTCAAAAAGCTCCAAATTCACCACTCTCTTTAAAAATTCAAGATACTAAAAATGATCATCCAACCCCAAAACAAGAAACAAGAATTCAATAAATAGAGAAAGAAGAGGGAGGGGTGATGTGGCTCCAATTAGGATGCCACCTCATTTCCTCTCCACTCCACATCACTTGGTAAACCTCATATTCCAATGCAAAATTAATAACTGGTTGGAGGAATGACAAGCACCTTACACACTCCATCTAAGCCCACTCCCCCAAAGGACAAAACTAAATTTTGGAAAAAAAGTGCAATTAACATTTTACCTTTTGATCCCCGTAAAACACCTAAAAGAGCCTAAATTTTACCTCCCAACCCATAGGTAGGGTTGGCATGGGATTTTAAGAGGTGTGGGACAAGTTTGACTTGTCCCACAAGCTTCCAAATTCGGCCTCTAAGGCCAAATTCGAGTTTTTCATGTGGGGTAGAGTGTGCTACACTCAAAACTCAAACACACATCACTCAACACAAAATCCAAAGTAAATCAAGCCTAATAAATGCAATCCTTTTTGGTCACATCTTTTAATTAGTTTAAAACAAATTCAAATTAACTTAATTAAGAAACTACAACCCATGACTAAAAAAAAGGGTAAACACAATTCCAAGAATTTAAATAATAAACCAAGTAAAAAAATTCACTACTAAAAGAAAACACATACTAACATAATAGAAAGGGAAAATTAAAAAAAAACAACACATGACCCCTAGGTCACAATTTTCTCCTAACCAAATAATCCTAACACACACACAATTACATGTTGCCACAGTGACCCTAGTTGGATTCTTCTCGAATTCCGATGTGGTTGGTCTCCACTCCCCTGATGTTATTGTGAATATAATATACCTGCAAAACAGAGGATACCTCCTTTGGCCTCATGGCTGCATTAAAACATTCATGCCGAAATATGTAGTATGAATCTAAAATCAACTATATATGAATTAATATCATCTATGCAAATACGATATCACTTACAATTTATAGAACATTTCTATTCCACATTTCATTCATGTCAAAACAATCATCACATTAATCCAATATCAAGATCTACTCAATATGACTAAATATATCACATGTCAGAATTATAGATAAATAACCATGTCAAAAGTATATCAATATCAACATACAATGTCTCCAATAGTCCATATGCATCATAAAAGAATCAAAACAATAACAGTTCAGTATCTTTGATATCTACTAACATGCTATATCAAAAACTATAATATATCCATAAGTGCAAAGGACAGTATCGAAAAACAATAATCAAAAGGTGTCAAAGGAAAGTGAGCACTACATCAAAGCAACCATCCTATGCCTATGATCTTTTCATGGAAAGCTAATACATATATGAGGGGAATGTTTTTATTTTCTTCATTTCCTATAAGTAATGCTACTATAATTTATTTCCAAACTATTAGCTAGGAAATTTAGAAATTATTTGAATACGACTATGTTTAATTATTTTCTAAATAGAAAGGGCATTGTTAGCATTAATATCTTCATTCTATTTTGTTGGCCATGGATACAAAATCATTCATATCAGAGAGAGAATGTTAATGTCGTTCATGCATTGAATTCATTTAGTTTATAAGTGTGTGCAGAGATAACCAAGGACTAATTTATCATTTGATCACACATTTTGACTAAGAAGATTCAAAGAAGCACAATTACATGATCTACATTGCATTTCCTTGAGGGACTCAGTCTCTCCAATCCATGCACAATTATGTTTTTTGATCTTCATCAAAGGTTTCCACTTATGAACTAGTACCTGGCACAACTCATCCATTCTATTGGCATTCATATTTTTATGTTACTGACCCTCAAATTGACACTCAGATTGTTTTTAAGTAATATTTGAGTTGTGTATAGTCATGTACTAGCCATATTCAACATTGCTCGGAATCTGTTTAATTACAATTCAGTCCTTGCAAGCCATCTTCCACATGCATTGTTCTTCACTCTGCCAATTGTGGTCGGATGCGTTAATGAAGGCTTGGCGCTCCTGAGTACACCATATGATTCTTGATCTTCTCATCAATGTCAAAATTCATACACTGGTTCAGGAATCAAGACAAGTTTATAAATAGTTAAATGTTAGTTTTCTTTTGTGTCTTTGTTATAATGTAGTGTCTTTATGAAACAAGTGAATTCATTCCATCAATAATAATTCTATTAAGTAAGTCGGTTTGTTTAGAGTCTACAAAGTAAGGTCAAGTCGTGCTGCTAGTAGTATTAAATGGTAAAAGTTTGAGTTTAGTAAAGTAAATGTGTTGTAGAGTCATTTCTAAAGTGTTTTCATTTCATCTATCTAAAGATTCATTTTTATTGTCAGTATTGTAAAAGTGTTCGGAATGTTTTTTTTTTTTTTTTAAAGGGCTAGTTTATGGTTTATAGTCATTTTGTGTCATTAAAATAGTAAAAAAAGTGTCATTGTGAAAATTTTCAAAAAGAAAATTAATTTTTTTCCTCACTTTTCAATAGTTGGACACATTTTTATTTTGGTGAATTATATAATTATCTCCATAATCAAATATAAATGAGTTAGCATCATGATTCATGACACCATAGGTTGGAGGTCGACCAACATCCTCTTGTTAGTTACAAACAACATGGTTGCATATTAGCTGTGGTGACATTTTTGTGGCGTGCTTATTTTTTTTTAGTTTTTACAGTATGTTTTTCGCTGTGTATTTCAGAGTTCCAATTTCAGTGTGCTTCAATTTACAGTGCACCTGTTTGAATAAGTAGAATTTTCACATTGAGGGGGGGAACATGATCTAATGTTTCATTTCTAGTTTTCAATTTGTGTGTATGAGTAACATAATTTCCTATGTTATTCATTGTGGTGAAATGTGATGAGGGCTAATAATAGTACTTGACACATCTTGATGTGGTTGTAGGTAAACCAATTGAAAAACTTCAATTTTGGTTTGTGGTACTCCAATTGAAAACCACCATTTTCGGTTCATGGTTAAGCATTTGAAAACCATACAATGGGTTTGTGATCAACTTGCAATAAAAATCACCTAATCATGAAAGTAGGTGCAAGTATAAAGATAACTTTTCCCCATGTTCGCACTAAGGGGGGGAGTGTTAAGAAATATAAAATATTCGTTCTCCATTAAGTTTATTCGTGACATTTATTATAGATAGAAAATAATATCTGGATAATATTATTGTTGTGAGTTGTTTTAACAACTCAAGTACATAGTTTTTTGTGGAGAGAATAATGGGGAGAGTTGTTGGACAAACCTACATGAAAATAGGTTTTGTCTCTGCTATATATATGTACTTGATTTTTATATGAATATTCAGAAGAATTGTTCTGTGTTTGACTTACCCTACTCTCACAACATCTTCATTAATTGTTGAAAGACTGCATTATTAGAAGACTAGATAGAAGAACGCCAATATTCATTCATTGTAGGTATTCTTGGCCTCCATCAAGACTAATGATTTTTTCATTTCTATAATTAGAATGTGGAAAATCTTTTGAGGCCATCAATCTATTCCCCCAATAGGTTGGAAATCAATTTTTTGTTGAATTTCATATAACTATAGTCACATTTAGTGGTCTCTTAGTGCTACCAGTAGATGTATTCTTCTTGTATAGACTCTTTGCATTAAACCCCTTTAAAATTTAGGAAAGATGGTTATAACATGCATGTTATTATATATTCTTCGAATTGGACTCAATTAAATATCTTCCAAATAAATTAAAAGTTGTTATTGTCGTATATACCTTTTTATACTTTGCATACATGTTCTTATGTAACATATTGTGATAAGAATGTTGAGACTAAAATTACTCATAACCAAGATAAGATATTGGAAGTGGGATTGTGACATGCCTTTCAAGAATTAATCTACATTAAGATTTTGTATAAAGTGTTTAGTCCCTTTTTTTAATCTTGGAAATTTAAAGAATTGGTGGATTGTGAATTCTTCCCCCAAATTTGGATTTCTTGATATAGCTAAAATTTGTAGACTAAGCTTGACCCCAAACTTGCTCATTTTCTATGATGTTTAGTTTACTAAGAATTCCCTCTAAGAGAAATATTGTGCCATATTAGTATGACCCAATGAATTTTTCCTACTTTTTGTAAGCTAAAAACCTTCAAACACTTGATGTAATGTTTCCCCTGGAATATAACCTTTTTTTCCTATCAACCTAAAGTATTTCACTTGGATGATTTGTTTATGTGGGAATAATACTATTTGGCTCAATAATATTCCTTTTCTTTTGAGTTTTTCAAGCCCTCCATTCCTATTCAAATTTGGAAATGTATTTTTTATATTTTCTACAATTAGGTTATATAGTGATAGTTTTGAACTTTAACAATAAATTTATTGTGCATATCTCTTCGTTCTTTTAGATTTAGGCACATACTGTAAAGGTGGAATTAGAATTCTTGCATTTGTAGTACTCATTAAACTTTGGGGGAACTTAATGAACTGTAAGTATAATTCTTCCTGATATATATTATAACAAGGCTCTCCTCTAACAATACCAAGGTAGCAACAAAGTCTCTCTTGAAATACCCTCTCTATGGTTTCTCTGCAAATGAGTATATTGAACCTACCACCTCGTGAAATGTCTATTACTAGGACATTTTTTAGGAGTTCTTTTGTATGTGAGGTTTTAGACTCTAAAAAATTAATAGCTCCCTCTCCACATAAATGTGAGTTTTGTGCCATGAAATATACAATCATTATATTTAAGATGGCTGAATAACATGCATGCTTTGTAATATATATTTCAATATACATTTTTTAGTATTAATGAAATTTAATTTTATATTATTCTATTTTGAGCTTCGAATACTAACCACTCTTTTATTGTAAAAGATATTTATACTTCATTTAATTTTTTTATTGATAAATACTTTCTTAATATCTTTTGATTGATGGATATGATAACATGTTAAAAAGAAACAAGAGAAGACATTGAAAAAGGAGGGGACATGGGTATATAAATAATCTCTTTTATAAATTTAATATCCATCTACCCACCAATTTCCAATACAGATTCAACTGCACGTCAACATATGTCACTAATCTGAATCAACCATAGTCTTTCACTTAGATGATTTGTTAATGTGGGGATAATTTTATTTGGCTCAATAATATTCCATTGATTTTGATTTTTTCAAGCCCTACATTCCTATTCAAATTCAGAAATCATTTTTTTCTTTATCTACAATGAAGGTATATGGTGGCAATTTTGAAATCTAACATTAAATTTATTGTGATTACCTCTTCATTTGTTTAGGTTTAGGCACATGTTGAGAAGGTGGCTTTATAATTTCTACATTTGTAGTAATTACTAAACTTTTGGGGGGAATTTATTAGTGCAATGCATGCGTAATTAATCCTGATAGCTGGTATAAGAAGGCTCTCTTCCAATGATACAAAGGTACTGGAAAATTCAATCTTACAATCCCTTCTCTATGATTCTTGCGTAAATGAGTATATTGAACCTATCACCTCGTGATATTTCTATACTAGAAATTATATAAGAAATATTTTGTATGTGATGCTTAAGAGTGTACAATGTCAATGGATCCCATTCCACATAAAAGGAGTGTTATGCCACTGAAAATGAGTGAATAACAACATGTATGCTTTGTCATATATATTTCAATATGTCTTATTTGGTATTAATGAAGTTGAATTTTATATCATTTTATTTTTATCCTCGAATACTTCCCAACCTTTTATTCTAAAGTAGATTTATACTTTATTTATTTTTTGGCCGATAGGCCTTTCTAGAGTCAAAATTATTGAAAGCACATATCCTAATCATTTTCGTCATTCCTCATTATATCGCTTGCTGCCTCTAATCATCCTTGGTTGCATTCTCACTCTGCTTGCAGCTGAAATTTATATGTAGACAAAGATCTCTAACTCTCATCACCACTATGTTGTAATCGTGGGTGTGTCCACCATTTTCCTGACGATGTGGAAATGTTTCTTTTAAGTATCAACATGTACCACACCATTCTTTCCAAAACCCTCACCTTAAAAGGATAGAAAGAAATAAAAGATTTCACAGTGGGTTGCTACCTTACTTTGTCACAACAACCAAGCTTTGCAACATGTATTGTAGAATTCGACAGAGGAAGTCTTTCTATTCCGTCATAGCTTGACAATGAAGGCAACCATTTTTCATTGTCTTCAAAGCCACCACTTGGATGAAGAAGAAAACACTACCAATAATATTTGGTTTGGTAAGAGTCCAAATCTTCATTTGAATTAAACCCCATTTATAATCAATCTTAGAGGAAACCACTACGATGGATTTGTACTACCTCAGGCTGACGGCGGTGACTATGGGGAAAAGGCATGTGAAGTTAGCCTTCAAGCTTGTGACCTTTGATGAAAAGGGAAATGGAGGAACGATTATTTATTATGGAACTACTTTTACTGTTGTTCATCAAACAATCCTCGAGCAAATAACGGGTGCATTTGCTTCTCAGATTGATTACAACAGATCGAATCGAATTGAATCCCTCATTGGTTTTCGGTTGTGCTACAACGTGTCTAGTTTTGAGGAGATTAGTTTACCCGAATTTGGGTTTCATTTCAAGGGAGGTTCAGTCATGGAGCTTCCTCTTCTAAACTAATCTCCTCAAAACTAGACACGTTGTAGCACAACCGAAAAGAGGTTTAGTCACGAAGCTTCCTCTTCCAAATTATTTCCTTGTAGTCACTGAGAAAGTTGTATGTCTGGCAATGGTTGGAAACAATGGTTTACATGTCACTGATTTAGGGTTTGTCGTGGTGTTGGGAATTTGTAACGGACATAACTTCTATTTGTTATATGATACACACAAAAATTGACTTGGATTTTCTTCTAAGAGCTGTGCGACTCCCATCTGATTCTTCCTTAAGCACTCAGTAGGTCAATGAATATATCTAGTTTAGTTTTTTTCCATTCAAATAGTATTATATCCCATTCTAGTAATTTTATGTTTTCGAATAATTAATTTTATATATTATGAAAAAATGTGTTGCATGACTTACTGTCAACAAACCTACAATCTCGTTTTTCTTTCCATACATCTCATATTTATTTATTACATTCTTTTTAGGTTCAACATCTAGTAATTGAGTCATTTTAAATATAATTTTAATTTCTTGTTAACAAATCATTGCTTCATACAATTTGGGTAGGGGATTTCACTATGCAAACGTGTTTGAAGTGTATTATCTCAAGCCAACACCAATTATAATGAATACTATTTTAAAGGTCATGAGAACATGAGTATTTTGCATCACACATTATTTCACATATTCACTTTATTTTTTTACATTGAATAATAAGTTTGGATACTTCATAGTTAAAATAATTCGTTCAAACTATAATTATTTTGAAAGTTAATTAATATTCTAACTACATACATCATATTACATTCTCCTTCTCATATTATTTTTTTAATACAAATACAATCATTTTGATACATTCCTCCATATACCTATCCGCCTCTCCCATGCACCTATGAATGCATTTGCTAGTTTTATTGATAAATAATTTCTAAATATCTTTTGATTGATGGATATGATAACGCTGTAAAAAGAAAAAGGAGGGGAAATAGGTAGGTATACCTATGTCATTTGCTGTCTATAAATAAAGGAATCAGCTGCATATGACAATAATCTGAGTCCACCATGATCCAATATACGTAATTGCTTTCATAAGCTCATTTGTCATTTACTGTTTGCAGTTATCGTACTTAACTCTGACTTGCAGTTGCACCGTGTTATCTCTGACTTGTAGTTGTGATCAACTGTCATATTCGCAGAATTTTTGACGTTTTCGGTGCTGCCCTGTCCGACTCAAATTCTGGAAGAACATATTATTTAGTATTAATTTATAGGCAGCCTCGTGAATCACAGGCACGAACAAAGTGAGTAACTAGAATACAGCATTAAGCGGCCTCATGTGATCACAGTGTTTCCATTTCCAGACCAGGGTTATAAGAATCCTTTGATGGTGTTTGCTAAGAGACTCGTCTCTGAAACCTCCATCTGACCGTGGCTCTATGATTTGGTACATTAGAAGAACACATAGAGAGGCTCTAAGGTCTAACCTTTGAACGGCTTATACAGAAACTCGACACTCAAGAACAGAGAGTGTCTTGTATTTTTTTTTGAATCGTTGCTGGAATGTGTTCCTCACATTGCAACCAAGTTCCGTAGTTATTGCGCATTTAACATTTTTCTGGACGTAATCATGTGTTGTTTACTTCATCTATTACCACTATCACAACGGACTGGGCAAGTTTTATACCAATTGCATGGGAGCGATGCAATGGTAACATCGAAGGAGATGTATTGGAGAAGTTAAACTTGAAGGTGATGCATTGAAGAAGTTAAATTTGAATGAGCTGTACAATTTAGAAGGAAGAGGGGTGGTGAAGAGGGGGGTTGAAGGAAGAGAAGTGTAGGGGGTGGAAAAAATGATGGGGGAAACATACGTGTAATTGTGCTGCGGGATAATGTAGAGATATGAACATATCGAGGGGCGAGTCCCATGCCGACAATGTTTGGTGAGAACTAGAGTGAAGGGGAGTTATTTAAACTTGGAGAAGAAATAATTACACCTTTGATAAGAATGATGAGATAAGAATTCCTTGCTCTAAGAATGCCTCAAACAATCAATTTCAAAGGGGGGATTTGTTCCTAGCATATGAAACGTTGAAGAAAATGATTCAAAGCGACTTGTAACTCAGGTTATAAAGAACTTTTAGCTCGAGAGGCAAATGAATGAGAGTTTCCATTTGTTCATGTAAACAATGTAAGTAGATACATAGGGGATCCAGTAACGGAAACCAAACAATGTAAACACATTATCCTCAAGAGATTACATTTATTGTAAATTATTTCAAACTTCGCGAAAAAATTATAAATTTGTTTGAACGTATGACCTACCATCACTCTTATAATTTTCTTGTTCCTCGATCAAACTCATGCATTTTCACCTTCATCCTTGAAGGGATTTTTTTTCTAGAAGAATTTAAACCACCATAGAGAGGCAGAACAATAAAAGGATTTAGAAGAAATATTTATATTATTAGTCGGTTTAACACTCTTTAAGTACTCTAGTTTAAAGAGAAGCCAAAATGAGGGATTACTAGCATGGGAAAATGGTTTTAATGGAAAAGTTGTAGACTGCATCTATGGTAAGGCCATATGGAAATGATTGAATCCCTTGATATCAATGGTCCATAGCCTATACATGGTCATTCTTACTTCCAAAAAAATTTGACAACTTTGGATTATTTATGTTGTTATTCATGGTACTAATAGTAATTCTAATATGCGGCCTGAATTCCTATGGAGTTGTTTTCGATAAATGACTTGAAATTGTATGGATTTTTCAGATTGATGTGAGACCTCAAATCATACGATAGGTCCACACGAGAAGTGTAATATAGACTCTAAAAGGGATACATTGAAGAAGTTGAACTTGAAGGAATGAAACATTATAGGTTGAAGTGGGGTGATGAAGAACGGGGTTGACAAAGGAGAATTCTAGGGGTGCATGAAATGTTTTGGGAGGAGCATATGCAAAACTATTATTTAATGAAAACAAATATATGAACCATGTGCAGTTTTTAACAATCATTTTCAGGACATAAAGTGGGTGTTGGGCATAGATTAACAAACATTAACAAATATATGTGATGTTGGAAGAAAGGATTGGGATGACAAGGTATCATCCGTTCTTTGGGGAAATAGAACAACCTATAAATGATTGAACAAGACCGCGCCCTTTAAGTTGATGTTTGGTGTGGAGGCTGCACTACTTCTGGAATTTATGGTACCATCCCTGCGTATTGCGCGCATAGGTGGATTGAATGATGAACAGGTGGTGGACGAGTGCATTAATAAGTTTATGCAATTGGATGAATGACATGCCATGGTGTGTTGGAGCTGAGAAGAGACCCCATCAGAGGAGGAGGAAGAAGAAGATGTTACGTTGGATCAGAGTCATAGGAAAGAGATGTACTATAAGAGGAGGAAGAAGAGGGAGGGAACAAGATCTTCTCATCCGGCCAAGGTAAGTCAACTTAGGACAAGAAGGGATCCTAAGAGATCTTGGGTTGTGTTTGAGGTTGAGGAAGACCTGGAGGAGGAAGTGGTGGAAGAATTAACACACAAAAATTCCACGCAGGAAGCATATAAAGAGCATCCGATAGAAGTGGAGCCAAGCCCAGAGAAATGTGAGGAGGTTGAACAACATAAAATCCCACACAGATATAAAACACTAGCGCGCGAAGAGGAGATGTGTAACACAGTCGAGGAAGATCTTGAGAAAGATAAGGAAGAAGGTGATGATGCCTATGTCCTCAAGGAGGATAAGGGCGTTGATGGTGAGACAAATGCAAATCCTTTCACATATAGGAAGAAGTGCACCAAGGGCAAGGAAATCAGGAAGTGACATCCACCACTTTCACCATTCATGTCGTTCATTGACAATCCTACAAAGGTGCTAAGGGTTAGATTTCAAAGCACGGTGCCTAAAGAGAAATTATTTGGATGGGATATTTATATGAGAGAGGAGGGATCTCGTGCACAAAAAAAATGTTGTCATAGAGCATGCATATGCATGTAGAAGAGCTGTAATTTGAGATAAGTAATAGGTCTTACTCCACTCCGACATTGAAAAAAGAGCTGGGGAAGGAGTACAAAGTTGTCAAACCCATAAGACTAACTGATGAGAAGGCTTTTAATGCACTAAATAATCTTACAACTGAGGTCATCTGTAGGAATCTGGAAAATGGGGCTACCTTGAGGCTCATGGTAGAGGATAAAAAGGATCGCGAGATCATGAAGTTGAAGAAAGACTTGAAGGGAGAGCAGAAATGGAAAAAAGAGGATTATGAAAGAGAAGGAGGATTGGTGAAGTAGATCATAAGCGCATACCCCACCTTAGTAAGCCAATCTTGAACATATTCTAACGATGAGATGGAGTATCTTGAGGAATTAGTTGGGATGTTACTTCCGAATATCAAGAGTGGCATGGGTCCAATTGTAGAAAGAGTTGGTAGAGGAGAAGAAAAGGAACAAGGAGGCCATGGAGGCAAAGATAATTGATTTTGAGGCCTTATTCACCGAGGTCAAGGAGGTTAATAGCAAGGATGAGTCAGATTTTTATAAGTTCCAAAACTGTGATCCCATTTTAAGCACACACGTTGATAAGGAAGAGGTAGAGCTCAAATTTATTCAAGAAAAGAAACAAAGTATTAATCTTGAGTGGACCAAGGTCATGAGAGAGACATCAAAGCAGAGAGATATGATAAAGGCCATGAAGGAGACTATGGAATTTTGGATCAAGAAAATCCAACTCCTGGTCATGGAACAAATGGATTTCATGGAGGGAGTGATTGAAGAGTTGAATGAATTCATCAAGGTTCTTAAGGAGAAAGTAGATGAGATGGCACCTGATCAAATTCCAAGTGTTGTAGAGGTAGTTCTAAGGAAGGCTATAGAGGAACTCGTGAGTAGAAAATGTCAGAGTATGTATTAATCACATAGTCTCCAAAGCCCCTCCATTTGAATGAATCCTGAGATCGTCTGCACTTGAGTTCAAAATTTATCATTATTTGAATCATGTTATTTTACCCTTATTCTTTATTCTTTAGTATTCTTTGATTCATTCATTCATTGGAGGGATAAGTTCAAAGAAACATTTCCGAGGACAAGAAATGAATTTAGTGTGGGGTAATGTTGAGCGGGGAAATAGATAAGTAATAACCACTCATAGAGGTGAGGGATTGTGTACAAGGGATGCACAAAGGGGAACATGCATATAGAATGGATCATCCTGTGAAGGTTCACGCATGGGCGGATAAAGTTTAGGACTTAGACAATTTTCCAAGGATATGGCTCAAAATAGAAAAAAAAGATGGAGTGACATCCAAGAAAGGCATAAAATAGGAAAAATCAGGATGTCTTGGGATTCACATAGAGGAGTTGCAATTGGAAAAAGTGCATGCAGAGAAAAAAAGGATCCTGCACAAATTAAGCTAATAATAATATTAAAGCATGCAATCTATTATTAGCATGGGATGTAAAAAACATGTAAGTTATTTTTGTACACACACCTATTTATAGGCAAGTGCATGAAAGCAATGAATGGAAAGTCCCCATCGTATATTAATAGGTAGTTCATCCTTATTGTAAGAAATATTTTTGTGTAAATATTTAGAGAGAGAGAGAGAGTGCTAGTTTATTAGGGTTTGGAGATTATGGCTGTATTTGAGTTTGCATGAGAATGTATAGGTCCTATGTAGTGATGAATTGAACTATGATGTATTCAACCTCTCTGGTATGTATTTGATTATGGTTTGTAATGGATAATAATGTTTGGGTTGTTAAATTGACTATGTATGAGTATGAGATCTTGGGAATCCAAGTGTTACTAATCATCTTGTATGTTGGTTACGTTTCCTTATTATATGTGTTTCGATATTTTCATGATTATAATGATTCTTTTCACATGGATGGTTGTTTTGGTTATGATTATGATGAACATGCATGCTAAAATATTGTTAAGAAAATAAAAGGAGGGACATGGTGTTTACATGCACTTTGGTTGAGCTTCTAGGATTGTCTGGATGAGGTGTCAACATGCATACCTCTAGTATACAATAAAAAGACTACAAACCTGGTCCTAGTGAAGTAAGTTTGACTACTTGAAGGAGATCCTCTTGAAACAAAGAGAAATGGTTAAAACATATGATGTTGAAACAATATTAATAATTAAGTATGAAGTTGTAGAGTCCTTGATCTATGGTTTAAAAGATAAAATCAATGACATGGAAGTAGAGCATGATCAAGCCATCAAGTATTTGGAATCACAAGTCAAGAGTGTGACAGAGACTCTAAGAGCTAAAGAATAAGATTGTAGCAGGTATGAAGATGATTTGATAGCCTTAAAATCATAATTATAGTAGGTACATAGTAGGTTGAAGACCTATGAGAGGTTGGAGAAATTTTTTGAAGTGTTAGATGATATAATGAATAAACAATGAACAATAAATGACAATTGTGGCTTATACTATAAAGGAGAACATGCAGAGGAGCATGAACATGAAAAATCTTGTCCAAGTGGTCGATAAAACATGAAGGAGGCCAAGGAGAAAAATTCAAGAAGGTATAACCCTATTAGACAACCCAATGCTATAAGGTATGGTTATTCATTTAATGGTTATTGTTATTCATGCAATGATTTTGGTCATAGAGCTAAAGAGTGCAAGAGAAGTTTCTCAAGGGATAGATACTCATGGAATCATGAAAATTCTTTCAATGCTCAATTTTATTCATGTTGTGAGTATGGTCATAAGGAAGCTGAATGTGGTTGGCTTCTTAGTTCATATCAGTCAAAGAGAAAGAATGGTATTGTGTGCAATAATTGTCACGAATAGGTTAACATTGCAAGATATTTCCACAAAATTAATTCTCCAGGGTATAGTAATAGGTTTCAAGGATCCAAAAGGAAAGAGAGGAAAGTGTTCAAGAGAAATATATTTCCTAAGAATGAATATAAGACAGTCAAGTTTGTTCCTATGGTCAAAAATGATGTTGATCAAGAACATGAGGTCGAGAGAATTGAATCTCGGTCTGTTATGAAAATCATGAGGGTTGAAGAGCCAAGGAATGATAGGAAGAAGGATGTTAAACAAGGTCATGTGATGATTAGTTTAGATCCATATTCCAGTCAAGATATTGTGGTTGCTAAGAATGTGTTAAAATACAAGAAGGAAGAAATAAAGTTTGACAAGTCTAATGCAAGTCATGGAGGACTAATTTATCTAATTGAGAAAGAGAAAGTGAATGAGGATTATTATGAGTGTCTAACTGGTCTTAAATAAGAAGATATAGGTTTTACAAATGAAATTATCATACCTAAAAGGTCATCCAAGAAGAGTGAAAGGATGTCAAAGGAAGAAAGAGAAAGGATAGAGTCCTTGGGCTCATTTGATAATTATTTATTGTTTTAGTGGCCTAATGAGATATTTTTGTTTCTTTTCTAGGATTTTATAAAACACTCATTTGATAAAGGAAGAATTGGTGTTGATTTTGAGCTGCTACAAGTTGTCACAGTCTTGTCAAGGTATGTGTGCTTGTATACTATTTAAGTTCATCAAGTCTTGTATTGCAATGTGTGTAGTCTTAATGTAAAAGGTATGTGTTGTCATGATGTGGAAATTAACAGACGAGTCTTAAGGTGTTGTTTGTCTTAGTGTCTTGAGTTAGTGTTTTAAGGTCAAAGGGAAGTGGTTGCATCACATGAATATGTCTATGTGTTCGTGTTGCTATGTTGGCATCAATAAGTTGATGGTCCTTTGGTCAAAAAATTTCAGGGGTTATAAGATATGTAAATGGTCTTGATCTTTGTCAAGCAAGTATCAAATTATGCTTTGATTCAAGTGTGATGTGTCATGCTGGCTAAACAAAAATTGTTATAAGATATTCATTTTATTACAAGATGAAGTGGTTGTGCTATGTCATAACTATACAAAAGTTTTGATAGTCTTCATGTTATTTAAGGTTAGTGATATTGTCATGTCCTTGTACTGTTAAAGAAAAACCTACAAAATAAGTTTGAAGAAAAGAAGTGATTTTTTAGGTGTGTCAGGGATCTATGGTATGCGATAGTGACACTAAAATGAGTACAAGACCTTATCTAGGTTTTTATAAGACTATTAGATCATGAGATGTTTCAAGTTCATTAAGAAAAAGGGTGTCCATAAATTTCAAAGAGGTTGAATGCCCTAAGCTGATATGATAGTAGTGTAAAGGTATACACAAGATGCATAGATAATTGTAGACAAAAAATCACACACATATTACTATTTTACTATGTTGTCAATATGTTTTTTATATGCATGGATCTCACATAAAAAAATTATTCACTTATGACATAATCCTTTGTCCGTCTACTTGCTTTGATTGTTTCTATTGTATTCTTCTCCAACACCTGTCATTTTTGTACCCAGTTCATGTAAGGTCAAATATCCCTATCTATCGGTATTTTCACATATGTTGTCATTTATCCCAGGACACCAATGCCCACTATGGACACTAGCACCCATGCACTTATGTCCATTATGGGTGTTTTTGTCCTCTTTGATCTTTTTAAAAAATTTGACATTTATGGTTGGCATTTTTAGCTTTCTAATCATTATCCCATGTTCATAGTTAGCCTTTTGTGTCATTAGTGTAAAAATTCAAACAAGAGATCCATATATATATACACAACATACACACTATTATTATGTCTAACAATTTTAAGGGGAAATCACATCTACATATCATCACTACCACTAAAAGGACTACATTTTTGGGCTGTATACACTATATAGGAAGGAGAAGTGTTGAATTCCATACCACACATTTGCATCTAATATAGCTACATCCCACTATCTTAGCATAATTAGCATGAGGGAAACCTAAGGACAATATTTCATACATAAGCACAAAGAACTATATGGGATTTGGAATGTATTACAGCTATCGATCATAATTTCATTCTTTGGGTGACCATTGGGGTCAGTACAATGTCACATTTCACATATTTTATTCAGATTTTATGTGTTTGTGAGTGTGTGCATGCATCTAGAGTTTTTAAACAGGTTATAGGTACCTTCAGCAAAAAAAGAGTGAATATTAGGTGAAAAAAGGAATT
Source organism: Taxus chinensis (assembly GCA_019776745.2). Taxonomy (NCBI): domain Eukaryota; kingdom Viridiplantae; phylum Streptophyta; class Pinopsida; order Cupressales; family Taxaceae; genus Taxus; species Taxus chinensis. The sequence continues at coordinate 41,136,130 of CM034153.1, read as the reverse complement.
AGCAGTGAAACCCTAGTGAAACATAAGAAAGCTGATCTTGAGTCTCAACACAGTCATAAGCACCTAGGGCTAGTCACCAGCACCCATGTACCTTTTTCATGTACCGAGCACCCCTTTCCAGATATGATCCTAAGCTCCACAATTCATAGGGAACAACTATGATTTTGTTTGCATCATATCCAACACTTTACCCCAGATCATTCCCAAATCACACATGAATTAACTTAGTCATTTATCTCTCCCATTTACTTATAGTCTTACATTGCTTTATTTATTAACATCTTTATTTTACTTTATTTTATCATATCAGGTACTCTAAAATTAGATTTAATCCTTTTTTTATTAAATCATTTGGTGAACCCACTCTTATTCAAACTCCTTGCCCTAGGATCCCAAAAAATCTCATAGCTAAAAAGAGGTCTTCATCTCCCAAGCATTATATGACTGATACATGCTTGCAACTTGTTTTTGAAAATACTTCTGTAGAATTTGAATTTATTTATCTCTTCCAAAATCCTCAATATGATCCCACACTCGTCCAAAAAGTCCTTTCCTTCCAAAACACCCTTCCTATTTGGATTGACACCGCTAACATTTACCTAGTCTCCCCTGACCAAATATTTGCATCATGTCCTCCCTCACTTCCTGTAGCCACTAATGTTACTCCATATTCCCCTGAAAAAATATTTTCATCATGTTCTCCCTCACCTCCCGTAGCCACCAATGCTACTCCATATTCCTCTCCTTTCCTTACACCTAATGATACCATTCATAAATATTCTTTACATGATGTGGTTCTTACTTGTGACAATATGGATGCTAATAATTCTACTTCTAATGATGACAATGTAAATGTGAATGATGATGCTTCTATTAGTATTCAAGATGAATGTAAAGCTATATCCCCTAATCTTCATACTTCTAAAATTATTTCCAATGTATTACAATGATAAATATGATGTTATTACCCCTACAAATTCCTTGTATGATGATGAAACTTTTGATGAAATACTTGCTTGTGAAAATGTGTGTGATTGTGATGTTGTTTATGCTTTTGACCATGAATATGTTTGTGATGATGTTAGTTCTCTTATGATTTTTGAATGTGAATTTACCACTATTATTTCTACTTTTGAAGTTTTTTCCAATTTTTTCCCAGGATGATTCTACTCCTAACACTAGTGCACCTCTTATTATGTATCCTCAACCTACATCTAGCATTCGCATTGAGCCTCCATGTTCCTCTTTTCCTCTTCAATCTCCTTCTCCTCCTTCGACATCCATTCCTCCTCACATTACCACGATCACTAAAAATGGAAAGATCCAACTCTTAAATATGCCTCTCACTCCTTCACATGATATCCTCTCCCTCATGCATGTTGTTGATAATTTGAAATATCAAGTTCATACCTTCACCCTCAAAATTAAATCCTCTTATGCTTCCATTGATAATAATTCTCTGCATGGTAATCCCATTCCTAAAAATATTTACAATTGTGCTTTCCCCAAGGACCTCATCATGCCTACTTTCTTCTATTTCAATGTTATTGGAAATCCTTATTTACATCTCAAGAATTACCATTTAGCCATGTATGCTCATTCTAATGATCATTTGTTACTCAAGTTATTTTGTTATAGCCTTGTTGATCATGTTGTCTAATGGTATAATCATTTTCCTCATGGATCCATTAGTATTAATTATGATATGGAGGATGATTTTCTTAGAAGATTTATTTCTAACTACGGTTCTAAAGTTCTATATGAATTTTTTCCTTCTCTGCATCAAGGAAATAATGAACCAAATTTAGATTACATGTTACGCTTCAATTATTGCATGCATCAATTCTTATTTTAGTCTATTGATTTAGAAATGCAATTTATTTTTTTTCGTGGCTTAATTCCTCCCTTACAGGAAAAACTATTATATGATACATGATAATTATTTACCCTTTTGTGTTATAAAGTTATTGATCTATAAAAGGACCTTGTTGCGGATAATGTCTTAACACCTTCTCCCACTTATTTTATTCCTCATATTCCCACTAAGTCTTCCCCTCTTTCATCTATTGACCTTCCTGCATGATCACCATCTCTGCCTCTATGTAAGCATCTCCCATATCCTCCACCTCATCGGAATTCAACTAAGTTGTCTTCATCTTCCACTCGTGAGGAATTTCACTTCTCACATAATGTTAAACCACGTGATGTTCTGCAAACCTTACTTGATAAGATACTTATCCATATACCTTCTGACCATCATCATCCACATCACCTCTTACAATTCCAACATGACCACCCTTTCTTCAATTTTCACCACATCAATGGCCACCGTGATAATTACTGCTATGTTCTCCATGATCACCTTCAACAATTAGAAGGAAAAGGTGTCATTTATTTTCACTCTCACTCTCATGTGTGCTCTCTCTCTCTCTCATATCCCTCATAAGTGATCTTCCACCACTATTCACTTGTCTCCTTCACCTCCATATAAGGTTTTCATCTAGCCACCTCATAATCTCATTATCCATCTATGTCCTCCACCTAATCCACCTATAGTCATATGCTCTCATTCCTAACACATTTTTGTAGTACCTCACTGGATTCCTAATCCTCCTACTTCCACACTCCCTACCACCACACCTCCCATTCTTGACTCCATTTACTCTAACACCCAATTTTTCACTTACCCTTACACCATTGCTACTTCACATGTTCTCTTCGTTCCTTGTAGGCCTCTTCATTTCTGATATATGAAATAAATTTTTCCATTTCATTACCCGATGACACACTCTCATGCTATGGGTCACACTTAACTATTAAGGGAATACTACATCAATAAACATCCCATTCCATACTTCTGAATATATGCTCCATGAAATATATTTTATAACCACACCTTGCCTGTGACAGACCCATTTCCTGATGATACACTCTTGTTATATGGTTCGTTCTTGAATTCTAAGGGGGAATTTATAAATTAACCTCATTCTCATACTTGGGGAAATCACTCTTTCCCCCATTCATTCTCATTACACACAATTATGAACAATATTTTACATCTAATCATTATTCAATTATCAACGCATCAATATTGTTACTTTTATTTATATACCACATTACATCATATCCATACACTTATACATACTACATGTTATACTATACATTAATATTCACACACATTATTTATCTAATCCATTACCTGGTTATTCTTTACACATCATTGCAAATTTCAACAATCAACAATATATATCACATAAACCATCCCAACAATTCCTATAAAATCTACCAAGCTAAACAAACACTACCAAGAAAATATAATGATCATCACATAGTGTATAATACACATCAACACAAGTGTGTATATATATGTCTATATATATGTGTGTGTCTATATATATGTATGTATGTATATGTGTGTGTGTATCTATATGTATATGTGTGTGTATATATACATATAGATACACACATACACATATAGATATAGATACACATATACATAAACATAAACATATATATACATATACATATACATATACAAATACATATACATATACATATAAATATAAATATATGTGTGTGTGTGTGTAGATATATTTACAAAATACAATTGATGGGTGGAAAACCACCATGCATCACTACATCATATATGATACATCATACATCATGCTCGTTATACTATATAAAATCATGGGAGATCTAGAATTAGAGGATTCACCACTCACTCTACGCCGATGATATTGGCCTTTGTACCTCTCTACCTGACTCTGTAATACATCAAGCTCCATAATCTACTCCGCATATCAGCCATGTAGATTCACATATCATGAAAATATATCTTGAGCTAGGGATCCTTCTCATACGGCCTCTCTCGCTCACTCTTTCTCTACACCAGCCTCATCACACTCGCTCAACAAAATTGTACACGTTGTCATTGCTATAACCACTTCGTCAAACAAATGGGAATGCTCGCTCGCACTAACATCAACCTGATCTAGCATACCTCCTTCCACGTGCACATATGGGGTCACGTTTCACGTAAACATTCATATGGAGGTGTCCACAATTAGTTACCAATATGCATGACCTGTAATCCCACAACAAAAATTACTTATTACACATATTTTCATCCATCAAATATTAATAAATAGATGACATACAATTTCTGATCTAATTTTATCACTCTTGTTTTAGATTAGTGAAATGGTAACAAAAGAAAATAAGAAACTCTAATAATGAGAGGGTTTAAGGCTACCTATAGATGGGATGAGGATGGATATTGGTGCAAAATATCATCCTCATAGTGAGCTTGATTACCTATACATCAGGAGGAGCTCAACCCAAAAATTTATTGGTAGATAAGAGGGTATGTTTCCTGATAATGTCATTCACGAGAAGTGAAAACTTCCTAGGATAAATGTCAACCGAATTTGATAAAATATAAATACAATGACAATGGATAAACAATAAGATGCAAAAAAATTGAACTTAAATAGGGAATATGAAATGAACTAGATAAGATAAAATGTATATATGATAACAATAAATTATGAAAACTAAACCAAATATCATCGGGTTTATGATGACCCAAGACTGTTAGGGACAGTAAACAGTGACTAAGACATAGTAAGTAGAAAATAAACTCAGAAAGGGAAGATCTGAAGGGATTTTCTGAAGCTGATATGAGACTGATACTGATGCTAAGATGATGCAAAGGGATTAAACCTAATGATAATAGAAAGGATGAAATAAAATTGGTAGATCTAATGATAAATGTGGTAACTGTTGATCGGATCTACGATGACTAAAATAGATTGACGATGGCTGGGTACGATGAAGATGAAATCTAAAGAAGCAAGTGTGTAGAATGGAAATATTGGGAGATCAGAGGAACTATGGGATCAGAAAATAGATAGTTAAAAGGGTGGATTACAGATAATAAAACCAGATGTAGATCAGGTCGATGATGACTGCATAGATTTGAAAGTGACCAGGAAGGGGTGTAGGGTTTGATGGATGAACATCAATGTAAAATATGAACTGTAGAGATAGACTGATGATAACTGATGCAAGATTAGAGATCCAAGATCGTTGATAAACCCTGCAAGAGTGATGCACACCATTAATTAGATGGAAATGAGTAATTTAAGCTAGCTCAAAGTATCCAAGAACTCAAAGAAGTGGATGTAATATCTTTAAAAAAACTTTAAGATGACAGCTGCAGCTCCAAAGAAGAGAGAGAAACGTAGGAAAGTTCACAAAAAAGCTATAGGTATCAAAAAATTCATCCTCAAGAGAAGATGGGTATGAGCGTATTTATAGGGTTGATGACAACCCGAATGGGTCACTGGTGATTGCGGTAGACCATTGATTTGGCAATGAATATGTGATCAAATTGATGTAAAAGGGGCTAAAAGGGGGAAAATTAGGTATTTGAGTGGTTAATGCGGGTTAGGGTTGCTTACAAAGGATTAAAAGTAGTTGGGGGATAAGAAATCATTGAATTAGGGTAGATAAGAACCTAGGGATGATAAAAGGAGTGTTTAGGGAGGATAAAAGTATTAAATGACGGTTTAAGGATAATAAATGGGATGTGATTAGGATAATAAATATGATTAGGGGTGGATTAGAGGAAATAAAATAGATGATGGGGTAAGATAGGAAAGTGGGAAATTTGATTAAATGGGATTCAGGAGGGAAAATGGGAATTTGAATGGAAAGACATATATGTATGTGCAAGATGGTTAAGGGGAGTGGGAGTGGGGTGAGGGATAAAGGATACCAAAATGTGGTGTCTAAAATAGCCATAAACAATACTTACACTCTAATCTCACCACTTTTACATCGTCTATCTCCAGGGCAGGTGCTTGTCCCTATACTCCTCCAATTGTTGGCCCACCCGCTACATCTACCAATACTGGAAATAGAAACACTAATTACTGTGTCTCCCACCACTAGTTATACGCATGTGTACACCCTGTGTCATCCATCTGTATAGGCTCTATTGGTATCCAAATTGATTCTCCCCTAGAAGTTGAGCAGTGTCACATATTTAACAAGATACTTAGAGAAAGACAAATCATGGTATAAGTAATTTTGTATCCGGGGAGGGGATTCAACTGAATGTTTTTCACTCAGGTGTTGGAGAAATGGATAACACCTTCATTAAGGATTTGATCTATCCTCACTAATTTAGGTCGTGCCTTTCAACCAGGGTAAGAGGACCCATTTTGTAACCTATTTTGGTGAAGGACATGAAGAGATCCTTCTTTGCCCAATTTTCAGGGGAACCTTGAGAAAATATGATCAATACACTACAATTTAACTCTCACGAGTTATAACTTCTAAAGAATGGAGATATTTTCTAAACAAGGTTCAGGTTACTAAAGACACTTAAAACCTGCTTGCTTCTATATATTTTGGCTATAGAATTTGTTCACTGTTGGATACACAACACAAACAAGAATACTTTAGGTAGGATTCATGGTTATTTGAAACTTTTGGTGGGGAATTAAGAAAGATGAAGTTGATTTCACCAAATCTTTGAGAAACTTTACAACAATTGGAAAACTTAACAACAGAAAGCTTTAGAATAGCCAAAATATTCCTTCAAATAGAAGGTGTGCATCAATGAAGGCCCATATCTACATGGTTGCACACACTCTTCAAGAATTCAACACGAAGGCTCGAGTTAAAAACTCAACTAAACATTAAAGATCTCTATTCCATCACGCCTAAGATGCACTCATAGACTTACAAACAATCTTTATCAACAAAATGATAGTAAAGTGATTTTAATTTGTTTATTTCATTATAGGATGAAGGCTCTTCTCATAATGAAATTGTAAATGCCACTATACTATCATAGGGACAATATCTTGTGTGATTCAAAGGTATTTTAGGATAATATTTCAATAGGAACATCAAAACCATTTGAATACATTCTGAAATAAAAACATACACAATTTTTCCCAAGATCAACACAGATTAATTCGAGATCTATTAGATTTATCAGCACGGGAAAGTTTCTTGATTAATCTTAGAGCTTGTCAATGGTTTTACACTTGCAACTATCTTGACATGATCAAATCTAAAACACAACAGATTAATAGGTTTCTCAGATGGTCTCTTAGGAAGATGGGCTTTCTCAAATTTTCTCGTAAAAATTAAGCCCAAACCTTTTGCAAGAGTATCCTCATTGCATTTATACAATTCACTTGCTCACTCATTCCAAATTTTCCCCCCAAAAATAAGAATATTAAAGGAATCCTTTTATTGCTACAATTTTGTCCCAGAAAGTGATGTTTAACAAATTTACACCAAATGTTGCCAGGTGGAGAAATCAATAACTGATCAAGTTTCTCAGACCCTCAACCATGAATGGGATGTCATGCCATAAATTTTTAATAGTCCTTCTAATCATTATTTTATTATTTCATGCGATAAATCCCCTTTTTAATCATTTTCAGGTGGATCCATATATCTGGATTTGACAAGAAATCCTTTTCACCCTCAAGAATACACCTTGAGAAATCAGTGCCCTCGTATGGATGCTTACATTCGTGCCTCTCAGAAATGAGTGTCCTCAGATGGATTATACCACATACCTGCGATGTGAGTCCAAATCAGCGAAGTGCAAAGAGGAGCCAGCAGAAACCTCCATGTGTTTCTTTTGTGCAACTGGAAAGATGAAGCCAAGAGGTAGGTTCCCAAATGAGTTCGGGCCTTCCACGTGTTCAAGACCCTAGAGAATTTCATTGATTGTTGAAAATTCAGAGTATGGGAAGGCCCAGTGGAAGCTTCCACGTGTTTTTTTTCGTAACTTCAAAGATGAAGTCTAGAGGCAGGACCTCAAATGAGTGTAGGATCTCCACGTGCCATGGGCCCAAGGAAATTGCCTTGGCCTTTAAAAAAGTCTTAGTATAGATAGGATCCAGTGGAAGCCTCCACGTTTCTCTTTAGCACACGTTTGATATGGTGTTGTCATCACCAATCCAACACTATGATAATTCTCCACTGGGAACTCCTCATGCTATGATTATTTACTAATGCATAGCCTTTATTTTGGTGGATGTAATTTGGAAACACAACAATAAACATAACACAAGAATACCATAGACTATGATATGAAGGAATGATGACAAATCTGAAATATAAGTGTAAATTATAATATCAACATGAAATTGTTACTATCTCACCCATGAGGTACTTCAAGTGTTACTAACTTCACTTGCCTTCCAACAATAACTATGGGAGAAACTTCATAATTACACCTCTTAATGGCTTCTTTAACACACCTTCAAAATGATGGCTTCCTTTACACACTTACTCATACAATATTTCTATGCTAAATGAGGGGGGTGGCCTCTTTATTTATAGGAATTTAGGCTTATCCACCCTATCTCTAAGATAGGATAGGAAATCTCTTCCAGCCAATCATATTCCATGCCTAAACTCTTTCCTTTACATGCAGGCTTATCTTCTAAGATAAGATAAACCTTATCATCTCACATGGGTTCCACCTTTCTATAATTTTCCACAAATAAAATACACAAAATATTTATGACATCACTCTTTGTCCTTATTACAAATATAATATTTCTAATTCCTAATCATGTAGACCCTACTTCTCTACTTACCCCAACTTTGACATTTTAACATTACCGGACCACTTATGACAAATGGTTACTTTTTACAACATTCCTATTGTACATTGATTGTTACCGTACTCTACTTTATTGGCGGCACTGTACTGACGGAGCCGTTATCTTCTATTAGATGCCACTACTAATTATAGTTAACAACATCCTATTCCTAATACATACATTAATAAAATAGAAATTACGGAGGAAAATTTTAATGTCAACATTTTACCCCTTCCTAGCTTCTACTCTATCCTCGGAGTAGACTATTCTGGTGCTTGGAAAATCTTTAACTTGTCATGGTTGACCCATTTCTTAATGGGAATGCCATCCAATTCATCCAGTCGATATGTACCATTTTCATGCACAACTGCTATTTTGTAGGGCCCCATCCATTTGGGAAGAAATTTTCTCTACCTTCTTTTTTGTATCTGGAATCATATACTAGAACCAAGTCATCCACATGAAATGGAGACCAACGGATCTGTTGATCAAAGTATTCCTTCTACTTCATTTTTTTCTTATAGCTTGTATCCTTTGCTATTTCCCTCATTTCCTCTAGCAAATGAAATGCACCAACCTTTCTTTTACTGAATCACTTTCATCCATCCTTTCCTTTTCATAGCTCTCACAGTGGGAATATCAAACTCAATAGGAAGAACTAGATCAATGCCATAAGCCAACTGAAATGGGGAGTATCCTGTTGCTGACTTTGATGTTTCCCTATATGCCCACAATGCTGCATGAATCCTTTTATCCCACTTATGTACCTCCAAGGCTGCATCTTTTGCTAGAATTTGATACAACACAAAATTTGTTCGTTCCACCTGTCCATTTGTGCTTGGATTGTATGTTGTTTCCTTCCTGTGCTTAATAGAAAATTTGTTGAGTAGGGATTCTACCACCTCATTAATGAAGTGGATTCTTTGATCTGTTACAATTTCTAATGGGTAACCAAATCTGGTGAAAATGCGTTCATATATGAACCTTGCCGTGCTTCATCCATGGAAGATTTTTTCAATGGCCTAGCTTCAACCCACTTGGTTAAATAATTTTTGGCAACTATAATATACTTATTTTGGCATGGGGTAGTTGGAAGTGGACCTACAATATCTATTTCCTACTTTTCAAAGGGACCAAGTGGAAGAATAGGGCATAATGGAGCTGATGAACTCTTACGGTTATGATGTGTTTGAAAAATATTAAATGTCTTACAATAATTATAACAATCTCTTAATAGAGTGGGCCAGTGATAAGCTGCATCCAAGATTCTTGTTGTTGTAAGTTTTCCAGAGAAGTGTCCTCCACATGTACCATTGTGGAATTCTTCTATCATCTCACATCTAACTACCCTCTTGTATTGTCCATTAGGTCCTATTTGAAATAATACTCCATGCATAATAGAATATGGATGACTGGCTTGAGTAATCTTTCTCTTAGTCTTTTCATTGGCAGCATCAGGAAACATGAATTCATTCAGATAATTCCAAATATCTATGTATTCAATAGGTATTGTTTCAAGGGATAACAATGTTGCATCTAGGAAATCATCATCATCACAAGATGATCCTAAACCATCATAGGCTTGAGAGAGTGCATCTGCATTGACATGCTTCTTTCCTGGCCTATCTATAATATCAAATTCAAATTTTTGTAGCAAAATTATCCATCTTGCTATCCTCCCTGATGGGTTAGGCTTATTTACAATATATTTTAGAGCCTGATGATCTATTACAACTATAATTTTTTGCCCTAGCAAGTAATTTCTAAACTTCTTTACAACAAAAATGATAGCTAGAGCCTCTTTTTCAGTTACAATATAATTTACCTTAGCACTGCTCATTTGTCTTCTCCTAAAGTAAACTAGATGATTATTCTCATTTTCATCTTTTTGGCTCAGAGTACTTCCTAGTGCTACATCTGAGGCATCAATATACACAATGAATGGCTTGCTCCAATATGGATTCTTTAAAACAGGTGAAGACACCAAAGCTTCCTTCAGTTGTTCAAAAGCTTCATGCGCCTTATTTCCTGGTTCATAAGTAACATCCTTCTTTAAGAACTAGGTTAGTGGCTATGTAATCTTTGAGAAATTCTTGATGAACCTTCTATAGTAACCCACATGGCCTAAAAATGATCTCAACTTACTTATATTAATAGGAAATGGTAACTCTTTGATTTTTGAAACTTTATCAGGATCAGTACCAATACCATCTATGGATACAACATGCCCTAACAAAATGCCTTTAGAACATCCAAAGATGCACTTTGTAGGGTTTAGTGAGGCTTTTGCTTCATCTAACCTTTGAAATGTTGTCTCCATCTGGTGCAGGTGGTCCATCTTGCTCCCAGAGATGTAAAAATCATCCAGAAATACTATGATGAAGTTCCCAATGTAGGGTTCAAACACCCTATTCATTAAGCATTGGAATGTTGCTGGAGCATTACACAACCCAAAAGGTATAACTCTATAAGCAAACATTCCCCAAGGAGTGGTGAACGTGGCCTTCAACTGATATTTCTCTACTATATGAACTTGGTTGTATCTGCTTCTTATCTATTTCTTCTTTTACAATCTTTGAAAAATTAGGATTCATTCTATATGGCATTTTCTTTATGGACTTAGCACCATCTACCAGCTCAATAGAATGTCCTACCCAACTTACTTGACGGAGTTCCTTGTAATCAAAAGTGAATAGGTGTATGTACCTTCGAAAGAGATGGACGTAGGATTCCTTCTCACTCTCCATCACAGCATCACCAATATTTATTTGTTGGAGAGGATCATCAATTTCTTCTTCAGATAATTTTATGGGTTCATGAGTCGGTGTGACTAGAAGGATATCCATGACCAAAACATCAACCTCACTTTCTTCATATTTTGTGTCCACTTCACTGGTACTAGAGTAATCAGAGGATGTCCAATCATGAGTTTCATCACTTGAATCCACAGGTTCTACCTTATGATGCCAAGGGATCATGTTTATCTTCACCCTCCCTCTGCCACGTCCAAGTGTCATGAAGCCTTAATTCCAGTAGTTTCTTGCATGAACTCTCCTTAGCCATGGCCTTCCCAACAACATTGGGTACGCAACAGTACCATTTTTCATCACCTGAAAGTCTACCACACATACAACACCCGTAACAGATATTGCCACATTTGAAACAACACCTTCTGGTTTAGTTTTTCCCTTATTTAATGACCTTAACATAAGTGTTGAGGGGCGATCAATTTTAAACCCAACATATTCATTACAGACTCAGTCATTACATTAACTGTAGCACCTCCATCAACTAAGACATCATGAATTGAAATACCATTACATAATACCTCAGCTTGTGGAGCGTAGGGATCCACCTCTGCCTCCAAAATAGGTACCTCAACCTCCTTACTTCGTCAAGCATTGAGTCCACTTCGCAACTCCCACCTCTTCTCAGAATACATAGTCAGAAGTTGACCATATGTAATATTTATAGGCCTCTTGGACAGATCTTCTAAGATGGAGTATGGTCCTTATCCCTGTGAAATTAGAAAATCCTACACACCCAACTTTCTTCTCCTATGTTTCTTACTAGTTTCTCCTTTCATCTTATTAGGATCATTTCCATCTTGGTTATATTTTTCTTTCTTTCTTTTTGTTACAAACACATCTGATTCATTATTTATGCTCCTATTTATTACATCAAAAGAATTCACATGTGATTTTCCTTTATCATTATCTCTTGTACCAGATGTAGAAGCTCTATCTGGACAATTAAACTTATAATGACCCTTTTTATGACATCCATAACATACAACTTCAATTATATTTTGTTTTGGACCTCTATCTCCTTCTTGAGAACTAAATTCCTTTCCTTGAAGAAGATTAATAGTTAACTGACCCATCTTCTTGAGTAGATCTTCATACTTAGTATATGTACTAGGGAAAATATTTGTGCTCACCGAGAGTGGTTTTGGATTTTGGACCAAAGGTGTTGGTGTAGGCTCTACCTTAGCAGCAATTTATTTGGGCTCCTCTTCCATGCTTTCTTCTTGCCTTCTTGCAATCTCCTTTTCTTGTTCAATGGTAGCTGGGCGGTCATACTTTACTCATTGTTTGATCTCTGGATTCATCCCAAGAATGAAGTGCTTACAGAGGATATTATCCACGCCATTCATCAACCCATTCGCTAATCCTTCCTTCTGGATCTGGGCATCGAGCTTCCTCCTTATCTCTAGAACATGAGCATGATAATCCCTTATCTTCTCCTTCTCTCCTTGGGATAACTTTGTGATATCGATCATGAGATCTACATATTTCTATTGTTCACCAAATTCTTCAAGAAAATTTTCAGTTAATAAATCCCATGAATTTTTCACATTATCACCTAGTGTTTCAAACCACCTAAAAGTTGAACCATCCAAAAAGGTAGGAAAAAATTCAGTCCATTGTTCCCTTCTTATGAGGCCATTACAAATGCAAGATCGTTAAAACTCTTGAATGAAAGAGGAAGCATCTTCATTAGATTGGGTTGAAAAAATAGGAATCTTCCCCATTTTTAAAAGTAACCACAGTGAAATACCAATTCACAAGTACAATCAGTAAGACTTGTGTACACAAATAATTGGACTCACTACAATAGAAAGTGACTTTACACCTTTCTATAGTAAAATAGGAATGACCACGGTAAAACTTGACTTACTGCGGTAAAAACTAACTTTACTATGGTAAACACTATTCATGGTAAAAAGTGAAGTTACTGTGGTAAATACTATTCATGGTAAAAAGTGACATTACCATGGTAACTACTATACACAGTAAAAACAAGGATACCCTCCAAATGATTTCTAACTAAGGGGGAATATTTCTCCAGAAAATCCACCAATGAGGAATGGTCCCAGCAATGGAACCAAAATGTCATCACCAATCCAGCACTATGATAATTCTCCACCGGAAACTCCTCGTGCTATGATTATTTACTAATGCACAACCTTTATTTTGGTGGATGTAATCTGGAAACAAAACAACAAACATAACACAAGAATACCATAGACTATGATATGAAGGAATGATGAAAAATCTGAAATATAAGTGTAAATTATAATATCAACATGAAATTGTTACCATCTCACCCATGAGGTACTTCAAGTGTTACTGACTTCACTTGCCTTCCAACAATAACTATGGGAGAAACTTCACAATTACACCTCTTAATGGCTTCTTTAACACATCTTCAAAATGATGGCTTCCTTTACACACTTACTCATACAATATTTCTCACTAATTCCTTCTATGTTAAATGAGGGGGGTGGCCTCTTTATTTATAGCAATTCAAGCTTATCCACCCTATCTCTAAGATAGAATAAGAAATCTCTTCCAACCAATCATATTCCATGTCTAAACTCTTGCCTTTACATGTAGGCTTATCTTCTAAGATAAGATAAACCTTATAATCTCACATGGGTTCCACCTTTTCAGAATTTTCCACAAATAAAATACACAAAATATTTATGACATCACTCTTTGTCCTTTTACAAATATAATATTTCTAATTCCTAATCATGTAGACCCTACTTCTTTACTTACCCCAAATTTGACATTTTAACATTACCGGACCACTTATGAAAAATATTTACTTTTTACAACATTCCTATTGTACTTTGACTATTATCGTACTCTACTTTATTGGCGGCACCGTACTGACGGCGTCGTTATCTTCTATTGGATGCCACTACTAATTATACTTAATAAAATCCTATTCTTAATACATACATTAATAAAATAGAAATTACGAAGGAAAATTTTAATGTCGACAGTGCCCAAAAGTGGATACCATAAACAAGCATGGGCTCACCATGTGTCTCATCCCGGTAAGGTTGTTAAAAGAGTTTAAGGACTAGTGGAAGGTGCCACATTCCTAAGGTTTGAGAAAGTTTCCTTGGCTGTTGAAAAGTATAAGTATGGGTAGGGCTAGTGGAATATTCCACGTGTCTCTTCGGCACTTTTTTGTAAACAAGCGCAACCCTTCCACGTGTCTAAGGTCTGAAAATGTTGCATCGGACACTTGAAAAAGTCTAAGTATGGGAAGATCTAGAGGAAACCTCCACATGTCCCTTTGGCGCTCTTTCAATAGTAAAGTTCAAGGGTATGTCCCCAAATAGGCACAGGCCCTCCACATGTCCCAGGGCTTAGAAAAATTCTTGAGAAGTTTAAGTATAGAGAGGAGCCAGTGGAAGCCTCAATGTGTCTCCTTGGCGCAACTGTGAAGATAGGACCCAGAGGTAGATCCTCAAATGAGTGCAGGCCCTCCACGTGTCCATGGTTTGACAAATCTGGACCGACTACTTGAAGAAAATTCTAAGTAGGGGCAGGCCTAGAGGAAACCTCCACGTGTCTCCTTAGTGCAATTGTAAAGGTAAAACCTAGAGGTGAATCCTCAAATGAGCGCTGACCCTCCACATGGAAAATATTTGAGTTGAAATAGGCCAAAAAACTTCAAAATTCTCTAACGACCTACCTCTCCATTTCTAACTTTTAATGTGGGCCTCATTAGATTCGCAGCTCACTTTTATACCTTTACTTGATTTGAAAATATATCTTGAAAACTCCAAAGTGATTCGCTGACCCAATTTCCCATTTCCAAATTTTTATGTGGGCCCCATTGGAGTCGCAACTCACTTTTATACCTTTACATCATTTGAAAATAGATCTTAAAAACTCCAAAGTTCTCTACCGACCCGCTTCCCCAGTTTGACTTTTCAAATGCTCACTCAAACATGTGACATCACTCTATCCCCTGCGGGGTTGTGGATCAAATTATAACTTTTCTCCCTTTTCACAAAAAGGCAAAAAAATTCAAAATGTTCTAATGACATGTGTTTATCTTTGAGGTCAAAGTAAGATTTTTTCCCTACCACTTCATTTTTTTTGAATAACCAATTAGATACTATTGGGGCCGCAGGGACCAATTTGGTATTTTTTACAAATGTGAAAAAAGTGACAAGTTTCACCAAAAAGACTTGTCGAGCCGCATCCAATCAGAAAGGACCATGTTTCCATGGATTTTGGGACAAAATTTGACAGGGAAAACATGAATATGGAAAAATAGAAGGGGAAACCCCGAATTCACTTCCAAATTAAAAATTATTTTTCATGGACAGAGAAATAGAAAACAATATATAGACTCAATGTGATCCTTGACCAAAGGAAAGGACTGACCATGACAACCAATCAAAGGAAAAAACTTTCACACATCAATATAGGGAGACAGAGAAAACTTCAAACCATGCAGAATGAAACATTTTTAAAAAATAGGGTGAAATTAAATTGAGCACCAACAAGCTCTATGAAAAAATCCATGTCATTTGGACTTGGATGCACTAGTTATGCTCATGTCGAGCCCAACCTTACCCCTACTTATCTCACCACTCTAGTAGATCAACATGCCCTCAAATGAGCGTAGGCTCTCCACATGCCCTGGGGCATTGAAAAATTATCTGTATATAGGGGAGCCAACAAAATCCTCCATGTGTATCTTCAGTGCACGTTTGATATGGTGCCAAAAACCGGATACCCTAAACAAGTGCAGGCTCACCATGTGTCTCAGCCTAACAAAGTTTTTGAAATAGTTTAAGGACCAGCGGAAGGTGCCATGTGCCAAGGTTTCGAGAAAGTCTCCTTGGCCATTCAAAAGTATAAGTATGGGTAGGGCCAATGGAATATTCCACGTGTCTCTTCGGTGCTTTTTTGGTATAAAGCTAAAAATAAGGACTCCCAAAAAAGTGCGGGCCTTCCACGTGTCCAGGGTCCAACAAATTTACACCAGACACTTGAAAAAGTATAATTATGGGAAGATCTAGCGGAAACCTTTACGTGTCCCAGGCCTTAGAAAATTGCTTGAGAAGTTTAAGTATAGAGAGGAGCCAGCAGAAGCCTCCATGTGTCTCCTTGGTGCAACTACGAAGGTAGGACCTAGAGACGGATCCTCAAATGAGTGCAGGACCTCCACGTGTCCATGGTCTGATAAAGTTACACCGCCCACTTGAAGAAAAGTCAAAGTATGGGCAGGGCCAGCAGAAACCTGCACATGTCTCCTTTGTGTAACTGAAAAGGTCAAACTGAGAGGAGAATCCTCAAATGAGCGCAGACCCTCCACATGGAAAATATTTAAGTTGAAACAGGCCAAAATACTTCAAAATTCTCTGGTGACCCACTTGTCCTTTTCCAACTTTTAATGTGGGCCACATCAGAGTCACATCTCACTTTTATACCTTTACTTCATTTGAAAAATTTTCTCCTTTTTCAAAAAAAGGCAAAAAACTTCAAAATGATCCGACGATCCACCTCTCCGCTTTTGTCTTAAAAAATGGCCACATGTCCATCTTCAGGGTCCAAGTAAGAATTTTTCCCTGGCGCTTCATGTTTGTTGAATAACCAATTAGATACTATCGGGGCCATTGGGCCAATTTGGCATTTTTTACAAATGTGAAAAAAGTGACAAGTTTTACCAAAAAGACCCGCCAGGACGCATCCAATCAGAAAGAACCCTGTTTTCATGGATTTTGGGACAAAATTTGACAGGGAAAACATGACCGTGGTAAAATAGAAGCAAGGGGAAACCCCGAATTCACGCCCAAGTTACAAATTATTTCTCATGGACAGAGAAATAGAAAACAATATCTTGACTCAATGTGATCCTCAACCAAAGGAAAGGGCTGACCATGGCAACCAAATCAAGGAAAAAGCATTCATGCATCAATACAGGGAGATAGAGAAAACTTCAAACCATGCGAACTGAGACATTTTGAAAAAATAGGGAAAAATTAAATTGAGTAACAACATCAAATCCGACTCGGGGAATGGCACTCCCTACGAGTTCCGCAAGAACAAAAAAACAGACCATTTGCCAAAAATCCATTGGGCAATGGAGTAAAAAAAAAGCTTGCAAAGTAGAAAGACAATTTCCAACCTCCTAAGAACGAACCAAGCAACCAACAAAAACTGGTCACTGGGGACTAGGACAAACCAAAATAGAAAAACATGAAAGCAGAACAAAACCAAAAAACTATACACTATACAATGATGTGCACCCTGATTTAGAGAAAATAATCAAGGAAAATTTTCAAGTGCCTTCAATTCTAGATATGACCATGTTAAGCAGTCTGATATGTTTTTAACAACTAGATCATATAATTGTTTCTCTTTTCCATCCAATTTGCTATCTGACCACATATTTTTATGCTTGTCCTTTGTGCCTAGGTTAAGTTTTTCAACATCTCTCGAGGCTGCATTAAACATCAATGTCCCAGGAAAATCAACCTGCTCAGGTTATCTGCATTGATCAATTTCATACTCCTTGAAAATAACATAGCTCATAGAGTTATCAATATCAATTTCTTTGTGTAATATTTCATAAGAAGCATTTTTGTGGTCCTCAATGAGATATAACATTTTGTTTTCATCATATAACTTCACAAAGCTTCCCTCAATGGGTATGGTGGTATAAGACATGTCCATTTGTACACTTCCACCCACACTAGCTATCCACTTTCTGGATAATAACATCCCCCTTTTAGCAGTACAATCCACAATGATCACATTCAAGGTTAAGTACTTATCTGGATACACTTCTAATTACACTAATAAACCCTTGACACATCCAACTACTAGCACCTCTCTTGAATCCATGGCATTACATTTCCCATAAACTACTATTACTTTGATATTTAACTCATTCATGACCTCAAGAGGCATTACCTTACATGAGGCTCCTGAATCAAACATGTAGTTATGTAACACCCTATCCTTGATAATCAAAGTAGTAAAAAATGGATCCACATTCAGCTGAGACTCAACTAGATAAGCTCCCAAATAAACCTTAGGTGGTTCACCCAATTACTCCAATGCTTGTGGTTTTTCTAATTCTACAATGGCAGGAGGAACCTCTACATTGTTTACATTTTTACCTTGGGTGACCTTTTCTTCCTTAAGCCCCAAATACTCAAACACCCTCTTCTTATGCTTAGGGATTCTAAGCAATTCAACAATAGGAACAATAACCTTGATTTGACTCAAGAATTGGGCTATATCAAAAGGAACGTATTTGGGTAAGGCTGTATTAGGAGGAAGGTTTACAAATTCATCTGATGGCATGGTATTTTTCACAGCCTGAGAATGGGGAGGAACACAAGCTTTATTTGGGGTGAGAAATCCTTTTCCAGATGTATATTTTTTAGGGGTTTCCTTAGGGATACTGATAAGAACTGGAATTTTTTGTTTGTCCTGTGGCCCTACCCGTTTGGTAAACTTACTCTTGGTATTATATTATTTTTCTTAGGCAACTACTACATTCATTAACATTTTCCTGTCCTCTTCTAATGGAATTCCTCCATCAGACTTTTTAATCATCAATTCCCTCAAGTATTGAAAATCATTATTGGGCAAATCAAAATCTTGTACCATATCAATTTCAAAAGTATTAGTGGGAGGAAGAGGTAATACCCGGTGGATGTAATCCCAGAATCTTTCAACAGTTCTGACACTTATCATCTCAGTTGAGGTTGCTCCCTATTGTGAACTTGTAGAGCACTCCATCATGCATGCATAATCATTTTTCTCATCATCATCAACTTCTTCCTCAACTCCCTTATCAACATCACATGGACAATGTGGTAAGAAACAACTATCACACCACTGAATTTCATGAGCTTCTTCAACAACGGCAACTCTGACAGCTAAAGGATCAGGCACCAATCTATTTTCCTAGGGTTGGGGCTATCTATTTCCTAATCCCACGGCCCCTTTTCCCCTATCATCTGATGTATGATCACCTATGGGATGATTTACAAATCTTTCTTGACCTTATGGCTTGTTCTTGTTGGTCTGAAAAATTTGTCAGGTGGGCAGATCTATGGATAGACAGGCCAACAGTGTGTAGGGAATAGCCCCTATTTGAGACAAAAAAGTGAAACTGGTTTATTACTATTCTACTAGCAGGAATCTGTGCAAGTCTTATAGTATTCTGCCGTCAAGGGGGGTTTGGGATCTCATCCCGGTAGGGTTAGTTCCGACGAAGAAAAGAAAGGAATGAAGGAAGGAATGGAAGAAAGGTAAATCTGAAGGGAGAAAGGAAATGAATCCCAAAGTAGAAATATTAGAGGGTTTATGTTTTGGGCCATTAGTAAATAGAGCCAAACTTACCCACAAAAATAAACAAAACAATATTGATAAACAAATGACGAAAGCATATGTGAATCCAACTGAATAAGCATGCATATCTAACTTAAGAAAGATCTAACACATAACACAGGAATTTAGCACAAAGTCTCAATTTTGTATTAATAATTGTTCTGTTACAAGAAAGCTCAAAGTATTTGTCTCCTCACTCTATTTTTCATACAAATTTTCTCACCCCTGAATACTACAAGTATCTGAGTATTTATAGAAGGAGAAGGAGAAAGAAGACAAAAAGGAGCCAACAACTATTTACAAAATATCTAAAAGTCAAATGTTGACTTTGGGGAAATTTTGTGGATGACAACATCCCATGGTGTAAAATGGATGATGTCATCATTTGTGCCAACATACTTTTAATTTTTTTTACAAAAATGGGATTAATCCCAGGAGGAAGGAGCATGTTCGTCATCATCCCTCGGCTTGAAAGGAGTATCTTGCTTCTGCTCAGGGGAGGTAATGTGAAATTGAGCTCGATACTACATGAACTTTCTTACCATCACTTGAAGTTGATCATGAGTGGGACCCTTGGTGTGATCCCTAATGACTTCGCAAGTATCCCATTCATCTCTGAGTCTTTCTGGGAGTTTGAAATTTTCATTGCCTACCTCCATCAGGTATCTAGAAAATTTGTGGTAGGCCAGAAGGTTGTTGATAGATTCTATATCAAAAGTGGCCTCTTATGCTAAACCCTATGACATGATTTCCTTGAAGAGCTGAATAGTATCATCTACCTTCCTCAAGGCATACGATGCACCAAGAAACCCTGGAGACATTCTTAAGATGATCTGCTCCATTTGATGCATTACACCAAGGGATTCTTCCTTGATTGTGTCTATCTTTTCCAAGACAAAATCCATTTGGTGAACCTGATAGTCTAAGGAAGTAAGGACTTATTTGGGTGCATGCGGGTGATAAAAAATGCCAAATTTTGCCAAGTCGTTGACTGGGTAGTCGAGCATCTTCCGGAATGTCTCGTGTTGTAACCTGGCATGGTCTAACTCTTCAGATAGGTCTTGCAATTTCCTGGAGTTCCTTGTTAGCTTGATCTATATTTTGAAAGAGCTTTGTGAACTTTGTAATAACTTCCTCACTATCTTTGAGGATCTTCTCTCTCTAGGAAGACACTACCATACCTTTCTCTCCAATCTTGGCATACTCATTTATCTTCTCCTGACTAAGAAGTTCAAGAGGGTTAGCGACAGTCATAGGAGGGGCATTGCCCATCTTTTGCAGGGCTTGGAAAAGATGCTTGTTTCACTCTTTTAATATTCTCTTCTCTTCCTTTGCTTCTTGAAGCTTTTTGCAAAGGGAATCCACTACAGATAAGGCCTCTCCTTCAAGGCTCTCTGATGATGTTCCCATTGTGACCTGAGTCACTGTAAAATCTGTAGGAGATAGATCTTCTTTCTTCTTTGTAAGATCAAGGTATGCAATCTTCATAACCCTTTCACCTAAAGCACTTTGAGAGAAGCGGGTTATAGATTTTTGCTTCTTAGGCCCTTTAGCTAGAATAACGAAGAAGTCCATAGGAGCAATAGGAACTTTCCTCTTGTGCTGGCTCAGGTATTTGGAGATCCATTTTAGACTTAAGGGAGTGGGACCAGAGGAAGAGGAGGAAATGGGGGTAGAAGAAGAAGCAACTGCAGTGAACATGGGGAAATGCATCAAGACACTTGGTGGTGGCATTGAGAAGGAAGCCAACACTCCAATGCTCACAGGGTTAGGAGTGACTACATGAGAGGAAACTATGGGGGCGGAAGTGATATGTGAGATGAGGGAATAAATGTTGGGGGATATATCCGCAAGGGAAGAGAATATGGAGGAAGAGGGAGGGGGAATGGTAGAAGATGGGGGAGAAGACACAACCAAAGGAGCGGTTGGTTGAGCGACATGAGGGGAAGGAGGACCGAGAGAAGGGATAGTTGGGACCTCACCAGTTGTAGCAGTGATGACATCCTGAGTGGATGTGTTTGTTGGCACACTAGCCACTTCTTCTCTTCTTGGGGACACTAAGTCCACAAATTGTTCCTCGATGGTGGAAGGAGGGCTCTCAGGAACTTCTTTCTGAGAAGTGCTTGCCTCCCCTTATATATCCTTTCCTTTCCCTTTAGGCAAGTGTTTCAGTCTGGTGGGTGCATCACCCAAGGGAGATGTGGTAATGTCTACCCCAAGGTAGATGATACCATTTTTCTCGCACCAATGCTCGGTGCGCTGCAGAGTGACTTTGACTCTTTCCTCAATAGTCTGAGGGGCCTTGTTTCTATAAATTTCAACAAATATCCAATTTTCCCCATCCATGTCTAGATAAACCTAATCAACTTCTTGATTAGTTGCTTGGAAACCCTTTGGGATGATGGCCACACATAATTGAATGATCTCTGCTAGGGAAAAGCTGGAGTGATCCTTTCATCTGAGCTTGACCATGTGATATAGATTGATGTAGATATCTTCGATCTGATGGACGTGAATTGGATCAATTTTTTCCCTTTGAAGGAAATCACAAGGAACAAAGGTTGGCCTCGCCAGAAAATTATGCTTCGAGTTGAGCAATTCAAGCTCTGCAAACATCTCCTAGGATTTTCCCTGTGAAGTGCATGTGTACCTTCCCACTGTGAGGGGGAATGGAGTTCCACCCTTCTTCCTTTTTAAACACTTCTCATGGTATGTGATAAGATTCCTAGATAGCTCTAATAGAATTAGCTTGGGTCCCGCATACCTTGGCAATTTGGTGGGCTATCCCAAGAAGTTAGCAGCCCTTAGATATGTGAAAGTGGGGAATTACATGAATAATGCTCCCCACTTTTCTGTGGTGGTGACCACGCTTTGGGTAGTTCAACCATAAGTCATATTGGGCCTAAAAAGGTAGATGACGCCATAGAAGAAGACGTCATTGACTTTACTTAATTGGGCTATGTTGTTCTCCGGTTTTAATTCTAGATAGTACTTGTATATTTTCACCTGGGGCCATACCCCATACCAATTCAATGTTGGGTAGTCCCTCTCTGAGGTAACAACATATACCACATAGGAGTTCATATAGAACCTCCCAGTCGTTGAAAGTTGTTGAAGCTGCTCCGAGATCGTGCTACTGATAATCTCTCCCCATTCAAAACTTTGATCAGGAAAATAATTTCTCATTGTTTCTAAATACCTGAGCATCCACTTGTGAAAGTAATGGGCATTAGGAAGGTGATGGTGTCACTTAGCTCCTCTGGAAAGTCACTGCGATGAAAGACTTATGGCCACCTAATTTTTACCTTCTTGTTCTTGAGGTATACCTCATTCATTAGCTGCATACATTTGTCTTCATTTTCATTCCATGTCTTCATGCAGTCCTCTTGGCTTACTACTACAGAATTTCAGTAATGAGGGATACCCAACATGATCTCAAAATTTTGGGCTGTGACATTGATTATTACCTCTCCCTTCTCATTTTTGACACACCTTGTGTCCTTATTGTAACAACGGCCCACCAACATCATGAACTCATTGTTGATTGCGCTCATGGGGATCCTTGTAGAAAATTACAGACCACTACCAACCAATTTATCCATCCATGGACTACCTATGACCTTCTTGGTTCTAGCCCAGAAATCCTCCATGTCAATGCGCCCGAGTTCTGAATCTCTGATATCTAGATCACACTCTGCGAGAGATTCAGGAATTATGACCCTTTGGTATTTATATTTCATTTCTTCTTCTATTAGCCTGGATTTACCCTTGGAATTGGTTGGCTTCTTACTCAATGAAGACATGTGTGGATCTGATTTCAGCTGTTGATTTGCAAGAAGAATCAGGGAAGTCCATTGCAGAAGAGCCATGTTAGCTATTAATTCATCCATCAAAGCTTACAAAATGAAAAGTAGCAATTTTCGAGCCTTTGGGCGCAAGGCAAAGCTCTACTATAGGCTGCAGAGTCTTATAAAAGAAAGGAACACTTTGGAGAAGTGTTGCATGGGAGAAAACAACGTGAAAAAGGGGCACATGGTGTGGAAAGGCTACGCACAACATTCAGATGTTGGTGTCGAGGGATGTGCGCTTGCGCCATTAGAATTCCTTAAGTGGGGCGCAGATATGAATGGTGTTGCAAGGTCGTAGGATGCACCATTAGCGCAGGTGTAGTAGATGCTACATGAGAGTGAGGTGTGCCAAGTGGTTAGATTACGTGGCGTGGGAAAGGTTCGCACAACATTCAGATGTTGTTGTAGTTGTTTTGGCGCCAGTGCTTACGCTTAGGAAATTTTGTGAAAATGTTTCTAAGGCGCGGAGAAGGTTTATGCCGCATGCAGGTACAGTGCACCTTCGGTGTAACTGTGTTTGATGTAACAAAGATGAAGTTTGTGCCAAGGAAAAAAAGTATGTTGTTTACAAAAAAATGAGTAATTTTCACTCTTTTGGCTCCAATTTTGATGCTTAGGAGGGAAAACTTAGCAAAGCAAGGGTCAAATGAGTTTGAGTGGTTTATGGCAGAATCTTCTAGTTTTACAGATCTGGAAGGAGAAGGGGTCTTGGAGTTGAGTACTTGGGTTCATTTGTTTATTATCAATCCTAATCACCTGAACCATTATAAAAACCACAACAAATACACAAAAAGGGCAAGGGCCACTTACCAGGAATATATATACAGTGATAAAGGTGATGATGTGGGGTCCACAAATGCGACAAATAGCAACACGCAGGGCTGACATGAATGATGACAAGTACAGAGGAATAACTTTTTCACATATTTTGAATTGTTAAAATGACAGGTCAGATGCACCTATATATAACAAAAAGTGCAATAAATGTGCCACCAACTTTTTCTATGGCGCACTTAGGAGAATGTTGACACAAAGAGATTTGTGCCATAGCAAAGCTTTGGGAGTATCGACACTGCGTTTTCAGTACCATAGCGCACTTTAGAGAGGCACAACATTTGGAATGTTGACAAGTTGGCACATGCACCTTGGCACACCTTTGAGAGGCGCAACATTTGGAGGCACAACATTTGGAGTGTTGACACTCAATAGAATGCGCCAAAGGAAAGGAGGGGTGCAGTTTTGGTTGATGTTCCATAAATGAAAACAGCGCCCAACCCAAAAAGGTTGAAAATGACCAAGTTCTAAAAACTAGATTTTCTGGAAAGGGATTTTATGCCATTATGAACACTAAGAGACCTCAATGGGGGACCAAAATGGAAATTTTGTTATGGTTACCTACAAAATTTCCCTTGTCAATTTTACAGGATAACAACTGGCTCTTTCTAGGGACTTAATTTGAGCGAAGCTTAAGGGTAGAGAATCCTAGATCAACATGTGCCTATCCATTGGACTTGGAGTAAAAAACAAGGGTGATGAAAAACAAAGGAAAACACATACCCAACAGAAAGCAAACACACGACAAAAAAAAGACACAACTAAAGAAAACTAGCTACTTCCTGAATATTTTGAGATGTTACCCACTATAGGGAAGCAGGAGCTCAGTTTCATCCAGATATGAGAGATAGAAGCTATTCTCTCCATTGAGTTGCTTCATCTTTAAAGGCCCTCTCCAAAGAGAGTCGAATTTCCTGTGCATGCCCTTTGGCTCTCTTCGCTTGTCCCATAGAAGGATGAGATCTCCCAACTATAAATCCCTCTGCTTAGCCTTTTTATTGAATAGTCTCTTGACTTTATTCTGATGTTTGGTGATCCTGTCGACCACTTGTACTCTCTTTTCTTCAAGTTCTGTTAGATACATGATCCTCTTTTCTAGAGAATTATGGAAAGTCTCATCCTCGAACTCTCATGCCAAGCGTAGAGCAGGGAGTTCCACGGAAATGAGGAGTTCAACGTTGATTCCATATAACACTTGAAAAGGTGACATATGGAGAGACCTCTTTGGAGTAATACGGTCTGCCCACAAAGTGTAATATACTGACTTGTGCCACTACCGTTGATTCTCGTCGACTAGCTTTCATATGATGGTTACTAAGTTCTTATTAATAGATTCTACCTAACCATTTCCCTGGGGGTAATAATCAAAGGCATGGGCCAAGGTTATCCCGTATTCATAGCAAAAATTGATAACTTCCCATGACGAGAAGTTGGAATAATTATTAGAAATGATCTTGTGTGGGATGTCAAATCTCACGATGATATTTTCTTTGATGAAGTTGTAAACAAATTCAGAGGTGGAATTTTTGACAGGCATGGCCTCCACCCATTTGGTGAAGTAATTTGTTGCTGTTAGGACATAACTATGTCTGGAAATTGATTGGGGATATAGTGCTCTGATAAAGTCAATTCCCCATTTCCTGAATGGTTCATCAATAATGAAAAGTCTGAGGGGAAAAGCATCCAATTTTGGTTTGCTAACAAACTATTGGCAGAGCTCACATTTCACTACCCAGGTGGCTATATCCTAAAATAGTGTTGGCCAGTAGTACCTGGCCCAAATGATCTTATGTGTTATTATGGATGAGGAGAAGTGACTGCCGCAAGCCGAGTCATGAAAAATTTCAAGTAATTTGATCTACTGCAGTTTGTCAATGCATCACAAGAAGATGCCATCAATCTCGTGCTTGTATAAACCATCATCCCATATGACATATCTAGCTGCCCTGAGCTTTACATTCCACTTCTCCTTTGAAGTTAGATGAGCTAGACACTCACCATAAGTGAGAAAGAAAGCGATGTCTTAATACCATTTGTCTTTGGTCACAACAAATAGAACCATAGGTAGAGAATCAACTTTCCTCAGCTGACCCTGCGCTCTGTCGATGCAATCAGCTTTCTCTTTACAGAGCTCTGAATCTTTGTTTTTATCCATAAGCTGACATAGGCCCTTGCCTCTTACCATCTTTGTTGGTTTTATGTCTAGATCATACTCTTGGACCTTTGCGATCCAATTTCCTCATAAGCTTCCTAACTCCTGTTGAGTTAGGATAGACTTAACTACCATGTCAGGAACCAATACTACCATATGAGAGTTTAGGATGCAGTACCGGAAGTTCTTGACTACTTTGACAATCATTAAGGTGTGATTTTATAACTAAGACATCTTCAATTCATGAATTTTGAGAGGGGAGCTCATAAACGTGATTAGAGATTCGACATCCTTAGAGTTCTTCTGCATTAAGATGGCTGATACAGTATGTGCAGATGCATAATTGTACATGATAACATCCTTAGAGAATTCGGGACATACCAGGACGGGTGCATGAGCAATGGAGGATTTTATATCCTTGAATAACGTACCTTTCTTTACTTCACTCCACCGGAAATGTTTGTGACCCCTTTCATTATATTTGATATGTGATGAGTCCTTTTCAGCGAAGTCAGAAACAAAGCATCTGAGAAAATTCACCTTCCCAAAGAAGAAGTGAACATCTGTCTTGCTTATGTGTAAGGTAAGGATTTAAATAGCCTGAACCCTTTCGACATCTATCTTTGTTCCTTCCTTGCTGACAATGTGTCCCAACAACTTTCCTTCAGTGACCTCGAAAACCAGACTTTTTTGGATTTAGGGAAATCCTATGTTCTTGGCATCTAATCAATACTTGATCTAAATGATCACAAGTGATCAAGTTCATTTTTTAGAGACCACAGTTAAGTCATCCAAATAAACTACGATGACCTTTCCCATCATACCTTTGAATGAGAATTCTATTGCACGCTGAAAGGTGGCACCAGTGTTGGTCAATCCAAAAGGCATTCTGTTGTAGGCGAATGTGCCCTAGGGAGTAGTGAATGCTGTTTTTGAATTGGTCCTTTAGGCAAGACCTCAATCTGATTATAGCCTGAAAAATCATCAAACATGAATAGCATCTCTCGAACCGAGTTACTACCTACAGAACCTGATCCATTATGGGGAGTAGGTAATTTTCCTTCAAGGACACCTGATTCAGATTGCGAAAAATCTATGCATATGCGTATCTCACCATTCCTCTTTTGTATGGGCACAATGTTTGTGACCCAAGTACTGTGATGGATAGGAAAGATGATTCTCACATCCAACATTTTTTGTATTTCCACCTAGATGGTACCTGAGATCTTAGGATTGTAATGCCTTTATTTCTGAGGAAAGGGTTTGACATCATCTTTTAAAGAGATGTCATGCTAAATGTCCTTAGGCTTAAAATACTTTACATCGGCATAAGACCATACCAATACGTCCATATCTTTCTTCAGTACAATTTGACACACTTCCAATTTTACTCGGGTGTACAAAATTTCTTGATGGTCATAAACCGCAGATATTCTACAGTACCTAGGTTAACTGATTTGGTCTCTGGAGAGGAGTTATGGTCATCTTGTCACTTTTTCTTGACAAAATAATCATGTTACTCAAAAAATTGTTCTAAAGAGACTAAGACCCTTCAGTAATTTTATTTCTCCTTGAGCTAACATATGTCATCACCTTCTTTTGATTTGTTTGCTTGACCAGTGATAGATTCACAACATGTAGAAGTGGATCCCTCAAAATGAAGCTCTTTGAAGTTATCATCTTTTTTCTAGAAAATCAACAAGCTGATTATTGTTGTTAAATACCTGCCATTGCTAAGAATTGTACTGGCATGCTTGGGTGAAATACTACCTCAATGGTATACGTGTCTATTTTCATCCCTGGGTGATGGAGCATAAGAGGTGACTGAGATGGCCAATGAATTGGACCATGTCATTTGGAGCTCTTGGAACAGATTTTATCGATAAAGTGTCAAATTCTTCAATGTCATCCCATACTACATTGCGGTAGTGCCTGAGTCTGTCATTTTTCACTTGGTACACCCCTTTCACCTTGGTTGATGATTAGTTCAGACATCACCTTGTACATTTAAGTTCTTGATTCCTCTTTCCTTTGCATCTTGCATGCCGAGTAATAAAGATTCATACTTGGCAATATTGTTTGTATTGAAAAAATGCAATTTGAAAGAGTGAGGGAAAATCTCTTCTTAAGGAGATATCAGGATGGCTCCATTACCACATCCATTTGGTGCACAACTGCCATCAAACTACAGTGTCCATATCTTGTTAAGGTCCTCCTCCTAGACGAGAATGTCCATTTTATCAGGCTCGGTGGATAAGAAGTAGTTCCCCATCCCTGATGATTCAAAAAAGAATTTGGGCTTTGGGGTTGTCAGAGTTGGTGACTAGGTACTTCTTTTGTGATTTAGGCTCCAAAGTCTGCATTACACCCTTAACGGGGATTCTAGCTTTGGACCAATCCATGCGAATCTCTTCACCAAATTTTCTACAAAATATTATTTCTATTATAATTCCATATGTTGCTGGGATATCAGCAACGAGGATGGTCATGTTTACCCTTTTCTCTGGGAACACTGCAAATGTAAACTATGCATCTTTGATTTGACCAATTAATGGAACCTGTTTGGTTTCCATGCAGTAACATTTTCCAAAAGGCTTGGTAAGGGTGAGGCATAAAGCATGAGAAAAATTTTCTAGCATTACATTATCGGAAGCCCCAGAATCAATTATGTAGTTGCTTATTTTGTTAAAATTGATTAGGGAGGGAGAGATAAAAAGGCTCAATTTTGCCTGATACGGAATTCTAGGTAACATTTATGCGAGATGTAGGAGGAGTGGAAAGGATTCCATTTGGAAAGACAGGAGAGGGGATGGTAAATTGGCTTTGAATATATTCGGTCAATCTTACAAGCTGCTCAAGGTTAGAATGAAGATACTCAGCTTCAGACATTTGAATCTTAGTATTTTTAGCAGGATCAACTATGTCGAATGCAACCAAGGGTTGCATTGACGAAGGAATGAGTCCCTCATTTCACGATGGTAGGGTAGGGTTACTAGTCTTTATGGAAACAAAATAAGGCTGATTTGGGGGAGAGATGGGAGGAAAAGACTTCTTTGTAAAAGGTTTAATAGGAGGTTGAGTAGGAAGAGGATTACCTCTTTTAGAAATGGTTGGAGACGTGTTCGACACAGCCTTCCCCTTTTTGTATCTTGGCAGCAACTTCCACTTCTTTTCCTTGTGAGTCGGGTGAAAACAACATATGATTGTCAACTTGCATACACTTAAGTAACCTTCCTCCTCATCAAACTCTTCATCTTCAAATTCCATATACCTGATTGTAGAGTCACTACTTGGTCCACCGACATCTTGATTGTCTTCACCTTGCGATGAAGGCTCTTCATAAATTTACTCCTCTTCTTCGATCTCGACAAGGGAATTAACTGGAGGGGCCTCAAGTGCTAACCTTGGAGAAAAAACAGGAAAATGTGGCCTTTGTGGGGTGTTGTTGGGAGTGAATTTCTTTCATGGGATATCTCATTACGGAGTGGTAGACAAAGCTTGAGCTAATTGCTTTTTTTAATGCGAGCAAGGCATTTTCCATCTTTTGGAATGTCAGATCTGATGAAGTGGCTTGAGAAGGAGTTGAAGCCTTAGGTTTGGACGAATCTCGTTTTAAATTGCCAGATATAATTAGGTTTTCTTCTATCTGAATGGCTGCAGCTTGAGTGAGGAACAACGTGGTGATTTTTTCTTGTAAAAGTAAGAAAATCACTCTTGAGCTCATGGGCGTTCACAAAGAAACACTTTTTATTTTCTAGTGTTGGTAACATGGAAGGTGGCACATAGTTAATTAGCGAATTGAAATGGGTGATAAAATCACACATGGTTTCATTGGCTTCCTTTTTTAAGTGAGTAATCTTTGACAGTAATGCAAATGCATCTTTTGAAGGTTTATAATTGTCTTTAAATGTAGTTCGTAATGTGGCCCAGCTAGTGATAGATCTAGCTGGCACATGTTGGAAGTACTCTGCTGCAGGTCCTTGCAAGGTTTCTAGAAAGAGGTGTACCGACACATCTTCATGAGTCACATCTAGGATACTACATGACCATGATAAATGTAGATATATGTGAATCTATGCTTTGATTTTCAGTTCCATCAAATCTTGGGAAATTTTTATGATTTCCATGAGGGAGTGCGTGAACCGGATGCAGAAATGCGAGAGGGCCCATAACGTTTCCCCATGGTACTACCATTTGAAAAGCTGGAAAGAGGATGCGAGCCAGGAGGGTGGTTTCGGTTAGTAGAAGAGCACTAAAAATTGATGTGGAGGCTCCTTGTGAAAAATGGTTCTTTCATTGGAGGCAAGGTACTTTTAGCCAACTGATCAACTGAACTTAATGATGAGAAGTGTGTTTGGTGTAATACTAAAGTTGTGCCTTTGAAGTAGATCAAAAATAGGATCGAAATTCTCCATGAGGTCTTCTGCTATGGGTAAATGGCTCACCTGCCAGTGTACCTGTTTAGGTTTGCAATGATTTTAGAGCAGGTTTATAAAGACTCTTTTTGTTTGTACTTGCTGATTTTTTAATTTTTCTGACAAAAATCAGTAACATGTACTTTTCTAAATATTTGAATTTTATCCCTCTTTTTGAAAATTGATTACAGTTTAATGAAAAAGATTAATGGGGATAAAATGATGATTGACTTAGTAAGCTGATTTTAAGATCTTAGATTTGACTTTTTTGCAAGGGTTTGAAAATATTTGCAAAACTATCAAAATCTCAAATCTATGAAAATACAAAGATTTTTTTAAAAACTTAGCGAACTAAAGGTTTCTAACTGGTCGAGATCTATGGAGCTCTTAAGAAAATTTTTAATTTGGATCACTTTTTGCAAAAAAATTTGGATTTTAAACAAAGAGTTAAGATTTGCAAATAGGTAGTGATTTCTTAAAATTTTAGCTATTTTCTTATTCTTCCTAGCAGATTTCAAAAACTTGCTGGTGTCTTTTAGACTGACATAACACTTACATAGATCTAGTTCGATCCCTAGCGGAGTCACAAAAAAATGTTGGTCTGAAAAATCTGTCGAGTGGACAAGATCTATGGATAGACATGCCAATAGTGTGCAAGGCATATCCCCTCTTTGAGACAACAAAGCGAAACTAGTTTATTGCTTATTCTACTAACAGGAATCTTATGTAAGTCTTACAGTATTCTGCCTTCAGGGGGGTTTGGGATCTCATCCTAGTAGAGTTAGTTTTGATATAAGAACAGAAAGGGATGAAGGAAGGAATAGAATAAAGGTGGATCTGAAGGGAGAAAAGAAATGAATTCCAAAGTAGAAAGGTCAAAGGGTTTATGTTTTGGGTTGGTAGTAAATAGAGCCAAACTTACTCACATAAACAAATAAAGTAATACTGATAAACAAAATGACAAAAGCATATGTGAATCCAAAAAAATAAGCATGTAGATCTAACTTAAGAAAGATCTTACACATAACACAGGAATTCAACACAAAGTCTCAATTTTTTGTATTAATAATTGTTTTGTTACAAGAAAGCTCAAAGTATTTCTCTCCTCACTCTATTTTTCATACAAATTTACTCACCCCTGAATACTACAAGTATCCAAGTATTTAAAGAAGGAGAAGGAGAAATAAGACAAAAAGGAGCCAACAACCATTTACAAAATATCTACAAAGTATCTAAAAGTCAAATGTTGACTTTGGGGCAATTTTGTGGATGACAACATCCCATGGTGCAACATGGATGATGTCATCATTTGTGCCAACATACTTTTAAATATTTTTACAAAAAATGGGATTAATCCCAGGAGTAAGGAGCCTATTCGTCATCATCCTTTGCCTTGAAAGGAGTGTCTTGCTTCTGCTTAGAGAGAGTTAATGTGAAATTGAGATCGATACTCCATGAACTTGCTTACCATCGCTTCAAGT
Organism: Taxus chinensis; assembly: GCA_019776745.2. Classification (NCBI taxonomy): domain Eukaryota; kingdom Viridiplantae; phylum Streptophyta; class Pinopsida; order Cupressales; family Taxaceae; genus Taxus; species Taxus chinensis. The sequence continues at coordinate 41,103,593 of CM034153.1, read as the reverse complement.
TGATCCTGAGTGAGACCCTTGGTGTGATCCCCGATGACTTTGCAAGTTTCCTGTTCATCTCTGAGTCTTTCCAAGAGTTTGAAATATTCATTTCCTGCCTCCATCAGGTATCCAATGAAGTCACAGCAGGCTAGAAGGTTGATGATAAATTCTATATCAAAAGTGGCTTCTGACGCTAAACCTTGTGACGTAATTTCCTTTAAAAGCTGAATAGTATCATCCACCTTCCTCAAGGTGTATGATGCACCAAGCACCCCTGGAGACATTCTTAAGATGGTCTACTCCATTTAATGCATTACATCTAGGGATTCCTCCTTGATTTTGTCTATCTTTTCCAATACAAATTCCATTTGGTCAACCCGATAGTCTAAAGCAACAAGGACTTTGTTGGGTGCTTGCGAGTGATCAAAAATGTTGAATTTCACTAAGTTATTGGTTGTGTAGTTGAGCATCTTCTGGAATGTTTCGTGTCGTAACCTAGCATGGTGCAAATCTTCAGAAGATATGTCCTACTATTTCATGGAGTTCCTTATTAGCTTGATCTATATTTTGATAAAGCTTTGAGAAATTTATAATCACTTCCTCACTATCTTTGAGGATCTACTCTCTCTAGACAGACACTGTTATACCTTTCTCACCGATCTTTGTGCATACTCATTTATCTTCTCATGACTAATAACTTTAGAAGGGTTGGTGATAGTCATAGAAGGGGCATTGCCCATCTGTTGCAGGGCTTGGAGAAGATACTTCTTTTTTCTCTTTTAATATTCTCTTCTCTTCCTTTGCTTCTTAAATATTTTTGTGAAAGGGCATCCACTACAGATAAGGCCTCTCCTTGCAGGATGTCTAATGATTTTCCCTTCGTGACTTGAGTCACTATAAAATTTGTAGGGGGTAGATCTTCTTTCTTCTTTGTGAGATCAGGGTATTCGATCTCCATAACCCTTTCACCTAAAGCGCTTTGAGAGAAGTGGGTTATATCTTTTTTCTTCTTAGGCCCTTTAGCCAGAATAACAGAGAAGTCCATAGGTGTAATAGGGACTTTCCTCTTATGATGGATCAGGTGTTTGGAGATCCATTTTGGACTTAAGGGAGTGAGACTAGAGAAAGAGGAGGAAACAAGGGTGGAAGAAGGAGCAACTGCAGTAAACACGGGGAAATGTATCGAGATACTTGGAGGTGGCATTGAGAAAGAAGCCAACAATCCAATGCTCATGGGGTTAGGAGTGACTACATGAGAGGAAACTGTGGAGGTGAAAGGGATCTATGAGATGAGGGAATAAATGTTGGGGGATAGATCAACAAGGAAAGAGAAAATGGAGGAAGAGGGCAGGGGGAACAGTAGAAGGGGGGGCGAGAAGACACAACCAAAGGGGTGGTTGGTTGAGTGACATGAGGAGGGGAAGGAGGAGTGAGAGGGGGAATGGTTGAGGACCTCACCAGTTGTAGCATGTGATGACATCCTGAGTGGATGTGTCCGTTAGAGCACTAGCTGCTTCTTCTCTTCTTGGGGACACTAAGTCCAGAACTTGCTCTCAGGCAGTGGAAGGAGGGCTTTCAAGAACTTCTTTCTGAGTAAGTGCTTTCCTCCCCTTCTATATCTTTTCACTTTCCTTTATGCAAGTGTTTTGGCCTTGTGGGTGCATCGCCTAAGGGAGACGTGGTGAAGTATACACCCAAGGTAGATGATACCATTTTTCTTGCACTAATGCTCAGTGTGTTACACAATGCCTTTGACCCTTTCCTCAATAGTCTAAGGGGCCTTGTTTCTACCAATTTTAGAAAACAGCCAATTTTCCCCATCTGTGACTAGATAAACCTGATCAAACTTCTTAATCAGTTACTTGGAATCCCTTTAGGACGATGGCCACACCATAATGAATGATCTCTGTCAGGGCCATGTGGGAGTGATCCTTTAGTTTGAGCTCGAACTTGTGATATAGATCAATGTGGATATTCTTCGATTTGAGGGACGTGAATTTGATCAATTTTTTCCCTTAGGAGGCAATCACGAGGATTAAAGTTTGGCCTCGTCGAGAAATTATGCTTCAAATTAAGCAATTCAAGCTCTGCAAACATCTCCCAGGGCTTTTCCCTTTGAAGTGCAGGTGTTCCTACCCACTGTGAGGGGGAATAGATTTCCACCCTTTTTTCTTTTAAAACAATTCTAATGGTATGTGATAAGCTGTCTAGATAGCTCTAACAGGATCAGTTTGGGTCCCGCATACCTTGGCAAATTTTGTGGGCTCTCTAAAGAATTTAGCATCTCTGAGATAGGTGAAAGTGGGGAATTACGTGAATAATACTCCCCACTTCTCTTTGGTGGTGACCACACTTTTGGTTGTCTGACCATGAGTCATGTTGGGCCTCAAGAGGTAGACGCCGCCATAGAAGAAGGCATTGTTGACTTTACTTAAATTAGGCGATGTTGTTCTCCGGTTTAATTCTGGATAGTACTCGTATATTTTGACCTGGTGCCATGCCCCATACCGATTCAATGATGAGTAGTTCCTCTCTAAGGCAACATCATATGCCACATAGGAGTTCATATAGAACCTCCCAATTGTTGAAAGTTGTTAAATATGCTCCGAGATCGTGCTGTTGATAATCTCTCCGCCATTCAAAACGTATGATTAGGAACATTTTTGCTTATGGTTTATAAATACCTAAGCATCCACTTATGAAAGTAATGGGCATCGGGGAGCCCAAACACCCTACTCTAGGAAGGTGATGGTGTCACTCAACTCCTCTGAAAAGTCACTATGATGAATGAATTGTGGCCACCTGCTTGTCATCTTCTTGCTCTTGAGGTACACCTCATTCATCAGTTACATATATTTGTCTTTGTTTTGCTCCATGTCTTCATGCAGTCCTCTTGGCTTACCACTATGAAATATCAGGTGGTGAGGGATACCCAGCATGATCACAAAATTCCAGGCCATGTGGTTGATTATTACCTTTCCCTTCTCATTTTTTACAGCATCTTGTGTCCTTATTGTAATAAACGGCCTATCAACATCATGAATTCATTGTTGATTGCACTCACGGGGATCCCTGCAGCAAAGTATAGACCACTGCTAACCAATTTATCCATCCATGGGCTTCCTGTGACCTTCTTGGTCCTGGCCCAAAATTCCTCCATGTCAATATGCCTGAGATCTGAATCTCTGATATCCAGATCAGACTCTGCAAGGGATTCAGGCATCCTGACCCTTTAGTAATTATATTTCATTTCTTCTTGTATTAGCCTAGCTTTACCCTTGGACTTAGTTGGCTTCTTACTTGATGAAGACATGTGTTGATATTAGTTTAGTTGTTGATCTACAAGAAGTATCAGGGAATTCCATCGTAGAAGATCCATATTAGCTATTAATTCATCCATCAAAGCTTACAGAATGAAAAGTTAGCAATTTACGAGCCTTCTGGGTGCAAGGCGTAGCTCTACTACAGGCTACAATGTCTTAGAAAAGCAAGGCACAGTTTGGGAAAGTGTTGCATGGGAGAAAACAACGAGCCAAAAGGAGCGTAGGGCACGGGAAGGCTTCACACAACATTCAAATGTTGTTGTCAAGGGATGTGCACTCACGCCATTAGAAGTCCTTTTAAGTGGGTCATTCATAGATATGGTTGGTGTTGCAAGGTCCCAGGATGTGACCATTGGCGCAGATGTGGTAGATTTTTCATGAGAGTGAGGTGCTCCAAGTGCTTTAGTTTACGAAGCATGGGAAAGGTTTGCACAACATTGCAAATGTTGTCGTAGTTGCTTCGGCACCGGTGCTTGCATGCCTAGGGAAATTTTGTGACAATGTTTGTAAGGTGTGGAGAAGGCTTATACTGCATGTAGGGATAGTGTGCCTATGGCGCAACTATGTTTGATGTTACAAGGATGAATTTTGCGCCGAAGGAAAAATATAGTGGGTTAATTTTGCAAATAATTTATGATTTTCACTCTTTTGGCTCAAATTTTGATGTCTTGGGACGGAAAAATTAGGAAAGTAGGGAATAAGGGACAAATGAGTCTGCGTTGGTTTTTATGGCATAGAATCTTCCAGTTTTGTAGATCTGGAAGGAGGAGAAGGGGTCTTGGAGTTGAGTACTTGGGTTCATTTGTTTACTATCAATCCTAATCATCTAAAACTTTATAAAAAACCACAACAAATCCACAAAAAGGGCAAGGGCCACTTACCAGGAATATATATACAGCGATAAAGGTGATGATGTGGGGTCCAAAAATGTGACAAATAGCAACACGCGGGGTTGACAAGAATGCTGAAAAGTACAGAGGAATAACTTTTTTACATATTTTGAATTGTGAAAATGAGAGGTCAGATGCACCTATATATAGCAAAAAGTGCAATAAATGTGCCACCAACTTTTTCTATGGCGCACTTAGGAGAATATAGACACAAAGATATTTGTGCCATGGCGTAACTTTGGGAGTGCCGACACTGCATTTTCAGCGCCATAGCACACTTTAGAGAGGTGCAACATTTGGAATGTTGACAAGTTGGCACATGCGCCTTGGCACACCTTTGAGAGGTGCAACATTTGGAGGCACAACATTTAGAGGCACAACAGTTGGAGTGTTGACACTTAATAGAATGTGCCAAAGGAAAGGAGGGGCATAGTTTTGGTTGATGTTTCATAAATGAAAATTGCGCCCAACCCAAAAAGGTTGAAAAGATATTTCCTTAACAACTCCGTCCAAAGTTCTTACAACCTCTTCGAGATCAATAAGTTTTCTTGATTGAGGATTTTATGGATCAATCAATTTGATGCCCTCTCTTTTAGGAGGCTTACCAACTACTTTGATATTATTTTTGATCTACAAAGCCATGGTGAAGGCCTGCCTTAAAGTTTCTGGGTTTTTGTCCCTTAAATAATAGGCATCCTTTTTGTCGAAAGCATCAGAGTATTTTATGAAACAAGAAACATCACTTGGCCTTAGGATTATAGGTAGACTATTCAAGGTATTATTTAACCTAGTATTGAAGTCATGAAATGATTCATTAGGATTTTTTTTTAAATTTTCAAATTCATACAAAATAAACCTACATTCTGTCTTATCCCCATATTGTAATCTAAAATCATTTTTCATTTTTGTCCATGAATCTATTTAGTTGTCTGGAAAATACTTATACCAGTTTCGTGCATCCTCCTCAAGAGTATGAATAAACACTTTTATATACACATCCTCAGAATTCAATCTCAAAGTCTTCCATCATATTGACAAATAGTTTTAAACATTGATCGTTAGTGATAGCATTATTTCCTTTGAAATTTAGGAAATCTATTTCTGAACATCTTGTGGTGCTACATTTAGATATCCGTTTATACCTATGAAATCTATAGGTCCAAAAGTGTTGACAACAAATGCAGTTCTAGGTGGAGGTTGAGTCATATTGCCTTAAGGGGGTGATCTTACATGAGAAACATAATGATGAGGGACAAGGGGTATTTGGTACATAGGAGTATAATTTTCAAAATGAATGTCCTCTAAATACTCTATTTTGTGGAAAACCCTATCAACTTTGGAAAATACAGGGACAGACTGAGAAGCACACTTATCAGACACAAATGAATGCCCCTCTCTAGTTGGAGAATTCAATTCTATATAAAGATTACTTGATTCAGAATCACTTGAAGAAGAATGGTAATCCTTAACCGTAGGTTGATCATTTTCCAAAATGGATAACTCTTTTCTTGATTCCTGATCTCCAACTATTTTCCAGACTCTTTTTCCTTGTGAATTTGTCTTTCCCAGTTCTGGGAACAACTTTCTGATAGGATATTTAGTGAAGAAAGATCTTCTTCCTCTAGATTTACAAAGACTAGTAAAAAATTTCACTTAAGACAGGTTAATGCAATGGTATTTATCAAAATTTAAATCAATACAGAGTCGCCACTAAGGATTTTCACCTTAGTTGTGCAAATGCACTATAAATGACTTGTCAAATATCTTTCAACACTTAATTCATACAAAGAGTAGATATGATCTTCCTTTAACAATATTTATCACCGATGATATAAATTTATTGCAATAACCATTAGAAACTAGAAATATTACACATAAAAATTGTAAATTTACACAGTTATTACAAATCTCAACATAGGATGATGTTTAAATAATGTATTTACACTTAGATCAAGTAAGAAACATTATCAGGGACAAATATAAGAATGCCTTTGAAGATCCTTGGCAACGAAGCCATTCAGGTGTTGTTGCTCACACAAATAGGTCCCGGTGTTCAAATAATCCCCAAAAACGGCACCACAAAGGTGTTGTTTCCGCATAAATAGGTCTCGGTGTTAAAATAATCCCCGAAAATGATGCCATAAATCAGGTGTTAGGTATCCAAATTGATTCTCCCTTGGAAGCTGAGTAACATCAAAAATTTAACAAGATACTTAGAGACAGACAAATCATGGTATAAGTCATTTAGTAGTTGGGGAGGGGATTCAGCTGACTCTTTATCACTCAGGAGTTGGAGAAATGGATAACACCTTCATTAAGGATTTGATCCATCCTCACTACTTTAGGTCGTGCCTTTCAACCAATATTAGAGGACCCATTTTGTATCCTCTGTTGGTGAACGACATAAAGAGATCCTTCTTTGCATAATTTTTAGGGGAACCTTGAGAAAATATGATCAATACATGCCAAAATTTAACTCTCATGAGTTGTCACTTCTAAAGAATGGAGATATTTTCTAAAAAAGGTTTAGGTTACTAAAGACACTTAAAACATGCTTGCTTCTATATATTTTGGTAGTAGAATTTGTTCATTTTTTTATACACAACACAAACAGGGGTACTTCAGGTAGGATTCATGGTTATTTGAAATTTTTGGTGGGGAACTAAGGAGGATGAAGTTGATTTCACAAGATCTTTGAGAACCTTTACAACAATTGGAAAACTAACAGACACAATGTTTCAGAATAGCCAAAATATTCCTTCAACCAGAAGGTGTGCATCAATGGAGGCCCAAATATGCATGGTTTCACATAATATTTAAGAATTCAACATGAAGGATCAAGCAAAAGACTTAATTAAACATTAACAACCCCTGGTTCCTCATGCCTAAGATACACTCATATGACTTACAAACAATCTTTATCAACATAGTGGAAGTAAAATGATTTTAAATTGTTTATTTCATTACAGGATGAAGGCTATTTTCATACTGAAATTGAAAATTCCAACATACTAAAACATGGAAGATATCTTGTGTGATTCAGAGGGATTTTAACATAAGATTGCAATAGGAAGATCAAAACATTGGAAAACAATATGAAATAAAAGCAGACACAATTTTTCCCTAGATCAACACAAATTAATTCAAGATCTATTAGATTTATCAGCAGGGGAAAGTTTCTTGAACAATCTTAGAGCTTGTCAATGGTTTGTACACTTGTAACCATCTTGACATGATCAAATCTAAAACATAAGAGATTAATAGGTTTCTTAGATGATCTCTCAGGAAGATTGGCTTTCTCAAATTTTCTCGTAAAAATTAAACCCCCGACCATTTGCAAGAGTATCTTCATTGCATTTATATAATTCACTCGCTAACTCATCCCAAATTTTCCACCCAAAAATAAGAATATTTGAGGAATTCTTTTCTTGTTACAAGTTTGTCCCAGAAAGTGATGTTTAACAAATTTACACCAAAAGCTACCAAGTGGACGAATCATGAACTGATCACTTTTCTAAGACCCTTAACCATGATTGGGATGCCATGCCATAAATTTTTGATAGTCCTAATCTTTCTTTCATTTTGTCGTGTGAGAAATACCATTTTTAATCATTTCCAGGCAGATCCATATAGCTAGATCTGTCAAGCAATCTTTTCCACCCTCGAGAATACACCTTGAGAAATGATTTCCCTCACATGGATACCTGCATTCGTGCCTCTCAGAAATGAGTTTCCTCACATGGATTATACCACATACCTGTGCTGTGAGTCTGAGTCAGTCAAGTGAAAAGAGGAGCCAGTGGAAGCCTCCATGTGTTTCCTTAGCGCAACTACAAAGGTGAAGTCTAGAGGAAGGTTCCCAAACAAGCGCGGGCCTTCCACTTGTTCAGAACCCTAGAGAGTTGCATTTTTTACGGTTTCTAAAAATTCAGAGTATGGGAAGGCCCAACGGAAGCTTCCATGTGTTTTTTTGGTGTAAATTCAAAGTTAAATTTTAGAGGTGGGACCTCAAATGAGCGTAGGCTCTCCATGCGACCTGGGCCCAAGAAAGTTACCTTGGCCTTTGAAAAAAAATTAGTACAAAGAGGAGCTAGTGGAAGCCTCCACATGTCTCTTCTGCACAATTTTTATATGGTGCCAAAAAATGGAGACCTCAAACAAGTGTGGGCTCACCATGTGTCTCATCCTCGGAAAAGTTATTAAAAGATTTTAAGGACCAGTGGAAGGTGCCACATGCCTAGGGTCCGAGAAAGTCTCCTGAGCCATTGAAAAGTATAAGTATGGGTAGGGATAGTGGAATCCTCCACGTGTCTCATCAAATATTTTTTGTATAAAGCTCAAAAGAAGGACTCTCAAACAAGCGTGGGCCTTCCATATGTCTTGAAAAATTATAAGTATGGGAAGATTCAGTGGGAACCTCCACGTGTCCCTTCAGTGCTATTTCAAAAGTAAATTTGAGAGGTTTTTCCCCAAACAAGAGCGGGCCCTCCACATGTCCCAGGCCTTAGACACCTCCACTTGTCTCCTTAGCGCAGTTGTGAAGGAAGGACCTAGAGGCAGATCCTCAAATGGGTCCTGTCGACACTAAAATTTTCCTCCATAATTTCTGTTTCATTAATGTATGTATTAGGAATAAGATGTTGTTAAGTATAATTAGTAGTAGCGTCTGATAGAAGATAACGGCACCGTCAGTACGGTGTCGCCAATAATGTGGAGTACGGTAACAGTCAAAGTACAATAGGAATGTTGTAAAAAGTAAATATTTGTAGTGAGTGGTTGGTCCATGTTAAATTGTCAAAGTTTGGGTAATTAGAGAAGTAGGGTCTACATGATTAGGAATTAGAAATATTATATTGGTAATAAGGACAAGGAGTGAGGTCATAAATATTTTGTGTATTTTATTTGTAAAAATTCTAAAAATGTGGAACCCATGTAAAATGATAAGGTTTATCTTATCTTAACAGATAAGCTTACATGTACAGATAAGAGTTAAGGTATGGAATATGATTCGTCAGAGTGGATTTCTTATCCTATCTTAGAGATAGGATGGATAATCCTGGAAGTTCTATAAATAGAGAGGCCACCCCCCTCATTTAGCATAGAAAGAAGTAGTGAGAAATATTGTAGGAAGTGTGCAAAGGAAGCCATCAGTTAAAGGTGTGTTGAAGAAGCCATCGAGAGGTGTAATTGTAAAGTTTCTCCCATAGTCTTGTTGAAGTACCTCATGGGTGAGATTGTAACAATTTCATGTTAATATTATAATTTACTTTGATATTTCCTATTTTTCATCATTCCGTCTTATCATAGTCAATGGTATTCTTGTGTTCGGTTGTTGTTTTGTTTCCAGATTACATCCACCAAACTAAAGGCTGTGCATTAGTAAATAATCATAGCACGAGGAGTTCCCGGTGAAGAATTATCATAGTGCCGGATTGGTGATGACAGTCCAAGTCCTCCACATGGACAAGATTTGATTTTCAAGTAGGCCTAAGAGTCTCAAAATGCCCCGGTGACCCGCCTCTCCACTTCCTAACTTTTGATGTTGGCCCAACAGAGTTGCATATTATTTCATTACTTATCTCCCTCGTACAAAAAGAAAAATAAATTCAAAATTTTTTGGCGACCTGCCTCCTCGCTTGTAACTTGAAAAACTGCCACATGTCCTTTGGGGTCAAAGTAACACTTTTTCCTTGCCGCTTCATATTTTTTGAATAGCCAATCAGATACCATCGGGGCTGCGTGGCCAATTTGGTCATTTTTACAAATTTGACAAAAGTGACAAGTTTCACCAAAAAGACCCACCAAGCTGCATCCAATCAGAAAGGACCACATTTCCACGGATGATGGGACAAAGTTTGAGAGGGAAAATATGACTGTGGAAAAATAGAAGGATGGGGAGACCCCGAATTCACGCCCAAATTACAGATTCTTTATCATGGACAAAGAAATGGAAAACAATATCTGGACTCAACGTGATCCTTGACCATGGCAACCAAATGAAGGAAAAATATTTCATGCATCAATAAAGGGAGATAGAGAAAACTTCAAACCATGTAGACTGAGACGTTTTTTGAACAAACAGGGCGAGATTAAATTGAGCACCAACAAGCTCTATGACAAAATCTGTGTCATCTGGACCTAGATGCACTAGTTATGTCCTTTCAGGCCCGACCTCACCCCTACTTATCTTACCGATCTAGTAGATCAACACCATATATGTGGCTCTAGGGGCACATCCTGAGCCATCCCAAATTGCCTCGATAATTATTCACCCTAGATAACCTCAGTCACCCCTAGGAAATGATACCCTAACCACATGGTATGTCGTATGCACTACAACTCCAAACCATCCTCTACCCATCCAACATAGTCTATATAAGGTCTCCATATAATGGCATTAGGACCCATCTGATCTATCATCGATCTATATGCGGTCTTCCCCATCCTCCTATTATGAGTGCTCACCCACCTCGTTATGAACATATTAGGTCAAGCCCAATCGGAATGTGTCCTGCAAAGTGGCCTCAATATAGAAATATGCTCATACGTCCACATATGTAATAATATAGTGGCTCCTATCCCACCACCATGATCCTCCTACATAAATCTATACAGTTAACTATACAAATGGGCCAATACATACCATGCTCAATAATATATAGAAACATGCTCCTCGATGCTACAAAAAATATCATGCATCATGTACAAAATCCCCACTGCACCACCCTTCATTTCCATTTATGAAGCTATAATCACTAGAATAAATTTCTCCATCCACAGAACCCCAACTCTCATAATAATGACCAAACTAATATGTGTTTCGGCCAATACCTGTGTCCCTGTGAAATACTTCTATGCTACCCTCATCTGACTATGGGCATGCAATACGGACATGATGTGTACTCACTCTCCTACTATAGGAAACCAAAATATCCTATATATATCCTCTAGTGTCACTGTCATCTCACCTATCGATAACCAAAATATATAAGTATCCAAGCTCTATTACTTGCAAAAAGTTGTTGGAATAGGCATATTATGGGATATATCCCCCAATCTAGCAATGTGTTGTAGGATGACACGGTCTATTAAATCCCACTCAGCATCTAACAACCCCAAAGTAAGAAATGTACTCAAGTGATGACCCACATGAAAGTCTCTCAAGTGTTTATACCTCTGCACAACACAAAAAGAAAAAAAAATCTATCAGCACACCATACATATTGCAAAAATAAATCATCATAACATCAAATTAATCATAATACACACATTTCACAAAATAATGCCAAAACCTTACCTTGCGATGATAGAACCTAGGAGCAAGAAACTGATGTTTAGAAGCATGTAACTAGCACTAGGAACTGGGTGCTAGTGTCCCCAAGGACAGAAACTCCCTATCCACTTCAGTCCTTGTTAGAAATGCTAAAAAACTACAGAAATGCAATTTTCCCCAAAATTAATAAAAACAGAGACATTTGAATTTTTTTCTGAAAACAATCACACTTACCAGTTCATCGGTCGTTTGTCAAGCCACAACTTCTGCCACTCTCTCAAATCTCATGAAACTCACTTCTATAATGCATGACATACTCATAGATCAAATATCAATTTTCAACTCCTCTTGGTAAAAATGAAATTATTATTCACCTTTTCCCTATTACTATATATAGTAATTCCTATTTACCATATATTATAGTCGTTATTTGTAACCACTTTTACAACTACTCCACATTGCACAATTTCTATCATATCTTGAGCTTCTCCACTTTGTTTATCTCACCATTTGTGCCATACATATCATAATTTCCTTTAGCGTTGTACCATACAAATTTCAAACATCTCATTTTCAAATCTAGCACATATACTAATCAATATCCACTCATACTTTGACAATACTATCCCATACTATCAAAACATCTTATATGACTTTCTTTTGCCTTAGTTCTTATTTATCTACCCTTCACCCTTTCGTCAAAAGGGGGCATATAATTGGAATCATATTATAAACCCTCTCAGGATACAATATAATCAATCGACATTCCTAACACATTATTATTACACTTTTCTCTGATCTCATTCAAAAAAAGGTACAAAACTCCATATGATAGTCAATAATTTCTACTATTTCAAATTTATTCCCCTAAAAGACCTAATATGGGGGGAAAAGTAAAAAAATCCTCTTCATGAATAATCTCCTAAATACAATATTATTTCAAACAACCTTCTATCATTGAAATAAAATCAATCAATCGGTACAATAAGAACACTTAATATCTCTCTCATATGACCTAACTTGGGAGCTACATTATATTACTATCACTTCCACATGACCTAACTTGGAAGACATCCAACATTATTCAAATTGGTACACCCATTACTATAATGTTAGAAATAATCTAACACTTAATTCACCATAAGTGGATTAATGTGTAATTGTAATAAAGTAATCATTTAATTACTTTAGTTATCTTAGTTGTTAGTGTGTTGTTATCATCCCTCAGATTATGGAGGATGTTCTTTAGTTAGAATATTGTTGTCAGATGATTTCCTGTAGAAGTTTTTTAGGGGCAATATGCTATTACTGCATATTTTCTTTGTTTAGGAGATTTGTTCCATGTATTGTGGAAGAGATAGAAGTTTTCCAATATCTATAAATATTGCAGCTCTCTCTTTTGATTGTAATGCTTCATTTTATATTAATAAAAATCACAGCAAGCTCCGCCTTGTTTTTGTAATTTAATGCGGTTTGCAGATTTCATTTGGTACTAGAGCAGGTGAGTTAAAGCTGTAGATAATTGTTGAGGAAGTCTTAGAATATTTCAGGAAAGAGGACTAGAAGCCTAAGCTAGGAGGAGCCATAGATGCCCCCAACCTCTTCACAGCCCTTGCCCCTCCTCCACACACCCGACAACAATAGAAGCAACAAGAATAATAAAAAAAAACATTGGAAGAGCAATCACAGGACAGAACACCTGGACGCACCTCCCAAATCCATTATTGTTTTCAAGGTGACATTATTTCAATTGGGTTTTAATATTTGTTTTTCATACATTGTTGAAGAAAATATTACAAGTTGTAATTCATTTGAAAATTGTTTACATCATTGATAAAATATAATTGTTATAAAAAATTCAAAAAGGGTTTTTTTTTTTGTCTCTAAATTAGAGACCCCCGCATTATAATCTTCTAATTCTAGTGGGCCCCCAAATCTGGAGGCACTGCTATTATCAAGTCTTGTGTTTAGATCCAAAACAGGGCAGATTCGAGACATTCCACCAGGCATCGAGTAGAGTCTATGAGCAAATACGGAGCCATCATTCAGAACGTATAAGAATTCAACCCTGTCCATAGCAGATTGGAGCAATCGAGGGAGGAGCAGCCAGCTTGAACAGTCCAGCAGAGCACTCTGACCACCGTCCCAAAGTAAAAGACTATCGTTTGAAAGTTGCAGACCTGAACAGAGCCACACACAAACCACGTACACATTGGTTGGATTAGTTGGAGAGGTCATTAGTGAAGTAAAAAATAAAACCGTCCAACTGTGAACTCAACGCCATAGGGAGAGCACAAAAAACCAGGCAAAATCTGTGTTTTAAAGCTCAACTGAGATTGGCGTTGGCGGATTCTCCAAAGCATTAGTGAAAATAAGGTAAAAGGATAAGAAAAAACACCAAGTAATCCCTAAATCATTTTTTTTATATAAAAAAACTATTTCCTTTTTTGGATTTACTAAAAAAAATTAGGAGAGAAAAAAAATTCATTTTAGGAAAGGGGTCGAGAAATATCATAAAATCAAAAACTTGTATTTGTCATTACTTTCCGTCGGTACCTCGGATTGAGGTGCCATTTTTTTTTAAAGTATATATTTTTTTTAGCTCTACGCTTTGGTTCAGTCAAAGAGGCCAAAACCCCAAAACTAAATTTTTAAGGGAAAAGAGGCCAAAGTGGCCACAAATTTAAAAAATTGTGAAAATATTAATATTTCGTAAACAAGAAGGGGGGGGTGCAATTCTTTTTTATATTTACAAGACATTTGCAAAAATGGCTGATATTGCCAAAAAATCATTATAAAAGGCCAAAAAGGATCCCACACTCAATAACAATTAATTTTGCGGGGGGGGGGGTGTACTGATTTGAGGGGGGGATTTGTTTCGTGTTTGATTCTCTATCTCTCTTTTCTTTCGTGCACAATGGCTAACAATGCGCCCAAATTATTTTTTCCCGATTCACAAGTCCTACGAGGAGATAATTATGCTACATGGAAAATGAAAATTAAAAATCAACTTGAAATTGAGGACATAATTGGTGTAGTTGATGGCTCGATAACAAGACTAGAAAATGATATTGCTCAACAACGTGTGTTTGATTGTGCTAATCAAAAGGCAAAACTTATAATTTTTTTTGGCATAACTGATGATGTACACCCTCATATTCCTCAACCGACAACTGCAAAATAAGCATGGGATAAACTAGCAACTGTATATGAAGCTAATAACAAAAATGCTATTTTGTAATTACAAACACAACTCCATTGTCTCAAAATGAAGTCTAATGAGTCTATTGAAGGTTTTATAAAGCGTGTTGCTATATTGAGATCATCTCTCCAAGATTTGGAAGAAGATGTCACTGATGAATCTCTTGTCCCTATTGTATTGAGAGCTTTACCAACCTCATAGAAAATATTTGTCACAACTCTCAACATTATGGGTCCAACTACAAGTTTTGAAGAGTTAGTGAACATGTTACAACAGGAAGAGTCCATGAACAAACCTATAGAAGATGAGGAACAAGTCCTATCTTCATTCCATAAGGGAAAGAAACAGATTCATACAACTGGTAAGCAACACAAGCAACATTCTCAACAGAATAATTAAGGGAACACTTAACAAAAGTAGTGTCAGATTTGTGACAGAAAAGGACACGAATTAAAAGATTGTTGGTATAACACATTTCAGAAGGGTTCATCTAGTGGAAAGAAGCCAAGTTTTCAACAATCTAGTCAAGGTTATAAAAAAAACAAGGACAAAGGAAAAGCAACTAGAAAAAGAAAACACCGCAGCACGACAACATTGTTGAAGAGGAAGATAACTCACTAGATGAGGACTTCCTATTTGCTACACAATCAACTCAAGAAATCAATTCACCACAGGAAATTTGGTATGTTGACTTAGGATCAACAAGACATATGACTGGGAGAAATGATTGGTTCTTAGAGTTAACGAATACACCTAACAAAGACTTTGTTTCATTGGGTGATGATTCATTGTACAAAGTACAAGGAATTGGAAACATCTCCTTACCTCTTGGATCAAGAAAGTGCACAATAAGAGATGTTTTATATGTTCCTGGATTGACAAAGAATCTACTTTTAGTAAGTCAGCTTTTGGAGCACAACTTAAAAGTGGATTTTGATTATACAGATGGAAAGAAGATGTGTTTAAACAAAGTTAAGTCTAAAAACTCGAACATTGTTGTACAAGCTTCTGGTGTGGGTCTTATGTTTCAGTTGGATTTTGTTCAAACCAAAAATCAGGCCCTTGTAGCTAAGGATACATCATCGGCACAATTGTGGCATCAAAGATTTGGCCATGTAAATTTTGGCTATCTTGAAACACTTCGAAAAAATAACATGGTAAGAGGACTACCAAATTTCAAGAAGAATACAGATAAGTGTACATTTTTTTTGGCAAGAAAACAACATAGATCTTCTTTTCAGAAAAGTAGTGCATTCAGGGCCCATGGTAAACTTGATCCGGTGCATACCGATCTGTGCGGACCTATGAGACCTAGTCATTCAGGGTTTCAATATTTTATGCTCTTTATATATGATTACTCATGAAAAAATTGGGTATACCGCATTCACACCAAAGAAAAATCCTTTAAAACTTTCAAGAAATTCAAATTAGCTTGTGAAAATGCAACTGGTAAGAAAATAAAAACACTCCGCTCAGATTGAGGGGGTGAATACACCAGTAATGAGTTCAAAGATTTTTTGGAAACACATGGAATTCGTTAGCAAATGGCACCTCCATATACACCACAAAAAAATGGTGTAGTTGAGAGAAGAAATAGAACTATAATGGATATGGTAAGGTGTATGATTGATGATTCAGGCTTGAGTAAAACATATTGGGTAGAAGCAGTAAAAACAACAGTTTATCTGCTTAATAGAGTTCCCACTTCCACACTTGATGGAATAACATCACAGGAAGCTTTGTTAGGGGACAAACCATCTATAAAACACATTATATTTTTTGGATGCAAGGAAAGTATGCAAAATCCTAAGAAAAAGAGAACTAAACTTTATATGAAATCAAAACAACTTATATTCTTTGGATACAGTGATGAAGCCTTGGGATACATGTTAATGGATCCAAAAACAAGGAAAATTTTCACAAGTAGAGATGTTGAGTTTTTTGAAAATAAAGGAGCAAATGCTTGTTCCATAAACTCACAAAACAATCCTACTAATAAAATAGAAGATGTTCTTGATGAAGATATTGATGATAAGAATAATTCAACTCATCCATCTACAGGAACAACTAAACGTATGCCTAAGTGGTATACTAATCTAATTCAAGATGCTAAGTTGGATAGTGATCCTAACACATCCACTTCAGGACCAAGAACTCATAGTATGGCTCAAAATGAGGTAAAATTAGCCTTGATGAGTATATTAATTGAATCAAGTGAGCCCACTACAATTCAGGATGCCAAACAGTCAAAACCTTGGTCAGATGCTATGAATTCAAAATTCAATTCTTTGATGAAAAATTATACTTGGAAACTTTTAGATATTCCATCAGGAAAGAAGGCAATAGGTTGCAAATGGATATTTAAAACAAATTACAAATCAGATGGAAGCATTGATAAATACAAGGCAAGATTGGTAGCTAAGGGTTATGCACAAAAAGAAGGCATTGATTATGAAGAAACATTTGCACCAATAGCTAAGATCAAAAAAATCCGGATGATATTTTCTCTAGATACACAATTTGGTTGGAAAGTTCATAAGATGGATGTAAAAAGTGAATTTCTCAATGGGGATTTATAGGAAGAAGTCTACATGACTCAACCAGAAGGTTTTCTCATACCAGGTAAAGAAGGAAAAGTATGTAGAATCATAAAGTCAATATATGGTCTCAAACAGGCTCCTAGGGCATGGTACATAAAGATTGATGAGGATCTCATCAAACATGGATTCAAAAGAAGTCCATATGATCCTAATCTCTATCTCAAAAAGAAATGGGGGAGATAGTGATCATAGTAGTATATGTCGATGATCTAGTCATCAATGGAAGTTTAGTGAAGATGATTGAAACAACTAAGGAAGATCTAAATCTATCATTTGACATGACAGATCTCGAGCTTCTTCAGTATTGTCTTGGACTTGAAGTATGGAAAAAGGAAAATCACATCTTTGTTACTCAACTAAAATATGCCAAGACAATGCCCGAGAAATTTAGAATGATAGATAATATACCAATGGCTACACCTATGGAGACAAGGCTTCAATTGTCTCATACAAATCCATCAGAACAAGTAAATGTTACTCTTTATCGATAGTTTATTGGGAGTCTCATTTACATAACTTATTCTAGGCCAGATATCAGATATGCAGTCAGTTATCTTTCTCGATTTATGCAAGAACCAAGTGTTTGTCACTGGAAAACAGAAAAGATGGTACTGAGATACATCAGAGGAACCATGGAATTTTGCCTAGAATACAAGAAGAATGATAACTTATTCTTGACAGGATATACAGATTTAGATCATATAGGGAATGTTGATGATAGGAAGTCCACTTCAGGATTTTTGTTCTTTTTGGGATCTAGACCTATTTCATAGGGGAGCAAGAAACAAAATTCTATTTTAAGGTCTTCCACAGAAGAAAAATATCACACAGCAGGAGGAGCTTTCTGTGAAGTGATTTGGCTCAGATGGATACTTGAAGGATTGGGAATTCCACAGGATCATCCAACAATCCTACATGTAGACAATGAAGGAGTAATAAAACTTGTTTGGAATGTATTTTTTCATGAATGCACCAAACACATTGAGGTGCAGGTACATTTCATTCATGAACATGTTCAGAACAACAACATTCAGCTTCAACATTTCCCAATAGAACATCAGTGTGCAGATATCTTCACAAAATCTCTTGCACGTCCTAAATTTGAGGCATTCAGATTATTTCTCTCATGTTCACTTCAGAGTATGATGAATTGAGGGGGGGATGTTAGAAATAATCTAACACTTAATTCACCATAAGTGGATTAATGTGTAATTGTAATAAAGTAATTATTTAATTACTTTAGTTAGCTTAGTTGTTAGTGTGTTCTTATCATCCCTTAGATTGTGGAGGATGTTCTTTAGTTAGAATATTATTCTCGGATGATTTCATGTAGAAGTTTTTTAGGGGCAATAAGCTATTACTACATATTTTCTTTGTTTAGGAGATTTGTTCCAGGTATTGTGGAAGAGATAGAAGCTATCCAATATCTATAAATATTGCAGCTCTCTCTTATAATTGTAATGCTTCATTTTATATTAATAAAAATCATAGCAAGCTCTGCCTTGTTTTTGTACTTTAATCTGGTTTGCAGATTTCATATGAGTGGGGGAAATGAGACATCATTGACTTTCCTATATTTCTCCTATATGGGCTATTCAATTGGAATAATTTTTCAATCAGAACCAAATTTGGTCTATATTCGTCTGCAGCGGTTGGACCTTTTGGGGCTGTAGTCATGGATGAAGAGTAAAATTAGAACTCTCTCCCCAAAACTCTTCCTTTAGCGGAAAGAACCCAAAACCTCCCATTTTCAAACAAATTGGGTTAGTAAGTGATCATTCCCTACCTCTTCAATCTCCTTTGGAAACAATTCAAAATAACCAACATCTTCTAAATCATTTCAATTGTTTCTCCAATTTCTCCTTGTGAAGGTTTTCTATCTTCACTTATGCCACATGGGTCAAATAATTGATCCATGGCTCCCCATGATACAATTTTCTACATTCTACATGTACTTTACAACATGGCTTCTATGTAATATATATGGATATGTTCCTTACATCCTTTAAACAACTTGAATTTCATTCAAATATCATGAAGGGGGGTCAAATGTAAAAAAAACATTATGCACATATTACTATTTTACTATGTCGTTGGTATGTTTTTTATATGGATGGATCTCACATAAGAAAATTATTCACTGGTGACATAATCCTTTTTCCATCTACTTGCTTTGATTGTTTCTATTATGTTCTTCTCCTACATCTGTCATTTATGTACCCATTTTTTTGTAGGTCACAGGGATCTTAGTACATTGGTCTTTTCACCTCTATCATCATTTATCCCAAAACACCAGTGCCCACTCATGACACTAGCACCCAGGTGTTTCTATCCATTCTGGGTGCTTCTGACCTCTTTGATCTTTTTACACATTTTGACATTTTTGGTTGGCCTTTTTAGTTTTCTAATCCTTATCCCATGTTCATAGTTGGAATTTTGTGTCATTAGTGTCAAAATTCAAATAAGATATCCATCTATATACACAACACACACACACACACTATTAATTTGGATGGAAATTCTAAGGGGAAATCACATCTACATACTATCATTACCATCAAAGGGAGTGCATATTTGGGCTACATACACTGCATAGGAAGAGGAAGTGCTAAATTTCATAGAACACATTTAGCATATAATATATCTACAACCTAATATCTTAGTGTCATTTGCATGAGGGAAACCTAAGGACACTATTTCACACACAAGAAAAAAGAAATAAATGGGGTCTGGAATGTAGCACAACACTAGGTCATAAGTTCACTCTTTGAGTGTCTGTTGGGGTCAGTCTGACTTCACATTTTATATATTTAATTCAAATTTGATTTGTTTGTGAGTTTGTGAAGGTAGCTATGGTTTATTTTATAGGTTATAGGTACCTTTGACGACCAAAGAGTGAATATCATGCGATTAACAAGAATTAACAAGAAAACCCTAGTGACACAGATGAAAGAAAATACCACGTCTCTACACAGTCACAAGCCCCAGGACCAGTCATTAGCACCCAGGTGCCTCTATCCTATATCGGGTGCCCCTATCTGGATATTCTCATGAGCTCTATAATTCACAAGGAAAAATTACGACATTTTTATATCCTGCTCTACTTTACCCTACCCAAATCATTCCCATATCACACAGGAATCAATTAATCCATTTATATCTCCCCTTTACTTATAGTTTTACATTCCTTGAGTTCTTAATATATGTATTTTAATATATTTTATAATATCAGTTACCCTAAAATTAGATTAATCTAATTTTTATTAATTCAACAATATGCTTCCTCAAGAATCAAGTTTTGGATCTCAAGGTTGAAGATGGTCCTATTTGCAGGGTTTTTGATGATTATTAGCCTATGAGTATGTCATGAATCCATATGAGCCTTAAGGATCAAGGTGATAACAATATTTTGAAAGATGATAATATTTCTATACATTATGAAGTGTCTCATCCCATGGGGATCAATACAGTGTCAAAGGTGACCACAAGGAGAGAAGGCATAGTTATTGTCTATTGATAGGTTGATTATATTTTAGGTCAAATTTATGAGAAGAAGAGGTGGACTGTGTATTCCAATACTGATGGATAAGACTATGAACCTAAGAAAGATTAAAAATGCATCATTCAAGGTTGATCAAAGAAGAATGAAAGCATGTATCTCATACTGAGTTATTTGAAGTCTGTGTACAGTCTAAAGTTAATCCAAGTTCACTCAAGATGTAAAGGTATGTGTTCTTAAGTAAAATAAGGTGTTTCATCTTGTTTAAGGATTTTTCTACTATAAAATATTATGCCCTGTCAAGATCTTCAAGTGTGAGGCAAAGGAATTTTGAATTGTCTGTCTCTAAGCTCCTTGTTCATTTTTAGAGATGTTGGTATTGATAAAATTTTCTTGTTCCTGATTCAAATTAGTTAAATGGTAAAAAAGAAAATAAGAAAATATAATAATGAGAGGGTTTTAGGATACCTCTAGATAATATTATGATAGATATGGGTGCAAAATATCCTCCTCGTAGAGAGCTTGATTACCTACATTTTGTCATGTAAATGTGCAAAAGGGAAATCGAAAATGTCAAAGAATGAAAACTATACCCTTGTGTTAAAATTTTCAAGTCTATCACTACAAGACACTAGGATCTATCTAGTAATTCTGAATGAAATCTTGAATAATGTTATACCATTCTCACAGGTGATTTAGGAAAGTCCATTCATTCCCCTAGGTAATTTTAGGAGTTTATTTACAAAGCTATAGGTAGTTGTGGGAAGGTCTATCACTAGCCTTCCTAGAAATGGAGAAACCTCACAAAGTGTAGAAAAAGATCCTAAGTCCATGAAGAGGTGATCCAAAGGTCTTGGGACATCATGGAGATGATTAGGAATATTTTGGAAGGTCTCAGAGAATTTGGGATAGTTTCACTAGAATTAGGGTTCACAAGCCTAGTCAGTACACAGGACAAAAAAACCACTGAGATTTGTAAGATGCTCTCGAGAGCTCTGAATGGAGTTAGGAGTAAAACTAAAAATAGCTAGAAATATGATTACAATCCCTAAATTATGGTTAAATCATTATTTTACAATACTTTGGCGCATCTGATCTGCAGGCAAGTTTTCTTAGGTACAGGTGGAGAACCAAATCAAAATTCCCCTTTATAAGGTAAAAATAGATGAATCAAGACATGAGAACAAAACCATTGGATTAAAAAGGCCATTTCCAATTAGGATCATATAAAAAATTTCCAAAACAGTCCATCATGAGCTCAAGATATCATCATCACAAGTTGCCCTCTTGGAGTGTGTTCGGGACTTAGCCAAATTTTGAGAGGACACATGTCAGCTTCATGAGCCTGGTTGAATTTTATGTCCCTGAAGTCCCTAAGGTTAGGTACACAAAACATTGAAAAATGCGCCCAGTCCCCATGTGACCTTCAGACTTTACAGTTCAGCCCCTAGGTGCATTTTTGGAGCTCAAATTCCCTGCCGTCAGATCAAGCGCCACATGTCAGCTCTAGGAACCCAATGGAATTTTATGTCCCTCATATCCCCTAGGTTAGGGACAAAAGACATGGAAAAATGTTCCTATCCCTTATGGGGAGTCCTTTCATCACCCATGTGACCCACTTTTAGCCCCTCGGTGCTTTAAAGATGATTTTGGAGCACTCATTCCCTATCGTTGGATCGCCGCCATGTGTCGCCATCTTTCTCATCATGGAAATTTATTTCCATAACATCCCTGAGGTTAGGGACATCATAGGAAAAATAAATGTGCTCAACTCCAACTCAAAAATTTGAATTTTTTTCTAACTGTTAGTTGTTTCTTGCTACTTCTCATTACCAAAAGAAATTTTGCAGAGAACACGTCACTTCACCATTGAAAAATCTTGAACCAGATCCATCGCAGTAGGTTATCCTTTAATCCATGATGGAACATAGGTTTCATAACAATAATTCATCAATATAAGAAAAATAAATGGAGAACAGGGAAGAAGAACAGTAGAAATCCACATTGCCATAAAATGAAGATTTGAATATATCTTCCAAACCAGTGCATGGATTGAAAAACCATCTATTGCTGAGTTATTCTATCTTGAAGTCCATTATAAAATCATATTAAAACCTCCAATTTTTATCAAGGAATGCTCACAGTGAAGAAATTTCACTTCCAGCTCCATGAAGAACAAAGTTCAATTTCCTATCAAACCGGTCGTCAGATTGAAGTAAAATTTTGTGTGAAGCACCAAAAGCAAAAACTATCACAATAGAATTTATTCAACTGAAAATAGAAGAGAAAAATAGACCTGAAATTTGGAGTTCCATTAATGGTTTCCACGTCCAGAAGCACTGCCAAGTCCGAAATTTGAAAGTTTAAAATATCATGGACTATTAAGCGGGTGGGTCTATAATTTCAGAGAGGCGATATTGGGGGAAAAACCCATATCAAAAATATTTGTTCTGTGTCAATAAGACCTCCAAAATCCCACTTTATAAAAATATCAGGTCTTCTATATAGGAAACTTCTATTTCGAGAGATATATCCATAGAAGAACCTGTGAAGGAGATAGAAACATTAAAGATGTATTGTAGCTGAGAAATATTTATAAATGATGTTTTGATCCAATTTTGGCACTTGGTAAAAATAGTAAGTGGTCCCACAAGCACCTGTTGAAAATAGAAAATCAATTCAGAAGGCGGAGGGGATGCAAATAAAAAGGGTAATTCAAGCTACCATAATCATCCGAGGTCTAGTTAATTTGTGCACCTTGCTAAAATTAGTAAGTTGTCTTGGGGACACTTACTAAAAATAACATGGTTACTTAAAAAGGTGGATTTCCCAGAGAGATAACACTGGGAGTTAAAAATTCAATTTTACATCACCAATTGGAGCCCAGAAAGGGAAAATTCTCGACACTTGCTAGAAATAGTTACCTTTTCCAATCATAGTGGGTGTCAGGGAAGAGTGGAGTTCATATTCGTAAGGGAGAGAACTGTAAAATTGAAATTACTTTCATGGATCTCAAAAGTGTCTTTCAACACTCATGTGTGAGGTGGAATAAAAATTCGACACTATCATACTTCCTAAGAGAATGTCTCATCAGGATCATGTCCAAATCAACTAAACAGTGTGGTAATGTTGTAGGGCGTTAGGGTAGGATTTTTTCCAAAGTATTTTGTCTCTTCAGAGGATATCTTCATAAGTGAAACTTATGGTCGCCAGGGGTTCCATTTAATAGTGTTTATAAACACTTAGTTTATGGTGTCTCTAATTCATTTGGGAGTGGTCTCCCACTTACAGCCAAAGAAAGTTCCCACAGTGACCCATCCAAAGCATAAGAAACAAATTCACTGTGAAGGATTCAAAGGTGTCGGGGTTAATGTGATCGAGCTTTCAAGGATTCGACAACAATAGATTCTTCATCAGCATGATTTATCCTTATTTATTCCTTTCTCTCTCTCTTTCTTCCTCTCTCTTCAATGTTCTAATTTTGCATTGGGGTTACACTTGTTCATATGTCCTAATGTTCCTAATGTAATAAGTCACCTATATGTTATAAAAAGGGACTTAATATAATCCTAGGAAGTCAAATTTTTTTAAGTTGTTCAAGGACATGAAAATCCATTGGGGGGTAGAAAATAACTCACCCCTCATTCTATATATTGTAAATCCATTCCCATCTCAAGGGTTTAGTCATGAATTTTGTAATCTCAAGAGTGCATTCTACCTTGAGAGAACAAGGGAGATAGACAAATTCTTCTATTCGCCTCATTCTCAAATTTCCTCTATTTCCTACACTATGTACAATTTCTACTTAAACACCAATACAAGAAGAAATTTCTATCCTTTTTGATGACAAGAGTTTAGAAACTTTGAGTTCTCAATCTAATCTCATCTTGTTGGTGTTTGTAGTATTGTTTCTTCTTAATTTTAATGCATGTGATGTAATTTCCAGCTAGTGTAATGCAAGTCTCTTATTTCCTACTTGTAACATTAGTTTCGCTTGTCAAATATGCTCACCCCCTTTCCCGCTCTCCTAGAAAATTCTTCTCTTGTAGGTCTCTGCAAGCTTTGTTGCAAGGTTAGCGGAGTACCCCTGTTGGATCCCCAATTGAAAGACCACCATAGAAATACACCTTTTCACGTGCATGCATATATGGAATCTGCACTGATTAAGTAGAGGGACTTAGACTCCCAGATCATTGGCAAGAAATACACAAGTTTGTCCACCCAAAAAAAATTATTTCCAATAGTTTTTAGCACCCAACGTGGGTTAGATTTAGTATCATCTACACCCAAAATACAATCGCAAGATTTGAAAATTCAAAACTGCACCCAAAATACAATCACAATATTTGAAAATTCAAACAAATGAAATATTGAAAAAATAAAAAAAACAAAATTCATGAAAATCCATTGCTGAAGGCTACACTATTAATTCATGCACGTGATCTTTCATATGCCACAGTGTATTTTCATATTCCCACTTCAAGAATTTCAAAAATTTGACTGAAGGAAGATACACTAGGTTGAGCAGGTTGAGAGGTATTGTTGATTCTATCTTTGAGGCTTTGCAAAATCATCAAGAATGAATTAGAGATAATCCATATTTCTTCTCTCAAGCCTCATCTCCATTTGTATCTTCAAGTAGTTCACCTGGAAATCATATCCAAACTCTTCTTGATACTCCCCCTTCCAATTCTCCCATTTTCAACCACCATTGAACATTGAGTTCCCAAAAGAAGAAGAATTTGAAGAAGAATTTTCTGAAGTAAAAGATGAAGTGGAAAAAATGGTGGATGAATCAAAAAGACCTCAACCCATTGTTCCATGGGGAATAAATATAGGCTCATTCACTCTTGAAACACCTCTTCATGATCTACCAACAAGTTCTCACAAGAACTTTCCAAATTTTAAAGGCGACAAAACACAACATCTTGAAGAACACATCACTTCTTTCATGACATCATGTGGAATTCTTGGTGTGCAACATGAAGATGTTGCTATGAGAATGTTCGTGGAGTACCTCCAAGAAAAAGTAGCAGAATGGTTTTACCTCTTGCCTGCCCGGTCCATCATGGGTTGGAATGACATCAAGATGCCTTCGAAGAGAGATTTAAATCAACTAAAGACTGTCAGGACCTCTTGGTGCAATTGGCTCAAATTAAGAAAGGATAAAATGAAGCCATAAGAGAATTTGTAGCTCATTTCAAATGGTTCCTTTGCAATATACTTCAAGAGGATTCGCCATCTTAAAACAATGTCAAGAGATTCTTCATCAATTCTTAATTATCAGAAGTAGGATTTTTTCTGTGAAGATCCAAACCAAGGAAAATTTTTGAAACAAAAAAATTGGCCACTGAACTTGATGACGATATCATCCTATCTGGAAAGATCAAGAATCCCTCAAAGGGTAAATCTCAACATCTTGGAGATGAGAGAACCAATCCATCACTAAAAAATATGGCGAATGATATGTCATCATTTAAGAGGGAATTCTTTGAACGAGTATCTTCTCAGAGAAGAAACATAAACTAGATTGCAGGAGCACCCCAAATGATCACCTTGGAGGCCTCACCTATGAATGTAGATTCTAGGATTCAATAAAAGGAATAATAACTTGAACAAGAAAGTGAAGGTGTCAATTTCCTAGAGATTGATGAACTTGAGAATGATACACAAATCAGGTTTTGTGAGTATTCTGGAGGTGATGAAGAAGACGAATAAGATGCACCTGATTTTTCATGCTCGGTATTCACTCACTCTCAGTTTGAGAAATGAGAACCTTCCTCCACTGATGCAAAAAAAAAAAAAATTGATGATCCTCCTATGGTGATTCCACAAAACAAAATAATTAGTCAAGGATCACCACTTCCATCTTCCATGGAGTCTACATTTTTTAAGTCTGATCTTGTAGTAAGTAAGAAAACTCCCAAAATCCTCTTATGCCTCTTCCAATTCTAAATCTAAATCTGCTCCTATATATTATAGTACTTTGAAAGATCCTAGTGTACCTTTCAAAATTCCCACCATTATCCAAAAATCTACTCCTTCTCCTAAGCCTATTCAGGCTCCAAAATCAGTCCCTTCACCCCTCTTGTCTACATCTACTCCCTTTGACTTCATATACTATGTGAACAAATCCAAATTATAGATTACCGAAATTGAAATTTTACGGAATCAACCTAAACAATTTGAGAGGTTTGTTTAATACATCAAGAGTGGTTATTTAACACCCAATAATGCAGCTCCTCATTCCAAAGGCATGTTTCCAAACCCACCTACACCTCCCTCACAAAACATGATTTCTTTGAGTGTGTCAGAGAATGATAAAGTTGAACCTTTCTATGTCTCCCTTCTTGTTGGAGAATATGTATTGAACAACTACATAATAGATTTGGGTGCCTCAGATAATGCCATTCTTGTGAAGGTTTCCAAAGCTCTTAAACTCACCATGACTCCACCTAGTGGCTCTTGTTACTCTTTGGATTCAAAATAGGTCCCACTTGTAGGGAAAGTAAAAGATGTAAAGGTGGCTATTGCCATATTTCCAGAAAAGAAAGTTTTAGTGATGATTTTGGTAGCAGACGTCCCAACCTCATTTAGAATATTACTGAGTAGAAATTTCTATCGAGACTTGGGAGGAAAAATTTAGATGAATTGGTCATCCACAACCATACCAGTGAAGGGAGACATGGAGAGATTTCTTCCTGAGAAGAAGATGAGGTACACGGTACTAAAGTCCAGAAACCTAGAAGCTAACATCTTGTATCAAGGTAGTAGGTAGATGAATCACTTCATGAAAACCAAGGAGGAAGATGATATCCCCATCTTGATATTTACAAACATGTCGTCCTAGAGAGATTTGAACTTTGAAGAATCATTAAGGAGATTCAAGTTACAAGAGGGAAGCCTTGAATTTCTAAATGATGCAAATCATGAGGAAGAGGAGATGGTTCTTGATTATTTTTAAGAAGAAAAATCAACTTATATGATTATCCAAGAAGATGAGTTATTCTCATTGCGATTTGGGGATGAAGATGATCTCATTCAAGAAATATATGGAGAGACAAAATTAGTTTTTGATGATCCTATGAAAGGTTTGAAATAAATTTCTATACAAGAACTACTGAAAGCAATAGAATAAATTGAGGACCCGGAGCTCAGTCTTGAGCTCCTGACGCAAGCCACAAATCTGCAAAACAAGCATGAAGCTGATTTGGAAGCCTTAACCAATGTGAAGGTTAGCCATATTATGAAAAATCTAAATGAGTAATATGATGTCCCTCTCAATCCAATTGTTGGTGGATACAATGATTAAATTGAGGTTTTTTTTTTCATTTGAAGAGGAAGAATATTTCCTTGATGAAAAAATTAAAGAAAGAATTTTTTAGGCCTTTTAATTTGAATCTCCTCTGGAAAAAGGAGTGATAAATGGAACAATTCTTAAGATGATGAGGTAATCCCTCTAGATAGTTTCCTTGAGTTGAAAAATAAATATTCTTTAAAGGCATACAAAGAGGAGCTGGAGGAAATGAAGAAGCATAACTCCGTACAAGAAATATTGGATGCAGTAGAAGTTGTGGAAGACCTTGAGCTTATTCTTGATCACTTAACTCATGCCATGGACATACAAGACAAGTATGAGGTTGTGTCCAATCCTTCCATCAGTACTCAAGCACCTCAAAGTGGAGTAAAGTAAAAGGATAAGTATCACGTTTCTCATGGAATAGAGGTCAATAAGCATAGACCTAGGAAAGAAAACAATCTATAATCTTTAAGTAATTTGAATGAAAATCAGCCTTGGGGTAGTGATGAGATGCCTGATGGAGAATCAACTATATGGATAAACATGGAAGGAAATTATCACTATGAAACCAATTTAAAAGAACATGAAGGCAGTGGAATTTCCAAGCAAGGCCTCGAGCATCAAGAAGCTCACATGGACTCACTCCTACCAAGTACACAGACAATAATGAAAGCACCTAGATTTCATAATAAGCTGAGGAGAGGAGGCTACTTTCTGGAAACAGTCAATGGCTTCACAGAACATCATCATTCGGTGTTGCTTCTTTAGGGGTAAATTTTAAGAAATGAAAAGTGCCTCAGTGAAATCAAGATATCCCCCACCTTGTACCATAGGTGATTGTTAGGTGTGTTTCCCTTTCCATTGCATGTTTTTCCCTTCCTATTGTGTGTATCATTTCCTTTTTGTGTGCGTGTGTGTTTCCTTCTTCTCTCTCTCTCTCTTTTGTTGTAAGTTGTACATGACTCCACATGAGCCAATGGATAAGGAACTGGTCAATATGTTGTAAGTTCAGATATTGGGAGTTCTCATGCCATGTCTTCACTAGACTTAGTCCATGTCATGTCCCCAAGCTAGAGCCAACTATTGTCATGCAAATGTGCAATAGGGAAATCGACAATTTCCAAGCACGATAACTATACCCATGTGTTAAAATTTTCAAGTCTATCACTCCAAAACACCCCAAATCTATTTATTAATTCTAAATGACCTCTCAAATAATGTTATACCATTCCCCCTACATGATTTTAGGAGTTCATTTACAAATCTACTGATAGTTGTGCGAAGGGCTATCACTGGGATTCCTAGAGCTAGAGAAACCTCACAAAGCGGAGCAGAAGAGCCTAAGTGGATGCAGAGATGATCCAAAGTTCTTGGGACATCATGGAGATGATTTAGGAATATTTTGGAAGGTATCAGAGAAGCTGGGACTGTTTCACTTGAATTATGGTTCACAGGCCTAGTTAGTGCAGAGGTAAAAACAACCACTGAGCTTCAGAAGGTGATCTCGGGAGCTATGAATGGAGTTAGGAGTAAAAACAAATCTCTAGAAATAGGATTCAAATACCTAAATGATGGTTAAATCATATTTTTTACAAAACTTTAGTGCATTAGATCTGCAGGTAGTTTTTATTAGGCACAGGTGGAGTCCCAAATCATAATTCCACTTTCTAAGAAATCAAATGGATTAATCAAGACATTATACCCCAACCATTATATTTAAAATTCTATTTCTAGTAAGGATAATAATAAATGTTTCCAAAAAACTCCATCGCAAGCTCAAGATATCATCATCACAAGTTTCCCTCTTGAAGCGTGTTCGTGACTTAGCCAAATTTTGAGAGGAAATGTGTCAGATCCAAGCTCGTGGTGGGATTTTATTGCTGCAAAGTCCCTAAGGTCAGGTACACCAAAAATGGAAAAAATTTCCCAGCCCCCATCTGACATCTGGGACCCTCATGTGACCTTCATACTTGAAAATTCAGCCCCCACGTGAATTTTTGGAGCTCAAATTCCCTACCAT
Source organism: Taxus chinensis (assembly GCA_019776745.2). NCBI lineage: Eukaryota > Viridiplantae > Streptophyta > Pinopsida > Cupressales > Taxaceae > Taxus > Taxus chinensis. The sequence continues at coordinate 41,073,504 of CM034153.1, read as the reverse complement.
TGGATCAAGCACCACGTGTCAACTCTAGGACCACCATACAATTTGATGTCCCTCATGTCCCTGAGGTCAGGGACAACAGACATGGAAAAATGCACCCAACCCATATGGGGAGTTCTTTGGTCACCCATGTGACTCGCTTCCATCCCTTTGGTTCTTAAAAGATGATTTTGAATCACTCATTCCTTACCATCATATCATCACCACGTGTCACCTTCTTGCACATTGTGGAAATTGATTTCCCTCACATCCCTGAGGTTAGGGAAAAAAAAATTCCCAACTCCAACTCAAAAATTTGATTTGTTTTTCTAATTATTAGTTGTTTCTTGTTTCTTCTCACTGCCAGAAGAAAATTTACAGAGAACACCTCACTCCACCATTGACAAATATTGAACCAAATCCATCACAACATGTTATCCTTCACTCCATGATGGCACATAGGTATTAGAACAATAATTCATCGAGATAAGAAAAATAAATGGAGAACATAGAAGAAGAACAGTGGAAATCCCCATTACCATAAAATGAAGATTTTAAGATATCTTACAAACCAGTGCACGAATTGACAAACCATCTATTTTTGAGTTATTTTATCTTGAAGGAAATTAAAAACTCATATTCAAACCTTCAATTTCCTATCAAACCGATCATTGGATTGAAGTAAAATTTATTGTGAAGCACCAGAAGAAAAACCCTATCACAATCGAATTTATTTTGTTGCAAATGGAGGAGAAAACCATACCTGTAATTTTTAGGTCCATTAATGGTTGCCACATCTAGAAGCGTTGTCAGGTCTGAAATTTGAAAGTTTAAAATCTCCTGGACTATTAAGTGGGTGGGTATGTAATTTTAGAGAGGTGATATTGGGAAAAAACCCATATCAAAAGGCTTCATTATGTGTCAATCAGACCTCCAAAATCCAACTTTATAAAAATATCAGGTCTTCTATATAGGAAACTACTATTTCAAGAGAGCCATCAATAGAAGAGCCTATGAAGGAGACAGAAACATTGAAGATGCACTGCAGATGAGAACTCTTCAAAAATGTCATTTTGATCCAATTTTGGCACTTGATAAAAATAGTAAGTGGTCCCACAAACACCTATTAAAAATGAAAAATCAATCCAGAAGGTAGAGGGGATGCAGGAAGAAAGGGTAATTCAAGATACCATAATCATCTGAGGTCTAGCTAATTTGTGCACCTTGCTAAAAATAGTAAGTTGTCCTGAGGACACTTACTAAAAATAGCATGGTTACTCCAAAAGGTGGATTTATTAGAGAGAGCACACTGGGAGTTAAACATTCAAGTTGACATCACCAATTGGAGCCTAGAAAGGGAAAATTCTCGACACTTTCTAGAAATAGTTGCCTTTTCAAAATGGGTGTCAGGGAAGAGTAAAGTTCATATTCGCAAGGGTGAGAACTATATAAGTGAAATTACTTTCATGGATATCAACAATGTCTTTCTACACTTGTGTGTGAGGTGCAATCCATATTAAATGTCGTCATAATACCCAATAGTATGTCTCATCAAGATCATGTCCAAATCAACTAAACAATGTGGCAATGTCACGGGGCATCAAGGAAGGATTTTTTCCTAAGCATTTGGTCTCTTCAAAGGATATCTTCATAAGAAACACTTGTGGTCGCCAGGGGTTCCATTCAATAGTATTTATAAACACTTATTTTATGGTGTCTCTAACTCATTTAGGGGCGGTCTCTCACCTGCAGCCAAATAAATTTCTCACAGCGTTCCATCCATAGTATAAGAAAAACATTCACCATGAAGGATTCAAAGGTGTCAGGGTTAATCTGATAGAGCTTTTGACGAGCTGATAGGAGTAGATTATTCATCAACATGATTTATCCCCCTTTCTTCCTCTCTCTCTCTCTCTCTCTTCCTCTCTCTTCAATTTTCTAATTTTACATTGGGGTTGCACTTTTTCATATGTCCTAATGTTCCTAATTAATAAGTCGCCTTTATGTTATAAAAAGGGACTTAATATTCTCCTAGGAATTCGGAAAGTTTTAAGTTGCACAAGGACATATGAAAAGATATTGGGGGGGGTTAGACGATAAGTCACCTCTTATTCTATAAATTGTAAATACATTCCCCTCTCAAGGGGTTTTTCAATAATTTTGTAAGCTCAAGAGTGCATTCTACCTTGAGAGAACAAAAGAGATAGCCAAATTATTATATTTCCCTCATCCTCAAATCTCCTCTATTTCCTACACTATGTACAATTTCTACTCGAAAACCAATACAAGAAGGAGTTTCTATCCTTTTTGATGAGAATTTATTAGAAAATTTGAGTTCTCAATAGTATCTCATCTTTTTGTTGTTTTAAGTATTGTTTCCTTTTAATTTCAATGCATGTGATGTAATTTACAACTAGTGTAATGCAAGTCTCTAATTTCCTACTTATAATATTAGTTTCTCTTGTCTAATATTCTCACTCCCTTTCCCGCTCTCCTAGAAAATTATTTTGTTGTAGGTATCTGCAATATTTTCTGTAGGGTCAGTGGAAATTCCCTGTTGGATCCCTGGTTGAAAGGCCACAACATAAATCCACCATTTCACATGTATGCATATATGACAGCTACATTGATTAAGTAGAGAGACTTAGATTCCTAGAGTATTGGAAAGAAATCCACAAGTTTTTCCACTCGACAAAATTTCTCGCCAACACTACACAACAAAGGGAAACTCAAAAAGAAAATGATTAGTAGATGAGAAGGAGGTTTTTCTAACAATTTCAGTTCTAAGAAGTGAAAACATCCTAGGATGGATGTCAACCCACTTTGATTAAATAAAAATAAGATGATAATAGGTAAATGATAAAATGCAACAAAATTTGAACTGTAACAAAAAATCTAAAATGTGCTAGATAAGATAAAATACAACTTTGATAACAACAAATGATGAAAACTGAACTAAACCTGATCGAGTCGACAGAGACCCGAGACAACTAGGAATAGTTGACAATGACTTGTAGATATAAAGCGGTGATATGAGGCTTATTTGGGACCGATCTGATGCTGGGATATTCTAGAGGGTTTGGATTTGGTTAGGATATTAAGTATGTAATAAAATTGGTAGATCTGGTAAAAAAATTATGATTGCGATCTAGGTCGACGACAACTAGGATGGATCGATGACAATTGGGTATGATGAAGATGATATCTATAGTACTAAGTGTGCATGAAAACAAAATTAGAATATCTAAGATTTTTTGGAGTTGGGAAATAAATAACTGGCCTGATGGATGATAAGTAATAAGAAAAACGTGGATGGGCTTGATGATGACTATGCAGAGTCGATGGTGAATAGGAAGGGATCTAGGGTTTGATAGAGGAAAATGGATGGAAAAAATGAACTGCAGAGAGAGATTAATGGATTTTGATAAAAGGACAAAGCTCCAAGGTGACTGGTAAACCTGCAAGAGTGATGTATAATAATGAAGAGATGGAAATGGGGACACCATATAAGATCTAATTCTCCAATATCCTTAAGAGCGGTATGAAAGATCTCCAAAATTACTCCAAGGTTATAGAAGCAGCTACAAAGAAGCGCAAGAAATGAAACAAGATTTGCAAGAAAGATCGAAATATGAAAATTGCATCCTCAAGAGAGGAGGAGTATGGGCATATTTATAGGTTTGAAGGATACCCACATGGGTGGTCAGTGACCATCAAAAACCATTTATTTTTGTGTTGGATATTTTTAAAACTCAATCCAAAGGGCCTAAAAGGGGTAATATTAGGGTTTCGAGTGGTTAATGCGGGTTTGGGTTGATTTGGGATAATAAAAGGTTGTTAGGGGATAGTAATGCATTTCAATGAGGGTAGATGGGAGCCTAGGGATAATAAAAAGCATGCCTAGGGAGGATAAAAGGATCAATGGATGTGATTAGGAGTAATTAAGTTTGATTAATATAAAATAAAGATGGGAAAATGGGAATTAGATGAGATTTGGGAGAAAGTCAAAAAAGGAAAGGAGGTATGTATGTGCAAGATGGAGAAGGGGAGAGAATGAGGGATGAGGGACAAGGGATACAAAAATTTGGTTTCTACATTTTCCCCTTTTTATCGAGTGATCTATGTTAAGCAAACCGCAAGAAAAAAAAAAGAAGTGATGAGAGATGATTATTGATGTGCTCCCCCTTAAAATAGGGTTTGATGACATGAAGAGGAATCAATCACAAGTTTGAAAGAGATAGATGAGAAAAGGAAAAGAGGATAAAATAAAAGAAAATTATTAGATAAGATGCCCCATGTGGAGAGGGATAAAGATAGAAAATTAAAAACAAAAATATGACAGTGATTTTGGAGTCACTTTTGTATGGAACAAAGTACAAACTCAGTGGAGATTATGGAAATGTCCTACAGGATTGTGAGTCAGTGAGAATCAATGCAATATGGAGGGAGTTAAATGGGAATCTACTTGGATGGATGTGTAATCCATGGGACCAACAGGTTAAAGGAAGACATTAAAAGTATGTGCAAACAAATGTAAGGATGATCAGGGCGAAGGTCTAACAAGATGCAGGGGAAAATGTGGATGTGATATCCTTCATTTATGAGGAATAAGAAATATAAGTCCAGGTGGGATGAGGATAAAGGATGGTAATGATGGCCATGATGGTGGGCTTAGGATGGGCACATAGGGATAGCCGCATAGTGGGCTATTGGATGTGATGAATATACATAATGAGATAAGCCAAAAGGTAACCAACCGAGGCCAATGAGATGAATAAAAAAGGTGTTATGAGGAATATACAAGTCAAAAAGTTGAAGAAAATATAATTTTATGAAATATTTGAAGGGGATGAGAAAAAATAAGGTTGGGTCACTGGCAACTAGACCAGGATGACAATGACTTGGCTAAGGTTGACAACGACTGGTGGGTCACCGTCAAATAGGTCTACATGCCTATATAAGTGACGTGATCAACTGACTAAGCTCATTTTCACCACATAATTTTGAATATTGAGAGCTCGGAGAGGTATAAAGCTTAAAATTTTGTCAGAATGGATGTTAGTGGGGGAGGAAGGAAACTCTAGAGGTCACAAAGAGTGGTAAGTTTGAAAACCTATCTTATTTTTTAAATTTTTGTTGATTTTTTTAATTTTTTTTGAAAATTTGAAACTTTGAGGACCAAGAGCTGGTTTGTGGCTACTGAACTAGTCACCATCAATAGAGGGAAAATCGGCATCAACCAGAAGGGGTTTGACATCAACCAGGTAGGATGATGGGTAGATTAATAGATTTTATATGAAAATGATAAGTTTAGATGATTGGAATCTAATAAATGGTTGTTTGATAGGTTTTTAGAGGCTTGAGATTAGTTATAATAGAGAGATAGAGTCCCTGAGTTATTGGGGACGATGAGGGGAGATGTGATGAAGGCTCATTGGGATCACTTAGTTGTAGTGGGATTAAAATGTTTCCACCATTATCATAGGTTAGCAAGAGATACAAGGCTGATCATTTATTTGATTAATAGATGGGATCTTATGACCAAGAATTTCTAGTTCAGGACAAGTGAGATGATGATAACATTAGAGGATGTGTATCGTATACTGATACTAGCTATCTAGGCGGTGTAAATAGTGTTAGTTATAGAAGAGGTTAGGATGGTGGCATTGACATGCATGTTTGGATTGGATTCCCTAAAAATTGCATTCACTTAAGGGGATTTTCATATAGAGGCCCGATACCAACCAAAAATGTCAGGGAGTCGATTGATATGCTTGGTCATGATGGTGATTTATTTCTATGCATTACTAGATTCAGGTGGAGCCTAGTTTTCATGGGAATTAACATGAGTTATAACATACATATTTGAGCACATGATAGTGTTTGCCTTTAAATAAATGCTCCTGGAGTTGGTATACTATGATTTGTGGATGTATGTATCAGGGATGTGATCAGGTATGAATATAGGCTTTTTATTAAATTTCAATAGTTCTTGTATATGAATCAGAGGGAACCACATTGCACTTCTTGTCAGATTTTTTAGATGGCGAGCAGAGAAGGTGCATAGACACAGAGGTGAGTGCGGTGATGATTGGTATGTGGAGAGATTAGGGATCTTAGAGGTGGAGTATGTGAGATGGAGGCATTAAAGATATTTCCCTGCATGACCTAGGAAAAAAATATAACTGGCAATAATGAGGAGAGTGAGGTGAGTGCAGTGGAAGATACCAGAGATGATAGAGATTGTTCATTTTTCTTAGGTGATGGATAGTTTATTGTGGTGAAGATGGTGGTGGGAGAACCCATCAGATATATATGTGATGAGACAGAGAGGGACCTTCCCGATTCAGTGATGGTGAACCCATTTATGGAGGAGGGAGATCCATGGGATGATGATGATGTAGGAGTCATATAAGGGTATAAATATTGGTAAATAATATAGTAGGAAACCCATGTAGTTGAGGAGAGGGCACAAATAGGAGGAGAGGTGGATATTCCTATTTAGGGAGAGGTGGTAGAACCTATGAGAGGATAGGCGATGGTGTTGGATGGGGGAGAGAAGGTTTGGGAGATCAGCGCAACATTTGGATTCAGGGAGCATAAATTAGTGTGATGAAGCTGAGATGTTATTGTGCACCAGATGATGGACAAGCTCTTATGTTGGGAGGTTAGGGATCAACACTCAGAGTGTTTAATCTTCAATTCACTATGTAGTGGATGAACATTACATAGAGAGATTTAAATTAAATTAAAGATAGACATTTTTATGTATAGATTAGAGATAGAGCCTAGTAGAAGCCTATCATAGATGTATAAATCATTTGATGATTTATATATATGATGATATTTTTCATGTGGTACATGTATGTTGTTTTAAAAAAAATAGATGTGATGATTAAGATGCTTAGATTAATGCTTACACTTGTATGGATATTGATTTAAATGTTTATATGCGATGCGATGTGATATATAGATTGAATGTAGATGTGATGGATTAGATATGATAAAATGTAGATGACATGATGTGGATCAATGATATCGATGGCGTGGATTGGATTATAGATGATTATGTTATTGATTTATGGGATGTTGGATTGATGTGATGGAAAGATAGAAATGATATGATGAGCTAGATTAGATATATGTGGTAGGATGTGATGAGTAGGATAAAAATGATACAATGGTTTTAAAATGTTAGATAGGTAAAATATAAGAGGATGAAATGAGATTATATTAGATATGGAAAAAGTGGTGTGACTTTGATAAAAGTGACCAAAAGGTATGAAATACACTTTGTCATAATAAGGAGTGCATGAGGAAAAGATGCTTTTGGACTAGATTGGAGGTAATCATGGAAAAGAAATGAGAGAAATTGATGAAATTGCAACCAATAATAGGTGTTAACACATAGATAACTATAGTTATTTATACTTTAAGATCATAAGGAAAAATATGGGAGTTTTCTTATATACCTATTGTCGAGAGGAAAAACTATTTTTAGATGTAACTTGTATGGGAGAAAATATGTTCTCCTTAAGTGGTTTTCCTAGGTCCATTACCTAGGTTGAAGTAATATAGTGTAAACTAATCAATGTGGGAACTTTTTGACATATGAGAAAGATTATCTATACGAAAAATTTTATTAGGATGCTTGCTTTTAAATTTTTCTTTTTCTTTTGAGATTTTGAAATCCAATCAATGTGGGAAGACTTTTACTACCATGATATAATATAGTAGCCATACTTTGAGGGAGTGATCTACATTTACATTTTTACTTTTTGATTTTTTTAATTTTCACTTTTTTCGATGGAAGGATATATGATAGTTGTCCTTTAAGGGAGAAGTCTATTTTCTTTATACTAACAATTGTCCTTTAAGTGAGAAGTCTATTTTTGGATATGAGCATCTGATAATTTTGAATTTTTATGATAGAGCTAGGGATAGCCAAGTAGAACACTTTGGGAGGGGAGTTAAGATGTACAAGTGACACTTATTAACCCTTATCATGGTTCAAGTAGGTAGAATAAGAAGGAGACATAGGTAACAATTATGGGGTTCCCACACAGAAGGAGGAATTTTTCCATAAGGATATGTTATGGGTAGATCTATGGTGCCCATATTCAAGGTATTAGATAGGAAAGTGATGGTAGACCACATAATTCCAAATCATTATAATGGATATGGAAAGGATAGTGATGGAAGTAAGATCGTAGATATAAATAAGGTCACGTTGGTAAGTATGCTAACATAAGAAAGGCTACAAGTGCAAGGTTTGATATGTTTTGTTTCTATTTTACCATTGAGAGAGGATAAAGGATAGGATCCAATCCCATAATTATGAGTGATAATATAACAATCCATTTGGGATAAAACTTTTGATGCTGGCTCCTTTCAAGTGTAGTGTCATTCAAAATTAATTTTAAGACTAAGTCACTAATATTAAAGTCACATTATTTTAGATGTTTGTTGTAGGTGTTTTTTATTCTCTCTTGATATGATGATGTTGAAGAGTGATCAAGTGAAACTCATCTATAAATTAAAGTTATGCTAGATGTTCCTGAAAATATTCATCTTTAAAGACAAATTCATGAAGAGAAATGTGAAAAAGATAGGATTCTAACTTTGACAGGAAGAAAGACTTCAGATATATAGAAAAGAGAGAAATAAGTAACACTCGTAGAGGTGCAGATGCTAGTTCGATAAGCCTAAAGAGAAAAGGAGATGTGAAGATTCCAATTTTGACCTTCCTTATCGATAGTTTTGGAAAAGATATTATGAAAATTCGTGTTAGCGGCTTTGAGATGGCTATTATATTGAGGATAATAAGAAAAAGAAAAGCTAATTTTGATGTTGAAAGAGTCAAAAATCTTCTTAAGGTATTATTTTAAATAACTTACCATTTTCTGTGATGGTTTTATGAGGAACGTTGAAACAACAAATGATACGCTGGTAAACAAAGTTGACAATTTAGTTAGCTTTAGTGGAGGTGAGTAAAATGACTTACAACCATTTGGTGAAGTATTAAGTTATGGTGATGATAGAATGATTGAGTTGGGAATAACATGGATTTATGAGGCCAATGATTTTGAGTCCCCATTGTGAGAGATTCCATAGATCTTAAGCTAACTATAAGGCCTAGCTAGGAATGGAGATGAGATTGGAATGTTGCTGACATTTAACACACTTTTTAACACATTCACAATAGTATTTGTTGAGAGTGGGCTAGTAATAACCCATGCAAAGAATGCACTTGGAAACATCCAAACCACTAAAGTGACCACCATAGTTACCTTCATGGACTTCTCAGATAACAATTGTATATTAATGAGATTGTAGGCATTGTAGAAGAATTATGTCAAACCCATGTTTGTAGAGGAATCTTCCAAGGATAACTTATCAGTTAACGCATTGAAGAAATGACCTCATAATTTTTTTTTACATATGTAGGAAGGAATTTTAAATTGAGAAAACTATTCAAATATATAAGAGTACTAGATATCAGATCATTTAGTATCAACATGATTGACACAAGGAAGATCATGGACATGAGATGGATGATTGAGGTGATGAACAACGATAGAGAGTTTGGATTATTTGGTTGGCCATAAGAGGATAGATATGAGGGATGTCATAGTGTCTAAAAAAAAATTAGATAAATGAGAGAAAGATTGGATGGTACAATAATTGAAGGCTTGAACAATAAATTTGATGATGTCCTTATATTTTTAAAGGACTTGATTTTTTCATTGATAGGTTCCCTTGACTTATTTATTGATAAGATGAGAATCACTGTAGATGTCAACTATTTGGACATTGAGAATGATAATAGTTTTGAGACCTAGGATAAGGGCTTCATACTCGGCCATGTTTTTAGTACATTTTAAGTTAATAATATTAAGTGATGGGGATAGGAGTATCCTAAGGAGGAATGATGATAACACTGAAACCTACCCCTTTTTGGCACTTAGATTCGTAAAAGAAAAGTTTCATCCCAAGGTTATAAAATTCATGATCGATGGTATAGATGGATTCATTTGGAAATTTTTATGTGAGGAAGATGATTGTTAGGAAGAGGGGCTTCAAAGAGTTGATCAATGATGGATTAACCCTTGATTGATTTATGACAGATGAAATATAGGTCAAACTCAATCATGAGCATGATCCATCAAGTGATGTGGTTGTTATTATAAGGATTAGAGTGCATGGTTTTGAGAGGATGGAAGATAGTGATTACATAGGTTTTGTGAGTAAGAAGATAGTGAAAAAGTGTAGAGGTGGTGAAGAAGAGAGCACAACAAAACTTTTAAGATTCAGTGTAGTGAGTATCATAAATGTGAAGGTGTGACTGACATAATAGATGGATTTCTCCCTACCTTTATCATCGTGATATGCCAACATGGTTCCCAGAGAATGATTTAAGAAAGAGATGTAAAGATAGAAAGGCTCGCCATCACATGGAGGAGTGAGAAAATGTGGCAATAGAATATACTACTTGAGATCATTAAAGGCATTTTGGAAATCATCATCCCAATTAAAATCAATATCTATACAGATAAGGTGGTGAAAAGGATGACAACAATCATAGAGTTGTGAGATGAAACATAAAACTGATTAGATTCATCTATGAACACTACAATGTTTCTTGAGATTATAAGGAGGAGGCATATCAAGGATGGATTTGATTTTTGTGGGGTCAACTTCAATACCCCTAATAGATATGATGAAGCAAAGGATATTACCAGTTAAAACTCCAAAAACACACTTGACAGGAATGAGATAGAGGAAGAAGTAGATAAGACGTGTGAATAGGAGATCAAGGATGAAAATATGGTCATGTCGATGCTTTGATTTAACCAAGACATCATTGACATAATCCTCTACAATTTAATGGATAAGTTTATGGAATATGTAGCTCATAACATGCTGATAGGTGGCCCTTGCATTTTTTAAACTGGAGGGCATGCCACAATAACATAATTTCCCCCAAGGAGTGATGAAATAAGTCTTATGCTGGTATTCTAGTGTGATGAGGACCTGATTATAGATAGAAAAACCATCCATAAGAGAAATCATCTCATGGCTAACCATGATGTTGACAAGATGATCAATGTTAGGAAGGGGAAACTCTATTGGAACATAATGATTAAGTGGTCTTGCCAACCCTTAATGTATATGGGTTCATCACTAATATATAGGTTAATATTTAATAATATTTATATTTATATTTGTATTATTAAATATGCTAACCTAGGTATATACTATAGGTTAAATATTTAATATCATGAAATGATTATATTTCTAATATTAAATATTATAAACCTAAGTGTATGTGTCAACCATTTTAGGTTGAAAAGGTGGGTCGGGAGACATACCCGATTACCTTATATAAAAAGGACTTTAGGTCCTCATTTGATATATTCGGGAAATATATCAAAGGTGTACAAATCAAGTGATTTTGTTTTACCCTTGGTAAATAGGGTTTAAAATGAGGAGGTGATCTTACTGGATGTAAAATAAGTTCTCTAAAGTAAAAGGGTAGTTTCAAATTGGTTTTTACCCTATTGGGGTTTTCTACTATAAATATTGTGTCACTTGTGTTATTTATTTTATGTAAGTATTTCTTTATTTACTTATGTTATGATGTAATCTTTATTTAAATATTTATTATAACATTATATAATATGTAAGTTGATTAAATCTGTATTTATTAGAATCCTCAAATTCTAAAAAACTCATCCTTAGGATAAGCAAGATTTAAATCCTCAAAATCAGTACAAATACAAATCTTTCTATATGTTTTGACAATGGGTATGATGTTGGAAACCCATTACATATATTCAATAGGTATTGTAGACATCTAAAATGTTGACATGGTTAATTACGATTAACATTTCTTGCAAATATCCCAACATCACCCATATAATAATTAATCATAAGATTAATTATTAATCATCTAAATTAGTCTTCGCCTCCTAGCTGGAATATCCAGGATTTCATCATGGAATCTAAAAGCATTTGTCAAACCTTCAAAAATATCCAAATCAAGCATACATACCAGGAGGGAAATAAGGTTGCTAATGCATTGGCTAATCATGGCATAAATAATAATCTACATTATTTTGGATAATGTTAATCACATCCCTAAGAAGGTACAAAGTAGCATTAAAGTGGATATTTATGGGCACTCAAGTATGGAGTAAGGATAATGATAAATTGAAGTGGGATTTAGAGGGGATAAACGATAACACTTGCAAGAAATATCATGTAAGCTATGACCACATTAAATTTCATTACTCCCAAAAAGTGGGTGAAACTCTTAAAATCCGGGACAGGCAGAAAGATAACTGCATTTCAAACAACAGTTCAAACAAGGGTTTTGAGGACAAGATTTGTAGTAATTTTAGAGAGGAAAAAGTGGGAGGAGCCCCATGCCAATTAGAACCCAGCAGTGACATGAAATGGAAGAGCAACAAGGAGTTGTGGAACCTCCTCAAGAATAGCAGAATCATAAACTTCATTGATTGAATTTAGGGACACGATCATAGCATTTCGGTCCAGTTTGCTATGGATTGGAAAGATCAAAAAGTGGAGTATGGAGGACATAAAATCACTGTTAATGAAGAGCTAATTGCTAAACCTACAGGCCTGGAGATGGATGGATTTTGTTTCTTCAATAAGAGGATCGACAAAAATGCTGAGGAGAAGAAGTTTTCTCCCGATAATAAGGAGCTAGTTTTTGTTACTCTAGGATTGAGGGTAAGTTCTATCCCCTCACTCTTTGATGAAATCACCTGAATGATGGTCCGGTATATCTCTTTGGAAGGGAGATATGTTACAGTTCCTATTAAACACCTGGTGTTCCTAAACCATTTCTGTAGGAAAATCACTATCTGCTTCCCACATTATGTTTTGAACTCCCTCAAACACTCCATCTTGGATTTCCAGAAGCATTCCTAGGCTATTCCCCTGCATCAAGGCCTTATCCTTTTGCTACACAAGCTCTGTGTTTCTAAATACCCCAGTCTCCCATCATCCCCCAGCACCATTCCACTCTTTCTTACCACCACTACCCCCACCCCCATCCCTTCCACCACGACCAAGCCTAAAACAAAGAACCATAAGAAGCTCAAATTGAACACCCCTATTTTAGGCAGAGTTCTTCGCAGCAATCAGGATTTAGAATATGTCCAAAACTTATTGCACATCAACAGTGCAGGCCAAGAAGAGACATTACAAAAAGAGGGAAAAAGTACTTCCCAAAGGCTAGAAGCCTTGGAAAATGAAATGATGCAACTAAAAGAAGAAGTGCATCATTTGGCCAATTAAAAAGGAAAAATAAGCTAGATAAGGATACTGACTTTGACAATAAGCAAGTTGAGGACATCTACAAAAAACTAAACTCCTTGGACAATCACCTGGGGAGAGCAAAGGATCACCATGATCACAACATGGCAATTTTTAATGCTATCAATGATTTCCTTGAACAATATGTTCATAACATTTCTGTGCTTAGTGAGATCTCAGACACTCTTTGGGGAATGGATAAGCAAAGCAGTCAAACCATAGAAAAGCTGGATGTTAAGGACCCTACACACATGACAACGATGGCTATTTCCACCTCACTATAATATATTAAGTCCAAAATTAACATAGCTGCCAAGAAGTAAAGGAGGTCTTTGTTGCAGATGCTTCTTTTCATCATACTTTTTGCTGTTCTTTGGCTATTTTTTGGCTTCTTTGTTACAATGCACGCTCTATTTTGCTTTTATTTAGTAACTCTCATTCGGTTACTGTTGGTTTTAACACCTATTCTAGATTTTGATCCTTTTTTGTGGAACCTCTTCATGTTTTATCTGGATTTTAGGCCCTTTATGTAAATAGGGTATAGTCCCTTCAAAACTATTTACCAATAATAAAAAAAATTAATCCTAAGATTAATTATTATTATTAATCCATTTTATCATTTTTTTCTTCATTTTTTTAAATCATTTTATAATTAATCTCATTAATCCATTATTATACCCTTGTTGATATGGAAAAAACATTCTCATGTGGGTGAACACCGAGACTACCAGCCACCAACAACTCCAAATGGTAGAGGGCTTAGGACCTCAGATGCAGATGCAGATTCTGGATACGGGCGTAGAGAAAATAAATCTGTTAAGAAAGAAAATAGATCTGCAAGATGGAAATAGATAAGATTAGATGATGATATACGAAGAATACCTGACAAAGTAGATCCATGAAGTGTTAACTTCCTCAGTGGTTTTCAATTCCTGTGTTCATAATAAAATAACGAATATAAAATGATAAGAAGATATGCCTAAAACTATAAAAAAAATCTGCAATATGTTGAAGAACAATATAAATATGATACCGAACTAGTATCCTGACAGAACAACTGATTGTTCGCTAGGCAGGTGATATGAAACTGGTATAGCTTCGCCTCTAAATATTCCACAATATGATGTAAAATTTCATAGACAAATGAATTTAAGCTTCAAAATTTCTAGAATTTTCTCCTCTCCATTCAAAGAGGGGGAAAGAGTTCTATTTATAACTTGAATTCAAATTAAAATAAAGGATTACAAATAATAATAATTTGCAAAATAAATTTTGATTTTAAAGGACATGATGAAGAGGTGATTTGATGGTGGGGTTTATGATGTGATAAAAGGAAAAAATGTGATGTGGAGTAGGGACATGGTTAGGTGCAATAGTGAAGTCATGTGCTCACTTTACACTATTGATTTTTGGATTTATTGTCAGAGAGGGAGATTTTTGAATTATTGATTTTATGGGTGGGGTTCATATTTTTAATATTTTGAATAGACTAAATTTTTAGGTGGGAATTGATTTTTAGGTGAGAAGTGGTTTTGACTTAAGTGGGGAGCACGTGGGGTTATTGATTTATATATATACTTTTGAATTATTTAATTATTAAATAGAATGATATGACTTATTTAGAATAAATTATTTAACATAATATAGTTTTGGCATGTGATAAGATATTAATATACTTATAAGATTAATTAACTGAATGTGAATTATTGGTAGGAAACGAGACCTGAATAAGTGTTGAAGGAGATCGAAAACCCGAGATGATACTAGAATTTTGTGTCTACATTTGCCCCTTTTTGTTGAGTGGTTTGCGATAGCAGGCCATGAGACAAAAATAAAAAGGATTAGATTAAAGATGTGTCTGAGGATGGATGAAGACATGACCAAAGGCAGGATGCCTCAGGCAAAAAAAGGATCGCAATAAAAAGAAAGCATGATGGTGACTCCAATATCATATCGATAGAGGACAATTACGGTCTCAATGGAGACAGGTGACAACATTCTACAGACCATTGAGTGGGTGAAGACCACCGCGGTATGGATGTAAAACAAGATGACCAATGGGTCATAGGAAAATATTGAAATATGTGCAACTAAATGTGAAAGATGTGTGCAATCCTTTGTCTGTGAGGAATTATGTGGAAAATCACGTGTCTACAAGATGGACATGGATGAAAACAATGATGCCCTAGCATAGGACACAAGGTGAATTATATATGCCGACAATTACAACGATGAAAAAGGCGAACCATGATAAGGCACGAAGATGACATAATGGGAGATATGTGTAAATAAAATTCCTCATGGGGAAAAATCATAAATGTGCACATGATGAGAAGATAAGATAGAAAGATGGGATAAAATGACCTAAAGGTGTGATAAATATGATGATAATCAGGTTTCATGAGAAACATACATAAGTGTGAGTAAATTATAATGTAAAAGCAGTCCTACTTGTTTGATAAGTAGGATAAGAAGTCAAGATACTTTTGCGATAAAACAAAAGCAGAGAAAATATGCATGGAAGAGTTCAAGATTAGATAGATGTTGGCCTTTATGGTATCCTCCAAGACAAAAATGTCCTAGGAAGATGGGATGAAAGATGTGGATGATAGATGATAGAGATAAGAGAAAGTGGGACATGGTTGAAGTAGAAGGGGACATGGTGAAGGAGAGATGTCAAGTAGAGAAGGATGATTATAGAGGTGAGAAGATAGGAAAAAGCACAAAAGAGAGAGAATAGTATTCAGTAAGAGGGTAGTGGAAAAGTATAAGGGGGAAATAAATAGGTAAGGTACGAGGGACTTGAAGAAAAAGAAAATAGAGACAGTGAGCAGGAGGAGAAGAGAGGGAGGATGTTTAAACAAGAAGAAGATGAGATGAGGAGGAAAAAGAGATTAGAAGGAAATTTGAGTGTATAGAGATATATCGTAGTAAATAAGTACCAAGGATAATCAAGAGGAGAAATGGTGGAAGAAAGAAATGATGAAGGAAAAAGAAGAAGATAAGAAAATGATAGAAGAAGGTGTTTCGCGCGGAATGTCTCAGCGGTGAGGAATAGACTTGGTTCTATCCTTTCATTCCTTTGAGAAACAGATAAGGGTTAGGGCTAGGAGGAATACCTGTTGAATGTGGAGATGGTGTGCGCGTACCGTAGAGAAAGATCAGATCGACTGTGAAGAACTCCTTTTTGTCTTGGAAGGACTACCTGCAAGTAAGAATACAAGACCACTAGATTTTAATTAGACAATAAATGAGGGAGCTGCCTTAGGCCCAGGAAATATAAAACTTCCTTTTGAAGGTGGTCAGTTCCCCTTTTAATATGAATTAACACAAATGATAACAAGGAAATCTATTGCAAAATCATGATTTAGGTATCTCGTTACAAAGAAATAGAAACTAAACTATCAATAATAAAGCGTCACGTTGTTTGTTCAGTTACTGGTCGTGGATACATTCAGGTTGAGTTATAGGGATAAACTAGACTGGATCTGAGGTTGTTAGGTGACAAATAGGTGAGAAAAGGGTTTTGGGGTATAAGTCACAGTGACCGACGCCGGTCATTGGATAACCCACTACGGTTAAAGAACTGCCACCGGTGGGGGATAAAACGACACCGGTAGGGTCAGCAATCTAAGTGTTTCTGGATAGATGTTGGTTGCAAGGTGATCGTGGGGTTATTAAGATTGGTGGATGGCTGAGGGGAATAATAGGAGGACAGGGAAGGCTCAAAGTGTGATAAAATGGTCCTCTGGACAATACAAAAATGTAGGGATGAAGGTTAAGTGCAGGGTGCTGGTAGGTGGTAGATCTAGGAATGAGCTTATAATTACAATCAATCCACAGGCTCAAGAAATGGTGCTTAGAATCATACAAGACACTACTTACTCATTCCTGATGAAGATGCAGGTTCCAAGACTGTGACGACGAAGACAGGGCTCAAATAGGATGATCTGACAATCCAAGATGAGTAGTCTCCTCTTTTGATGCTTGGATGAGTGTCACTGGGGGCCTGGTTATTCCGTTGCAGTCTTGGGCTTGATGTCCTTGTCTGCAAAATATTCTCGTTTCTTCACTTGTCTCTGCTCAGCCAAGCAAAAATCCCGATCCTTTCAAGGATTTCTCCTCTTTTCTAATCAAATGAAAATCCAATCGATTGTTTTTGGTTGCAAAGTGGTCATTTATAGGGAACCGATGGCGGTTACGAAACCGACGGCGGTCGAGTAGGAACCGGTATCGGTCAGGTCAAAGTGGGCTATTTTTAATAAAATAGCCAACTTTCCCTCCTTTTCTCCTGAGGGATTAGTTGTGGGCTTGGTCAAGTCATTATGAGGTCAGTTTTGGGTGCGGGTGAGGAGTAATTAATCATAGGTGTGGATGTGGACCAAGTTATAGGTCTTAATTAGGTTAGTTTAGGGTTAAGACTCGGTCATGATGAGGTGGCAAAATGAGGGTGGCAGGTATGGCGATGTGGATTTATTAATTATAAGGTAATTAATAAATAATTGTGTAAGGTTTAGGTGATGAGGTTAGGTTGTGAAATGAGATGCGGGGCACAGGGGGTCATAAGACACAAATTGGGTGTCTACAGAAGGGATGA
Source organism: Taxus chinensis (assembly GCA_019776745.2). NCBI lineage: Eukaryota > Viridiplantae > Streptophyta > Pinopsida > Cupressales > Taxaceae > Taxus > Taxus chinensis. The sequence continues at coordinate 41,055,587 of CM034153.1, read as the reverse complement.
AAGGGAGATGAAGATCAAAATAGAGGGAGAGAAATAAGGGATCATGAAAGAGATGACAAAACTGAGAAAGAAAAGTTATGAAGTATAAGGTGATGAGGTTAGGTTGTGAAATGAGATGCGGGGCACAGGGGGTCATAAGACACAAATTGGGTGTCTACAGAAGGGATGAAAGGGAGATGAAGATCAAAATAGAGGGAGAGAAATAAGGGATCATGAAAGAGATGACAAAACTGAGAAAGAAAAGTTATGAAGAATACGAGAGAAGGATGATAGGAGAGATGAATGTATATAGTAATATGGAAAGATGAAGGAGATGAATAATTTAATGAAGATGGGGGAGGAGGTAGAATCGAAAATAGAAAGAAAGGCACCATATGGAGCTAAGAAGATAGGGGTGTTAGAGAAAGAAGCTCAGTAACGGGGAAAATGAAAATAAGAGGGAAAGAAGGAATGATAGAGCCAAAATAGGAAAGGAATTGAATATGAAACCGAACCTATGCAAATGCATGTGGATGGTGATATGGTTAAGAAGATGAGATAACACTGGTGAGTCAGGTTATCAATAGAGGAGTAAGACAAAATTGTGAGGAGAAGAGGAGATGAAGATGATACAAATGATATGAAATAAATCCAGTGGTAGAAAGGAGGAGAGGACAACAAAGAAAATGATGCAAAGGCAGTATGTGATGAAGATAGTAGAGATATTGAAAAAGGCAAAAGGAAGATGAAAAGGTAATACCAGTGGAAGGGTGTTAGGAGAAATCAACCGATAATGATTAGAGGGAAAAAAAAGAAAAAGGGAGGAAGAGAAAATGGAGGAGGTAAAAAAGAATGAATCGATATTAGTAGAATGGGAAGAAACGAGTTTTAGGAGAAGTCCATTGATAATTCTTAGCGTGAGAATGGAAGGTGACATAATGTTAGATGAACCATGATATTGACTATCTATATAGTAAGAGAGGGTATAAAGTAGTCAAGATGGATTTTAGAATGAGGGATGATGGAGATGACATTCGAGGAAGTCTGAGATATTTTGTATGAGGAAAAAGAAAAGAGAAGAGGATGTGTTTGTGGGGAATGAAGAAAAAAATACGGATGATGGGAAGATGAAGGAAAGAGGAAAGGCAAGGAGACAGGTCATTCTTAAGAGAGACTCTTAAGTAAGATCACCATGCCATATGAATGGTTAAGTAGGATCACCAAGCTGAAGAAGAAGAATGAGGAAAAGACTGGGTAATGTATACCAAGATTGAAAAGGAAGTGAAAGGAGATAATAACAAGGAAACAAAGGAGTGTGAAATGAGTGGATGGAGGAATATATGTAGTTTAGGATAAAGAGTGTAAGGGGAATTCTTAATTAGGGTGCCTATCTTGTACGAGTGATGATGTCAGAGTGTTAAGTAGAAGTTTAATGAGTAAAGATGTTGAAGGGAATGGAAAACAAAGAAGGAGTTTCTACAGCGGCAGGATCTTAAGAAAGAGATGCAATGTGATCAAGAAACCTGCATGGAATGGATGATTAAGTAGGATCGTTAAGCTAAAAGAATAATGAAAGGGAAAATGGAATGATAAAATAGATGGTAGTAAAAGGATATTAAGAGAAAAGCACAAAAATAATGGCTCGGGTGGATGACGCGTGAAGTATTGAACAAACAATGGAGAAGGAAAAAGTGGGTGAGAAGAGTAGTGGAGAATGAGATGAGGTGAATTTTAGGAGAAATTGGGTTGATAAAAGGGACTAGGAGGAAGGAATGGTCAATAGAAACAATCACGAATGAGACCTTGTCCTGAATGATAGGTCTACTTCAAGTAGGGTTTCTGTGCTACGTGAGGAATTACGTAGATGTGCCAAGCTGGGGGTGAAAGGTTTGAGATGGTGAAGAAGAGGATAATGAAAAATGGTTAGAGATGAGGATGTGCCAGATAATAAATGCTACCTGAGAGTTATCCTCAAGTAGAATTCACAAACTGCAGTAGAGGTCAAGTAGAATTCCTAAACCGAATAGTTCATTAAAAATATTGTTTGAAGATAATAATTGATTTCATGGATTTATGGATGATTTTGATAGGGGACATCTATAAGAGTAAACATATCGATACAAATTTTATGACATGAAATTTTATTTCTAAGGAGATAATTGTGATAAAAGATGACTTTGATTAAATGAATGCATCATAACCATAGCAAGGGTCAAGTAAGAAAGTTATGCTTTTAACCCGATAAGAAGTAGACAAGAAAGATATCACTCAAAACATTACACTTACAACCGATAGTAGGTATTAATATATAACTAATGAGATTTGGCTATATCACAAGACCAAGAAGAAGATATGGATGAAATATTCTCATAATCCTAATGTCGACATGACAAAGGAATTGGAGATGTATCTTGTACGTGGGAATAAGTTTCTCCAAAGATGGTACTTCTTAATTCTATGCCCCAACTTTGGGAATGGGAAGAATAGAATAAAAGAAAGCTGATCAATATGGGAAGCTTTCTGGGAATGCTTAATAAAAGGAAGGTTGATTAATGTGGAAAACCTTCCAAATGCCATAATAAAAGAGTATCCATCCTTCTAGGGTATGGTCTACTTTATACATAATATGGATGGTAAGAATAACATATATGATAGCCGTCCTTTGAGGGATCGGTTTATTTCTCTTGATTTTGATTTTGATTTGCATTTTTTTGTTGTTTTTTTTTATGCACAGCTATCCTTTGAGGGATCATTCTATTTTAATAATCTTGATCTTTCCTTTTATATACATGATTTTGAGCTTCACATGGGGAGAGCTAGGGATAGCTAGGTAGACCACCTAGGAGGGGAGAATGAATGTACAAGAGATACCCATAGACCCTCTACAGGATTACAATAAGAAAACGAGATGGTGATGGATGTAATGACCATGGGGTTCTCACCAAATGGGAGAACTTATCCATATTGAATATTCTACGAGTAGAGTCATGGTACTCATATTCAAGGTCATGACTGTTAGTGATGGTAGACCACATGATTCAAAATCATTACAATGATAGATGGAAGGGGATAGTGATGGAGGAATGGTCTAAAGATAAGACTATACTCATAAGTGTGTGTACTAACAATAGAATGGCCGTAAGTGCAATGCATTAAGAGGTTCAACCTCTGGTTTACCATCAGGAGAGGCTAAAAGATAAGCCCCAGACTCATACTTATGTGTGATAATATATGGTTCGATCCAGTTAGGAGAAAATTTTCCCCATTGACTTCTTTCTAAGGTAGTGACATTTTGATTTTCTTTCAGAACCAGGTCACCTATTTTAAAATCACTCTCATTGATGTGTTTATTATAAGCATGATGGATACGATCTTGATAGACATGATGGTGCTCAAGAGTGAGGAGATGGCGTTCATCTAATAATGCAAGTTGCATTAGCCATTCCTGACAATAATCTTCATCAGAAATGAAGTTGCGAAGAGACACACATAAAGATGGAATTTTGACCTTAAGAGGAAGGATGAACTCAAAGACATATACTAGAGAAAATGGAGTAGCTCCTGTGGAAGTGTGAATGCTCGTGCGATAGGCCCACAAAGAAAAGGGAAGTTGGAGATGCCAATTTCATCCTGCTTGATCAGTAGTTTTAGCCAAGATATTTCAAAGAGTATTATTAGTAGCCTCAGCTTGACTGTTAGCTTGAGGATAATACGGGGAAGAAAATCTAAGTTGGATTTTGAATGCATAGCTAATATTTTTAAGGTCTTTGTTTTTAAATGATTTTCCATTGTCCATAATAATTTTATGAGGAACGCCAAAGCGGTAAATGATATGTTGATATATAAAATTAATGATTGGGCCAGACTTAGTAGAGGTGAGTGGGATTGCCTCCACCCATTTAGTGAAGTATTCTATAGCAGTGATGATAGAATGATGTTTTTGTGATGAAAAAGGATTTATTAGACCAATAAGATAAAGGCCCCACTGTGAAAAGGGCCATAAATCTTTGGCAAGCTATAAATCCTAGCTAGGAATATGGATAAGGTTAGAGTATTGTTGATATCTTAGACATTTCTTGACATATTCAAAACAATCATGATTTAGAGAAGGTCGATAATAGCCAAGATGAAGAACACGTTTGGCAATAGATAATCCACTGAAATGTCCACCACAAATACCATCGTGAAATTCTTGGATAGTTGTAGAGGCTTCATGGGATTGAAGGTATCGGAGAAGGATACCCTCAAACTCACGCTTGTAAAGAATGCTGCCAAGGATTACATAACGAGTAGAACATTGGATAAAAGATCTTGTAGTGTTTTTAGAAAGATCAAGGGGAGTAATGGATTTGGATAAATAATAAAAAAAAAATTAATACCAGAGGTCTAACGAATTAGATTTGACTAGATGAATATGAGATATGTCACAGAATGGTTGTTTATGATGATGTATAATAACCGAAAGTTGGGATTCTTATGTTGTCCATGGGATAAGGGTCGTAGGGGAGGAAATTGTATCAGAAAAATGATTGGTAAAGTGTGGGATAGATTAAATAGTGTGAGAATAAAAGTACGTAAGAAGATGATAAATATCATGATATTGTTGTAAAATATCATTTTTACACTGAAATTCACTAGTGACCTATTTTATTATTAGTTCAAGATCACCAAAAATGTCAAGGATACGAATGCCTAGAAATATAGCAGTTTCTAGTCCTAGTATAAGGGCTTCATATTCTACCATATTGTTTGTACATTCAAAATCTAATTTGAAAGATAAGGGGATTGGGGAATCCCCAGGGGGAATGAGAACAACTCCTTCTCCTCTGCCTTGCTGGAATTTAGAACCATTAAAGAAAAGAATCATTTTAAGGAGATCATGACAAAATTGATTGATTAATTCATCTGGGAAATGATTAGAAGGAGTGTGTGTATTGGAAAGAGGGGCCTCGGCTAATTGATCTACAATTGCTTAACCCTTGATTTCCTTTTAAGGAATGAATTCCAAGTCGAGCTCAACCATAAGAAGGAGCCATTGAGTGATGCAATCATTATGATATGGTTTAGAATGAATCACTTTAAGGGGTTGAAAGTTAGTAACAATATAGGTTTTATGATTAAGAAGATTGTGTCAAAGTTTTGATGCAATGAAGAAAATAGTGCAACTCAATTTTTCCACTTCAGAGTATTATGTTTCACAATCATGGAGAGTATGAATGATATAATAAATGGCCTGCTCATGTCCCTGATTATCACAGTGTGCTAACATAGCTCCTAAGGCATGATCAGTTATAGAAACATATAAATATAAGGTCTCTCCTGCTGAGGTGTGAGTACTGTGGAGATAACAAATATCGCTTAATATCTTCAAAATACTTTTGGCAGTTTTGATCCCAATTAAAGGTTATGTCTTTTCGAAGAAGGTGATGAAAGGGCTGACAGTGATCAGAAAGTTGCGATATGAAGTGACAAATAGATTGAAGTTGATCTTAAAGACTACGAATTTTTTTGAGATTGGAAGGAGGAGGAATTTCAAGAATTTCTTTGATTCTTCCGGGGTCAACTTCAATGCCTCTGATAGAGATAATGAAGCCCAGGATTTTTCTAGTAAGAACTCCAAAAAACACTTCGCCGGATTGAGATAAAGGGAGAAACAAATGAGATGCTCGAAAAGTATCTCAAAAACTGAAAGATGGTCACATCTATGTTTATATTTTTCTAAGAGGTCATCAACATAGTCCTCTACGGTTTGATGTAAGAGGTCATGAAAGATATATGTCATGGCTCATTGATATGTAGCCCCAACAATTTTAAAACCAAAGGGCATGACATGATAACAAAAGGTACCCCATGGGGTGATAAAATATGTCTTGTGCTGATCTTTAGGTGTAATCAGAATCTGATTATAACCAGAAAAACCATCCATTAAAGAGAGCATCTCATACCCTACTGTAAGATCTACAAGCTGGTCAATACTTAGAAGAGGGAAATCATCTTTAGGACATATGAGGTTAAGATCTCGAAAATCAGTACATATACGTAGATTTCCACACGCTTTTGTGATAGGTAGGATGCTAGAAACCCATTGGGGATAATCAATGGGGATAATGAAGTTGGCGGATAGGAGACACTGCAATTCTTCTTTCACAAGAAGAGTAACTCGAGGATGCATTCGAAAAATCTTCTATCTGACTGGTTTGGCATTGGGGATAACAATGATGTTGTGAATAACGATGGAGGGATCAAGACCTGGAATGTCTGAATACGACCATGCAAATGCTTGGCTATGCTTGGTCAAAAATGAAGTGAAGGCTTCAAGCTCTTGAGGTGTCAAATACTAACCTATTTTGAGGGTGTGGTGCTCCTGAGGTGCTCTAATAGTAATGTTGATAGTGGATTCATTCAAGAGATTGGATTTTTCTGGTGGATGGATTTTCTGATCTTGAGAACCTTTAGCTCCCATGTAATAGAGAATGGAAGTGTCATCATCACATTGAAGAATTTCAATGATAGAGGAATATTCCTCTACCATTTTTGGATATTTAAGGGAAAATACCAGGTTTCATTTTTGGCTTGATAAGTCACTGGTCTGAGAAAGATGGTTGAAATAAAAAAAGAATTTAGAAGGAATAAGAACTGTATCACCTTGATCTGGATCTGTGAGATAATTGGATGGAGAAAAATCATTATATTAGCTAGAAGGATAGTTGGAAGGAGAAGAAATATGTTCTGAATCGATAGTATATTCAGATGGAGAAGAAATAGATGAATCAATATGAATGGGAGAAGATGCATATGTTCTAGGAGGGTGTATGGTGGGATCATCATATCCCAAACCAAATTTTTGACATGATTCTTGGGCTTGAGCAAAGATATTACCATGAGGGCCCTGTTCATAGCGTCCCAAACCAAACCCCTTCCATGCACAATGATAGAGGTATGTGTGAACGAAATATGGTTTACTAAGAAATCTGAAATCACCTCTATATCATTTGGCATGAAAACGATTTTCAATGTGAGAGGAAGGTTGATCAAGGCCGCCATATACTAAATTGGTTTTGAGGGAAGAAGGGCCAAATGAGACAATTTCCCCAACATTTGATTGATACATAGGGGCTTTATCAAGGTGACTGAGGTGATTAGGAGAAAGAAGGGTATTGAGAGTGAGGATTTTATATTCCCCTAAAGTAATATTTTATGTTATAGGATCAGGAGAATTTTTCTGAGGCAGGGTAGATGGAGGTATAGAAGAACTGGTGTATGCATCAGGAGAAAATTTTGGTTTTAGGAACAAGGACATAGTTAGGTCTATAGATCATGTGACATGTCCTGGAAGGGGGGATCTCAGCTGGAAGAGCATAATTATTTCGTTCATGTTCATATTTGATACAACGATGAAAAGTAGAAGGAATGCAATGCATAGCGTGGATCTAAGGATGTCCCAGTAAAAGATTGTATTGGAATTCTCCTTCAATGATGTAGAAAATTTCATGGAGGAGTTTATGGCTGACATGGAAAGGAAGAACAACCATTCCTAATCGGGGAGTGATAGCATTGTTAAAGTCACAAAGAATGGTAGGATATTTGGCAACAATGGTATTGAGGAATTTAAGCTAATTGAAGGTATAAGAAGAAATGATATTAATACTGGCACCATTTTCAATCATGGTTTGATGGATGCAGGTGTCATCTATATAGACTATGATGAATAATGGTAGATCATGTTCTCCTTTTGGTATCCTAGGAATTTCTAAACTTTCAAATGATATGGTAGTAGATGTTGCGAAGGAATGAGCTAAAGCCGTGAAAGGCTGGGGCTCATCGAAGGATACTGAGATCTGTTGCAAGACCTTTATGAGAGCTTGTTTATGATGTGGAGAAATTTGAATGAGATCGTAGAGTGACATTTTGATAGGTTTCTGGTGAAGTTGTTGAATAATGGTATGTTCAATGGAGGAAGGATTCGGGGTGGCCAAAATAGATACCTTTACTTTAGAAGAAGATGAAGGAATTGTTGCGGGATGATTGGTAAGAGCAGTGATGACAACCTTTGGCTGTGACGGAGGTACGGAGGCAGCAAGCTCCTTAGGAGGAGGGATAATGACATAAGTCTTAGGGGCAGATGGTGAGGTGAAGTCAGAGTTATATGGCTTTTTGCGGGTGGTTATCTGAAAAACATTGATTATAAGAGGAGGACGATCTTGAGGATCATCCTCTTTTGGTAAAATTTTGGTTGTATGGGTGTTTATATCTCTATTTGGTAGTGGAGTATTGATAGGATTTCTTAATGAAAAGGGTGATCAAGATGGTTGAACAGATGCATGTTGGGATGTGGAAGTTGATGGAGGAGATGGTAGAATTGGTCCTTTATCGTTAATGTTTTTATTGAAAAAATGGTACATGATGGATTAGAGATCTTTGCAATGTTCAGTGTCATATCTAGGGGCATGATGAAATGCATAAACAAGATTGGAATTAAACCAGGAAGGTCTTGGTGCATTTGGATCGAAAAATTTAATTGGTGGTAAAGTGATGGCTGAGGCCTGGAGTAGTTGGGTGAACCATAGTGGTATAATAACCTGGTGTTATCGACAGAGAACTATGGGAGGATGTATGGGAAGGTGGTGATGTAATAATGGCTTTGGATGTTGTTTTGGATTTGGAAAAGGTAGATGAATGTGCTTGATGCGGGATAGTAATGGAAGACATAGACGCCTTTGAATTTTTTTTAGGATATCGGTTGGAAAAAGGTGGTTGCATTGTTCTAGTGGTAGTATGTGTTATTGGTGAAGGGGAAGGTTCCTAAAATGGAAGAAGAGGATGAGAGGTGTGGTCCTAAAATAGAAGGAGATGATGTGATTTCTGAGGAACTTCTATCGGGAATAGTGAGGTCTACTTTTGGATGAGAATAAGAATGCTTGGGAAATGGGGGTCTAGGTCTTGTATATGAATGTGGATTATTAGAAGGAATGACAAGAATATCTACAGGAGGAACCAGAGATATTGAAGTGGATATTTATGGGGAATGTACCATAGTGTGAATGTATAATGGTATAGAAGAAATGGGACAATAATTTGAAATTAAGGAATGCTAGAATGTTTTCCAAAAATTATCGAGTAATGACATGGATGTGGAAGAGGGAGATGAGATAGGTGATTGTAAAATAGTAGATGTTGTAGGTGTTGGTAGAAGTGCAAAAAGTGGGATTGGAAGATAAGCTGAGGATGGAGATAACAGGTAGAGGTGGAATAATTTCTGATAAGGTGATTGGGTTTAATGGAGTAGATGTAATAGGTAATAATAAAAAAGTGATATTTACATCCGAGGAGAGGGCAGTAGGTGTTGAGAAATATTTGAGTATAGGAAAGGTTATTGACATGGGTATGGATGTAGCCAAGGTTAATACGGATATGAATTTTGGTGGGTTTGATTGATATAGATAATGTATCAAAGGGAACTAATATAATGGTTGATGAAGAAGGTAAACTTGTGGGGTGAAACTAGACTTTTATTGTTTGCATGGATAGTGTTTATGGTGTGGGTACTAGGGGTTTGAGGTATAGAAGTAGGGGCAGTCTGTTTTATTGATTTGGGTGTATGATTTGGAAATGGTTATTTAAAAATATCTAAAAATTGATTGGATGATGCATTCAGGTTATCCACTTGAAGTTCTCCTTGATCGATAAGCCTTTAGACAAAATCCTTGAACGTTCGACATTTTTCTAAGTCATTTCCTTAGACTTGATGATACTTGCAATAGTAATCATCTCAATACCACACATGTCATGGCCTAGATTCGTTAACAGGTGGGATAGGTGGTAATGTGATCAAGTGTGTTGTTATCAACTTGTCAAAGATGACACTGTATGATTCTCCTAAGCGAGTATAATTGGGCATTGGTCATGTGAATCATTTTTGAGTCACTGTAGATGTTGGGGTAGGAGATGGTCTAATAATGATGGCATTAATAGTTGTCTTGATTTATCATTTGATATGGATGGTCTAAAAAATTCAGTTTTTGGCTTATTGGTTTTCAATTTTAAATGCCCCTATTCCAAGGCACATGTCTCAAGCTTGCAAGCCATAGTAAAATCTTCTTTGAATGTGTGAAATGATTGGATTTGTAAGGTGGAAGAGATATGCTTGGTGCAAGAGCATGTGAAGATCTCGATGAGATCAGTTTGAGGTAGTGGAAAAGACAATTGATTTGTCATATTACGCCATCGTGCGATAAAATCTGTGATGGATTCATCTTCAAATTGGCAGATAGTGTACAAGTCATTAATGGTTATTTTACGTGTGATATTAATGGAAAAATGTTCAAGAAATAATTGTGTAATCTGGGAAAAAGAAAATATGGAGTACTGGGGAATATTATTATACCATTCCAATGCGGGGACAAGCCAAAGACATGGGGAAAGTACGAAGCATCAATTCTTGGTCGTGTGCAATGAGATAACATGTGTGCTTGAATGCTCTGAGATGTTGTTGGGGATCCTCCTTGCTGTTAAACTTGGTGAACTTTGGCAATTCCCAGTGTGGAGGATATGGTTTCATGGGCATAGATGGATGGATGGGTTCATTACATATTTTCTCATAAGAAAATGTGAGCTTGGACCCTAACGTAGCAGCCTCTAGGTTGACTAAACTGACCTATCAAGATTTACATGGGGTCATTGGGAAGTGTCTATTGAGTAATGAAAGGTGGTGGTTGGATTTGAGTAGGTGTGGGGATCTGAGGAATTTGGTATGGGTGAGTGTAAGTTATGTGTGATAGTTGAGGTGGTTGCTAATAGAATGTGTGTTGGTGAGAAACAGGCGCATGGTGTGATTGTTGAGATTGTGGAGGTTGTGGAAGTAATTGTTGAGTGGGGGATGTGAGTATATACGGGTTGATATCCTGAAAATGACACTATGTGTTACAAAGGTATGGTTGGAGGAAGTTGGGAAGTGAGGGTATAGACTTGTGATGTAGTAGGAATTTGCTGTCTGGATAAGGGATTTGAGACATGGGATGGTTGAATGGAGGGTACCAATGACCATAGGAGTTTTTTTGGTGGTGGTGATGGTAGTTACGATAGTCATGTTGACGTGAGGAAGATTAGGCAGAATGGGTGTAACTACCTAGGTGGTCTGGTGTGCCGATGGGTTGGTGGAGGATGATGCAAAATCACGTAAGGCTATAGATTGAGGAATTTCAACACCATTATTATAAGGATAGAATTGCTGAAGTGGTGGGCCATCTAGAGGGAGGTGTATATATCTTCTCAAAATATATTCTTGAAGGGCCACAGGGTTGACATCAAGAATCTGTCTGAATTCAGGGTCTCCAAGATGGAAGACTGAGATACCAATAGGCTCTGATCTAACAGAGGGTAGAGTGGCTGGACTAGATGGGATGGAATGTTGGTCTAATGTCATAGTGTGGGCGAAAGGTATTGAATGAGGAATATTAGTAAGAGGATGGGTGCATGTGAGTGAGATAGGATGAAATATGGATGATGAAGTTGTTGATGTAGTGATTGATTAGGATGAAGCACTGTGTGTGGTGAGATCGTGTTCCATCTTTTTAATAGTGGATCGAGTGATTACGGTCATAAAAAGAAAATTGTTGTTATATTAAAAAACAAGTCAGACAAATAGTTTTTTTTTGTTTTTAAATCAAGAATGTGTGTAAAATAAAACAACAGAAAGAGGACCTAGAAAAAGGTAAACTATGTTTGGTTTCAGGTAACTTATGATTAAAAAATATTTACCAAGCATGCATGGTGATCCAAACTTAGGTTGACCAAGAAATCAACAACCATTATAACCTTGTTCTACTTTGCACCATGGTCTAAGAATGAATAATGATTCCAAAATTAATGTTTTCTCAAGTCAAGTTATGTGGTCGGGGACTTGGTTTACCAAAGTAATTAATGATGCTTACAAATCATACAATGTCCCTTTTTACCTTAATCATGGTTTTATTAGACAACCCATGTATCTCAGGCTAGTTAGAGTTTAGCCAAAGACATTACCAACCAGTCAACCTTCATTCCAATTAATTATCCAAACCAAATATATCATAGTCCCTAATTGTTGATCTAGAAAAATTGTTCTCATGTGGGTAAACACCGAGACTTCCAGCCACCAGCAACTCTTAATGATAGAGGGCTTAGGACCTCAGATGCAGGTATGGATTCTAAGTACGGGTGCAGAGAAAATAGATCTGTAAAAAAAGGAAAATAGAATCTGTAAAATGGAAACAGATAAGATTAGATAATGATATACGGGGACTTCCTGACAAAGCAGATCTGAGAAGCGTTAACTTCCTCGGTGGTTATCAATCCCCGTGTTCACAATAAAATAATGAATATCAAATGATAAGATGACATGCCATAAACTACAAAATCTGAAATATGTTGGAAAACAATATAAATATGATACCAAATTAGTATCTCGATAGAACAACCGATTGATCGTTACGCTGGTGATATGAAATTGGTAGAGCTCTGCTTCTAAATACTCCACAATATGATGCAAAATTTCATAGATAAATGAATTTAAGCTTTAGAATTTCTATAATTTTCTCCTCTCCCTTTAAAGGGGGAGAAAGAGTTCTAGTTATAACTTGAATTGAGATTAAAATAAAGGATTACAAATAATTATAATTTGCAAAATAAATTTTGATTAAGAGGACATGATGAAGAAGTTATTTGATGGTTGGGTTCATGATGTGAGAAAAGAAAAGATGTGATGTGGAGTAGGGACATGGTTAGGTATAATAGTGAAGTCATGTGCTCACTTTTACACTACTGATTTTTAGATTTTTTGTCGGAGAGGGATATTTTTGAATTATTAATTTTATGGGTGGGGTTCATATTTTAATAATTTGAAGAGATTGAATTTTTAGGTGGGAATTGATTTTTAGGTGAGAAGTGATTTTGACTTAAGTGGGGAACATGTGGAGTTATTGATTTATATATATATTTTTGAATTATTTAATTATTAAATAGAATGATAAGACTTATTTAACATAATATAGTTTTGGCGTGTGATGAGATATTAATATAGTTATAAGATTAATTAACTAAATGTGAATTGTTGGTAGGAAACGAGACCTGAATAAGCATGTTGAAGGAGATCAAAAACCCGGGATGATACCAAAATTTGGTGTCTACAACCCTATTATCCTATTTTAATTCTTCATTAACATTTCCTAGGAATTTAATATTCCTACATCTCACATACCACCTATCCTACACATCCCTACACCTAACCTTTCTATGTAACCTCATTCTAATCATCATTTATTAACCTAATCTAATTCTAATCCTAATCACATCCTCACACCTCTAAATCTAGATGTTTCTATTTCTAGAAGCCTCTCTAAACTTCCCTCCATTTAAAAATTCAAAGCAATATTCCACTCTCCATGGAGACTTCTCTCAAATAATAAATTCTCCATTCTTCTCATGCATATTCCACCCTTAATCTCAATCCAACTTGGTTTAATCCTATCTAGTTAATCCTCCACCCATTAACTAAAAAATGATATCTCCTCCTCCATGAGAGATAGGTTGAAGAATCTTGTAAATCCATAACACCACCAATTTTATCTTCTTCAATCACTTAATCAATCCATTCCTCCAATCCATCTATCAACCATCTAATTGATCTTCATCACGGAATTATAAATTTACAAGGAGAGGTGTCTCTCGTTGTTTCACTATTTTCTTTACTTTATTGAGATGAAATAGATAAGGGTAAGGGATGAGGAGGAATACCTATTTATGATGGGTGGTTGATGGTTGTTACGTGCGTTATGACTTCTCGATCCAATTCAGATTGTGAGAGCTTCCTTTTGGCTGGGAGGAACTACCTGAAATAGAAAACAAGACCATAAAATAATAGTTAAATAATATATGATAGTGGACTACCTAGCGTATGCTAGATCCAGGAAGGGTGATACTCCTTAGATGGTTGTTAATCCACTGTTTAAAAAAATAATAATGTGAGAAATAAGAAAATTCCTACTTTAGTTGATATGATTTAGGTATCTCATTTAATCAAAATAAGCAAATCTAATATAACAAGCTAGGCTACAGTCAGATCTGAAGGGTTAGTAGGTATTAGGGTACTGGAACTGGTCAGGGTTAGGTTCTGGGTTGTTTAGGTTATTTGGTAAAAGGTTGTTTGGTTTTGTTATTAGCACAGGGTATGAAACACAGAGACTGATGTCAGTTAGGTATAACCAAAAAAGGTTTAAGGGAGATTGACATTGGCTATGGGTAATTGGCATCGATACAGTAGGGTAAAAATAGTTCAATGAAAACCTTATTGTAGAGTTTGGGTGAGGTTAGATGGAGCTAAAGAAGGGGATGGCGAGGTATGTGGGAATGCTAAGAACACTTAGAGAGGTGGAAGGGCCAGGATAGGTGATCTGATAAAAGGGTGGGTGAGGTTTTTGAGTTTTTCAGAAAGAAGGCTATGGAGGAATGGGGATGTTAATAGAAGAATGATAACAAAATTGATAATAACTCTATGAGAAGAATAAGAATGGAAATGATTAATGATAAAAAAACTTACTAATGTTGGGTGGTGTGATGATTGGTTGTTGCAATAGAGCTTGGTGTAATAGTGATTCTTCTCGAAATGTTACCGTGAGTGTAAAAATGCTTCTGGATTTGTCCTGGTGCTGGCTATGGATGTCTAAGTGCGTGAAAAGACTCTGGTTCTGCATGCATGCAACTCTCTCTTTTTCCTCTTGTTCTCAGAATCTGCCAACCCAAAAACAAGGTTGCTAAGGTGAAGAAATGGTAACTGACGATGGTTCAAGGTTGACCGACATCGATTTAGGGGTGATCAACACCAGTTAAGGTGGGATTCCCTAGGTTTACTAAAAATGGCAGATCTCCCTGATTTCTTGGGCTAGGTTGGTTTTATCTCGCGGATCAGAATGAAAGCTTCCCTTCTAATGAGTAGGAATGTGGTTAGAGAAATATTAGGCATGTGCTTTGAGGGTTAGACCAAATCTTAGCTCATTAAGGAAAGTGAGAGCAGTTCTTAGGTAATTATGGAAATATGCCAAGAATAGGTCTAGGGTGAGGTGGCTAGGTGAGGTGGAGGGATGAGGTGGAATTTTAGCTTAATCAAAATAATTAAGGAATGAATGTTGTGAGGATGGGTATTATTTTAATTAAGTTAATTAAATTAATATTAATGTGGGGTGAAAGGGGCCATGGTTAGGTGAATATGTTTGAGTTGGTTATTCGGTGGGGGCCAAGGGGAGTGTGACCCAATTTTGGTGTCTACATTTTGCCCCTTTTTGTTGCGTAGCTTGTATTGGTAAGAGATGCTAACAAAAATAGGATGTGGTTGTGTTGAGTGTAAGTGAAGGTGGTGTTGCCGCAAGCGTGGGTGAAGGTAACCCCTCTCAAACTAGGAACCAATGAGGTGAGAGAAGGAAGTGGCAAGTGGTTTGATAAAATGAGGAGGTGGGTAGTTTGAGAAAATAGTGTTAGGTGTGAGGAAGGTGATGGTCGAGGGTATGGTGATTGTAAGAGGTAGGGTGGGTGAGTAGGTAAAGCATTCAGATGTATGAACATGTTGTGAAATGCCATGAGATACAAGGGTTGCTCATCATAACAAATGTACATTAGCTAGGGTCATAAAGGCCATCCAAACAAGGGTTGTTGAGGTCCGGTATCCAAGGTAAAGGATATAGTCTGGGCACTCAACGATGTAAGATGCATGAATGCGTAGGTGTGGTTTTGGTACATCCAAAAGGTCAAAAGGTCAAGGTTTTTTTGGGTGAAGGTCACGACCATAGGCAAGGTAAGGATATTAGGTTGAGAAACATAGGTACCATCATCATGAGATGCAATGAATGAGGACATGGGAATATCCACATAATCAATGGTTAGGTAGGTAGGTGTGGGGAGGGTTGGTGGAGGTAAAAATGGGTAATGGGGTAAAGGTCAAATCAGGAAAATAAGAAAATGTGCCAGGGTCAAAGGTAGTGACAGTCGAACACACGTGCATGTATAAACTGCGGCATGGTACCAGGGTGAAGATCTTACAAACTCTACATCATCCAAGGTTGATAGGTCTATCAAAATAGGGTTCAAGTGAGTCTGGTATCCAAGGTATAGGATATGGTGCGGAAACATAACAGAGGTCAGGTGTAGGAACATTTAGGTATGTTTTGTACACCAAAGGTTGGGTCAGGATAAACAACATGACAATAGGCAAGGTAAGGTTCAGTAGGCAAAACAACATGGGTAATAGCTCCGCAAGGCATAGAGAGAACTTGGGTTCAAAGGTCATGAACAATGTTCCAAGTCAAGGAAGATAAGTCATAGTACGGGTAAGGCCGAGGGACAGGTAAAAAAATAGGTCCCTTAACGTAATTTAGGATGGGTGTAGGTAAGATGGGTAGGGAGGCAGGTGGTAATAAGGGTGAGTAAGGTTAAGAAGGTGGTGGGAAGGGTAAATTTTGGTCAGAAATGGGGAAAGGGTATTGACAGGAGTATAATAGGTAACCGAAACTGAGTCATGCTTAACTGATGATGGTCTAGGTAAACTGACCATGGTGTTCTAGGGCATAGGACTGATGTCAGTTTAGATACAACCAACCATGGTTTGCTAGGGAACAAGACTGAAGTGAGTCTATGTATAACCGACGCTGGTCAGGTTGGGGTATGGTTAAAAAATGAAATTTCTACTTTTTGTAGAATCATTTGCAATTATCCAAATAGGGGAAAATGATAGATTGCTGAATGAGTTGTTTTTTTTTGAGAAAAAGGTACAAGGGATGAGATCCGGCTAAGGTGGAGAGATTCGGTTGGTTAGAGGAGCTAGGTAGATGGGTCCACGAGATCGGGTGGAGTGAGGTGAGTGGTGGAGATATTGGAGGTAGATTATGGCATGGCGGAGGTTGGAGAGGGTTCAGGTGGGCCACCAGTGTAGCGACCAGTCGTACCACCACGCTGATGGCACCGAGATGAGGTAGGATTCTATCCAATCCTATATTTGTTATTGAAATAGGCTATTTAAATGGGGTTGGGTGAAAATTTGGGTGTAATTTTATTATTTGGAATGTATGGGTAAAGATGAAGGAAATGAGGGGTAGGAAGGTCCAATGTAGGTTAAATAGGATTGGGAATGAAGCTAGGATAGGTTTGGGTAGGATTCAGATCGGAGGATTAGGCTAGATTTTGAGAATTTTGGAAAAATGGGCAGGGGGGGGGGGTTGTACGTATTCGGCTCTACGACAGGGACCAACGTCAGTCAAGTGTTGGTCGACGTCGGTGGTATTTGGCCAACATCGGCCAAGTAGTAGGTGACCGATGCCGGTTGCACATGACCGATAATGGTCATTCTCTGACCGATGTTGGCTGGATTTTTGGGAAAATAGGGTAATAGAGAGAAAGGGTAAGAGGTAAGGATATGCCAGGAGATGAAAGGGTAGGTTTTATTAGAGGAAAATAGGGGAATAGGTATAAATGGCATGAATAGATTGGTCTAGTAAGGGGTAAGTGATAGGGTGGGTATAATAAGTAATAAGGATTGGGGAAAAGGTTTATTGGGTACAATACGTGTTTGGTATGGGAAGGTTTTGACAATAGCGTGCTTTGTTGGGTGTAGGTGAGGGACCAACTATGGATGCGAGATAGGGTACCACCCCTGCTTGTGGAGGTACGAGGGAGTGTGACAACCTGATGATTGGTGCCATATTGCAGAGGTTGGCTTGATTGGGGTCAGACGCTATCGGAACATAGTTCAGGAGTCGAGTTTGATGGTTTCCCTCATCGAAAGATAGGACTTAGTGACCAATACCTTCCATCTTCTGACGGGTGAGATCACAGTCACCTTAGAGGATGTGTACATGGTCATGTGGTTACTGATAATGGGTACACAAGTGTATTCTATCTCCTCAAGGGCATCTGAGGAGTTGATGATGACCATGTTCGGCTAGGGGCTAGCAGAGATGAGGTTCCATAGCACCAGTATGAGTTACAGAGATATGTACCAGGCCCATCCAGAAGAGATGAAGGCTAGTGGTGCTATTGATGGAGGCAGTTTGCTGCTTTGCATTGCTAGACGTGGAGGGTGGGAGATTCCCACGAGAATTAATGGGGGTTCTTCACGACATGATGGAGGATGGGACCCGTTTTGCATAGGCACCAACATTCTTGGTGTAGCTATACAAAGAGTTATGGGCCAATGGGAGACTACAAAGGTTCAGTCTATATTGCACATTTCTACTACACTGCTACTGGGCATGACGATCACATCATGTGTGTGCATCCAGGTGGTATGCCCCATCTAGATGAATTTGAGTTGGGATTGGTCTAAGTAGGCTATAGGCAATGGGTACATGCTATTGGAGAGTGCCGCACTGCCAAGGCTACACATGATGTAGCCTATTACAGGAATTTGCTAGAGGGTTTGTCTGGCATGGACATTATTTGGAGGCCCTATGTAGGTTTTCCATCATATGGATGAATGGCAGAGGAGCTACAGGAGCTACAATTACTCTGATGGATAGAGGAGTAACGTGTAGGAGAGCACAAGATGATACCTTTTGACAAGGTTAGATGATAGTTTGGGCTAATTCAGGATATGCCCCCACCCTTCCCATAGTATAGGAGGGAAAACGTGGAGAGGCCGCTGCCTCTACCACAATCGATAGTGCTGACAGGGTAGGAGGAGCAGGTGATAGACCGATGGATTGATGATGCCAAGGGGTGATGGAATAGGTACATACAGTGGTGGGATGCATTTATGAGAAGTACCGCAGAGGTTGGGGCATCCAGATTTAGCCACCATCACAGTGTAAAGGGACACCCTGCATGGGTCACGTGGCTAAGCTAATTACATAGTTAGAGGATAGTGTAGGAGAAGCTGATCAGGTTTAGAGGCACATGTTGCCACTTTGCAGGCACAATTGGCCACTCTAAAGGCCTAGGTAGTGCAGGGACATGCTATCACACAGGGTGGAGATGGGGATGGGGTACAGGTGGCCGCCTTATAGGTGAAAGTGACAGGTTTGTAGGTCCAGTTGGCCACTACACAGGCACAACCCTTCAGGCCCAAATATACAGGAAGGGGTGGGACATGGTCCCTCAGGATAGGCATCGGTACAGGGATAGGGTCCCTCTTTATAGGTACCAATGAGACAGGGTTCCGAGAGATAGGTATATGGGCCATGACCGATGTCACAACCACAAAACAATACCTATAAGTAGGTTGAGGGATGCCTTAGGTGAGGTGAGGTATTACTGGGATTAGCTGATGATTGTAGGGATAAATTTATATCCTATGGAGAGTATAGAGCACAACAGGCCTCGTGTGAGAGGACTAGGTCACACACCATAGTGTGGAGAGCATAGGGGGCCATTGAGCCCTAAGACAATGTCAGGGTGAGGCTTCATGTTCACGGAGACTAGCCCCAGGTGAGGTATCATCAGAGATCTAGCCAAGACTGATGGTGGGTGGTGAGATGTTAGCTGGATGCCGCATCATAGCAGCAACAGGAGGAGGAGGAAACATGTGAGACAAATATGGAGGATATCCAACAGGGTGATGTCTGATAGATGTATGTACCTCTTGTGTTATATAGTTATTTATTTTTGATATATACCAGCCTATGTGCCCAAGAGAGTGAGGATGTACATAAGAGTTTTTGTTATTTTTGATCATATACTGGATTGCGTGCTAAAGGGAGTGAGGATGTACATGAGAGTTTTTGTTATTTTTGATCATATACCGGCCTGCATGCCAAAGATGGTGAGGATGTACATGAGAGTTTTTGTTATTTTTGATCATATACCGGCCTGCATGTCGAAGAGAGTGAGGATGTACATGATATTTTTTGTTATTTTTATCATATACCGGCCTGCGTGCCAATGATGGCAAGGATGTACATGAGAGTTTTTATTATTTTTGATCATATGCTGGCCTGTGTGCCGAAGAGAGTGAGGATGTACATGAGAGCATGCTGAAGATGGTGAGGCTATATGTGAGAGTTTTTTGAGAGATTGTGATTGTTAGTTATATCCATGTACACATGTGTGTATACATAAACTTTATGATTTATATGTGATGGTACTTATATCATGAATGGGGTATTTATTTTAATTTATGTTATTATGTGTATGTGATGGAAATTAAGTAGATTATGCATGATGGAGTCAAGTCAGTTTAGGCTTGATTGAGTCAAGTTGGTGTAGGCATGGTGGAGTTAGGTTGATTTAGGCATGGTTGAGTTGGGTTGATTTAGGCATGATTGAGTTAGGTTGGTGTAGGCATGGTGGAGTCAGGTTGGTTTAGGCATGATTGAGTTAGGTTGGTGTAGGCATGGTGGAGTTAGGTTGATTAGGCATGGTTGAGTCAAGTTGATTTAGGCATGGTTGAGTCAATGTTTTATGGTTGATTGAATTTCTAATCCATTAATGTGTGCAATTAGTGATGGTATGGATTGTGTTAAAATGATTTGTAAGAAAAATGTATGATGATGGTAAAGAAATGGTAGATGTGCTAAAATGAATGTGTAAATGATGATGGTAAAGATGTTTAGCAATTGTTGTTTGTTTGGTGTAATTTCCAGTTATTGATATAGAAGGGAAACTAGCCAGAGTAGAATGTGAATAGGAAAATGAAAGGGAAAGGGGGAATTAGTTAGGGTAGAGAGTGGCTGAGCTAAAATCCAAAGGCCCCATGCCCTCGAAGTGCTGCCTACATAGTTGTGATGAAAAGGGACCTTAGGCCAATGTAGTTCTCCCATAAGCTAGGGAAGGCTATGATGACGTAGAGGAATGGGTTGATAGGTGTTAGGCATGGTTGAATAAAGGTCATATGCATGGTTGAGTTTAGGTTGTAGGCATGGTTGATCGGTTTTTAAAAATAGGTGTCGATGATCTAGATCCTGTATAGGATAATCAATTAGTAATGAGGAAGGTGAATGGTAAGTGGTGGTGAAAGAATCCACTTAATTGGTAAGAACCCTACATGAGTCGACCATACCTAAAAAGGGGCTCATGAACGTAAGACCCTGAAGGCATTACATAATGGACCATTATAAGGGTGAAGAAAGTCACAAAATAAAAAAATATCATGTTTGTGGCAAGTCCCTTGAGTAAAGAGGAAATTATGCTAAAAAGGAAAGGAGGTGAGGATGGACGATTGAGCGTAACTTAGTGTACAACAATGTGTTTTTTGGAATAAGAAACCCAGAATAAAAATAGGAAAGTCCATGATGAAACTTTCATCCTTTTCTTCATTTGTTTGTTTGTACTAGACTGATCGATGCAAGAAGTCTATATGGGATGGCTATATTGTCTCCTTAAGGTCTTCGTGAAGCTGATCGATGCGGAAAGCTTATGAATATTTTTATTGGATTGGTGAAATAACTTGATATAGATGTCCTTCAAGGGAGCAGCCTATTTATAGCGGTGTAATTAGGGTGAAGAAATTCCCTTTTTGAGGGATTCATCTTTTGCTAGAATTTTGACTCAAGGAGTTGTATCCCTTTTTTATTTTTGGGCGTTTAAGTCATGGACAAGACTATAGAGGAAGAGTAGGTTCTTATTTAGAAGACAAGACTATAACACACAGAGGTTAACTATGACAGAGATGGTTGCGAGTGATGAACGACCATGGGATTCCATCTCGAAGAAGATGAAAAGTATCCATGAGAATCATGCTATGAGTAAATCTGTGGTACTCATATTGAAGATAAGGTGGAAAGGTGATGGGTAATCACATGATTCTTGTTGAGTCAAGGGATGAGTGATCAACTTGAAAGAAAGTGGTATAAAACTTGACGTCAATAATAAAATGGTTGAAGATGCAAGGAATTAAGGGGCCCAAGTTTGGGTTTACCTTTGAGTGAAGAAAAATGATAAGCACCTAATCCATAAGAATGGGTAACAACATAGGGCACAAGCCAATTAGGAGCGAATTTTCCCCATTTACTTTTTTCTTCTTTGGTTATATGTTGATTTTCCTTTAGGATGAGGTCTTCAACCTAAAAATTTCATTTGTGAACACATTTTTCATGGGCATGTTTGATACGTTTTTGGTAGATTTGGAGATGGTCAAGAGCATTGAGATGGAATTAATCTAATAACTCAAGTTGTGCCAAAAAATATTGGCAAAATTCATCATCGTTGAGCATGTCTTGTAGTGAGATGCAGAGATATGGAATATGGAATTTGAGAGGTAAGACAACCTCAGTACCATAGACTAGAGAAAAGGGTGTGGCATCAGTCAAAGTGCGAATACTAGTGCGATAAGCCCACAAGGAAAAAGGAATGTGCGTATGCCAATATTTCCCAGTATCGTTGACCACCTTCAAAAGAATTTTGTTTAAGGTTTTATTGGTTGATTCGGATTGACCATTGGTTTGCAAGTAATAAGGTGATGAGAAACTAAGTTGGATGTAAAAAGCATCACATAATTTGTGTAGGGTTTTGTTTTAAAATTGATTTCCATTATCAGTGATGAGGTGATGAGGAACACCAAATCAATAAAGGATGTGATGGTTGATGAATTCACATATTTCTTGGATTTTGTAGAAATGAGGGGAATGGCCTCTACCCATTTAGTGTAATATTCAATGGCGGTTATGATCCATTGGTGGCGTTGTGAAGAATAGGGGTTGATATCACCTTTAAGATCCAAACCCCATTAATAGAAAGGCCAAAGGTCTCGTGCGACCTGTAAGGTATGACTAGGTGTGTGGTGGATATTACCATGTTTTTGGCATTTCACGCAATGTTTGACATAATCACAATAGTTGTGGTTTAGGGTTAGCCAATAATAGCCTAGGAGAAGAATGCATTTTGCAACAGCTAAACCACTAAAGTGACCTCCACAAATTCCATCACGGACTTCTTTAATGGTGTAGGGAATTTCAGAACTTGTAAGGGATCATAAGAGAATGTTGTCAAAACCACATTTGTAAAGAATACCACCCATGATGACATAATGGGAGACACTTTTAAGAAAGGAAGATTTTCCATTATGAGTGAGATCGACGGGTATAATGAAAAGTAAAAGATAGTCTACATATTGCTTATAACAGAGGTCACATGGGTTAGGGGCAATGGTTCCGATGGAGTAGACCTCATGAGGTAAATAAGAGGGTGATTGTAGCCTTTTTAATAATGAAAAATATTTTACAGTCAGTGGGTGAAGTAGGTATCTACGAAGCCAAAAAGACCATGGTATTTTTAAATTTATTGGTAGAACATGGGATGGTTTGAAGTGTGTAATGGTTAAAGGTGGTAAAAAGTATGTCTACATCATGCTTATACTTTTGAAGTATCTCATTACGACACTGGTATATACCATCAACTTGGTTTATGACCAACTAAGAATCACCAAATATATTGATTGACTTAGCATCTAAGGCATAAGCAGCTTAGAGATCCAATACAAGTGCTTCGTATTCTGCTTGTACAATAAAAATCAAGTTTTCAAGACAAAGGCATAGGTTCACCATCAAGAGGAATGAGGACTACACGAGCCCCACCCCCACGCTGACACTTGGAGTCATCAAAGAAGAGTATCATTTGGTAAGTGGGTTCATCTAGGGAAAGGGTAGCTATAGACTCATCTGGGAAGTTGAAGTTAGATGGTTAAGTCCTAGAAATAGGTGTGTCAGCCATTTGGTCAGTGATAGCCTGGCCCTTGATGGAATTTTGATGAATGAATTCGAGGTCAAGGTTGGCAAAAAACATAAGCCAACGTGCAACATGTTGATGTTGATAGGGTTTAGCATTCATATAGTGTAATGGGTCAATATTAGTAAAGACAAAGGTTTTGTGATTGAGTAGGTAATGGTGGAGTTTAGTGGTGATGAAAAATAAGGCTAAGCAGAGTTTTTTGGCATGGGTATATCTAGTTTCATAGTCAAGAAGGGTACGACTTATGTAACAAACAAATTTCTCTATGTGCTTCTCGTTGTGATGAGCGAGCATGGCACTTAAAGAATGGTCAGTGGAAGAAATATATAGGTAAAAGGGCTGGTCATCCTTAGGAGGAATGAGCAATGGTGGTTGAAGGAGGTAATTTTTTAAGGCTTTGAAGGATTTATGACATTCGTCATCCCATTTGAATGAAACATCTTTCTTGAGAAGAAGATTAAATGGTTGACAACGGTTGGAAAGCTGCGAGATAAAATAATGAATGGATTGCAACTGTCCTTGTAGGCTGTGAAGTTGATGAAGATTAGTAGGTGGAGGAATTTCTAGAAAAGCCTTGACTTTAGCAAGATCAAATTCTATGCCACGCAAAGAAACGATGAAACATAGGAGTTTTTCAGAAAGTACCGCAAAGATGCACTTCTTTGGTTGAATATGCACACAATACTTGATGAGATGCTCAAAGATGAATTTAAGGATAAGGAGGTGCTCGGTTCAATGTTTAGATTTGGCTAGAAGATCATCTATGTAATATTCCAGTATGTGATGCATGATGTTGTGGAAGATGTAAGGCATGGCTCACTAACATGTAGCACCAACATTTTTGAGGCCAAAAGGCATGACTTGAAAGTAGAAAGTCCCCCAAGGGGTGATGAAGGTAGTCTCGTGTTGATCCTCTAGAACCAATAATATTTTATTATAGCTAGATAAACCATCCATAAGTGATAACATTTCATGGCTAGAGGTGAGATCAACCAGTTGGTCGATGCCATGTATCTGGAAATTATCTTTGGGACAAGCAAGGTTGAGATCATGGAATTCTATGTAAATGCGGAATCTCTGTGTTACCTTTATGACAAGAACGATGTTATAAATATACTAGGGATAGTTAATGGGTAGAATGAAGGAAACTGAGAGAAGGCACTAAAGCTCTTCTTTGACCAGAAGAGTAATGCAAGGATGTATTTTCTGCATCTTTTGTTTGATATGTTTGGCATCAGGAATGGTAACGATATTGTGGACCACGATTTTTGGGTCAATACTAGGCATATTGGCATAGGACCAAGAAAATGCGTTGCTATGGTCCCAAAGGAAAGAGGTGAAGGTGTTCTATTTAGTAGCATCTAAGGATTGGCTGATCTTTAGAATGTGTGGGTCATCCTGAGTGTTAATGTTGATTTTGATGGTTGATTCATTCAACATGGTTTGCGTCTCAGAAGGTAACAACTGATGAATATAAAAATCTTCCACACCAAGGTAAGTGAGGATGGATTCATCATCCTGACATTGAATGACATTAATACAAGGTGTATCTTCATCGATCATGTCAGCATACAGGAATGGGAGAGAAGAGGGAGCTTTGCCATCGTGTTGATAGGTTAGCGGTCCTAGGGAAATGGTGTTTATGAAAAAAAAAGTTAGGAGGAATACATTCAGGATCTACGGACTCCGTGGGTGAAGATAGTAATGTGGGTGAATGAGGTGGGGAAGATTTTCCATCCTAGATGAGGTTGACATGACTCTTCTTGGAAGGTGGTGCATCAAAACCAATGCCACTATGGTCATTATGTTTACAAGAGGTACAAGAAATGATAGTATGGTGACCCTATTCATGAAATCCAAATCCAAATCCTTTCCATGTGCACTGGTGGAGGAAAGTGTGAGTGAAGTGGTGGTTAGTGAGGAAGTGTAGGTTGGATGAAAATGGTTGTGTTTGGGATGGAGGTTCAAGTTTATAGGTGGCCATATCAAGTCCCCCATACATTAGATTAATGCAAAGGTGGGGAGGGCCATACGGATTATTTTTTTTGATGCATATGTCATAACTAGGGTGTTGACACAGGTTCCCATACTCTTACGGGGTGAGGAAGGTGCCGATATTGTATAAGCAGTACTCCCCCAGAGTGAGGCATTGAAAAAAACCTTCTAAGGGATTAGTACTCGGTATGTGAATAACGGGGATATACGGCTTGCTAGATGATGGGGAAATAGGTGGGTCAACGGTAGAGGCTGTAGTAGTAGTGGGGATAACAAGGTTAGATGCAACAGAGGTAGTGGTATTTTTGGTGAATTGGCTTGTAGGTGAAGTTGAAGTAGGGATAGTGGCAGATGCCTTGACTAGGACAAGCACATCATTGGGATGGTATAGAATGTTACAGGTCTTGATAGGCAACAGGTCAGCAGGGATGGTGTAATTTCATCCCTCATGTTCAAATTTGAGGCATTGGTGTAAATTTGAAGGGACACAACCCATGGCGCGGATCCAAGGTCAGCCAAGCTACAGATTATACTGGAACTTCCCTTCTAGGACATAGAAAAGTTACAGGATAGTGCGGAGACCTACGCAGACATGGAGGATGATGGTGCCCAGGGTAGAGGTCATGAAGTCTTTAAATTACCGCAACATAACTAGGTTACCATGCATGTAATTGGAAGGTATTTACATTTTTTCATATGCATGGGAGGATATGATGTTAATAGTAGCACCACCATATATCATAACACATTATATGTGTATATTATCAATAAAAACAAAGATGGAAAGAGTGGGGTCGGGGTTGTCAGACATGAAGGGAGCAATCTCTTCATCTGAAAAGTTGAGGGTGGCTACTTGGAGAGTATGTGAAGGTGTAGAGGAAGGTGATGACCTAATTAGAGAGGCAATGTAGTGAGGGGTAATGATGGAGGCTACGGGTGTGGGGTCATTTAGTAAGACTTCAATAGATTGAAGGACCTCCATGAGGGCTTGACAATGTGACTCTGAGGTTTAAATGAGGTCATATAAATACATTTTGAGGGGGGATTGGTGTATTTGTTTTAGCATTGTGTGATGTGTGACCCCATCAGAAATAGGATATGCAGGACCTCGAATGGTGACTTTGGGTATGGGTACAGATGGTATGTTGGGTACAGGTTTGGTTGATGGGCCAGTTGCTTTTTCCTTTCCCTTGTCTTTCTGAGCATAAGTGGCAATGTTGATTATGTTAATCTAAGGGGAGGTGGATGAAGAGGGTGTGTCATTGAAGGGATATTGGCATGACGTTCAAAACCCTAGTAGGGGATATGATCCTTATCAAATGAGTAGGGAACATTGGCATTTGGGTGGTGGTTTGGCCAACTCTCCTAATCTCAAATCTTGAGGGTGGATCAAAGAGTTGGGGGTGGATATTTTGGTTTCTGAGTAGGTAATGGGAGAATATATATGGAAATTGGTGAAGGTGAAATGGGGTCCTCATCAAGAATATCATCGTCGTCAAAATTTTCTTCGAGAGGACATAATTGGAGAAGGGCAATTTTTAAAGCCTTACAGTTCTCTACATCATGTCCTGACACACGATGGTAGGTGTAAATTTTGGTTTTCATCAAACCCTTTTGGTTTGGGTTTGAGTGGGTCATAATTTCTAAGAGGTGT
Source organism: Taxus chinensis (assembly GCA_019776745.2). Classification (NCBI taxonomy): domain Eukaryota; kingdom Viridiplantae; phylum Streptophyta; class Pinopsida; order Cupressales; family Taxaceae; genus Taxus; species Taxus chinensis. The sequence goes on along the minus strand of CM034153.1, from coordinate 41,028,280 downwards.
TAATGTGATGACATAAGTTTCAAGGAGATTGGTTAAGATTTTTGCGTAGGACCCTGCTAGTGGATCACAATGGGAGGTGAATGTGAGTTTGGGTACAATTATGGCTGATTGTGGAGGAAGAGGCTTTAGAGGAGGGGGAATGGTTTGGTTTAATAGTTTGGTGTGTGGAGTGGTCATAGGTCTTGGTTGCATCTTCTTAGGTATGGGCATGGTAAAAGAGCTAGTGGTGGAAGGTTTGGTTTGTTTAACTACCTTATTGGAGGGTAGTGGATTTTTAGATTTAGGTTACACCTTTTTGGGCAATGATGACACGAGTGTATGAGATGTAGAGGGAAACACAGATGGTGGAAGAGGACAGGTTACCCATAGGGGTAACTAAGTTTCTGTGGAGATGGTCAGTAGAGGTTAGGTATAAGATGTGAGTGAAAGAGAAGAAAGTGTCACGGGTAGTGAAGAAGTTATGGACGATAGCGGTGGTATGGGTGGTAATAAGGTTACGGGTGATGATGAAGGTTGTGTGGGTATCTTGGGTACATTATAGGTTTGTGATGAGGAGGTGGGTTTCTACATTCTTGGTTTACCGGTGGATGGAGTTTTTTGGGCCAAGGTTGAGGGGTGAGGTCCTACGTTGGACGACAAGGGTGAAGGTGATAATGGTGTGGTAGGAGAGGTAAGTGTATGAGGCCTACGGGGTTGGGTCTTCATTTTAGGGGCCGAAATAAATTTAGTGTTAGTTTTGGAAGATGTGGCTGAATCTAATTTGATGGGTGGGTGAGTAAGGTTTGATGTGAGTATGACCCCTAAGGTGGTGATGGGTTTAGGTAAAAGAGGTGTTTGGGTGTAGATGTATGTTGGATTGTGGGTAGAAGTGTGTGTTGGGTTATGGTTGGTGTTACAATAGTCATGGTTGTGTTTTGTTTGGTCACTCGAAACACTTTTAAATAGATAGTGGAGGTATCGGTGAGTGACAACTGTATTTGGGTGGAAACTAGAAGTAGAAGGTGTTTCCAAAGTAAGGCTCTATCATCATAGTCTAGGTGATCGGCCAAGAGTGAAAATGGTACTTCTGTAAGTGGGGCTGATGTGGATAGAGTTACAATCCCCGTAAAATGTGTTTGAGATATATGGAAATGGCTAGCCTCGGACTCTGTGGGTAAGAGAACCAAAAAACAGATCAATGGGATCTTGAAGGTTTGATGGTGAATGGTTATCAAAAGACACTGGTAATTCTATAGGATCCTCCATGGGTAGAGGAGAGGATGGGCTAGACAAGGAGGACTATCCTTGTGATTGTGGAGGCAGTGGATATGCACCTCCTATGAGTAGGAGAGGTGCCATTGATAACTACTCATAAATTTGAGGGGTCAAAGGTTTCATGCTAATTATAGGATCTTCCACGGGTGAAGGAAAAAATGAAGGGGGTTCCTCTATGTGTGGAGAAGTAGATGAAATAGGTTCTTGTGTAGGTAGGGGAGCTCAGGCTAAGATTTCATCTATAGAAGGAACATGAGGAAATTGGGAAGCAACTGGTATGTCATCGAAAATAGCGTGGACCTTGCAGACATTTATCTCATTGTTTGAAGTTTCACCATCTTGGTTGGAAGAAGGGGCATGATTAGGAAATGGATTCTTGAAGATATGTAGGTTTTGGTTAGAGGGTGCATTCAGGCTATCCAAGACTAGATCTCCACTATATAACATTTCTTGGATGATATTCTTGAAGGTGATGCAGTTATTATAGTTACAAAATTACAAAATTCCTTTGACATGATGATAGTTACAAAATTCATGTTCTTTATACCACATGGGCATGGGTCACTCAAGGTCAAAACCAATATGTGGTTTTATAAGTGGAATGGTAATGGCACCAGCCTTAACAAGATTTTCAAAAACACAAGAATAAGATTCTCCTATCAAAGTGTACTTTTGTTGTTCTCATCTAAATTGGAAAGCTTAGATGGGAGAGAGATTAGAAGGAGGTTTGGTCGGGTTTGATTGATGAGGGGGACCAGCCTTGAGAACTAAGGTGTTGGCAGATTCTTTGGGTTTTGAATATTTGTTGTGGGGTTTCAAAGATGAAGAAGCATCATTTTATTTAAACGTGATGTTCTTGTTACAAAGTTGAATTTTCTTCTCTTCGATAGCATGAATTTCCAATTTCCATGCCATGGTGAATGCCTCATCAAAAGTGTGAAAGGTATGCACCTGTATGGTTGGTGAGATGTGTCTTGCGCAAGCCTGAGTAAACAACTCTATGAGTTCAATTTGAGGTAATTGAAATGTGAGCTAGTTAATTAGGTTGCACCAGTAAGTGACAAAGTCAACGATAGACTCATCATCATACTGTCGTGTGGAATAAAGATCAATCATGGTAACCTTCTTAACAATGTTTATGGAGAAGTGATCTAAGAATACTTGGGCTACTTGATTAAATGAGTATATGGAGTGTCTTGGTAGCCCATTGTACTAATCCAATGCAGGTCCTATGAAGGACATCAGGAATGTCCGTAGGAGTAAAGTGTCATCATGGGTGATCAGGTAACACCCATGTTTGAAAGACCACAAATGCTATTGCAGATGTTTTTTACTTTTGAAATGGTTGATTTTTTGGCATTTCCCAATGTATAGGGTATGGGTGAATAGGGATGGATGGATGAATGGGCTCATTACAATTTCATCATAGGTGAGAGAATTGTGCAAACCCAAAACTGATACTTCCAGTGTCTGTATCCTTTCCATCATCAATTTGATGAGGTCATTGGTAGGTTGTGGTGGAAGGGAAATTCCTGTGGCATAAAGGGGATGCTATTGAACCTGTGATGTGGGTGAAATTACATTATATGGTGATTCCAAATAGGGAGGTTGAGAATAGGGGACCGCCATAGAGGGCATGTATCTCGAATGGGTGACAGACGAGATGGGGGGTTGTTGATAGTATGTGTATGTAGGTGGGACAGTTGTAGTGACTCTAGTAGTGATTGGGGACAATTTTTGTGGGATGGAGAAGAAAATATTCTGGAATGGAGTATGAGTCACCAACATCATGGGAAATTTTTTTGCAATGGGTATTTGTGAGATAATGAGTGCAGATGAGATTATGGTCTGGGTGGTCGATGAGGGGACAACTGATAATACAGGTGCGACTGATACTGTAGACACATTGGTCATTATGGGTATGGGTCCTAACTGTGAAACCACTAGGGGTGAAGCAGGTGAAGGTAACTCTGCATTATTAGGGGCTGATGTGGAAGTGGGAGTAAGGGCAGGAGAGACGGATACAGACATTCCATATATCAACTAACTTAAGGAGTCCCGGGTGTAAGAGTGGGAAAGGTATAACTGTAAGGTTATGGGATTCTAATCAAGGAGTCTTTAAAATTCCTCATCACATATGGAAATGGTGGTAGGTAGGGTTGGATCCATGTGTGACATGATAGAGGGTGGTGAAGGACTAAGTGGGAGTGGTTGATGACTTGTGTGAAATATAAGAGTGTTAGCTTGATTGCGAGTCAACACCATGTAAATGAATGTATATCAGGTGATGTTGTATCCTATAGATGACATGTGGAGTATTGAAAATGAATTAAACATGCACCTATAGGTGGATTTGGGTAGTATATTAGTTGATATTCAATACAGGGTAACCGATGCCGGTTAAGGAAGACCGATGCCAGTTCAGGGGTAACTGAGGTCGATTACTTTGAGACAGGATCAGTTTTACCAAATGAGGTAAAGATTGGTGACGGTCAAATGAACAAGTAGTATGATGACTGTTGACCAAAGTAGAGAGAGTGTGACATTAAAACAACCCACTTGAGACCCAGGAAACAACCTAGGGTTAGTTAGAAAATTATGGAATAATTGTTATTTGATTAGAAGTGTCCACAACCAAGTTGCAAGATGATAGTTGACCCTATTAGGTTCTGGAACAAATCTAAATTACTATAACATATTTTTACTTCATTAACAAATATCAAGTTCACATGGTTCAAATTTTAGGGTTAGAAATTTCAGTTAGGTTTAGGGAGTAATTTACCCCCATACCCACTCTCTAACAGGCTTAGAGTTTCAACTTGATTTTTCTCATACTTAACACATCCAAAATTTCCCTAAATCATTCCCATTAGATAGGAAATTTTCTCGCCTTTCCAGTGATATAAAGAAGTCCTCCTAACTCCTTGTATAACTCTAGTTATGAGTAGCAGGGATAATTTTAGTGGCAAATATTCATAATATGATGAATATTCCATTTTTGAAAAATTGGAAAAGGTAAATTTTCTAGCACGGGTCAGAGACCTGTTCACCTAAAAATTACAGTTTAATTTTTTTTAGGGGTCGGCTTCGCCTACCCATTTAAACTATTCCCTATATAATCCTAGATTATTCACCAGGTAGAACACTACTATATCACTCATACCACCTGGGGTATATGTATTATCAAGTACAGTAAACACATGAAAGGAGGGTAGAGGCTATAGATGCGTGACAGGAGGGTAGAGGTTACAGATGCATAATAGAGAGTTTTTTGACGTACAACATGGAGATTTTTTTGACGCACGACATGGAGATTTTTTTGACATGTGACAAGAGTGCGGAGGAAGTAGATGTATTGCAGAGACTTTGTTGACACACAACGCGGAGATTTTTTTGTTGTACAAGCAGAGGGCAGAGGATGTAGACACGCGGCAGAAGATTTTCCATCACGCGTCAACAAGGTGGTTGACACACGTCAACAAACCTCACTGACGCGCATCAATAACCCTATTGATGCACGTAAATGAGGTTAGTTGACGCATGTCAATGAGGGTGTTGTTGGCTCTTGTCGCGCGTCTGCATCCTTCTGTCACACCACTTAAAAAACAGGTAAAAAATTTGCTGTCGAACCCCCAAAAAATTTGCCTTTCCATGAAACTGGTTTTGAGGATATTTGTTGGGTATTTTCTACCTTTGATTTCTAAGAGGTCTCTTAAAATGAACCCTGATGAGTAGGTAGACTATAGGGATCAAATTTTCCCCAAGGGGACACGTGTCAAGCAGGGGTGAAGAGAAAAATTCATGTTGGCAGGTCTCAGGGCGGCATTTGGAATTTTTCCTTGCATGAGATATAATTCCCATTTGTGCCTGTGCCTCCGTGGGTCCTCCAGGGACACATGGCGGCCTCAGAGTCATCGCCGGAAAAGAAAAGGGAAGGGCAGTGCGGCGGGAGTCTTGTAACAGTTCGACAAAGGGGAAGAAAAGCCAATTTGGTGTCCACGCACCCGCGGGTCTACCAGGGACACATTGAACTCCATAATTCATCATGGGGAGAAGGGATAGGGAGACAGGCAGAGTGACAGGGAGATTTGGTGAATTTAACCAAAGGGGAGATAAGGGAAGAGTTGGACGCACGAGTCCGCGCGCCCATAGAAGGGATCTCCCAAGGTGAGGGTGGGAGTACGGGGCCACAAAGCTTATCATAAAAAATTTCCAAATCAAAATTTTCAAAAGAAAAATGGGTTGCGAGGGTTCTACCCCCTCCACTAGCACCCAAAGCTGCCATGTGGCAATCTGTGATAGGTCACGGGCCGGTGGGGAGAAATGGAAAATTTTCCAAATTTTTTAAAAGGTCTAAGGGTAAAAATGATGTTGCGCCTCCGCTGCTACCCGTGAGGACACGTGGCAGCCTATGATTGGCTGTGGGATGGTGGAGGAAAATTCAAAAAATTTCTTGAGCCAAAAAAAATTAAAAAATTTTCCTAAGGATTTTAACGGGAATTTTTCGGGTCGCGGGCCCGCTAGGGAAAATTTTCCCAAATTTTCCCTCCAAGGAAAAAAAACTTCAAAGTGCCATAACTTTTGTTAGAAAGCTCATGTGTTTAGGTAAACGAGGACTTTCTAGATATATCTCGATGCCCTCTTTGCATAGGAAACATAAATTTTTAATTTTGATAAAGTTTAAGGGGTCAATTTTTAAAAAGGACCTGCAGGATTTTAAAAATCCAACTGGTAATTTCCAAATTTCAAATTTGATTAAATTGGATCTCCTCCTTCACTCAACATGCCAAACAGACATGGAAGATTTCTCTAGGGAGGGTTTAAATTGTTTAGGGAAGGTAAATTTATATTTTTTAGTTTCAATATACATTATTCCATCAAATGACAAAAAACGGCTGTGAGAAGGATTTGGCTCGAATTTGTAATGCTTACAATTGTTTTATTAAGGGTTCTTTGTCAATTTAAATTCTTTGATGTCTTAGAATGCTAAATTATATCAATTCTAGGTTGATTATTAAGTGCAGGTCTGAACTGTACATTTTTATTAAATTTACTAGTTTTAAAATATTTACAAGAGATCAAGTCTAAAGAGATCCATCTAACTTTTCAATATTAAAGTATGGAATTTCATTTCTAAAATAATCCAATACATTCAATTGTTTTAAAACAAACCATTACAAAGCTAAATGGAAAATCTGATTTCCACTTTAATATATTTCGAAAAGAAACATGGAAATATAATTCCCTCATACGTATTTCTTCTTCTTCCAATTTTCTAAACAGATATTCCAATCACAATTTAACATTTCAATTCACACAACAATGCAAATGAGAGAAGATATTTCAATTCTTTATTGACTTCAATTATAAATATTTACATCTTTCCATGTTGAATGCAATAACAAATTTTGGTATATTTCCAATAAAAAGAACAGGATATAAATGTCTTTCACAATTCAAATATATAACTTCATAATCAAATTACATGCATCTTTCTTCACAAAATACATATTACAATTTCATCCACAACAAGTGGGAAGGGATTAAAAATGAATATGTTTTCACAAGGGACTATCAAACTACATTTTTCCTTTGCTCCAGGATAGCAATATGCACATTTTCTCTTTCTCCAAGTTTATCACAACAAAAGAGGGGGAAAGGCAATGCTCTCCACCCAACCAAGAAATCAAATGAAAGGAGAATCCTTCCTTCATCATTGGCCCCCAAGACCCAACCAAAATACAATAAGAGATGTAATTCAACCCATGGAAACAACTCACTTCCATAACACACAACATTCTTTCGACATGCATAATACATATAAAACACAGTTCAACACAAAACAACAGTTCATAACTACAATAGAAAACATTCAAATCAAAACTTAGGCTTGATCATGTAAGCCAAAGGAGCAAGGTCTACAGGGGAAGCTACTTATTCCTCCCAATTGGGAATTGGGTATCCACCAGAATATCCCACCAAAATAATTCATCCCACACACATCCTTATGCCCCCCCCACAAGTCCCTTCTTATGCCCCCCCACATATTTCCTTATGCCCACCCCAAAGTAAGAAATGCAACCTATTTATTTTCCATGGTGGATCCCAAACCCAAAATACCTCCACAAAATTTTAATGCCAATGGCATCCCCTTATGCCCCCCACATGGATTCCCCATATCCTTCTCCTACACCATCCCTATGGAATTCTACCCAACTAGCTAATAAATTAAACAAAACATTCTCCATTCATACAACACAACAAGAAAATAACAACATGAAAAGAGAGTTAAATTCCTACCTCTCCATGGTAACTTTTGTTTCCTAACAACAAGATCTAAATGCCAAAACACAGTCCAAAACAGCAACCTCCCAAGCATGCAAAGCTTTCTCCAAACTTCCTCCAAAACAAGAGCTCCAACACAAGAAAATGTGCCCCAAATAAGTTGCAAAATGATTCAACAACCCCAAAACAAGAAGAGAGTTTGAATTTTTTAGAAGATGGAAGAGAAGAGGATGATGTGGATCCATGTAGTATGCCACATCAAACATCCTCCAATTCAAACACAAAAGACAAAATCCATTCTCCCAAGCACAATAAAGAGGTGGGTGAAAATATGACAAGTTACTTGCACACTCCAAAAAGCCCACACCGCAAGGAACAACAAAATTACATAAAATGTAAGAGAGTGTAATTAAAACATGCAACATGATTAATAAGATTCATTAGAAAAGTCACAAATCACCTCTCCAACCATAAGTATGGTTGGTAAATTAAATTTAGAGGCATGGGACAAGTTTTACTTGTCCCACAAGCCTCCAAAACAGCGCTCAAGGACAAATTCGAATTGTCATAGAGATGGAGTATTTCATACTCCAAAACTAACTTACACAACTTACACATACCTTACATATTTAATACAAACAACCAACAATTCTTATAATTACTTTCCCATATCCCAATTTAATTTATTTAATTTTTAATCATATGATTATCACATTAATTCTCCACAACATAATTAAATAAAGGAACACGTCACTAATAAAATACATGCAACAATAAATAAAAGTTAACCGCATTAATAAAATACACAAACCCATGGTCACATATAAAGGAAATCCCCCCATGGGAATCCCTAACAAAAAAACAACACACACACACACAAAACAAGTTGTCATGGTGACCTTGTCGAATTCACCTAGAATTCCATTTTGGTTCGTCTCCAATCCCTCGATGTTTTGTTGTGATATTTTTAACATGCAAAATACAAATACCTCCTTTGGCCTCATGGCCATATCAAAACATCCAACATGATATAAATGAAATCACAAAACCAACTATATAAATGAATCACAATAACATCGAAGTAACAACTACATCATTTGCATTTTTAATCAACAACTATATCATCATCATAAAATATCCATTTCTAGATCTACTCATAATATCCAAAATCACATGTCCGAACAACATCCATAAAACATCCATGTCAACTAGTATATCATCATCCACATATGAGTGTCTCTAATAATCATCGTGTATCATATCCAAATCAAGATCAACAATAATCTATGATCAAATGTCTAACATCATACTAAATCAAAGCATAATAATGTCCATAATGTAATCATAGTATCAGAATAAGTATCCAAAAGGTGTCAAAGGGAAGTGGGCACTATAGAGAGTACAGAGACTCACAAAAACTCTGACAGCAAAGAAAATGAAATAAATGTTCTTTGGGAAATGTAACCCAAAAGAACAGAAAACCAATGCCGGTTAAGAAAAACCGATGCTCGTCAGGGGTAACCGATGCCAGTTACTGTGAAAATTGGAAAAATGTAGAAAAGTGGGTTGTGAATTTTAGTGAGATAAACAATCAACCCAAATATTTGGATATGATGCAATGAAGTCCTGACACACTCAGAAGAAGTTAAAATACTCCAGCTATGATTGTAGAGTGTGTAAGGCAATAGAATGGAAAAATAGAGAAGCATATCCTCACACCTCAAAACGCACGTCAATCAAACACTAAAAACAAATACCTAAAAAGTGATTTTTAATGTGTTTAGCTTATTCTATTTAGAATATTGAATCATGAATTTAGAATAGATTTTTTGGTGAGGAAGGCTTCCTACAAAGAATGATATCTAAAAGGAGAGGTTTCAGGTTATGTTATGGTTGGGGTGGGCTGTCCTCTGAGATAATGACTCGACAAAAGTAACGATCTAGGGAGTAACTACCAATATGATTGTGTGATTATGGACATGTGTTCCCATGTAAGATGTTGTTTAAGAAATATGTGTATATGTTAATTTTGTGCAGTTTGGTAAGACAGAGAGAGAGAGAATGTGCTTTCTACGATTCTTTATGTCAACCATCAGCTGGGTATGAATTCCAGCATATAGGTTGCCCTCATTTTAATGAGCTAAATGCAGCAAATCAGAATGTGATGAAACTAATTTTAAGCCCAAATTGAAAAGATTGTGTTCGATGAAGCAAATGATGAATAAGAGAGGGTATGCTCCTTCACTAAATGTAGAAAGTAAGAAAGAAGAATGATTCTTTTTTAAATGCACCAATACAAATGTTTATTTTAGAGAAATTAGAGAGAAGAGAAGATTACCATAGAAAAATAGAAAAATATTAATGTGTAAGCCTTTTAAGGGGAAACAAACACACAAATTTTTCCTAGGATTGAAGAAAATGTAATACAACCCCTGATGGGTACCACCAGGTGTTCCAAAATGTTTCACCATTTTCTTTACTGTATTGAGATGAAACAGATAAGGGTAAGGGCTAAGGAGGAATACCTATTATTGCTGATTGGTTGATGGTTGTTGCGTGCATTCTGAATTCTTGATCCAATACCGATTATGAGAGCTTCCTTTTGGTTGGGAGAAACAACCTAAAATAGAAAACAATACCACAAAATAATAGTTAAATGATATATGATAGTGGATTGCCTAGTGTATGCTAGATCTGGGAAGTGTGATACTCCTTAGATGGTTTTCAATCCATTGCTTATAACAAATTAATGTGAGAAATAAGAAAATTCCTACTGTAGTTGATATGATTTAGGTATCTCATCCAATCACAATAATTAAATCTAATATAACAGGCTAAGCTATAGTCAGATCTGAAGGGTTGGTAGGTGTCAGGGTACTAGAGTTGGTTAGGGTTAGGTTATGGGTTGTTTAGGTTATTTGGAAAAAGTTTTTTTTGTTGTGTTATTGGCATAGGTTATGAAACAAAGAGACCGATGTCATTTGGGTATAACTGAAAATGGTTTAAGGGAGAACACCGAAAATTATGGGTAACTGATGTCGGTACAGTAGGGTGACAATAGTTCAATGAAAACCTTATTGTAGAGTTTGGGTGAGGTTAGATGGGGCTAAAGAAGAGGATGGAGAGGTCTATGGGAATGTTGAGAACACTCAAAGAGGTGGAAGGGCCAGGATGGGTGATCTGATAAAAGGGTGGGTGAGGTTTTTGAGTTTGTCAGAAAGAAGGCTGTGGAGGAATGAGAATGTTAATAGAAGAATGATAACATAAATGGTAACAAATCTATGAGAAAAATAAGAATGGAAATGATTAATGATAAAAACACTTACCAATGTTGCAGGTCCACTGGTTGGGTGGTGGTGATGATCGGTTGGTGGAATAGAGCTTGGTGCAATAGTGATGCTTCTAAGAATGTTAGCGTGAGTGCAAATGCTTATGGATATGTCCTAGTGCTTCTTATGGATGTCTGGGTGAGTGAAAAGACTCTGGTTCTATTTGCATGCAACTCTCTTCTTGTCATCTTTCTCTTAGAATGTGCCAACCCAAAAATAAGGTTGCTAAGGTGAATAAATGGTAGCCTATGACGGTTCAGGGTTGATCGGTGTTAGTTTACGAGTGACCGACATTGATTAAGGTGGGATTCCCTAGGTTTACTAAAAATGGTAGATCTCTCTGATTTCTTGGGCTGGGTTGGTTTTATCTCATGGATTAGAATGGAAGCTTCCCTTCTAATGAGTGGGAATGTGGTTAGAGAAATATTAGGAATGTGATTTTAGGGTTAGACCAAATCTTAGCTCATTAAGGAAAGTGAGATCGGGTCTTAGGTAATTATAAAAATATGCCAAGCATAGGTCTAGGGTGAGGTGGCTAAGTGAGGTGTCTAGGTCAGGTGGAGGGGTGAGGTGGAATTTTATCTTAATTAAAATAATTAAGTAATTAATTTTGTGAGGATGGGTATTAATTTAATTTAATTAATATTAATTTGGGGTGAAAGGGGCCATGGTTAGGTGAATATGTTTGAGTTGGTTATCCAGCGGGGGCCCAAGGGGAGTGTGACCTAATTTTTGTGTCTACACTCGCGTGTATCCAAAAAAATCTCAAGCAACAATCAATCATCCCAGATTAAATCCAACACATCAAAGGATGATTTTACAATTTTCTAGGTAAGTAAAGGTATAATCTCTCTCCTCTTTTCAATTCACTGCTCTATTTGACGTATTTTTGAATAGATTATATTTAGGAATCAATTAATGTGTTTTGGTTTCTAAATTTCAACAAATCATTTTAACATATACATTTTGGCACCCACAGTGGGGCTTACCCCCAAATTTTTTGATTGCTTTTATTAGCATTTCATATTATAAAAAAACTGTCCAAATTTGAGAATTTTTTGTTGAGATTTACCCCTTGAAGTTTCAAATTTTTGTGATAGTCTTCCATTTTGGTGATTTTGACCTGAAACAAAACTTTTGTAAAACCCATGGCACATTTCTAAATACGTAAGTTCTTTTGTTTAATGCTTAAAACCCCAAAATTTCCATTTTTTTTTGTTTCCATATTTTACAAAAAAAGTATTACATTCACACACAAAGTAGCACATTTACATATTGGTGCATTTGCATGCAAAGTAGCGTTTTTATACGTAAAGTAGCACATTTGCATATTAGAGTGTTTATAGATAAAATGGTGCATTTGTAGATTTAATGGTGCTTCTATTTGTATATCAACGCTTTTGTATGTACTTTAAAATTTGATTCCTGCTAACCCTATCTATTTTTGTTTTAGCGCTTTTGAGCATATATTGGTGCTTTTGTCAATAAACTAGTGCTTTTGTTACTGTTTTAGTTCTTTTGAGTAAATTTTTCTTTTTGTTCTCTAACAACACTTTTGACATGTAGTGGCACTTTTGACATGTACTAACACTTTTGAATTGTAGTAGCACTTTTTTCCTGATAACAATATCGCAATATTACTAACCAATCTATTCTCACTTTTGGTGTTTTAGTGGTGTTTTTCAAGTCTAACATTATGTTTTTGTAGGTTTATTGCAATAACAAGGGGAGATTCTGCCCATTAGATGAGTTTAGTCCAAGACATTGGGGTTTAAAACAAACTACTAACTTTTTTTTTGTAGGGCCTCCTCTTGAATACCCCATTACATAATTTACAATTGTTTTATCTTGCATCCATTATCTTGAATTTATCATCCTTTTGTGTGTTTTCTTTTGATTCTTGTTCATCCCAAAGGAAAAACCATGTACGCTCTCCTTTCGCATCCTAAGATGATCTTGAGGATCAAAAGAAGCTAGTCTTCCCCTTTTACTTTTTTAGGGGAAACATGATGTGGAAGTGGTATCCATGCACTTTCTGTAGTCTTAGGAATCTCGTGACCGTGGGCTTCATCTCCGCACACATAGAAACACCCCTTGTTCAGTCGGGGTATATACATTCTTGGATAAGTGCTTGCTTTATTTAAGAGTGGTGTGAAGTGGGGGGATTCCACGTCCCAATACCCATGCCTTATAAAAAATCCTCACAAAAAAACATTGAGCTCCATGTACCGCAATGTATACCAGGGACACCCCTAATAATCTCATGCATCCTAGATTAGGAAACCTTTTAGATCCATATTGAGCTATAGTGCAAGGATGCTGCACTTCCCAAGATCACTCACTAGCTAACCCCACATTAACACATAGTTGGAGATCCAATCATGGCACCATTGTTAGTGTGTGGCATTGAAAGTGGGATATAACTTGATTACAAACTCACTTGACTAGTTAGGGTGTGTGTTGCATGTTTTTTGTGTGCTTGTGAACATCCTTAACCATCTTATCACATTAAAATTTTAATAAATAAAACATCATCATAATTAATCATCCTTAATGAAAAAATCCCAATCCAAATCCCATCACCATCCTTAAACAACCAACTTAATCCCAATCCTAATCCCATTACCACAAATCCTAATCCAAAACTAATCACCCACACATCCTATCAAACCAACAATTTTTATCCTCAATCCACATCCTATTCAAACCAACATTCAAACCCCTACCTCTTTTCTAAATCCATAAACCAAGCTATCCCAACATTCCACGCCAATCAAAGTCAACCATCTCACTTTGACTATGACGTCCTGCATACCATCCAATACATTACCAAAAAAATCTCAAACCTAACATCCTACCTTAACCAACCCTCTCCATGTTATCCAAACAAATCATCCCATATTGATCCTAATGCCTTAAAAACCATGCAATATCTTAATCAACAAATATTCAATCTTAAATCATGTATCAATCAATCATCACCATCTCCCAACCAACCCTATCCATAATTTCCTCTTCCTAATATCCCTACCCCTCACCCCATTGAATTCCTCTTTCAGGAACCCAAATATTCTCAATCCACACCTCAACTTAAACAACATAAACCACTATATCCACAAGCTAATTACATTGACTTTGAAAACCTCACTAACTTTTACCTAGACCAAGAGGACCTCCTTTATGTCCTTGCTAATCTAGCTACCAACCTCAACCCCAAACAACCATCCCAAACCTCAACCTTCATATCCTCTATCAACCAAAATGACCCACATCTTCCTACAATAAAAACTCATACAAAAATACACTACTATCCAAAACTTCAATTCCTCAATCTAATCATCATAAAACTTATCATCAAGCCCTATTCACATATCCACAACCCTCCCAAAAAACTTAACCCAAAACTATCATCTCCCACATCTCATCTTAGTCCTCCATCCTCATCATCTTCATCACCCAAATCTAATCCTATGGAATTTATCCTAGATAGTCTAATATCCCCTAATCCACCATCAAATTCAACATCTAAGACTTTTTCATCCCCTCCATCACCTAAGCCCAATATTGTCAAAAGAGTCTCATCCACCATGACCTCTAAGTCACCCTCATCCCCTTCTACCCCTAATCCTAATACATCTAATGTGTATCCTATTCCACCCTCATCCTATTCATCGAAACCTAATCCTATCTTATCCCTTCATCACCTAAACCTAATACTATCCTATCCTCTAATCCTATTTCAAATCCACCATCCCCTAATCCTAAAACATCTAACGTGACTCCTATGTCACCAAATTTTAAACCTAACAAGTCCAATCCCAATCCTCTACCCACCCCATATCCTACCAAATGTAATAAGGATCATATGCAACCTTCCTCTACTTCATCCCATAAATTTCTCAAATCTAATGTGGTTCCTACCCCACACCCATATCCCAAATCTCCTTCATTCCCAACATCACCCAAATCCAATGTGACTCCCAAATCTAATGTGAACCATTAGTCTAACTCTACCCCACCTCCTTCACTTTAATTAACCAAATCCCCTTCATCTACATCTACTAATCTGAAAAAATCTAAACCTAATCCAAAACCATCTAGCTTGATACCACATACTCAAAACAATCCAAAATCAACCAAATCTACTTCGGCCTCCAAGCCCAAACCATCCACTTCATCCCCCAATCATAATACATCCCCTTCATCTTCTAATACACAACAATATACTCCAAATCACAAATCCAAATACCCCAAAACATCTCATTATCCTTCCAATTCCACACCTTTACTTCATACTCCCCCAAAATTATTTAACCTAAACCACTTCACTCCTTTAGGGAAATCCTTGACCACCATCTTCCATTTTCTAAAAACTTCAACATGATCATCCATCCCATGATAAAATCATGCAATCAAAACCTTCCCAAACCATCTTTGTATCGAGAACACTATTATTTTGACTTCCATCACACCCATGGACATTTGACCAATCGTTGCAAGGAATTTAGGTCTTATTTTGAAAACCTCATTAACCAAGGACTTCTTTTCCTATTACCTCTCTATCCACTACCTTTCAATCTAAATCCTCTCCCTAACCATCCTCCACCATACAAATCCCACTCGACATATAAATATCGTCAACCATCCAAATCTCATTGTACATCCAAACATTCTTCACCATCCCAAAACCAAATAAAATATCACCTATCATCCTTTGTTATGTCCATCCTCTTAGCTGATGACAAAATTACAAACCCATAGTCTCATGATGACCACATGGCATCATATTCCCTATTCAATTCATATCCTATAGCCAAAAATATGTTCACCAATATGAAACATCCAAGAAAAGGCTTAGGCATCCATGAACAAGGCATTCATGAACCCATATCCCTTCCTCAAAATCTTGGTCATTTAGGCTTAGGATATAAACCTAACACTACTCCATCACACTCAATTTCTACCACTCCTCTTTTTTATCCTACCATCCCACCCACTTAAAAAAAATAAAAAATCATTTAATCCCCCTACAAATAACAAACACCTAAAAATGGATTGAGCACATAATTTGTCACTTGCACATGGATGTTCTTTCCTTCCCAATCATCCTCTTTCCATCCAAAATCTACATCCATTTGCATCTAATACATTATAATCATGGCATCCATTCATACCCTCACCTAATCCATTCATTTGAACACTTGATCATCTTTCTCACAAATTTTTTAAGACAATTGTACCTACTACAACCATGTGACCTTGGTCTATCATTGCCTCCAAAATTACAGTAAAATTTTCCTCCTAGAGATCTGTTGGTGCTTGAATTAATATCGCCCCTATTTGGTTAAGATTTTCCATCATTATTTGTTATATATTTTTATTTTCTTGTGGGGTTATGAGTTGGCCTTTTGATTCTTCTGTGTATCTTTCCTCTTTTTCGGTCGAGGATCATGTCTAGATGTGCATTATTTTGAAGTTCCTTACAGTGAACCAATTGTTCTTAAGATTTCAAATTAGAGGTATTTCCCATTATAAAATGTTCATTGGTCTTGATTTTATTTGCATTTTCTCTCCCATTACCCGCTGGTACGTGGAAATTCCCAATTGATTGCAATATGGAGGGTCTAATTTGTGAATTTGTAAATTTCTATCACATTCACAAAATGCAAAATCAGCCCTGTGACCTGATAAATATTATTCAAATATTTGAAATCATAAAATAGCATAATCTATTTCTTAATTAGCATCCATGAGTGTACATTTTTCACAATTTGAGTGGATGCGAGGAATCGACACACATTTGTATTTTTTTGCACTAAGGAGAAAAGTGTAAAAGTGTAACAAGGTTCTCAAGACCCGCAAGGGACATGTGGCTCCTTTCATGTAAAAGGTGGAGAATCGGGTCATCGAAGAACTCATACATATTTGGTCTTGAATTGGAAAAGAAATAAAAATACAAAAAATGCCCACAACCCCGCTATCACCCAAATGAGACCACGTGTCGAGCTTGTGTTCAAAGCCAAAAGTGTGTAATCTCTAAAACATTGCAAAACTACAAAAAGTGCCCCCGAGCCCGTGTTAGCGAAAGTCTTTTCCACGTGGAAATATCACTTTCAAAGTTGAGAACGATGTAAATAAAGGAAATTTTAAAGTCTGTGAATGCTTTCACATTCTATTATCAATTTTCTAGATTTTTGTTGCTACCTTTTAAGATTTTTCATGGAGAATTATCACGATTTTAACTATGAAGCTTAGATTGGGAATCATAGTACTCGAAAGGTTGTCAATTTGTATTTAAATTGCTCAGGCACTTGTGAGTTGATTGGTAAGAACTTAGAAACTCATGTGTTTTGCTTTCATTGGCAAGTTGCTTTAAATTAAAGCTAGGGTTTTTTAAATATGAAGACCATGCCATCTTTGTTATCATTTGTGTCAGGGGCCACGAGAGACTTAGAAAATATTATAGACATGGACCTGATGGGTACTAATCTAAATGATTTTCTTCAGAGATTGAATATCCCCCATAAGATTGAATCCCTAAAGGAAATTCAAGATAGTCGCATTGCTCTAGCAGGTGATATCCCACCATTGGTTCATTACCCAGAATTGGTGTGGCATTGTGCGACGAATGATGATCTTGAAAAGAGGGAAACATTAGATGGGAGTGGGGATGCAATTTTGACATTGACACATGCAACCATTATAATATTGTTAAATATACCTGTAATCACCAACCTAATCACTATTTTCATCAAATTAGCCTTACAGGATTATGAAGAAAATAAAAAGTACTATGCCAAGATTATAAATACAAAGTGGCTCATCATGAAGAAGATAACAACTAGAATCTTTAAAAGGTTAGTTAGGGCATAGTTAGTTGAAGAGGTTGAATATTTTATTGTGTTATTGAGTCGAATAATGGGGTTGGAAATTGTAAATGAATTTAAGGAATTGATGGTCACTTACATATGGATCATTTTGGAGATAAAGGGGATCATTCGTTGGGCTAATTTCACTATAGAATCACTCCATGGCCACATGGTTGCCTTAGTGATGAAAATTGATATGGGTGATACTTTAAAGCTACAATTTTATATGATGATATACTTAATTTATAATGCTGAAGGGTATATATGTTTCCCAGGATTTTTACCACGTGGAGATTTCAAGCAGTGCCAAATGCATGAGATATTCTCTCAAATTCAATTAATCAATTGGAGTGGAAATGCGAGGTTAGTTAATGATTCTTTCTTTTCCATAATCATTTGTATTTTCAAATCAGAGTGGGGATAGTATAGAATTTCTGAACAGGCTAGACAAGTGATTTTGGAGTACGAATGCTACTTCATTCAATATAGAAATTCCACATACATAAGGGCTAGTGGTTTTAAAGGAAAACCTTGTAAATTTCCTATGTTTTCAGATAATAAATTGGATTTATGTGAATTGGAAAGGCAACTAACACCTTTGCATAAATTTATTTTCAGAAGACAAGACAAATATCAAATTCCCCATTAGAATTGGAAGGTATTAATGTCCTTCCATCATAAAATCTAGGTTGATTGAAGATGAAATGCAGAAGTTTAAAATGGAAAATTTTGAGGAAACGGCCAATTATAGGGTTCATTTAAAGACCCCCCTCTAAAAAATTAGTTTAGAATGGGTGGCAAATCTCCAAATTCGACATTCGAATCAATGGCAAATTTATGAAAACCGTTTCGTAGTAAAGGCGATTTGGCAGGGCACAATTTTCTTGGATGAGGTAAAATGATAAGAAACATTGGAAAAATACATGCATGAGTTAATTTAACATATAAATAGTAGGAGAATTCACCCTTATAAATGAATTATCCGTGGAAATTTTAGGTAAATTGGGAAGGAGGTGACTGCTGAAAATTAGCCATTACCAATTTCCGAAATCCCTAATATTCACGAGTTTATGAAAATTTTCCACTAAAATATTCCCTAGCCAATTATGCCATCATATGGGTATTCAACAACATTGCAAATAATTTTGAGCATGAGCCTTAGTTTGAAGATTATTGGATGAATTTTAGGGACGAAGAGGAGGTCAAATTAAGGGATTTCTCCAAAATGACACTTTCACAAATAATATATTTCAAAATTATAGTTATCCTAGAAGGAATTGTGGATGATCCACATCTAGTGGAATTGTGGATGATCCACATATAGTAAGCAGGTATTATGTTGATCAGAAGATGGAAGCACAACCCATAATCCCTCTAGATTGGAATGAGACATAATCTGATGAATCTTACAAAAGGATAACTAATGTAATGAGAAGAACTGTGAATTGGTTAACTCAAAAGAGAAATGACTTATCAATTTAAAATACATAAATCTTAAATAACTTTAAGATTTTGGGAAACTTGAGTGATAATATTCCATCCCTGAAGGAAGGAGCAGATAGAATGTATCCTTTAGGAGGAAAGGCCCCTCAATTTCCCTAAAAAATTCCCACTCCTGAACTCATACATGAATGTACTTTACCTGCTAATGGGACTGGTACTCCTATGTCAGTTCTTAGGAAAAATACTAAAGACATGCTCTTAAAATCTATGGAAAATGCCCCCGTTACTTTTTTAATTCCAATCCAAGAAAAGGGGAATGGATTAACATCCCATGCGGTTTTCTCAGGTGTTTCACCAAAACCTCATAATACTCAAAAATTAATGAGTGAAGCTATAACAAGTGGTCTAACTCAATCTAAGCCACACAAGGAAGGGAAAAGAGCAGCACCCGATCTAAAAAGGTTTCAAAGGGAACACAAGAAACATAAGGTTTCTCATGTAAAAAAATTTGTGAGAGTAGGTTCCCATACACCCAAAAATCATAAGCACAAATATGTGGTAATCGATCCTCCTAATTTTGAAAGGATTGATGTTTATCAGGAACAACATGCTCCTTCACTACCACAAGTCCCTCTAATTGAATGTTGAACTACTTTGGTTATTGGGTGTGAATGCTATGATTTACTACTCACAACAATAACCTACCCTTTCCTAATGTCTCTCCTTCACCCCTCATTGTTGTAATTTCCTCTCTTTTACCCCATACAAGCCCCTTTCCATGGGTTGAGTGAAGTGTGCCTATATGATTCCTAGCCTACTTGGCCACCCCAGAACATTTATATAGGAGTATATTAGTTCACATTAAATAATAGGAGCCTCCCCATACACATGAAGGAGGTGTAGACACCAAATTCGTGTCTTACGACCCCTCGTGACCCGCATCCCATTTCGCAACCTATAGCCTCATTACCTAAACCTTACACAATTATTTATTAATTACCTCATAATTGATAAATCCACATCGCCTTATCCTACCACCTCACTTGGCCACCTCACCATGACCTAGCCCTAACCCTAAAACTAACCTAATTAGGAACCCATGACTTGGTCTAGACCTCACATCCATAACTAATGCCCTCCTTACTCGCACCCAAAGCCGACCTTCTAGCTGCTTGACCAAGCCCGCAACTGATCCCTCGGGAGAAAAACAGGGAAGGTGGGCTATTTTACTAAAAATAGCCTACTTTTCCCTAACCGATGCCGGTTCCTACTCGACCGCTGTCGGTTACGCAACCGCCACCGGTTCCATGTAAATGGGCTCCCCAAGACCAAAACAACGGATCGGAATTGTCATTTTCGGAGATCAGTCAAAGGATTTCTGGATCAACAGAGGGCGTTGCGAGCGAGGAACGGATTCCAGATCTTCACTTGACCAAGCAGAGACAGAGTGAAAATACCAGACGTTTCTTACAGCAAAGGAGATCAACTTGCACCTTCATCAAAACCAGTAAGTTACATCTTGCCTGTCCTCTCATCATAACATTTTTTATGATCTTCTCGGATCTCAGTGCTCCTAAATCCATTTCTGAATCCATTATCCCGAACTGTACAATTGCCTCTAACTATCATTCCTTTAGCTTCTAACCATCCCATTTCCTAATAACTATCCAAAAACCAGCCATTACAAACACCACAACCAGCCCAGAAGATCCTAGAACCAACCGGTATTGGTTATCAGTGACCGCCATCGGTTATGGGTAACCGGCATCGGTTCCTTTGATCAAAACCAAGAAAAACAGCCTTTCCCCTACCCTGTTCACACGAACCAATTTAATTGGTACTTTACAGTATTTTGTGTTAATTCATATTAGCAGGGGAAACTGACCACCCTCAAAAGGAAGTTTTATATTTCCTGGGCCCAAGGCAGTTTCCTCATTTATTATTTGATCAAAATCTTGTGGGTCTTGTGTTCTTATTTGCAGGTAGTCATTCCAAGACAAAAAGGAGTTCTCCGCAGTCAGCCTGATCTTTCTCTATGGTACGCGCACACCATTTCGACATTCTACAGGTATTCCTCCTAACCCCTAACCTTATCTGTTTCTAAAAGGAATGAATCATTTCCGAGTGAAACATATTGGCACGCCCAGTGGGACCCATTTTGGGTTTTTCTTTATTTCTCACTTGCTTTCATATAGGGAGCATACTTGTTGTTTTCTTCTTCTAAAGATAGTCCACAAGGTATTTTATTATTCTAGTAAAAGAACTTGCTTTGTTTTTTCATCCTGCATTAGTGAAAGTCATCTCTTTTGCTTCATCAAATATCACTTTCGATTTGGGTTTTAAAACACATGCATTGCATTCCTGCCTGTTGTTTTTAAATTCTAGTGAACATAGATTAAGTAACAGGTCATACACGTGGGGGTGATATCCACAGTATTGACAGGAAATTAATCTTACATTCACTGCACAACACATACCAAATCACTTCACAATTAACACAACAGCTCAAACATCCCCCCTTTTTCCGCGGTATTCCTCCGCCGATTGAGGTAACCTTATAAGCCAAAACAACTTGACATTTCCCCTAAGTCTCTTGTTTAGGATTCTGACATCATTCTACGTCTAAAGGCATAAGCCCACGATAACTAAATTAACCCTAGGATTAGTTTCTAGATTTGCGTGTGCCTCTTGCTTGTTTCCAAGTTCTGTTTTCTCTGTCATACTTTGTCTTCTGTGATCAATAAGTTGATAAATATACTCAACGTTGCTAAAAATCAAATTAGCAGCCTTTTATATCTTCTTATCCTAGACTTTTTGACACCGACATCGGTTAAGGGACCGACGTCAGTTTCTCTGTGACCGACAGTGGTTAGTAAACCAATATCGGTTACTGTCTTCATCAGCCCCTGACAAACCAGCAACTTGCCAGATTCATCATTCTGAGGTTGTTTTTGTTCTTGATAGATTGAAACTTTCCTGTGTGTTCTTGTCTATGGTTGTCATCACTCAGAATCAAGCCGCCGCCATGGTTTCACATGCTTGCTCTGTGTCTTTTCCTGAATCACCCCCCTCACATTCTATAGGGAACCCTACTGATACCAGCGAGGTTCCTAAAATTCCTGTGGGAGATAAGGACTTTGCCAAGTTTCTGGATGTTAATTCCAGCGCTGTACAATACTATTTGTCTCATACCCCTGACCGTACACCTGATGGTCAGCTCCTTGTAGGTACGCCTATAAGTATAGCTGCTCATTTATCTCCCACTCCGCCTGATAATACCACCTTACTTCCTGCATCTCTTGCCCCATCTCCCAATCCGACGACTGCAGAGGTTCATACGACCCCGATTAGCTTTCCTTTGGTTAACCTTGGACCCCACGTATCGTTACCACCAACTGCCCCTATCTCATCTCTCTTTCAGACCACTCCATTCATGACTTACTCTCTGCCACCTATCCACACAAGCTTCCCTTCTCAAGCTCCACATACCTTTTCATTCTCATACACGTATCCAGTAACCTCAACACCTTATATGGGACATCCCTATTCTGTCACACCATCATCTCATCCTACCACTGACTTAATTAAACAAATGATGGACAAAATGCATAACCTGGAGGCTTCTGTTTCAGGAAGTCGTAGCGCCTTGACATACGAGCAAGTTTGTCGGGAGCCCATTCACCCTTCTATCCCCCTTCATTCATATCCTACTCAATGGGAGTTGCCGAAATTTACTCGTTTTAACAGTAAAGAGGATCCTCAACAACACTTGCGATCATTTAGACACGCTTTTTATTTGATTTCCCATGATGATGCCTTGTTACTCCGCACCTTTCTCATGTCCTTATCAGGACCCGCCTTGGAGTGGTACAGTGCTTTAACCCAGCACTCCATCTTCTCTTCTAACCAATTAGCCCAATCTTTCTTGGACCATTTCTCCATTAACATTGCCAAGAAATTATCTATCACCGACCTCTATGCCATCCGACAATTTGAGGACGAATCTATCGCAGATTTCGTTGGATG
Organism: Taxus chinensis; assembly: GCA_019776745.2. Taxonomy (NCBI): domain Eukaryota; kingdom Viridiplantae; phylum Streptophyta; class Pinopsida; order Cupressales; family Taxaceae; genus Taxus; species Taxus chinensis. Next base: position 41,005,074 of record CM034153.1, on the reverse strand, counting down.
ATGGCGAGGCCTTATCAACCAACTTACGTATGCCTTGCCTCAAACCAAACTTATCGAACTATTTACGCGGGCCTGCGCTAAGCACATCTCCCCTACCCTCCAAATTCAAACTTTCTGTACTTTCGACGAGGCCTTTACTATGGCTCGAAAATTAGAAATTCGAGCCTTAGAGGAAGAGAAATTATGGTTGTACAACAAAAAATCCACTTTCCGAACTCCTGATTCCACCAATAAACCAAATACCACCACTCCTCACGCGTCCACTTCTTCTAAATCAAAAGGAGTTGTCCACGCGATGATGGTCAAATCCCAACCACCGTCCAATACTCCACCAAAAACCACCTATAAATACAAAGCCGAGCCCATCAACTACACTCCCTTGGGAGAAACATATGGTGTGATATTGGAAAAATTGCTCAAAGCAGGAGCCATTACCTTACCTCCTGTTAAACCTCATTCTGGGTTTGATTCCACTCGCGCCATACCTTCCTGGTACAAAGAAAATGAATTCTGTAACTTCCACCGCGTGAAGGGACACAGTCATGAAAACTGCAAAATGTTGAAAAACATAGTGCAGGAAATGGTTGATGCGGGGGATATAGCCCTCGATAATCCTAACGCCCCTGCTAACCGAAATTTGAAAATTTTCAACAAGCCATTCCCGAATCACTCATCCAACAGTAACGTAAACCAGGATATCTTAGCCGAGGAGAGTGTTCATGAGATCCATGCAGTCTTCGACTCCCAGCTAAAAGCCTCTATCGAGAAAATTTTGAATCAAGCCTCTTCACTAACACAGGAGCCCGAACCTCCTTTACCACCATCAAGCCAAAGCAAAATCGTTCCTTTACCCATAGAAGAGTTAACGGCCCAGGCTTCTCTTCCCATCAATGAGTCTTCTTACACCACATCCCTACAAGACTGCGAGCGGATGTTATCTAATCTATCCATTTCCCAGACGTCTCCTTCTACCGCTCTTGCCGCACAAGAGGAAGGTACGCCACTCCTTTTTTCATCCTTAGACGAGAAATATCCTACACCAACATCACCAAATTCTTTAACCACAACAGATCCCCTCAAACACGCCCTCCTACCTATTAGTCCCTCATCACCTAAATCTTTTCAACAACTAGTCGACCTCTTAACATCTATTGATATAGTGCCTCATCTACCCCCTGTATCACACCCACAGTGGACTGGAATCACAACCCACCTTTCTTCTATACCAAAGTTCATATTCACACCTGGAGACTGTCATTCCACAGAAGATAGATAAGACCTATGGGAACGTTTGAGTAGGCCATGTTCTACTCAAATGCAAATGACCGATTCTGATGCTTCCACCATATACCCAAAGTGCTTACAGAAGCTTAAAATGCCTATGTTCTCACCTTCGCCTCTACCAAATGCCCCGTCTACTTCTCTCAACTTAACCAAGTCTTCCCCTATGCTTGGGACCTCACCAATGCCCAGTCTAACACACCCACCTAAGCGACTCGATTTATCCAAAAATAAACCCGCCCCGCCACCTAGGAGACAAACGCAATCCGTGCCTCTATCACAATCAAAACCCTCATCGTCACACCCACCTTCCATATTGGGACCTCGTCCCTCCACCTTACATCAATATATCATACCTCCGGTGTTTTCTTCAAAACGACCTACGCCTTCTACACCTATACAGAGATCGAAGGGTATAACAACATCGTTACCCCGTGTATCCTGTCCACCAGTCAACCCTAAACCAATCCCATCATCAAAGGATTTATTTTCTGTCACTCCCCTTCCTCCGTGGTTGTTTCCCGCTACCACGTCATCCATAGCCTCATCATCTAGCCAGCCGAACGTAACTTCTGTGCCAAAGAAACCACGTTTAGTGAAAAACACGTGTCAGCACCCCTCGGCTAAACCACCACCCGTACGAACCAACCATGCCCAAACATTACCAAAACCCGCACAACCAATACCCTCATCCGATTTTGACCCCCTCTTAGACCTTATGACCCGTCTAAACCTCGACCCGCAGGTTATGATGAGTCTAAAATCTGCGCCTATCACCGCACACCTGGACATGATGTGGAGGGATGCAAAGCTCTAAAAACCATCCTTCGCCAGTCACCTCTCCCGGATAGAAATATTAAGAAAGACAACTTACGAACGGAGAGACCTTTAGTTTCCATTCCCTCTCCTATACCATCTGTCCCCGCCTCACCAAGATCTATCATTATTACAACCCCACCTCTTGAAGACCATGAATTATCCCAACCATCCTCTTCATCTCAGGTCTACGAGATTAATATGATTAGTGTCGCTACTCGAGGACAGAAAAACAATGGGAAAGCGAAAGAAAACACACCTGCGGCATCTCTTTCTCCTTCAACCATCCCGATTATACCACCACCTAAAGTGGTTATTCGCGGACCCACCTATCCCGTCTCTAATGGAGTTTCCCACCAAACCATGATCAAACAGCTTCATCAATCGCCCGTAAAAATGACACTATATGATCTCATTCAGACTTCTGAATCTCATCGACAAGCTCTCGTTGAGATCCTTCAAGGGATAGAAGTTTTACCTAATGAAACCTTTCCTGTCGCCTCCATTCTAACACCCAATCACGTTGCTTCTCTCACCAAACAACCCACTGCCCCAACCACTTCTGTCTCTGTACAACAAGCTGCTGCAGTCAGTTTCTCTGAAGATGAAATTGTCGACTTTGGTATAGAAGACCCTGACCCTGCCCTTTTCATCTCCGCTTACGTCCGGGACATTCAAGTACGTCGGGTTATGATTGATGGGGGCGCTAGCCTAAACATCATCTCTTCAAAAGCCTTCCAACAGATGAACATCCCTTCTAGTTGCATGTGTGCCAACCCCATCATGTTGCGGTCCTTCAATGACGCTATTACTTCTACCTTAGGCACCGTGATCCTCAACATTCGCATAGGACCATGCACTTTACCCGAACTCTTCTATGTCCTTGAGGGAGAGTTCCAATATAATATATTGCTGGGTCGTCCTTGGATCCAAGCCATGGGATGCGTTCCCTCAACATTACATAGATGCATAAAATTTGAGTACGAGGGGAAGTCTTACACCGTAAAAGCTGACCCTCCCCCCTTTAAAACCTGCAATATGTTATACCGCCCAAACGATGTGCTTATACCAATCAAGACACCCATACATTCAACCCAACCATCCTCCTCAAATGTACCTCAACCATCCACCTCAACCGTGCCTATGCCTTCAATTGATGAAACCACCATCGCAAAAACCACTTCCGTTCCCGCAGCTAACATTTCAACTTCCGACCCCTTAGTAGATGTTTTTCAGCGCCTTACGCTGGGGGAGTACCGCCTATATAACGTTAGTTCTTTCCCTACCCCGCAGGAGTATGGAAAAATACATGCACATCCCACCTACGACCGTCACGTGGGGGAGATAATCTCTTACGGACCACCCCATTTCCGCACTAACCTAACGTATGGGGGTGTTGACGCATCCTCCATTACCCCTGAACCTCCTCTTGGTGTGGTTCCTTTCCAATCCGATTTTCAATACTTGACAAATCATCGCTTCGCCCTCACTTTCTTGACTCGCTGTGCGTGGAAAGGCTTTGGTTTTGGCCTTTACGAACAAGGCCGACATACGCTCATCCCCATCACCACACGCAAACATAATGATCGCAGTGGTCTCAGTTTTCCCTAAACACCTACACAGGAGACACCTCCTATCAGCTGTATCTTGGAAGAAGAAGACGTCGCCCCTACCAAACCATCATCACCCACTTTGCCATCATCACCCACAGAATCTATAGACCCTGAATCCATCCCTCCTAACTTTTTTTTTTCATAAATGCTATCTTCATAGGTCCTCTCACTTATCAACGCGATAATGAGGACCCATCTTCTCTTCCCCTTCTGTATCCAGACATGATTGAAGAGGATTCGCCTTTGATTAATGTTGTTGAATGCCAGGATGATGACTCCATCCTCACTTACCTTGGCGCGGATGATTCTTATATTCAATGAGCCTTACCATCTGAAACCCAAACCATGCTGAACGAATCTACTATAGAAATCAACATCCACACGAAGGAGGATCCTCACATTGTGAAGATTGGACAATCCCTTAACACATCAAAACAAGCTGCCTTTACTACCTTTCTCCGTGCTCGCAACCAAGCTTTCACATGGTCTTACGCTGACATGCCAGGAATTGATCCTACCATTGCCGTCCATAACATCACCCTAAACCCTGATTCCAAACCAATCAAACAGAAATTGAGAAAAATGCATCCCCGCATTGCTCTCTTGGTCAAAGAGGAGCTCCAACGACTCCTTTCTGTTTCCTTCATCTTGCCTATTGACTATCCTCAATGGATTTCTAACATCGTGCCTGTCACGAAAGCGATGGGGGGACTTCCGATATGCACGGATTTCCGGGATCTTAACCTCGCTTGCCCTAAGGACGACTTTCCACTCCCCAGTATTGATCAACTTGTTGATCTCACTGCGGGCCATGAAATGCTTTCTCTCATGGATGGCTTTTCAGGATACAACCAAATTTTGGTTGCACCCGCCGATCAACATAAGACCGCTTTCATAACTCCTTGGGGAACCTTCTGTTATCATGTCATGCCGTTTGGCCTTAAGAATGCTGGTGCAACCTATCAGCGGGCTATGACCTACATTTTTCATGACATTATGCACACTATCCTTGAAGATTACGTCGACGATCTTCTTGGCAAGTCTAAACATTGCAGTGAACATCTCGATGTTTTAACCATTATTTTTGATCGCCTGTTGCAATATTCTGTTCGTCTTCAACCAAAGAAATGTGTCTTTGGTGTCCTTTCCGGGAAACTTCTTGGCTTTATCGTCTCTTTGCGTGGCATTGAGGTCGATCCATCTAAAGTAAAAGCTATCCTAGAAATGCCCCCACCCAAAAACCTCAAACAATTACGTAGTTTGCAGGGTAAACTTCAATCCATCCGGCGTTTTATCTCCCAACTCTCGGATCGATGTCACCCTTTTCATCACCTTCTAAAAAAGGACGTTGCCTTTCAATGGAGTGAGGAGTGTCACCAAGCCTTCGAAGCTCTCAAAACGTATCTCTTGCAGCCACCCGTGCTTATCCCACCCTAGGAGGACCACCCTTTCTACCTTTATCTTTCCGCCACTGACCATGCTATAGGTGCTATGCTCGCACATCGGGACTCGGCACATCGAGAGCAGGCCGTTTATTATATAAGTCGTACCCTCGTGGATTATGAGACTAGGTATACACACGTAGAAAAATTGTGCCTAGCCCTATCATTCGTAGCCACCAAACTTCGACATTACCTCCTGAATCACAAAACTTTCGTCATCACCAACACGGACCCCATTCATTATATGTACGCCAAACCACATCTAAACCAACGCATCACTCGATGGCTCATGCTCCTCGCTGACCTTGACCTTGAGTTTATACAACAGAAGTCAATCAAAGGAAAAACTCTTGCAGACCAACTTGCGGAGGCCCCGTTACCTAGGGAACAATTTACCAATTTTACATTCCCCGACGAACTCATCACCACTCTTTCACTTGGGGAAGAGTCGTATCAAATGACCCTCTTCTTCGATGGATCTAAATGCTAGCGCGACGGAGGAGCCGGCATTGTTCTCATCCCTCTTGACGCTGAACCTATGCCTCTTTCATTCCGGTTTGATTTCCCCTGCACTAATAATATAGTGGAATACGAGGCCCTTATTCTGGGTCTCCAAGTTGCGATGCACTTAGGCATTAAATCTATCAATATCTTTGGCGACTCTCAATTGGTATTCAATCAAGTTATAGGCATCTACCAATGTAAAAATGAGGAACTTCAGAAGTACAAACACCACGTGGATTCACTTCTAGCCTTATTTACTCACTATTCTATCCAAACCATTCCCCGCTCCACTAACAAATTTGCGGATACTATGGCTTGCTTAGCCTCACAAATTCCTACCGCACCAACTGACTCTGAATTATTCGTTGTGGTCCAGAAAATTTTTGCACCATCCTATTCAACCCTGGTAGTTTGCATGATAAATACTGTGTCTACTAATTCACAGGATACCTGGTACCACCAATTTCACGACTACCTTACAATCTCTGTTCTCCCACATGATCTTACTAGTAACGACAAACGTGCTTTTCTTAAAATTGTTTCTCATTATGTTGTCATGGGGGGACTCCTCTATAAACGTGGCTTTGATGGCATCCTCCTTCACTGTCTAACCGGCGCGGAGGTCACCTATACCATCCAACAAGTCCATGATGGGATTTGTGGTGGAAATTTTAGTGGCCTTGCCGTGGCTAAACGAATCCTTCGCCTAGGTTATTATTGGCCTACTCTCAATAACGACTGCTATGAATATGTTAAGCGTTGTGTCATGTGTCAACAACATGCCAACCTTCAACATACTCCTAGCCATCCGCTGCAGGTCGCACGTGATCTTTGGCCTTTCTCACAATGGGGTTTAGACCTTATTGGTGAGATTCACCCGACCTCTTCACAACGTCACCATTGGATAATCACAGCGACCGAATATTAAACAAAATGGGTAGAGGCCATTCCACTCATTTCAATCAAAAAAGAAAAAATTGTCGAATTCATTAACCATCACATTATCTGTCATTTTGGCATTCCTCATCGCCTAATAACAGATAATGGTAAATCTTTTAAAAACAAGTTGTTAAAAAACCTTTGAGAAAACTTTGGTATCAAACTTAGTTTCTCATCGCCTTACTATCCGCAGGCCAATGGTCAGGCTGAATCTTCTAATAAAACCCTCACCAAAATCCTCATGAAAGTTGTCAATGAATCTGGAAGAAATTGGCACGATCACATTCCCTTTTCCCTTTGGGCTTATTATACTAGCATTCGTACCTCTACTAATGCCACACCTTTTTCTTTGGTATATGGTACCGAGGCTGTCCTGCCTCTCGAAGTACAAATACCCTCCCTTAGAATATCTCTTCAGGATATTCTCACCAACGATGATTTCCGCCAAGAGCGGTTAGCCCAATTGGAGATTCTTGATGAACGATGTCTTACAGCTCTCGATCACCTTCAAATATATCAAAAATGCATCAAATGTGCTTATGATAAGCGACTTCATGAGCGTACCTTTAAGGTTGGTGATCTTGTCCTCAAAGAGAATCAACATGTAACCAAACTAGAAAAGAGCAAACGTGGAAAATTTGCTCCCAATTGGATTGGGCCTTATATAATCACTCACACCTATGGATCAGGCACTTATCATTTAGCTTCGCTTAATGGTAAGCCTGAGCCTGAACCCCTTAATGCCTTGCATCTTCGACCATTCTACTGTTGAATCTAGTGTTATATCACTTCTTATCTACCTACTGCTCATCCCTTGAGCTCATTTACCACTACATACACTTTGTTTTCTATATCTCCAAATAAAATCAAAATCACTTCGCACCTCCCCTTGATAATGCCTTCCCCTTTTTTAGTCTAGTCCATGACTTCAAAGTATTAAAATAAGCCGTATTCTTATGGGATTTTCTTGAGTCAAACTTCCTACCAAACTAGATGCTTCACGCCAAAAGAACATCTAGCTATCTAAATTAAATATATACTGCTCCCTCGAAGGACAGCTATATGCCAAACTATTGCTGCTACTATAAATAGACTGCTCCCCCGAAGGACAGCTATGCACTAAAATCATATCTGCTACTATAAATAGACTACTCCCCTGAAGGACAGCTATACACAGTCAGCCTTTATCCGAAGCTTCTCGCATGGATCAGCTTTGTGAAGACCTCAAGAATAGTACAATCAATATCCCTTGTAGACTTCCCGCATCGATCAGTCTATATTCAGTCAAATAAAAGCCTCATTCAAAATAACTTTTTGGGTCATGGACTTGTCTATTTAGGGTAGGTTCTCTTTCGTCAGAACACTCACTTTGTAACAGGTTCTCTGTACCTCAGCTATATTATCCACCTCACCTCACCATTTGTTTCAACTCAAGGGACGTAACGTACACCTGATATTTTGTGATCATACAAATCTTTTCACCTATGGACTTCTCGTCTATGCACGGCACCTAGGGCTTCAAGGTCATTCTACGTTGTGTGGTTTGTTTAGCTCTTTTCACCTACGGAGCACTCTTTCTGCTTTGCCTCGCATCTAGGATTGTGTGTTGACCTTAATCAGGACATGGTTCCCTTCTACTTGGGTAGGCTAACCTTCGCTTCCCTTATACCTTTTACAACATCACCAATTCATTACCAACACCATCAACCTTAACTTTACCAATCTTAATATTTTTACCAACCAACCAATTGCCTAAACCGTACCAAATTGCCTGAATTCACCTCTCCCTGATCCTAAGGGAGAACTACATCGGTCTGAGGCCCTTCCTTGCTTTGTGCAATGGGCTATGTAGGTAGCACTTAGGAGACACGGGGTCTCCCAAGGTTAGCTCGACCATCCCCTACCATAACCTATCATGTGTGGTAAATATAAATGTTTTATTCTGCCCTAAGAAACTGGCATCGGTCACCTCACCGACACCGGTCATCTCTAGCCGATATCGGTTCAAATTCCTACCTTCCCCAACTTCTACCTTTATTCACCAATCTCCCTTTTTCACCACATTGCCTATTCCCCACATCACCTATATGTCCTATTTCTCTTTAGCCATTTTTGACTTCACCAGACCGACCCAAGGCCGCAACCCAACCAACCCATCCGGCCCGACCCAAGGCCGCAACCCAACCAACCCATCAGGCCCGACCCAAGGCCTTGCCCTAACCATTTGGCCCGACCCAAGGCCTCGCCCTAACCATTTGGCCCGACCCAAGGCCTCGCCCTAACCATTTGGCTCGACCCAAGGCCTCGCCCTACCCATTTGCCCCGACCCAAGGCCTCACCCTACCAATTTGGCCCGACCCAAGGCCTCACCCCACCCATTTGGCTTGACCCAAGGCCTCACCCCAACCATTTGGCCCGACCCAAGGCCGCAACCCAACAACTTGGCCTGACCCACGGCCCTCACTCATCAATCAGCCCGACCCACGGCCGTATCACTTCAAATACCATACCCACAATCAACATTTTATTTTATCCATCCATCATGTACCTTTTGTTCAATCGAGCTCACCTGTTCGTGTTTTAGCATGATTAGGTTCCTTGACTTGATCTGTCGACAAACTTTTCCTAGACCTAGACCGTGACGTTTATCTCAACCAAACCAACCATTTGGTACTACCGAACATGCCTAAATGTTCCTGTACCTTACCTGTTATATACCCTGGAGCTACTTCCTATGCCTTGGATACCAGGATTATATCACCCTTGTTTGGATAAACTATCGACCTTTGCCTATACATTGCTGGTTTGCTCATCAAATCATGTACCTTAGTCATACTATTGCATTTCAACATGCGTCTGCTTCCTTGGACCTACCCCACCACCTTACCATCCTCTCTACAACATTTACCCTTTATCAACCCTATCCCTGATTTCCCGTTCACTCAATCGGCGATAGATTTGAGGGGGATTACCTATATCCTTAACAGGAGAAACCACTTCATATTATTGTCTGTACAACTTTACAAAACAAGCTACACGACAATAAGGGGCTAATGTAGACACCAAATTCATGTCTTACGACCCCTTGTGACCCGCATCCCATTTCACAATATAGCCTCATCACCTAAACCTTACACAATTATTTATTAATTGCCTTGTAATTGATAAATCCACATCACCCTACCTACCACCTCACTTTGCCACTTCATCATGACCTAGCCCTAACCCTAAAACTAACCTAATTAAGACCCATAACTTGGTATACACCAACATCCATAACTAATGCCTCCTTACTCGCACCCAAAACCGACCTTCTAGCCACTTGACCAAGCCCGCAGCTGATCTCTCAGGAGAAAAGCAAGGAAGGTGGGCTATTTTACTAAAAATAGCCTACTTTTTCCTAACCGATGCCGGTTCCTACTTGACCACCGTCAGTTACGCAACCGCCATCGGTTCCCTGTAAATGGGCTCCTCAAACCAAAACAACGGATCGGAATTTCATTTTGGAGATCAGTCGAAGGATTTCTGGATCAACGGAGAATATTAGGAGCAAAGAACAGAGTCCAAACCAGAAGTTTCTACAGCAAAGGAGATCAACTTGCACCTTCGTCAAAACTAGTAAGTTACATCTTGCATGCCCTCGGTTATAACATTTCTTATGATCTTTGAATCAGAGTTCTCTTAAATCCGTTTCTGAGCCCACTACCCCGAACGTGCCATTGCATCTAACTGTTATTCTTTTACCTCTCATCATCTCATTTCCTAATAACATCCATAAACCAACCTTACCAACACCACAACCAGCCCAGAAGATCCTAGAACCCACCGGTATCGGTTATCTGTAACCGGCATCGGTTATTAGTAACCGGCATCGGTTCCTCTGATCAAATCCAGAAAAACAGCCTTTTCCCTACCCAGTTCACCAAAACAACTTAATTGATACTTTACAGTCTTTTTTGTTAAATCATATTAACAGGGAAACTGACCACCTTCGAAAGGTAGTTTTATATTTCCTGGGCCTAAGGAAGTTTCCTCATTTATTGTTTAATCAAAATCTTGTGGTCTTGTGTTCTTATTTGTAGGTAGTCCTTCCAAGACAAAAAGGAGTTCTTCGCAGTCAGCCTGATCTTTCTCTACGGTACGCGCACACTATCTCAACATTCTACAGGTATTCCTCCTAGCCCCTAACCTTATCTGTTTCTAAAAGGAACGAAGCATTTCCGAGTGAAACAGAACCATTGATGATACTGGTAGATGACCTCCAAACAAATAAATAAATAGAGAGAATTATTCATCCATTAATTAGTAAAGAAAAATCCCAAGCAATATATGTTACTTCTATAAGAGAAGTGGTTACAAAATCAGATAAACCAAAATTGCCTTGTGGAGAAGATGTTAATGTAGAGATGTTAACAAAAGATATTGTTTCTATTTCTGTTAAAGTTACTAAAGCTGATGAACTCTCTCTGGAGGGAAAAGCATTGGTAATAAAGACATACAACCTCTAGATGGAAATGTGAATTTGGCTTCAGATGAAAAACCTACCGCGTTATTACTAACGTGCATCATCAGAGCAGGAGGAGAGTAGGATGCTAAGTCAACAGAGTTTTAGGAAGGAGGAGCTCGCAAGCCAGTCATTGATACAGGAAAATGTTGGAGGAGAATTTGTGTCAAGTATGACATCAATTGGAGAAATAAGGAAGGAATATCCCCTGAATAATGATACAAACCAATAAAATAATGATCAACCTTAGTTTTCCGACCAAGGAGAGGAACATCTCGAGGAATTATTAACATAGTGTGAGAATAACAAGGTGAATATCAAAATAAATGATGAAGAACAAGCATAATCACTAGTTCAGGATGAACAAGGGGTATTCAAACAACTGATGGTTGTCCTTGAGGAAAACCAAAAATAATGACAAGAGGAAAAGGCTAGAACAAATTTTGCGAAAGGGTGGATTAGTGAATTAATTTCAAATGAGGAAAATGAGGTCCTCCTTGTTCAATCTATTGACCTTACTATTCTGTCTTTCCCAAAGATAGTAAGAGCCTCAAAAAGGGCTAGAACTATTACTAAAAGTCACAATGATTCATCAGGAGCCAAGAATTTAGAAGTATTAATCCCCTTTGAAGGGAATACTAGAGAACATTTAATAGCCAATGATTATAATGTCTAGATCATTCCCTTAGGAAATTCTTAAAGGGACCAACTAAAACAAGGGGTATATAAAGGTATGAATTACCTTTTACAAAAGGTTGATGAAGATATAATGAAAAAAAGGCAGTTAAAGGAACAAGTTCAAACACTGAGCTCTAGTTTACAATAGTTGAATAGGAAACCTAGTCAAGCTCAAATAAGTGCCTCCATAGATACCCCTAAGGGAATGGATAAAATAAACAAATATGTCATGAAGGTCCAGGTAGTGGACCCATGGATTGAAAAATTAACCAATAGGGGAAAATAAGTAATGACAGAGGCCAGATCAAAGTATGAATATCTCAAGAACAAACTCAATTAAATTAATGAGATAGTTGAACAATGTGACAATGAGATTTTCTATTTTGAGGGAATTCTTCCCAAGTTAGACCACATTACCCAACTGAGTGATGAATTAGTTGAGTAGGAAAAAATTGAGCCAGTAGAAGTTAAAGGAAGCCACCATGATATTGAAGAGTTGTCAAAGATAAGAGTGAAAACCTTTAATGGGATCAAGGAAAAGCTTGGAATCAGGACAAACTAGGTTAATGAATATCTTGATGCCATTGACTCGAAGTTAGAGGATATGGTAGATGATAAGTTCAAAAAGAGATATAGAGATTTGAAGATTGAATTTTTACTTAATTACATTGAAAAGAATATTTAGAAGAATGATTTATCCTATGAAATCATCAAAATGATGATAAGGATTGAGAATTGAATTGCAGAGTTAAAAGCTAGACCACTGGAATACAAACAGAAAATGGGCCATTGCATTGATGCAATATCTAGGAAAGCACTAATCTTCTAGCATAATACAGGACTAGATGAGGATGAGTTTAATGATTTATTCAAAATTTATGATGCATATGTAGTAAGGTTGCCAAAATAACAAGTTACAGAAGTGGAAGTTAATGAAGAAAAGAATGCATATACAAAAGATGATGAACATTCTTAGGTGTTGTTCCTCAAGCTGTATTTTCTTTTCATATTCCTTTTTTAAAATGATACTTTAAAATAAATACTTCTATTACATGGGATGTAATTCTTTTTCTGAATTTTATTATTCCCTTATTCCAATTGTAAAGTCGAAGAATGTAGTAGTGTCATATTTACTTTAATGAAGTTTTAAATACATTTGGATAAGCATGTAAATGATTGATATTGTTGTGCTTCTTGAATTTTGAATAAGGAACAAAATAGGGTTCTATAGGGGCCCCTACCCATGACAAATAAATATATACACATGCCATAAATAGAGACAATGAAAGAAAAGAAACATCTAGACATTTTTCAGTCCTACTTCATAGTTTCTTCCTAGAAAAGGAAGCTTATTCAAAAGCTTATTTTTCCTCAACACAAACTCGTTTAAAAATTGTAATGTCTAAACAAAAATGGATGACCCTACTAGGTCCCAGGACATTCCCATGTCCATCAATGCTTCTGGAGTCATTCTAGGATGACTCATGATTAATTTAAGCTCGAGTTTCTTCTATTTTGATGAAACCCAGTCCAAAAGATCCACAAAACCTATGAAGAACATCATCTTTTCTTTCCCCTTGTGAAGGGTAGACATGATAGGAGTGGTTTGAGAGGGGATACCTGGGGTTACTGGAAGGGAAAGAACTGCATGTTTTTGACAAGGAAGATTGTGAGGTCTTGAGATTGACCTAGCCTCCCATTTCCCTATGAAAGGTGGATTTTATTTCGGCAAAGGAATGGGTTGAGGCCCCAAAACCTCATGCTCTGACTGAGGAACATGATGCATTAAGCGGGGAGATTACCGAATTGTAAATATATCACTCTTATCCCAAGCGGATAATGTTTCTAACCTTGAATGACGAGTAGAATGATCAGTCCTCTTCTCCATCAGAGATAATGATTGGAGGTTGAGGTTGTTTTACACCCTTCCTCTTACCTAAAGATGACCCTGGTGTTGAAATTGGTTCCGAAGGCACATTATATACTTTCTTTTTCTCTAGCAAATTGATTCTATGCTCCAACTCATCTATTTTTTGGGAAATACTAGGCACAATGTTGATGGAAGATTTATCATATAGCACATATGATTCCTTGGGAATATCTTTTGATACAAATCCCTCATCACATAAAAAGGGACATTGAAAGTTGTTTTTCCCAGATACCTGATGTCTTCTCTCGACCCAATATCTCTTTAAATCTTTGGGAGATTTCAATTGTTCCCATTTAAAAAGATGAAAATACATAACCTAAAAGGATGTAAATAAAGGATTAATCCTGATTATCCTTGTAAGAAGTGCTAATCTGACTTGTTGATATGTTAAGGGTCCTTTGGTGTCACCTGCAAACTCTACATCAAACAGAGCCCTAACAAAGGCTTCATCATGACCACTCAAATTAAAAATATGATTTAAGTCCTCTGAGGAAATATGCTTTAGTTTTTGTGTTATGGGTACCTTCACCATTTTTCTGATGAAATTACTTATATTCCGAACAAGAAGGGAAATACATAATGACAATTAAATTGAGCTAGGTTTTATAATAAAATGAAGACATATGTTTTTGATTTATTAATTTTTTCCCATGAGATGAAGGAGATTTTGTTCAGTTCCCACAGAAAGGAATTTAATAGTTGGCAGAGGTTAGGAATGAGAAAATTTGGTAAATCAAAGTGACTTGATAGGAACTATGTGTGGAAATTAATCCAATAAGACATAAAATAGAGTGTGTGTCACCCAAGGTGGAATCTTGAAAAATTAATATGGATATATGTCATATTAGAGTCCTCTGGAATTGTTCAGATATTATTTGAAATGATTATCTAATCAATATCAAGAAAGAATGATTAAAATAATTTTCTTGAAATGATGACCTGATATCCCAGTTGAGCACAAGTGGAGCTGATTGAAAAGACTTGCTTTTTGTACATCTGACAGTTTAAAATAAAACATTTTAAATGTCATGTTTTAGAACAAGTTTTGTAAAAAGAAGTATTCCTTGGAATATTCATTCTTTTGGGGGGATAAAATTTTAAGGTTAACAAGTGAAGAGGGTGATATTAAAAGCAAAAGGATAATCACACCAGAAGGGGGGTTAATTTTTCTGAAAATTATTCAAAGAAAAGAGAAGGAGAGAAATATGAGAGAAGCCATTTTTCTGAAGAGCTTATCTGAGATACCTGTTATTTCCTGTGTATCTTTAAATTTTATCATGTCAAGATGGTTGCAAGTGTCCATCCATTGACAATCCTTGAGATTGTAAATAAACTTTCCCTTTCTAATCAACTTGAAGAAACTTGAGTAAATCATATTAATCATGAACCTAGTTGTTTTTGCTTTAATTTTTTAATATCTTCAAATATTTATTTGTGTTCCTGTTGCAATCTTATGTTAGGATTTCCTCTTAATCACACAAGATCTTGTCCTTTTTTATACTATTGTGGCATTCACAACTACATTATGAAGAGAGTTTTCAGTTCATGATGCAATAAAAAATTTCAATTCACTCTACTTTCATTATGATGATACAAATTATTTTTTAGTCTATGAGTGTATCTTAGGCGTGATAAATAAGGGAATTTTAATGTTTAATTAAGTATTTAACATGTGATAAATAAGGGACTTTTAATGTTTAATTAATTATTTAACATGAGATTTTGTGTTGAATCCTTGAAGAATGTTTGAAACCGCGTGTCTTTGAGATTTCATAGATATACATCCTCTAGTTAAAGGTTCATTATGACTATTTGAAGTCTTTTATCATTTTTCTTTGTATATTTTCCAACATTTGTTAAAATTTCTCAATAATTTGGTATAATAAACTTTATCCTTCTTAACTTCCCAACAAAAAATTATACATTAAGTAATAAATCCTACATGAACTACCCCTTCTTGCATTGTATATCCACAAATGCTAAAAAAATTCATTGAGTTTGCCTATCCTTTACCAAAATATGCAAATTGAATCAATTTTTATCATTTTCTTAGTAACCTGGACCTTGTCTCGAAAAAATAATCATTCTCTAGGGTGACAACCCATGAGAGTTAGGTTATGTTGCATTGACCATGCTTTCTCAAGGTCTCCTTCAAATATTACAAAGGGAGAGTCAAATAATGTTAATCTATTGATATTCTTCACTAACACAGGTTACAAAATGGGTCCTCTCACCTTGGTTGAAGGCAACACCTAAAGTAGTGAGGGTAGGTCAAACCCTTAGCATGGTGCTATCTAATCATTTTCAAACCAGAGTAATAAAGATTCATTTAAAATCCATCCCCGACTACAAAATGAATCATATTATGATTTTTTTAATCTCTAATCATCTTGATCAACTTGTGATGTTACTTGTTTTAAAAGGAAGAATAAATTTGGATACCAACACCAATCTGACGTCGTTGTTGGGGATTTTTTGTGAAAATACATATGCACATAGACCTTTGGTAATTATTATTATATGATTTGAATGTAAATACATTGTTTAAACGTCATCCTTTGTTAAGAATTTTGAGAATTTTATGAGATCGGGAATTTGTTGTGCAATATTTTTTGTTTTTAGTAAATTACTTGCAGTGATTTAGAATATCTAAGGTGAAAATCCTTAGTGGTGAATCTGTGTTAGTTTAAAATTCTTGGCAATTATCAGTGTCTTAATCTTTGTCAAGTAATTTTTGTCATTAATATTCACAAAGTAGGAAGGAAGAAGGTATTTCTTTAATAAATAGACTACTAGAAGATTGTTTCTAGAGCTTGGAAGAACAAATCTAAAGGGAAGGAAAGTATGGAAAGAATTTTGGGATCAAGATTCAAGTGAGAGAGAAGTACCAATTATGGAAAGTGATCAACCTATTGTTGAGAATTATCCAATATCTTATTATAATTTAGATTCAAGTAGCCCTCGTATAAATTTAATTACTCTAGCTGGTGAGGGTCCATCATTTGTATCTAGGATAAGTGTTCCTCATCTCTTTTCTTTGTCATTAAAAAATGATAGGGTGGTTTGTGAAACCAATTTACTGGAGGATACTTATTTTTAAGATCATACATCTGTGTCCCAAAGATCCCTTGTCCCACACCATTATAATTCCCCTATATGATCACCTTCCCAAAATAACATGGCTCATCCTCCACCTAGACCTCCTTTTGCTGTCAATACTTTTGGACCAATAAATTTTAGAGGAATGGTTGGGTATCCTAATGTTGTACCCCAAGATGTGAGAAATAGGTTACCTAAATTTTAGGGGAATAATTCCATCACTGAGGATCAACATTTGAGACTCTTCATTAATATGATGGAATATTTTAAAATTGAATATGAGGATGTTTATATAAAATTATTCATTCATACTCTCGAAGATGATGCACGTGATTGGTATAAATATTTACCAGAAAATTCAATAGACTCATGGACTGAGATGAAAAATTCTTTCAGATTACAATATGGGGATAAGACTGGCCCAAGGATCCTTTTTTCTGAGTTTCAGAATATAAAAAATAATCCTAATGAGTTAGTCCAATATTTTAATACTAGATTCAATAAGAATTTAAATATATTACCCAAAATCATGAGGCCAAGTGATGAGTATTTCTTAATCAAATATTCTAATTCTTTTGAAAAAAAGGCCGCTTACTACTTAAGAGATAAGAATCTTGGAACATTAAGGTAGGTTTTCACCATGGCCTTCCAAATAAAAAATAATATTAAGGTAGTTGGGAAACCCCCTAAGATAGAGGCTTTCAAATTGATTAATCCTTATAGACCTCAGTCGTACAAAGTAGTCAATCTAGAGGAGGTTGGGAAGTCTTTGGCTAGGGAAATTAAAGAAATATCTTATAAGTCAGCTAGAGCAGAAAAAGGAATAGGACAGAGTTCTCAGGGTCAACATAAACCACAAAGTGAGGATAGATTTGGAAATCATCTTAGGGATGATCACAGATCAGATGACAAAGGAAAGGGGCCCATGGGATCATGTAATAAGCAACCACAACTTAAAGAGAATAGATTGATCCTTGATCCTTTGACTTCCAGGGTTGCTACAATAGAATAGGCCCATGTTATTGATTGGTGTGATAAGTGTTTCCTTCCACACTCCCCATGTGATTTAAGTAAGGAGGTTGAAGAAGCTAATGATGATGAAGCTTAATGGTGATGTGTGTATGATGGAATTCCGTGAAAATTCACAACAGAGGGCTACTTCAACTGAGTTAATAAGTTCCATAACTATTCAAGGTTTCTAGGATTACATTCACCAGGTACTACCTCTCCCCCATGATGATGGTGTTGAGATTGATATGGTGCAAGTGTTTGATGTACCTAATCATGATTTTGAATATTTAATGGATTTAATGATTAATAAATATGATGGTGGAATACCTTCTGAGGAAGATAGGAAACTTTTGATGAATGCAGTAGTTTCTAAGGAAAAATAATATAATACCAGAAGTAGAGTTTTCAAAGGGGGAGGTTCTCAAGCTAAACCAAAAAATCCACTTCTCACTAATATCCCAAAGGAACCCCCTAAGAAGGATACACTTAACAAAGGCCCTGTTGTTCCAAATAAAAATTTTACCCAAGATCATGCCCAAATTGCAAAGACTCTTATACCATTGAAAGAAACCATAAATATCCCACCCAACACATCCTTACCTAAATATGTTCCATGTGATATAGCCTAGATTTTGAGTCAAATCAAAGTCAATGTGCCTATTGTTGAATTTCTCAGAATCTCTAAGCATAGAAAACAGGCATTTGAGTATTTGGGATTTAAAGAAGAGATAATAACCCAAGGAAACATTATGAATGGTGTGGATGTTCCTCCTATAATTGTAGAGATGGAAATACCACATGCCCTAGAAGAATTAGGAGAATCACTGGAAATATACTTGGGTACTTCACCTTTAGATTCTTAGCTTGATGTTGATCCTTTTTATAGTACTTTAATCATCAAGAATAGGTTGGTGCATAAATATATGTTTGATTCGGGAGTTTCATGCAATGTTATTCCTCTTGAGGTGATGAATGGATTAACTATCAAAGTAACAACAACCTTTAAAAAGTGCACAACTATGGATTTAAGGGAAGTTTAGGTGATTGAATATGTTAAAGGGTTAATATTGCAATTGTTAGCTTACCTGGGAAAATCCTTAACTATGAATGTGGTTATTGTGGATTTCCAGGCCAAATGGGGAATGCTATTATTAAGAAAATGGGCTGCTAGTGTGAGGGAATTGTACAAATGGATATGTCATACACAACCATACAAGTGGAAGGAAATCTTGTAAAATTGTTTGGTGAAAATTCAGATTTTACATTTGATTGAAGATCCTAATAATGATTCTTATGAAGTATTATATACATATATAGATATTGATAATTATGTTGGTTATGAAAATTTTAAGGAGCATGAAATTGAAAAATGCAAATTTCCTGAGAAACCTGGTTCCCCTTAGAGTTTTATGTTTGATGGAGCTTTTTTATAAATTTATAAATGGTGTTGTTTTTGTCTTGATATCCCCACATAAGGAAGAATTCGGATTTTCTTTTAAACTCAAGTTCGAATGCGTAAAAAATATTGCAGAATATGAAGTGCTACTTTTGGGTTTAAGGATTGCTTAGAGGTATGGTATTAGGGACATTATTGTTAAAGGGGATTCAGAACTGGTAGTCAAGAAAGTTCAAAAGTTTTATGCAACAAAGAATCAAATAATGAAAAAATATAAGCATGGAGTTTGAAATTTCATTAAAATGTTTCATTCCTTTAACATAGTATACCATGAAAGAAAGAAGAATACTATAGAAAATAGGAGGCAGTATTGGGATCTAGGTTTGAAAATTGTATAGTGTCTCCTTATTGTGAATATTACATTGAAGTACTGACAAGACCATCTATCCCTGATAATGTCAAAAATTGGAACGTTTTTGAAGATGATGCCCAAATTCAGAGGTTTTTACAAAACAAAGGAGGATTCACATATCATAATGTGGATTGGGAGCTAGTGGTTTATGTTAATGAGGGTAAAGAGACCCTATTTGGTAAGGATATTATTCAGTTGAAGATAAATACTAATCCAAGAGGTTTGGTTTCACTATAGTCAAACTTTGATAATTCTGATTGCATTGTTAGTAGGCATATGTCAACTTTGAGAGATGTGGAGAAACACAACATGGGGATAGACAGTAAACCTAGGAAAATATGGCTAGGTAGTAACCTGATTAAAGAAGAAAAGAAATCATATATCCAACTGTTTAAAAAGTACTAGGACTACTTGGCATGGTCATATTCAGAATTAAAGGCATATAAGGAATAACTTTTCCAGAAAAATATGCCACTAGAAGCTAATGCCAAACCATTTAGGAAAAAGAAAAGACAAATCATTCCACTTATTTCTCTCAAAATGTAAGAAGAATTAAAAAATTTAAGGGATGGAGCCATCATACAACCCACAAGTTATTCTTCATGGGTGGCAAATCTAGTACCAGTTCGAAAGAAGAATGGATATATAGGGTTGTGTGTGGATTTTAAGAACTTGAATAAGGCATCAATCAGAGATAATTATCCCCTTCACAATATGGATAACATATTGTAGTTAGTTAATGGATCTGAGTTATTATCTACTCTAAATGGATTCTCAGGATATAACCAAGTAGTGGTGAAATAGTAAAAAACAATCAAACCCACTTTCACCACTCCATGGGGTACTTATGTGTATGTGAGAATGTCATTTGGTCTAATGAATGATTAACCAAAATTTCAAAGAGTTATGGATGTAGCATTATTAGGATACATAAATGATTTTGTTGTTGTATACCAGGATGATGTGATGGTATTCTCAAGGAAAAGGAGTGATCACATGTAGCATCTGGAGAAAATGTTGTTAAGGTGTAAAGAATATTGCATTTCACTTAATCCTAAAAAATGCCACTTTGGGGTTCAAAAGGTGAAGTTGTTGGGACACATTGTATCTAAATAAAGGGTCATGATTGATCTTGAAAGAGTGGAAGATATTTAGCAAAGTTCCTATACCCAAAACAAAAAAGGGAATTCAATCTTTGTTTAGACAAATAAATATCATTACGATATTTATTTCTAACTTTGTTGAAATGAATATCCCCATTACGAGTATGCTAAAAAAGGATTAGATTATCAAATGGGAGGAAGAACCTATCCAAGATTTTACTCAAATTAAGGAAGCATTAAAGAATGCCCCTATTTTGGTAGCTCCTAATTACAAGAAATATTTTCAATTATTTTCTTTTGCTTCTAAAAACACTATTGCATCTGTACTATTGCAAAAGGATGAAGAAGGAAATGAAAGGCCAATTAGTTTCTTTAGTAAATAACTTCAAGGAGAAGAATTGAAATATACTATCATGGAAAATCACACCTTCTCTTTGGTAAGAGCAAAAAAAAATCAGACCATAAATCTTGAGTTTCAAGATCACATCCTATGTTCCTCATACTATGGTCAAGGAAATTTTGTTAGAAATGGAAATATCGAGTAAAAGGTGTTGATGGGTAAAAAAATTACAAGAGTATGGAATGAATATTCAAACCACCAAGTTATTTATGGGGTTAGGGTTAGAAAAGCTAATGGCAGAGAGAAACATGCAAGTAATGGAAATAAATGAAGTTGAGGGAGGAGATATGAATGTCCATGAAAGATTGATCAATTTGGCATAGTACAAGGACATCATGTTTTATCTTAAACATTTGGAATGTCCTAGAAATTTGAGTAAAAATTAGAAGAGGACACTCAGGTTAGCTTCCCAGAAATATATTATCACTGATTATGGATTAGCATGGAAGAATCCTGAAGGGATTCTCTTAAGATGCATTACTGAAGATGAATCCCCTAAACTAATTGTAGATTTTCATGGAGGAGTTTGTGGGGGGAATTTCTCTAGAATGGTTATCATTAATAAGATTTTAAGGGAAAGTTACTGGTGGCCCACACTTTTTAAAGATACAACTTTGTTAGTGAGAAAATTTGATATTTTCCTGCATTTCTCAGGAAGATTGAAATCTTCAGGAGCCCTCCCTTTACAACCAATATCAATTGAAGCCCTTTTTAAGTAGTGGGGTATGGATTTTTTTTTGGAAATATCAGATCCTTCAAGTGCAGGCCACATATGGATAGTGGTGGCTACTGATTACTTCACCAAATGGGTTGAGGAAATCCCTACTAAGAAATTAACTCACTGGATTATTATGGATTTTGTATTGAATCACATAATCTGGAAGTTTGGATTACTTGCTAAAATAATTACTGACAATGCTATGAGTTTCTGAGATAAACCGTTGGTGTCCATGTGTCAGGAGTATGGAATAAATCTCACAAATGCATATAATTACAATCCCTAAGGTAATGGACAAGCAATTCAAGTAATAAAGTATTTTCGAAAATAATCAGGAGGACATTAGAGATAAATAAATGAATATGGGGTGAACAATTTAAGTTTGTTGCTTGGGCTGATAAAATCACTACTAAGAGAGCTACTGGAAAAATCCCTTTTGAATTGGTATATGGAAATCAAGCCCTCCATCCCTTGCACATGCAACTATCTTCCTACCAATTTATTCGACAACTTGAGGATCAAGAAGTTAGTTTGTATAATGCAAGGATAAATCAACTTGTTGAATTTGATGAAGAAAGAAGAGAGTCCCACTAGAGACATTTGAAATTCAGGGAAAATTTGAAAAACAAAATTGATAAAAAGGTGACTCCTCAAGTTTTTAGTGTAGGAGATCTTGTGTTACTATGGGATAGTAGACATGTGGACAAGGGAAAACATGGAAATTTTGATGCATTATGGAGGGGTCCTTACTCCATTGACATCAGAATTGGTGAGAATATTTTCTTCTTAAAGGATCTAGATGGATAACTACTTGAGTTGCATGTTAATGGCATGCACTTGAAGCACTTTCTTGATTGATTTCTCAAAATTGAGGTACACATTATTATATGGTGTACATTTTTTTCTATTTTTTTGTTCAATTTTTTGGGTTTTGTCTTTGTTTGTCCCGGTCTTTGGTGACCAATTTCTTTGGGCTTCTCACTGTGTTTTCTGTGGAATGGGTTGTTATCACTTATTTTTTTATGCTGGTTTTTGACTCCATAGCCCCATGGATTTTGGCATGTGGTCTTCTTTTCTTTGCACCACTGTTTGTTCTTGATGCACTTGCACGGGGAGTATTCATCCCTCGACTCCGAGATCCAGTGTTGGTGCTCGAATTAATATCGCCCCTATTTGGTTAATATTTTCCATCGTTGTCTATTATATTTTTCTGTTTTCCTATGGGGATAAGAGTTGGCCTTTTGGTTATTTTGTGTATGGATTTTTCTTTCCTCATTTTTGCTTGAGGATCATGTCCAGATGTGCATTATTTTGAAGTTCTCTTGTGGGGAACCAGTTGTGTTTTAAGATTTGATATTAGAGGGATCACCCATTGTAAAATGTTTCTTGGGTCATTTTTTTATTTGTGTTTTTTCTCCCATTTCCTGCTAGTATGTGGCATCTCCAAATTGATTGTAGTATGGTGGGTCTAATTGGAAAACTTATAAATGTTCTATTGCATTCACAAAATGCAAAATCAGCCCCATAACCTTATAACTATTATTTGAATATTTGCAATCATAAAGTAGTGCAAGAAATTTCTCAATTAGCATCCAATAGTGTAAATTTTTCACAATTTTAGTGGATGCAGTGGAAGCGATGCATATTTGTAATTTTTGTGCACTAAGTGGAAAAGTGTAAAAGTGTAAAAAATTTCTCAAGACCCGCAAGGGAAACATGTGGCTCCTTTCATGGAAAATGCAGAGATGCGGGTCGTCGTAGCACACAAACATATTTGGTCTTGAATCAAAAAAGAAATAAAAACTCCAAAAAAGGTCCGCAACGCCCACGCTATCATGCAAATGAAACCACGTGTCAAGTTCATGTACTAAAAGCCAAAAGTGGATGGGCGGGTCAAGATAGCAACAAATATGTAAGTTCTAAAACATTATAAAACTATGAAAAGTTTCCACTGAGCCTGCATTATTGAAAGTATTTTCCACGTGGATGGCACATTTTCAAAGTATGAGGACTGGTGGAATGAACGGTTACGATCCATTGCATTTATTTTTATCCACCATTAATGATAGCTACGCAAATCAAGGATGCTTTCAATTCTGTGAATGCTTTTGTATTCTATCATAAAAAATTCTATATTTTTGTTCCTACCTTTTGTGATTCTCGTTGAGAATTATCATGATTTTAACTTTGAAGCTTGAATTGGGAACCAAGAAGACTGAGAAAGGTTGTCGTTTTGGATTTAAATTTCTCAGGCACTCATAGGTTGATTGATAATAAATTAGAAACTCGTGTGTTTCTCTTTAATTAGCAAGTTGGTTTAAAGTAAATCTATGGTTTTTTTTAGATAAAGACCATGCCATCTTCTTTATTAATCGTGTCATCAGGAGTCTTGATTAATTTAGACAAGATTACAGATGTGGAAATTGATGAGTGTTAATCTAAATGATTTTATTCAGAGACATAAATAGCCCCCATAAGAGTGAATCCTTTAAGGTAATTCAAGATATCTATATTGCTCTAGCTGGGTGTTATCCCACCATCAGTTCATTTCCCAGAATTGTTGTGGCATTGTGCTATGAACTATGATCTTGAAAAAGAGGGAAGTATTAGATGGGAGTGGGGATGTAGTTTTGAAATTTACACCTACAGTCATTAGAATAATGTTAAATTTTCCTATAATCACCAACCCAATCACCATTGGTACCAAATTAGTTCATATCAGGACTATGAAGCCAAGAAAAATTATCATGCCAAGATCATAAATACAAAGTGGATAATCATGAATAAGACAACAAGTAGAATCCCTAAAAGGTTAGTAAGGGCACAATTTGTTGAAGAGATTGAAGATGTCATTGTGTTATTAAGTCAAATTTTGGGGTTGGAAACTGTAAATGAATTTAAGGAGTGGATGGTTACTTATATATGGATCATTTTGGAGAGAAAGGGGAGCATTTTTTGGGATACTTTCATTACTGAAGCACTTCATGGCCACATGATTACGTTAGCATTGAAAAAATTGAGATGAATGACACTTTAAAAATATAATTATATATGATGACCTACTTAATTTACAATTTTGTAGGGCATAGATGTTTCTTGGGCCTGTTACCATGTGTAAATTTCAAGTAGTGCCAAATGTATGAGATATTCCCTCAACTGTAACTAATCAACTAAAGTGGTAATGTGAGGCTGGTTAATGATGATTTCTTTTTCCACAATCATTTGTCTTTTCAAGGTAGGAGTGGGGGACAATATATAATTTTTGAAAGAGTCCAGATAAGTGATTTTGGAGTATGGTTGCTACTTCATTCAATATAAAAAGTTCACATACTTAAGGGTTAGAGGTTTTGAGGGAAAACCTTGTAAATTTCCTAGGTATTTAGATGATAAGTTTTCTTTATGTGAATTAGAAAGGTAGCTAACACGTGTGCACAAATTGATTATTCCGGAATACATAAGAAAAATATCAAATTCCTTATTAGAATTAGAAGGTATTCATGCACTTCCATCATAAAATGCTAGGTTGATTAAAGATGAAATACAAAAGTTTGACATGGAAAATGTTTGAGGCAAGGGCCAATTATGACATCAGATGGGTAATCAAAAAAATTGAAAATAATTTTGAGCATGAGCCTGAATTTGAATATTATTGGATGAATTGCAAGGATGAAGAATAGGTAAAATTAAGGGATTTCTCCATAATGACCCTTTCACAAATAATAGATTTCAAAATTACATTTATCCTAAAAGGAATTTTGGATGATCCACATACTAATAAGAAAATATTATATTGATCAGAAGGTGGAAGCACAACCTATTGTTCCCCCTATATTAGAATAAGATAGAATCTTATGATTCTTATATAATGATAACTAGATTTAATGAGGAGGACTATGAATTGGTTAACTCAAAAGATCATTGATTTATTAATTCAGAATACACAGAAATCTTAAACAACTTTAGAGAGTTTGGGAAACTTGAGTGATGATATTCTACCCTTGAAGGTAAGGAGCAGATAGAATGGATCCTTTTGTAGGAAAGGTCCCTTAATTTCCCTCAAGAAGGCCCACTCCTAAACTCATAGATGAGTGCACTTTAGCTTCTAGTGGGACTGGTACTTCTATGTCAATTCTTAGGAAAAAAACTGAAGACATGCTCTTAAAATCTATGGAAAATACCCCCATTACTTTTGTAATGCCAATCCAAGGAAAGGGGAAGGGCTTAACATCCCATGTGGTTTGCTCAGGTGTTTCACCAAAACATCATAGTACGGAGAATTTATTGAGTGGAGATATAACAAGGGGTCTTACTCAATCTAAGTTACATAAGGAAGGGCAAATAGCATCACCTGATCTAAAAAGCTTTAAAAGGGCACACAAGAAACATAAATTTTCTCATGTACTAGTTTTGGTGACAGTAGGTGCCCACACGCCCAAAAAGAACAAGCACAAAGATGTGGTAATCAATCCTCTTGAGTTTGAAAGGAGTGATGTTTCTCAATAAAAACATGCTCCTTCACTACCACAAGTTGAACAATTAGAGATTCTATTCCCACCTTTATCTGTGGAGGAAACAAAAATGAAAGGCACTCAAGATCAATAAAATTAGGAAAATGTTGTAGATAGTTCAGTAAGCAACAAATTTTTAACTCCAGGTATGAAAAAATCTGAGACCCTGCTTACTAAGGACATGAGTATGCCTTCCTTTGGAACATTGTATGAATCTACAAAGACCCGAGCCGATGTAATTGATGTTGATACTTGTGAGGGATTTTATTTGTTAGATGCACTCAAATTATCTTTGAGTGAACCATTGATGACACCAGTAGATGACCTCTAAAAAAGTAAAGAAATAAAGGTAATTATTCATCCATTAATTAGTAAAGAAAAATACCAAACAACAGATGGTACTTCTATAAGACAAGAGGTTTTAGAATCAGATAAACCAAAATTGCTTTGTGGAGAATATGTTAATGCAAAGATGTTAACAGAATAGATTATTTCTATTTCAATTAAAGTTACTAAAGATGATGAACTCTCTCAGGAGGGAAAATATGTTTCTGAAGAGAAAGTAGAAGTAGCACAAATCACAATTGCTGGAGAGAAAATAATTGCTATTAAAGACATAAAACCTCTATATGGAAATGTGAAGTTGTCTTTAGATGAACAACCTACCATGTCATTACCAGGTGCATCATCAGAGCATTAGGAGGGTAGGATGCCAAGTCAGTAGAATTTGAGGAAGGAAGAGCTTGCAAGATAGTCAGTGATACATGAAAATGTTGGAGGAGAAGTTGGGTCCAATATGACATAAATTGGAAAAATAAGTAAGGAGTATCCCCTGACTACTGATACAAACTAAGAAAATAATGATCAACCTTAGTTTTCCTACCAATGAGAGGAACAACTAGAGGAATTATTAACATAGGGTGAGAATAAGAAGGTGATTATTGAAATAAATAATTAAGAAAAAGAAGAATCACTAGTTCAGGATGAACAAGGGGTATTCAAACAATTGATGGTTGTCCTTGAGGAACCCCAATAGGAATGACAAGAGGAAAATGATAGAAAAATTTTGGTGAAAGGGTGGATTAGTGAATTAATTTCAAATGAGGAAAAGAAGATCCTCCTTGTTCAAGCTATTGACCTTACTACTATGTCTTTCCCAAAGATAGTAAGAGCCTAAAAAAGGACTATAAATATCACTAAATCCCACATTGATGCATCAGGAGCCAAGAATTTGGAAATAGCAATCCCCTTTGAAGGAAATACTAGAGAAGATATAACAACCAATGATTATCATGTCTAGATCATTCCCTTAGGAAATCCCTCAATGGACCAACTAAAACAAGGGGTATTTAAAGCTGTGAATGACATTTTACAAAAGGTGGATGAAGATAGAATGAAAAAGAGGAATTTAAAGGAACAATTTAGAGCCTTGATCTCTAGTTTGCAGTAGTTGATTAGGAAAACTAGTCAAGATTAGACAAGTGCTTCCATAGATACCCCTGAGGGAATGGATAAAATAAACAAAGTTGTCAAGAAGGTCCAGGTAGCGGACACATGGATTGAAAAATTAACCAAGAGAGGAAAAGAAGTAATTGTAGAGGCCAAATCCAAGTATGAAGATCTCAAGAATAGACTTATTGTCGTGTAAATTTGTAACAGGGAAATTGGAAGTTTCCAAGCACAACTACTATACCCATGTGCTGAAATTTTCATGTTTTTATCATTCCTAGACACCCCAAGTCAAATCCGTCAGTCTTGTCACCTCCTATTTGATGTCAAATTGATCCTCTAGGTGATTTAGGAAAGTTTATTCATTCCCCCTAGGTGATTTTAGAAACTTCTAAAAAGATGTTATCTTCTGACAATATTGGGAAGGGCTATCATTGGCCTTCCCAGGATTGGATCAACCCCCTGAAGTGGAGTGGAAGCAAAAAATTCAACATGGAGATGAATTGAATACCTTAGAACATAAAGGACATTATTTTGGAAGGTTTTGAGAAATTTTTAATGACTTGGAGCAGTCTTAGTAAAAATAGGGTTCACAAGCCTAGGCAGTACATAGGCCAAAACAACTGATGGGCTTCAGAAGAATATTCTAGGAGCTCCAAATGGAGTTATAAGTTAAAAAAAAACATATACGGAAAGAGGGTTCCAAGACCTATATGATGGTGAAATAATTATTTTCACAAAACCTTGGAGAATAGGAGTTTTAGGCAGTTGTTATCAAGCACAAGTGGAGTCTCAAATCACAAATCTGATTTTTCAGAGATCAAATGGATGCATAAAGACATTAGACCCCCACCATTGGATTTAAAATACCATTTATAGTCATTATCATATACAATTTCACCAATAAATTACACTGGGAGTTCAAGTTATGATCGGTCCAAGTTACCCTCTAAAAGGCAGTTCAAGACTTAGTTATTTTTTAGGAGGACACGTGTTAGCACCAGGAGCTTGGTAGGATTTCATGTCCCTGAAGTCCATAAGGTCAGGTACACCAACCCTTGAAAATTTCTCCTAGCCCCCATGTGACCTATGGTACCCTCATATGACCTCCAGACTTGACAGTTCAACCCCTAGGTGCATTTTCGGAGAATCCATTCCCCGTCATCTGATCAAGCACCATGTATCAGCTCCAAGACCACTATGGAAACTAATGTCCCTGAGGTCAGGGACATCATACATGGAAAAATGTTCTCAGCCCCTATGGGGAGTCTTTTGGTCACTCACGTGACTGACTTTTAGCCCCCATGTGCATTTTTGGAGCATCCATTCCCTGTCGTTGGATCAAGTGCCACATGTCAGCTCTAGGACCACCATGGAAACTGATTTTCCTCATTTCCTTGAGGTTAGGGACATAATACATGGAAAAAGGAACCCATACCCTATGGGGAGTCTTTTGGTCAATCACGTGACCAACTTTTAGCCCTTAGCGCTTTAAAGCATTTTTTTCACCTTCATTCTATGCCGTCGGATTGCCACCACATGTCGCCATCTTGATCACCATGTAATTTGATGTCCCTCATGTACTTAAGGCTAGGGACATTAAGGAAAAAAAGTGCACCTAACCCCAACTCAAAAATTTGAACTTTTTTTAACTATTAGTTGTTTCTTGCTGCTTCTCATTGCTTCTCACTGCGAGAAGAAAAGTTGTAGAGAACACCTCACTCCACCATTGCCAAATCTTGAACCATATATTGATTATGATAAAATTGCACAAAATAAATAAACACAGAAATAATCTGTAATCTCTCACACCAACTATATTATTTTCTATGTCACATTACACAGCATGATTAATGGCTATTATATAGCCATATACATAGCCAAGACAACCTCCTACAAAATAGGGAGGTGTTATAAAAATTAACCTTATTTAGTTGTGATTGTTACTCCCGTAACAATACACAACTCAACGCCAATAATATATTATTGTTTATATAAAAATAATATCTTAATAACATATTAAACTATATAATAATAATTACCAATGTAATTATTATCTTACACAATGTAAATACTAATTGCTAACATTCCCCCACTTAGTGTTTACATGGTAGAAAAACATCCACACTCTCAACTGCAGTATGCTCACCCTTGTGGCATGTCCAACTCTGTGACTCCTGACCTTGATCGAAAAGAACGGCTCGCTCCTTCCATGGTTTTAAATAGGCTTACCACAAACCTTGACGTGATAGGAACCTCATCAACTGTCCACCTCGTGTGGTTTTCTGGATCCTCCCACAAACCCTTTCAAGATCCATGAAATGACTTGCTATGGTGCTACTGTTCACCACTATGTTTATACATCAGGGAATTATGTAGGAAACACAACATGCATATCACAAAACTACACAATAGAAGACATACTGAAAATATTTCAGCATTACTTCCAATAAGAATCGTAATGTTCTTAATCATAGTCTCTGTCATTGATCGTTGCCACTCGATCTTGAACAACATAGAAAACTGCCACTGCCACTGGAAGCTTTCCTTGACTAAGTCGTTTTGGGTGCAGAATGGGAATGGAACATTGGTATGTATTCCCCCCCACAATGTGAAATTCCACTCATATAGATACTGAGAAGCAAAATGCATCAAAGAACACACTCCTGAATGGATCTTGCTAGTTAGGTCTTGTTGCACATGGTCACTAATTCTAATGAACACTCATGTCTTCTAGCTGACCATCTTCTAAAGAAGTACGATAGTCAGAGGACCAAGTCAGTTAGAGGATCACTGACAGTCATCTGCGCTCCAACACAAATCTCTTTCCAACATCTATAAAATACCACACAAAACGAGAACACTACAAACTAAAGCACACTAAGAAAATGGAAACCACACTTAAAATCATATACTCACACCATACATATTCCACCACATCTTTTGCGTGGCCCCATCATTGGTGACTGCCGAGAGGTCACTGTTTGACATCCTTCCTCCATTATATGTACCGCTTAGGCCAGAGAAATGTGTTCAAACTTCTTTTCCGAACTTCTCATTTTTTGTAAAAGATGGTCTTTGTATTCTTTAGCTGCCAACTTTTTCTTTTTAGAGATCTAGGTGGTTTAAATTCAATGTCACCTTCATATCCTTCTTCTGAATTTAGCATAGCTAAATTTTCTTGATCTTGTATATTTTTGATGTCTCTCTCCATGGTAATTGGTTCCATGAGAATACATTTTTTTCTTCTTTTCTTGACCATTGTGACATAGGTAAAACACATTTTTACAAATTTTTTTACCTAGACAGACTGACAATAAATAATGACACTTTATTATACTTAACGTAAAGACCTAAACAAAACAACTTTTTTTTTTAATATAAATTTGACAAAGACAACTTTATGACTCTTGACTTTTGACGACTTTGGATGAACTTTCAACAATGAATTTTATTGACATAAAATTTTATTTTAAGGACCACAAAATTGACACAAACAATCTTTACATCAATACTAAAATTAATATTTAATTACTTTTTAATATTTTGACTTGGCTTAATACACAAATTATAGAATTGAAAATTCCAACTCATGCACATTAACAATACAAATATACATAAAGCACTACACAAAAAAAATTGAACGGACAATGTACTAAAAGATGACCAAACACAACTTATAGTTTGACTCACAATTTTGCATGGACAAGTAGTGACATGTGGGTACATGGAAATTGTTTGGAAGATACTTGAGGAACTCTATCAAATCAAGACTGTGTGAGATGTTGGAGTTTGTTATTGAGAACATGTCCTCCTGTATTTCTTCTAGTAACTATCATCTTTATCATGAAAGTCACCCCACCCTTTCATTTGACACGTCCATAACAGTTATTGATCATGAGTCCAAAAAATACAGTGATATTCTTGATGAAACACCACGATGCACTGGGTAGATAGTCAATGGACAATCAACCTGCCTTCTCAATACACTGGGGCTTGTCCTTTCTTCTAGATTGTTGACTAGACGTATGGATTATAATACGTCTCCCTCATCCATGTTTTTCTAGACGTATGAATGTATTCACAGGTAGATGGTTCTATGTGGATGATATAAATGTCCTTTAGACACATCCAATTTTTTTAACTAAATCCAGTGCATGAATAACTGGTGCTTGGAGCTTTGAGGATGTGCCAAGAGTGATCTCTAATTTATGATACTTCTATAGATGGTTGGGCACTAAGACATTGGTGATCTCCACATGCCTGAGTAGATCTCAAATGTCACAACCAAAGAAATATAATCTCAAGTACGTTCCTCTTCCTTTATAATCACAGCCCAAATGCACTCTTCTCCAGTCCTCGATCTAGGCACATAAATAGATATTTAACATTAGATCTAAAAAGATCTCACATAAAATTAAAAGAAAGAAACCATGCATTGGGACGGATTGAAATAAGACTACCCCTCAACCATCCATTAGAATTCCATTACATGGATCAGACTGCTCTGATACCAAATATTGATTATGATCAAATTGCATAGAATAAATAAACACAGAAATAATCTTTAATCTCTCACACCAACTATATTATTTTCTCTGTCACATTACACAACACAATTAATGGCTATTATATAGCCATATACATAGCCAATACAACCTCCTACAAAATAGGGAGGTGTTATAACAATTAACCTTATTTACTTGTGATTGTTACTCCCGTAACAATACACAACTCAACACCAATAATATATTATTGTTTATATAACAATAATATATTAATAACATATTAAACTATATAATAATAATTACCAATGTAATTATTATCTTACACAATGTAAATACTAATTCCTAACACCATATCCATTACAAAAAATTATCCTTCACTCCATGGTGGAACACAGGTAAAAAAAGGAATATTGATCAGATCATGAAGAAAGAATGAAGAACAGAGGAAAAGAAGTCTGAAAACTACATTGTCATAAAACCAAGAATCAAACATATCTTGCAAACTGTTGCACATATTGAAAAACTATTTGTTGCTGAGTTCTTCTCTCTTGAAGGCCATTAAAAAAAATTATTAAAACATCTAATCTACAGAAAGGAAAATTCATAGTTAAGAAATCTCATTTCTGGCTCAACGAAGGAAAAATTGAATTTCCAGTCAAACCGTTTGTCAGATTAAAGAGAAATTTATCTTGAAGCATAAGATGCAAAAACCCATCGCAATTGTATAGATTTCATCATGAATAGAGAAAAAAACAAGACCTGTAATTTTCAAGCTCTATTAATGGCCACCACAACACAGTAATGGAAAAAATCAACGAGCTACCTCTCCACTTCTCAGGGTTCGAGTGGGCGAAATCGCACAAAACTTGGAGGGAACGATCGTCGAAAAATATAGTTTCATGTGAACTAGTTTTCATGCCATGAAGTCCCTATATTTTAGGGATACGGAGGGATATGTTATTTATTATAATTCTTCCCTCTTCGAAGAAATTCTCAAATTCCCAAAGATCTAGTAGGTAAAATCATCTGAAATTCAGAGGGAAGGATCTCTAAAAAATTGAGTTTCTCTCAAACTCATTTTTACACCATGAAGTCCCTAATTTTTAGGGATATGGAGGGCTATGTTTTTTGTCAGTATTATTCCCTTTTCAATGAAAATATCATTTTCCCACTTATTCAGATGAAGGAATTACTCAAAATTTGGAGCGTGGAACCCTGGAATAAAACCCATAATTTCAAGACCCTTTTTGTCGCAATTTGACATTCGTGGCGCACTTACTTAAAATAGCATGTCTCCCTACATAGGGGTCTGTTACTTTGGGTAAGCTACCATTTGAAGAGGATATGAAGAAGGTGATAAACATAGAGGGAGTATCATAGGCAAGATCATCAAATAGGTCATCTCAGCTCGGAATTCACACTTACTAAAAATAGTAAGTTACACTCAAAGAGTAGTTTTGGCACAATGGGTCATACAAGGATAATAATTTAGGGGGACATCATTGTTCAAGATCAATATAATAATCATTCACAAGGACTTCAAGATCCATCTTAGTTCATTCAACTTGGATAATGTTTTTGAGATAAATGGAAAGAGTTTCACAGTGTGCAAGGAGTTCGAAGATTCGGAGTTTCACTATATTTGGCACTTTCTATCGACAAGGATCAAAAAACTTCATCAGGAACGATGTCTCCTTTTCTTCTTCTCTCTCTTTCTCTCTCCTATTACCCCCAACTTTCTCTCTCTTCTCAAATTTTATAATTTTGTGTTGGGGTTGCAATTTTTCATGTCTTAATGTTCATAATGTAATAAGTCACCTTTATGTTATAAAAAGGGACTTAAAAGTTTCCTACGAAGTTGAAAAGTTTTAAGTTGTGTGAGGATATATGAAAAGCCATTGGGGGGTAGACGATAAGTCACCTCTCATTCTATAACTTGTAATGGAATCCCCATTTTAAGGGGTTGGTGATTGATCTTGTAAACTCAAGAGTGCATTATACCTAGAGAAAGAAAAGGAGATAGCCATTTTATTCTACTTTCCTCCAATCTCAAATTTATTCTATTCCCACACTATGTATAACTTCTATTTAATCATAAATATAAGAAGGATTTTGTATCCTTTTTTATGAGTATATTTTTGAAACTATGAGTTTGCAATCTTATCTCTTCTTGTTGCCATTTGTAGGGTTGTTTCTTGTCATAAATACATGTGTTGAATTTTCTAACTAGTGTGCATAGGAATCTGATTTCCTACCTTTAACATTAGTTCCCCTATCTCATTTCTCACTCCCCTTTCCTGTTTTTCAAACAAATTCTTGCCTAGCAAGAGATTGCTAGCTTTTTTCTAGGGTCAATGTTGGATCCCCAGTCAAAAGGCCACCACAGAAATTCACATTTTCTTGCTCATGCACATATGACATCTGCACCAGTTAAGTAGAGGGACTTAGATTCCCACAGCAATGGTAAGAACTCCACAAGTTTTTCCACCCAACAAATTTTCTCGTCAAATATGTTTGACACCCACCGTGGGGAAGATTTAGTAGAATTTACACCTGAATATGAACGCAAGGTCCCAAAATATAAAAAAATGAAATATTGAAAAAAAAAGAGTTCATGAAAATCCATTTCTAAAAGACATGTTGTTAATTTCTGCACATGTCTTTTCACATTCCACATTGTCTTTTCATATTCCTATTACAAAGTTTTTCAGTGCCGGTATTTTAGAAAGGATTTTTTGAAGCAAGAGCTGAAATAGAAGAAGGAGAAAAAATGGTGGAAGAATAAGAAATACCTCAAGCCATTGTTCCATGGGGAAGGAATACAGGCCCACTTGCTCTTGAACCCCTTCTTCACAATCTACCAATGGGTTCCCGCAAGAACTTTCCAAAGTTCAAAGGTGACAACACATAACATATTGAAGAAAACATTGCTGATTTCACAACATCATGTGGAATTATTTGTGTCCAACATGAAAATGGTGTTGTGATATTGTTCGTGGAGTCCTTCCACAAAAAATTAGTAGAATGGTTTTATCTCCTGCCTTCCTGATCCATCACTAGTTGGGATGACATCAATACTACTTTCGAGGAAATATTTAAATCAATTGAACATTGTTAGGACCTCCTAGTGTAGTTGGATCAAATGAAGAAAGGAGAAAGTGAAAATATGTGAGAATTTTTGGCTCGTTTCAACTGGTTGCTTCGCATGATACCTGAAGAAACAATTTCAAGAGATTCTTCATTAATGCTCAATCATCGGAGGTAGGATTTCTCTTATGAATATTTCAACTGAGGGATGTAGTAGAAGCACAAAGAATGTCCACAGAACTTGATGAATACCTATCTGGTGTAGACACCAAATTTGTGTCTTACAACCCCCCGTGCCCTGCATCTTATTTCACAACCTAGCCTCATTACCTAAACCTTACACAATTATTTATTAATTACCTTATAATTAATAAATCTACATCTCCAAACCTGCCACCTCATTTTGCCACCTCATCATGACCTAGTCCTAACCCTAAACTAACATAATTAAGACCTATAACTTGGTCTACATCCACACCCATGACTAATTACTCCTCACCCGCGCCTAAAACCAACCTCATAATGACATGACCAAGCCCACAACTAATCCCTCGGGAGAAAAGGAGGGAAAGTTGGCTATTTTAATAAAAATATCCCACTTTGACTTAACCGACATCGGTTCCTACTCGACCACGTAACCGCCATCGGTTCCCTGTAAATGACCTCCCCCAACCAAAAACAAGGAGAGGGATTTTCATTGATCGGAATCAGAGGTCATTGAAAGAATCAAGATTTCACTTAGCCGAGCAGAGAAAAGTGAAGAAAAGAGAGGAGTTTACGGAGAAGGACATCAAGTCTGAGACTGCAAATGAATAACCAAAGCCCAGTGACACTCATCCAAGCATTGGGAGAGAAGATAACTCATCTTGGATTGTCAGATCATCCTGCCTGAACCCTGCCTTCG
This sequence comes from Taxus chinensis, assembly GCA_019776745.2. Classification (NCBI taxonomy): domain Eukaryota; kingdom Viridiplantae; phylum Streptophyta; class Pinopsida; order Cupressales; family Taxaceae; genus Taxus; species Taxus chinensis. The sequence goes on along the minus strand of CM034153.1, from coordinate 40,968,772 downwards.
TCATCACAGTCCTTGAACCTGCATCTTCATCAGGAACTAGTAAGTACTGTCTTGTACGTTATTTTAATAATATTTCTTGGACTTCTGAATCATAGTAATTACAAGTCTACTCCCAGATCCACTACCAGGTAACACTCTCTATCTAACTTACATTCCTCTACCCCTACATTGCCCCAAGAACAGCCCCCATACTCTCTGAGTCTTCTCCATCACCTTATTACCTATCCCCAATCATTTACCAGCCTTATAAACACCATAGCTATCATATAGCCATCTGATATCCAACCTTCACCAAAGCCCCTAAATCACTGCCCCTACCGATATCAGTTATCAGCAACCGGTACCGGTGACAGTGACCGGCATTGGTCACTGTGATTCAAAACCAAGACCAGCCTTTTCTCTATTATTTTAACAAGGTAAATAAATTGTAATTGGACAATAGCTTATCTATTAGAATTTGTGTTAATTCATATTAGCAGGGGAACTGACCACCTTCGAAAGGAAGTCTCATATTTCCTAGGCCCAAGGCAGTTCCCTCACTTATTATCTAATTAGAATCTGGTGGTCTTGTATTATTATTTGCAGGTAGTCCTTCCCAGACAAAAAGGAGTTCTTCGCAATCGATCTGATCTCTCTCTACGGTACGCGCACATCCTCTCAACATTATACAGGTATTCCTCCTAGCCCTAACCCTTATCTGTTTCTCAAAGAAATGAAAGGATAGAATCAACTCTATTCCAGGAACAGAAGCATTTCTGTGCGAAACATTTTGGCACGCCCGGTGGGACCCATTCTGGGTTTCTTTCATTTCTTGCTTGCTTTCATATAGGGAGAATACTTGCGATTTTATTCTTCTAAATATTCATAAGATATTTTGTTATCTGTGGTAAAATAATTTTTCTTGCTTTCACATCATTGCATTAGTGAAAGTCATTTTCTTTGCTTCATCGAATATCATTTTCGATTTGGGTTTAAAAAACTTGCATCACATTCTTGCTTGTTGTTTTCAATTCTAGTGAACATAGATTAAGTAATAGGTCATACACGTGGGGGTGATATCCATGGTATTGACAAGAAATTAATCTTACTTTCACTGCACAACACATACCGAATCACATCATAATTAACACAACAACTCAAAACATCCCCCCTTTTCTGCGGTATTCCTCCGCCTGATTGAGGTAACCTTATAAGCCAAAACAAACTTGACATTTCCCCTAAGTCTTTTGTTTAGGATTGACATCATATTGTGTATAAGGCATAAGCCCAAAGTGATTAAAACTAATCCTAGGGTTAGTCTGTTAATTTTCTTGTGCATCTTGCTTGTTTGTGGTTCTGTTTTTCTGTCATACACTATTTTCTATGATCACTACAGAATAACTTGAGAGGTATAATAAGCACTGTTAACCTCAAATCAGCAACTTCCTACAGATTCTTAGACCAATCCTATTCTACCGACATCGGTTAACCTACCGATGTCGGCTATGGTATAACCGACATCAGTTACCTGTCTGATATCGGTTTCTGACTTTCACAGTTCCCAAAACCAGCAACCCACCAATTCAAACACTTTGTTGTTGCTTCTATTCCTGATAGATTGCATCCCTGTTGTGTACTTTTTTCCATGGTTGTTATTACTTGGAAACAAGTTGTAGCCATGGTTTCACATGCCTACTCCGTGCCTTTGCCTGAATCACCCCCTTCACATCCTGTGGGGAATCCTACGGACACCAGCGAGGTTCCCAAAATCCTTGTAGGAGATAAGGAATTTGTAAAATTTTTAGAGGCCAATCCTAGCGTTGTACATGTAGACACCAAATTTGTGTCTTACGACCCCTTTGTGACCCGCATCTCATTTCGTATCCTAACCTCATCACCTAAACCTTACACAATTATTTATTAATTACCTCGTAATTGATAAATCCACATCACCTCACCTGCCACCTCATTTTGCCACCTCATCGTGACCTAGTCCTAACCCTAAACTAACCTAATTAAGACCTATAACTTGGTCTACACCTACACCCATGATTAAGGACCCCTTTCTCGCACCCAAAACCGACATTCTAGTCACTTGACCAAGCCCGCAACTAATCCCTCGGGAGAAAAGCAGGGAAGGTGGGCTATTTTACTAAAAATAGCCTACTTTTTCCTTACCGATGCCGGTTCCTACTTGACCACCGTCGGTTACGTGACCGCCGTTGGTTACGTAATCGCCATCGGTTCCCTGTAAAATGGGCTCCCCTAACCAGAAACAAGGGTCGAAGGATTTTTGAATCAACAGAGATCATTGGGAGCGATCAAGAGCATTCGGATCTTCACTTGGCCGAGCAGAGACGAGTGAAGAGACAAGGAGAGTTGCAGCAAAAGGAGATCAAGCCCAAGATTGCAACGGAATAGCCAGAAACCTGTGATACTCAGCTGATCATCGGGAGGGAGATCTCTCATCTTCTGTGTGTCAAGCCATCCCACTTGAGTTCTGCCTTTGTCATCAGAGTTCCTGGACCTGCATCTTCGTCAATAACCAGTAAGTTACACCTTGCATGTCCTCTTTAATAACGTTTCTTAGACTTTTTGAATCACAGTCCCCATAAATCCATTCCTAGATCCACTACCCAACGTGTCATTGCATCTAACTATCATTCATTTACCTCTCACCATCTCATTACCTAATATCACTCATATACTAGCCTTACCAACAACACTGTTACCCTACAACACAACCACCCCACAAAACAACCAACCTACAGATCCTAGACCATACCGATATCGGTTATCAGCAACCGGTATCGGTTATTGTGACTCAAAACCAGAAATCAGCCTTTCCCCTACCCGTCTCAACGAAGCAATTTAATTGATATTTTACAGTCTTTTGTGTTAATTCATATTAGCAGGGGAACTGACCACCTTCGAAAGGAAGTTTTATATTTCCTGGGCCCAAGGCAGTTCCCTCATTTATTGTCTAATCAAAATCTTGTGGTCTTGTGTTCTTATTTGCAGGTAGTCCTTCCAAGACAAAAAGGAGTTCTTCACAGTCAACCTGATCTTTCTCTACGGTACGCGCACACCATCTCGACGTTCAACAGGTATTCCTCCTAGCCCTAACCTTATCTGTTTCTAAAAGGAATGAAAGGATAGAAGCAACTCTATTCCCAGAAGCCGAAACATTCCGAGCGAAACATTTTGGCACGCCCGGTGGGACCCATTTTGGGTTTCTTTCTTTCTTGCTTGCTTTCATATAGGGAGCATACTTGTTGTTTTATTCTTCTAAAGATATTCACAAGGCTTTTTATTATTTTGGTAAAAGAATTTGTCTTTGCTTTTACTCATCTCGCATTAGTGAAAGTCATCTCTTTTGCTTCATCGAATATCATTTTCGATTTGGGTTTAAAACATGTGCATTGCATTCCTGCTTGTTGTTTTCAATTCTAGTGAACGTAGATTAAGTAACAGGTCGTACACGTGGGGGTGATATCCACGGTATTGACAAGAAATTAATCTTACTTTCACTGCACAACACATACCGAATCACTTCACAATTAACACAACAACTCAAACATCCCCCCTTTTTTTCCGCGGTATTCCTCTGCCCGATTGAGGTAACCTTATAAGCCAAAACAAACTTGACATTTCCCCTAAGTCTTTTGTTTAGGATTGACATCATTCCGTGTCTAAAGGCATAAGCCCACAATAATTAAAATTAACCCTAGGGTTAATCTCTGGATTTGCGTGTGCATCTTGCTTGTTTTTAGTTCTGTTTTCTTTCTCATACTCTATCTTCTGTGATCAATAATTGGACAAGTATACTAAACGTTGTTAAAAATCAAATTAGCAGCCTTTTATATCTTGTTAGCCCAGACTTCTTACACCCGACATCGGTTACCTGACCGACGTCGGCTATAGTATAACCGACATCGGTTACTAGACCGATATCGGTTACTGTCTTTTCCAATTCCTGACAAACCAACAACCTACCAATTTTACCACTCTGAGTTTGTTTCTGTTCCTGACAGATTGAAACCCTACTGTGAACTCCTGTCCATGGTTGTTATCACTCAAAAGCAAGCCGCCGCCATGGTTTCACATGCTTGCTCTGTTTCTTTGCCTGAATCACCCCCTTCACATTCTGTGGGGAATCCTACGGATACCAGCGAGGTTCCTAAAATTCCTGTGGGAGATAAAGAATTTGCCAAGTTTCTGGATGCTAATCCTAGTGCTGTACAATACTATTTGTCTCATACCCCTGACCGTATGCCCGATGGTCAGCTCCTTGTTGGTATGCCTATTAGTATAGCTGCTCATTTAGCTCCCACTCCGCCTGATGATACCGCCTTGCTTCCCGCATCTTTAGCCCCGTCTCCCAATCCGATGGCTTCAGAGGTTCATACGACACAGATTAGCTTTCCTTTGGTTAATCTTGGACCCCACATATCACTACCACCAACTGCCCCTACCTCATCTCTCTTGCAGACTGCTCCGTTCATGACTTGCTCTCTGCCACCTATCCACACGAGCTTTCCTTCTCAAGCTCCACCTACCTTTTCATTCCCATACACGTATCCAGTGACCTCAACATCCTATATGGGACATCCCTATTCGGTCGCCTCAACATATTCATCCTCCATACCTTATCAACACTTAACCCCACCATTGTCCAGCGGAGGCCCTTGGCCCAATTTGCCTCCGTTTACCACAACCGCACCATCATCTCATCCAACCATAGATTTCATCAAACAAATGATGGACAAAATGCAAAATCTGGAGGCCTCTGTTTCAGGAAGTCGTAGCGCCTTGACATACGAACAAGTTTGTCGGGAGCCTATTCACCCTTCTGTCCCCCTTCATTCATATCCTCCTCAATGGGAATTGCCAAAATTTACTCGTTTTAATAGTAAAGAGGATCCTCAACAACACTTGCGATCATTTAGACATGCTTGTTATTTGATTGCTCATGATGATGCCTTGTTACTCCGCACTTTTCCCATGTCCTTATCAGGACCCACCTTGGAGTGGTACAGTGCTTTAACCCAACACTCAATCTTCTCTTTTAACCAACTAGCCCAATCTTTCTTGGATCATTTCTCCATTAACATTGCCAAGAAAGTATCTATCACTGACCTTTATGCCATCCGACAATTCGAAGATGAATCTATCACAGATTTCGTTGGACGATGGCGGGGCCTTATCAACCAACTTACATATGCCTTGCCTCAGGCTGAACTTATCGAACTTTTTACGCGGGCATGTGCTAAGCACATTTCTCCTACTCTTCAAATTCAAACTTTCCGCACATTTGACGAGGCCTTTACCATGGCTCGGAAGCTAGAAATTCGAGCCTTAGAAGAAGAGAAATTGTGGTTGCGCAACAAAAATCCCAATTTCTGAACTCCAGACTCTACCAATAAACCAAACACCACCACTCCTCACACGTCCACTTCTTCTAAATCAAAAGGAGCTGTTCACGCGGTGATGGTCAAATCTCAAGCACCGTCTAATACTCCACCAAAAACCACCTATAAGTACAAAGCAGAGCCCATCAATTACACTCCCTTGGGAGAAACTTATGGTGTCATCTTGGAAAAACTACTCAAAGCCGGAGCTATCACCTTGCCTCCTGTTAAACCTCACTCCGGGTTTGACTCCACCCGCGCTATACCTTCCTGGTACAAAGAAAATGACTTCTGTAACTTTCACCACGTAAAAGGACATAGTCATGAAAACTACAAGATGTTGAAAAACATAGTGCAGGAAATGGTTGACGCAGGGGATATAACCCTCGATAATCCTAATGCCCCTGCCAACCGAAATTTGAAAATCTTCAACAAACCATTCCCAAATCACTCGTCCAACAGTAACGTAAACCAGGATATCTTAGCCGAGGAGAGTGTTCATGAGATCCATGCAGTCTTCAACTCCCAGCCAAAAGCCTCTATCGAGAAAATTTTGAATCAAGCCTCTCCACTAACGCAGGAGTCCGAACCTCCTTCACCACCATCAAGCCAAAGTGAAATCATTCCTTTACCCATAAAAGAGTTAACTGCCCAGACTTCTCTTCTCATCGATGAGTCTGCTTACACCACATCCCTACAAGACTGCGAACAGATGTTATCTAATTTATCTATTTCCCAAACGTCCCCTTCTACCGCTCTTGCTGCATAAGAGGAAGGCTCGCCACTCCTTTTGACATCCTTAGACGAGAAATCTCTTGCACCAACATCACCAAATTCTTTAACCATAACAGACCCTCTCAAACATGCCCTCCTGCCTATTAGTCCTTCATCACCTAAATCTTTTCAACAACCGGTCGACCTCTTAATATCTATTGATACAGTACCTCATCTACCCCCTGTATCACACCCACAGTGGACTGGAATCACAACCCACCTTTCTTCCATACAAAAATTCCAATTCACACCTGAAGACTATCATTCTCCAGAAGATAGACGAATCCTATGGGAACGTTTGAGTACCCCCTATTCTACTCAAATGCAGATGACCGATCCGGACACCTCTACCATATACCCTAAGTGTTTACAGAAACTCAAAATGCCTATGTCCTCATTCTCACCCCCCGTATCTATACCAAGTAGCCCATCCACCTCTATTAACCTAACCAAATCTTCCCCTACACTTGGGACCTCACCAATGCCCAGTCTAACGCACCCGCCTAAGCGACTCGATTTATCCAAAAATAAAGCCGCCCCGCCACCTAGGAGACAAACTCAATCCGTGCCTCTATCACAATCAAAACCATCATCGTCACACCTACCTTCCATATTGGGACCTCATCCCCTCCACCTTGCATCAATATATCATACCTCCTGCGTTTTCTTCAAAACGACCTACGCCTTCTGCACCTATACAGAGATCAAAGGGTATATCAACATTGTCACCCCACGTATCCTGTCCACCCATCAACCCTAAATGAACTCCATCATCAAAGGATTTATTTTCTGTCACTCCCCTTTCTCCGTGGTTGTTTCCCGCTACCACGTCATCTGTAGCCTCATCATCTAACCAGCTGAATATAGCTTCTGTGCCAAAGAAACCACGTTTAGTGAAAACCACGTGTCAACACCCCTCAGCTAAACCACCACCCGTACGAACCAACCACGCCCAAACATTACCAAAACCCGCACAACCAATACCCTCATCCTCCTCCGATTTTGACCCACTCAAAGGATCTTACGCCAAAATCCTTGCTATGTTGGTGGAGAATGCGACCATTTCCCTACCCCCACTCAGACCTTATGACCCGTCTAAACCTCGGCCTATAGGTTATGATGAGTCTAAAATCTGCGCTTATCACCGCACACCCGGACATGATGTGGAGGGATGCAAAGCTTTAAAAACCATCCTTCGTCAGTCACCTCTCCCAGATAGAAAGGTTAAGAAAGACAACTTACGAAGGGAGAGACCTTTAGCTTCAATTCCCTCTACTATACCATCTGTCCCCCCGCCTCACCAAGATCTATCATTATTACAACCCCACCTCTTGAAGACCATGATTTATCCCAACCATCTTCCTCATCTCAGGTCTACGAGATTAATATGATTAGTGTTGCTACTCGAGCGCAGAAAAACAACGAGAAAGTGAAAGAAAGCACACATGCGTCCTCTCTTTCTCCATCCAGCATCCCGATTGCACCACCACCCAAAGTGGTTATTCGTGGACCCGCTTACCCCATCTCTAATGGAGTTGCCCATCGAGCCATGATCAAACAACTTCACCAATCACCTGTAAAAATGACACTATATGATCTCATTCAGACTTCTGAATCTCATCGACAAGCTCTCATTGAAATTCTTCAAGGGATCGAGGTCTTACCTAATGAAACCCTGCCTGTTGCCTCCATTCTAACACCCAATCACGTTGCTTCTCTCACCAAACAACCCACTGCCCCAACCACTTCTGTCTCTGTACAACAAGCTGCGGCAGTCAGTTTCTCTGAAGATGAAATTGTTGACTTTGGTACAGAAGATCCTGACCCTGCCCTTTTCATCTCAGCTTACGTCCGGGACATTCAGGTACGTCGTGTTATGATTGACGGGGGCACTAGCCTAAACATCATCTCTTCAAAAGCCTTCCAACAAATGAATATCCCTTCTAGCTACATGTGTGCCAATCCCATCATGTTGCGGTCATTCAATGACGCTATTACCTCTACCTTAGGCACCGTGATCCTCAACATTCGGGTAGGACCACGTACTTTACCTGAACTCTTCTATGTCCTTGAAGGAGAGTTCCAATATAACATATTGCTAGGTCACCCTTGGATCCGGGCTATGGGATGCGTTCCCTCAACATTACATAGATGCATAAAATTTGAGTACGAGGGGAAGTCCTACACCGTAAAAGCTGATCCTCCCCCCTTTAAAACCTGCAATATGTTATACCGCCCTAACGATGTGCTTGTACCAATCAAGACACCCATTCATTCAACCCAACCGTCCTCTTCAAATGTACCTCAACCATCCACCTCAACCGCACCTACACCTTCAACTGATGAAACCACCGTCGCAAAAACCACTTCCCTTCCCGCAGCTAACATCCCAACCGCAGACCCCTTAGTAGATGTTTTTCAACGCCTTACGCTGGGGGAGTATCGCCTATATAACGTTAGTTCTTTCCATACCCCACAGGAGTACGGACAAGTATATGCACATCCTACCTATGACCGTCGTGTGGGGGAAGTAATCCCCTACGGACCACCTCATTGCCGCACCAACCTAACGTATGGGGGTGTTGACGCATCCTCCATTACCCCTGAACCCCCTCTTGGTGTGGTTCCTTTCCAATCCGATTTTCAGTACCTGAAAAACCGTCATTTCACCCTCACCTTCTTGACTCGCTGTGCTTGGAAAGGCTTTGGTTTTGGTCTTTATGAACAAGGCCGACATACGCTCATCCCCATCACTACACGCAAGCACAATGATCGTAGTGGTCTCGGATTTCTAGGAACACTTACACCGAAGGAACCTCATGTCAGTTGTCTTCTAGAAGACAACGACGTCACCCCTACCGAACCATCATCACCCATTTTGCCTTCGTCACCCACAGAGTCGATAGATCCCGAATCTATCCCTCCTAACTTTTTTTTTTCATAAATGCTATCTTCCTAGGTCCTCTCACTTATCAACGCGATAATGAGGACCCCTCTTCTATTCCCCTTCTATATCCAGACATGATTGAAGAGGACTCACCTTCAATTAACGTTGTTGAGTGCCAGGATGATGACTCCATCCTCACTTACCTTGGCGCGGATGACTCTTATATTCAACGCGCCTTACCATCTGAAACTCAAACCATGCTGAACGAATCTACTATAGAAATCAACATCCACACGGAGGAGGATCCTCACATTGTGAAGATCGGACAATCCCTTAACACATCAGAACAAGTCACCTTTACTACCTTTCTCCGTGCTCGCAACCAAGCCTTCGCTTGGTCCTACGCTGACATGCCAGGAATTGATCCTGACATTGCTGTCCATAACATTACACTAAAACCCGATTCCAAGCCAATTAAACAGAAATTGAGAAAAATGCATCCACGCATTGCTCTCTTGGTCAAAGAGGAGCTTCAACGACTCCTTTCTGTTTCCTTCATTCTGCCTATTGACTATCCTCAATGGATTTCTAACATCGTACCTGTCACTAAAGCGACGGGGGGACTTCGGATATGCACGGATTTCTGGGATCTTAACCTCGCTTGCCCTAAGGATGACTTCCCCCTGCCTAGCATTGACCAACTTGTAGATCTCACTGCAGGCCATGAGATGCTCTCTCTCATGGATGGCTTCTCGGGATATAACCAAATTTTGGTTGCCCCCGCCGATCAACATAAAACTACCTTCATAACTCCTTGGGGAACCTTCTGTTACCGTGTTATGCCATTTGGCCTTAAGAATGCTGGTGCAACCTATCAGTGGGCTATGACCTACATTTTTCATGACATTATGCACACTATCCTTGAAGATTACGTCGACGATCTTCTTGGCAAATCTAAACATCGTAGTGAACATCTCGATGTTTTAACCATTATCTTTGATCACCTGTTACAATATTCTGTCCGTCTTCAACCAAAGAAATGTGTCTTTGGTGTCCTTTCGGGGAAACTTCTTGGCTTTATCGTCTCTTTGCGTGGCATCGAGGTCGACCCATCTAAAGTCAAAGCTATCCTAGAAATGCCCCCACCTACCAATCTCAAACAATTGCGTAGTTTACAAGGTAAGCTCCAATCTATCCGACGTTTCATCTCCCAACTCTCGGATCGATGTCAACCTTTCCATCACCTTCTTAAAAAGGACATTGATTTTCAATGGAGCGAAGAGTGCCACCAAGCCTTTGAAGCTCTCAAAGCTTATCTCTTGCATCCACCCGTGCTTATCCCACCTCAGGACGACCGCCCTTTCTACCTTTACCTTTCCGCCACTGACCACGCTGTAGGGGCCATGCTTGCACATCGTGACTCCGAGAATCGAGAACAAGCTGTTTATTATATAAGTCGTACTTTGGTGGACTATGAGACTAGGTATACACATGTAGAAAAGTTATGCCTAGCCCTATCATTCGTGGCTACCAAACTCCGACACTACCTTCTGAATCACAAAACTTTCGTCATCACCAACACGGACCCCATCCATTACATGTATGCCAAACCTCATCTAAACCAATGCATCGCCCGATGGCTCATGCTCCTCGCCGACCTTGACCTTGAGTTTGTCCACCAGAAATCAATCAAAGGACAAACCATCGCAGACCAACTTGCGGAAGCCCCTTTACCTGGGGAACAATTTACCAATTTTACATTCCCCGACGAACTCATCGCTACTCTTTCCCTCAAGGAGGAGTCGTATCCAATGACCCTCTTCTTCGATGGATCCAAATGCCACCGCGGTGGAGGAGCCGGCGTTGTTCTCATTCCTCTCGACGCCGAGCCTATGCCTCTTTCATTCCGACTCGATTTCCCTTGCACTAATAATACAGCGGAATACGAAGCCCTTGTTCTGGGTCTCCAAGTTGCGTTACACTTAGGTATCAAATCTATCAATATTTTTGGTGATTCTCAATTGGTAGTCAATCAAGTTATGGGCATCTACCAATGCAAAAATGAGGAACTTCAAAAGTACAAACACTACGTGGATTCACTTCTAGCCTTATTTACTCACTATTCTATCCAAACCATTCCCCGCTCCACTAACAAATTTGCGGATACTATGGCTTGCTTAGCCTCGCAAATTCCAGCTTCATCAACTGACTCTGATATTTTCGTCTTGGTCCAACAACTCTTTGCCCCATCTTATTCAGCCCCGGTTGTTTGTACGATAAATACGGTGTCTGCTAACTCGCAGGATACTTGGTATCACCAATTCCACGACTACCTTACAACCTCTGTTCTCCCATCTGACCTTACTAGTACCGGCAAACGCGCGTTTCTTAAACGCGTTTCTCGTTATGTTGTTATGGGGGGACTCCTTTATAAACGTGGCTTTGATGGCATCCTCCTTCGATGTCTCACCGGTGCGGAGGTCACCCATACCATCCAACAAGTACATGACGGTATTTGTGGCGGGCATTTTAGCGGCCTTGCCGTGGCCAAACGAATCCTTCGCCTTGGTTATTATTGGCCTACTCTCAATAACGATTGCTACGAATATGTTAAGCGTTGTGTTATGTGTCAACAACACGCCAACCTTCAACATACTCCTAGCCACCCCCTACAGGTCACCCGAGATCTTTGGCCTTTCTCACAATGGGGTTTAGACCTTATTGGTGAGATTCACCCGTCCTCTTCGCAACGTCACCGATGGATTATCACAGCAACCGAATATTACACAAAATGGGTGGAGGCTATTCCACTCATTTCAACCAAAAAAGAAAAAATTGTAGAGTTCATTAACCACCACATTATCTGTCGTTTTGGTGTTCCTCATCGCCTGATAACAGATAATGGAAAATCTTTCAAAAATAAGTTATTGCAAGACCTTTGTGACAACTTTGGTATCAAACTTAGCTTCTCATCACCCTACTATCCACAAGCAAATGGACAAGCCGAATCCTCTAATAAAACCCTAACCAAAATCCTCATGAAAGTTGTCAATGAGTCCGGAAGAAATTGGCACGATCACATTCCCTTTGCCCTTTGGGCTTATCGTACTAGCATTCGTACCTCCACTAGTGCTACACCTTTTTCTTTGGTATATGGTACCGAGGCCGTCTTGCCTCTCGAAATACAAATACCCTCCCTCAGGATATCTCTTCAGGATATTCTCACCAACGATGATTTCCGCCAAGAGCGGTTAGCCCAATTGGAGCTTCTTGACGAACGTCGTCTTACAGCTCTCGATCACCTTCAAATCTATCAAAAACGTATCAAGCGTGCTTATGATAAGCGACTTCAGGAGCGTACCTTTAAGGTTGGTGATCTTGTCCTCAAAGAGAATCAACATGTAACCAAACTAGAAAAGAGCAAACGTGGAAAATTTGCTCCCAATTGGATTGGGCCTTACATAATCACTCACACGTATGGATCAGGCACTTATCGTTTAGCTTCACTTAATGGTAAACCTGAGCCTGAACCCCTTAATGCCTTGCATCTTCGACCATTCTACTGTTGAATTTAGTGTTACATCACTTCTTATCTACCTACTGCTCATCCCTTGAGCTCATTCACCGCTACATACGCTTTGTTTCCTACACCTCATAATAAAAAATCAAGCTCACATAGTTTGATTCTCACCTCACCTTAGCGATGCCCTCCCCTTTTTAGTCTAGTCTATGACTTCAAAGTATTAAAATAACACCTTCTTATGGGATTTTCTTGAGTCAAACTTCCTACCAAACTAGATGCTTCACGCCAAAAGAACATCTAGCTATCTAAATTATATATAGACTGCTCCCTCGAAGGACAGCTATATGCCAAACTATTGCTGCTATCATATATAGACTGCTCCCCCGAAGGACAGCTATGCACTAAAATCACAGCTGTTACTATAAATAGACTGCTCCCTCGAAGGACAGCTATGCACAGTCAGCCTTTTCTCAGAAGCTTCTCGCATTGATCAGCTTTGTGAAGACCTCAAGAATAATACAATCAATATCCCTTGTAGACTTCCCGCATCGATCAGTCTATAATTCAATAAAATAAAAGCCTCATTCAAAAGAACTTTTGAGTCATGGACTTGTCTATTTAGGGTAGGTTCTCTTTCGTCAGAACACTCACTTTGTAATAAGTTCTCCGTACCTCAGCTATACCATCCACCTCACCTCACCATTTGTTTCAACTCAAGGGACGTGACGTACACCCGATATATTGTGATTATACAACTCTTTTCACCTATCGACTTCTCGTCTATGCAAGGTACCTAGGGGTTCAAGCTCATTCTACGTTATTATGTGGTTTGTTTAGTTCTTTTCACCTACGGAGCATTCTTTCCTCTTTGCCTCGCATCTAGGATTGTGTGTTGATCTTAATCAGGACATGGTTCCCTACTACTTGGGTAGGCTAACTTTCGCTTCCCTTATACCTTTTACAACATCACCAATTCATTACCAACACCATCAACCTTACCTTACCAATATTAATATCAACATTTTTACCAACCAACAAATTGCCTAACCATACCTAAATTCACCTCTCCCTGGTCCTAAGGGAGAACTACATCGGTCTGAGGCCCCTCCTTGCTTTGTGCAATGGGCTATGTAGGCAGCACTTCGGAGACATGGGGTCTCCCAAGGTTAGCTCGACCATCCCCTACCATAACCTATCATGTGTGGTAAATATAAATATTTTTGTGTATTTCTATTTAATCACATTCCTCTTTTATCCTTTTTCAAAACACCAACAGTCAAAACGAAAACATTCTTATTATTATCATAACTCGAATCAACATACATATTCAGTTTTATTGAGATGTTAAACAAATACATCTTCTCTATCATCGACACACAGGTCGGCATCCTTATTTATTCTTATACCTTGCTAACATTTATTCAGACCCTCACGCCTCATCCCGCACCAGGTGATGACCGTGATCGTCGATGCCTCTCACCAGGCCTCTCTGTCCTCAACGGTACCACGGCTATTGGTACCGCCCACTGATCTGCCAATCTCTCCTGTAACATATGAATACGCTCCCTCGCATGGAGGAATTCAGCCTCTAGTCTCTCCGCCCGTGACTCCGCAACCGCTAACAATCCTCTTGCCTCATTCACCTGCGTTTGGAGCTGCTGAACTAAACTCTGCAGACGATCTCTCTCTGTTGTAATCATAGCTATGTCAGGACGATCACGTACACCTCGCAGTTCTGCTACCCACCATAATCTATAGGCCTCTGTCGTTCCTGCATCCATTACCCTGCGATCGGCTGCTATCTCCTCTGGCCCTTCTGGAGGTGTTGGCCGGGGAGGTGAGAATGCTGCCTCGGCATCGATCCTCATATATGGTCTATAAGCCAGGGGTATATCCTGCACAAATCCAAATTGTCGCCGCACGTGATCTATAGGAATCCTCTCATACTCACCTGGCCTGTGCCCCGCGATCCACCTCAATCGCTCTACACCCCTCAACTCCTCAGCTATGTTCTCTGTTACCATATAGTTCCCGTAAGGCCTCCAACAGATATCCGCAATCGTCACCCTCTCCCATACCTGCCTGTAATACTCAATGTCACCCGTCACAGCCTGGGATCTTGCCTCTTGTTCTGTCTGGACCCATCGTCTGAACCCCAACCTCTGTACTCCGGTCTCTCCTGACTGGATGGGTCGGCCTATTGGTCACACACAAACAATGTGCTCATAGGCCCAACAGTGTAATAAGTATGAACAATCCAGTGTCGTCCTGTGATTTCACCTACAAGCCCATAAACCCCTGTATAGTTCCGCCAAATATGCAGGTGCCCATGCAAAAGTCACGTTCCTTTCTATCATCTCCCAAATAACACACATCAATGCCTTTGGAAATCTTCCCCCTTCCGCCCTCGGTAATGCATAATACCCTACCGCTATCATTAATATCACTGCTAACCTTGTCTCCTCAGGGTGTGCTGCATACATTATGCCATACGTAAATGTCAAACCTCGCTGTGTCAAATCACGTGCGTATGGACCAAATACTGCTGTTATCGCTGCCCGCCCTGCGCTAGGCATTGCCTGATATACTGGTGTTCCTATAATTGGGAGTCTCAAAATCCGGAACACATCTTCCAATGTTACTGTCATCTCCCCTGTTGGCAGATAGAACGTATTCTTCTCTGGATTCCATCTTTCAATCAACGCCTGCAACATAGCATGGTTACGTGTGATTCGTGAATAATAGCGGATTCCACTTAACCCCAAACGATTTATCAATGTCCATTCCGCTGGTGTTACATCCGCTCGGATTCGTGACAACAGTGCTGGCACACTATCATTCATCCTCAACCCTGCCTCTGCCTGCATACATCAAAACAACAAACAACCATTCAATCCATCAAATCCCTAAGGGTTTTTCTCACATTCTGGAAATTCCTCCAGTAACCGGTATCGGTTATAAATAACCGGTACCGGTTCAGTAACCGATACCGGTTCCCCTAACCGGTATCGGTCACTGTCAATTACATACACCTTGCCTAAACAACCACCTACGACAATAAATTGCTCGTTTATCCCTCTCTGTATACACAGACATACCCGAAACCCTTGATTACCTACCACGTAACACTCACCTCATTTATAACCCTTGTTATCATGTTTTCTTTCTCATATCTACCCACCTACTCTCCCCCATCTTATTCACAAAACATGCAGTAATCAAATCACAACCAAAACGTTTACCTCTTGAGTTGCAGCAGCTTGAGGTGGCACTTGTCTTCCCTCTCGTCCCTGCCTGCTGGATGCTTCTCCTCGTTCTGCCATGATCACCACCCTTTTCAAATTCACCTTTCTGCCTTCTGAATCTCAGATCACATTCACTTTCCCTGTCTCTTTTCTCCTTATCACTCAAATCTCTCATGCAATTACCTGTCTCAGTCGTCAAAAAGCGTCGCGTTCGCGTATTTAACTTCTTGCATGGCTCTCAAAATTAGAACTTAAGTTGCCACCCTAGCTTTTCTATTTTTAGAAAAGCTCATACCTAAATAACCGGTATCGGTTACATAACCGATATCGGTCTACTAACTACCGGCATCGGTTACCTAACCGATATCGGTTACACACCTGCCTTTTTGAAACATAGTTCTTTTCTTCATTTTCTACCTAATTTTTTATCGCGCCCGCCTCTTTTCCTGCATAACAACACCATTATCCATATTTGTCCATCCAATCCACATATCATTACAATTTCATTAACATTATCTATTTCTATTACAAAAACAAACAAGTCATCAACTACGGATATCAAAAAAAAAAAAAAAAAAATCCATCAGATACATACATTCAATTTCGATCCAACTCATCAGATACATATATAACAATGTCACCAAACCAGCAACAAAACATGCCACATTTCATAATATAACATGACTGCATCCCATTAACAACAAACATCAACATCATCAATATATCAACATGTCAATTAAACTTATCATACATCAAATATCACAAACCATCGACAAAATACTTAAAAACATTTTGAACACAGCATGTGAGTCAAATCCTCATATCTATATATCACATATACAACGTTTCCAATATACAATATGCCCTGCATCGGGACCTCTGTGATCTCATAATACAACAAAGCCGGCACGCAGGCCGCAATAACCGTCAAAAACCTCAACACGGCTCGCAGGCCGGTCTCTCATATCAAAAACATACTCGGCTCGCAGGCCGGTATCAACTATACAACCCGTACTCGGCTCGCAGGCCGGTATACAATAAATGAATGAATAAATGAATAAATGTAGGCACGCAGGCCTCTATCAACACAACCGGTGCGCAGACCGGTGCCCATGTCCATATACAAAAACAATGCAGGGATCCCTCAGCTCTCCCCACCGCCCTCAGCACCTCTCCCTGCTGGTCCCTGTGGTGCCTCTCGCCTCCTGCCTGTAACAGACACGCCGGCTGTGGCTGCACCTCCCTGCGATCTCTGACTATGGGAGGTCTCTGCTCTATAAGCTGCATATGGCTGATACTCAGCTCCGGTACCATCAAGAACATCTTGATAGTACCGGGCCTCCGCTCTCGCCTCCATATATCTGTCCCGTGCCACCGTAGGTGCTGGGGCTGGTCCCCGGACTCCTACTACCAGTGCCCCCTGTGCCTGTGATGGTGCCGCTGGTGGTGCCTGTGGCCGTGGTGGTATCTGTACCTGTGCCTGGGGCTGTGGCTGTGCCGCTGCTGGTGGTGGTGCCTGTGCCTGTGCCTGTGCCTGTACCTGCGCCTGGGCTAGCTGCCCCTGTAAAACACCTATCTGTGCCTGTGCAGCAGCCAGCTGCCCCTGTAATAGCTGCACCTGACCCCTGAGCTGATCTCGCTCTGCCATCACCGCTGCCAAGTCTGGCTGTGCAGGCTGTGCTACCCTCGCTGCTCTCTGACCAGCCCACCAAACCATATATGCTCCCGTACAGCCCAGCATCATCTACAGTGTCATCTGCCGGCCTCTCAGCAACCCAATCTGGATCCACGAGCTGTGGTGAAGGCAGTGGGGCCTCTACATCATCCCTCCTGTACTGAGGGAAGGGAGGTGGCTCGTCCTGTCACAGCCCCATCTGCCTGCGTACCCTCTCTAGGGGTATCCTCTCGTACTCTCCCGGCCTCCGTCCTGCTATCCAGAAAGTGTACTGGATCAAGCGTAACTGTACTCGGGCTCCTCTGTGTGGGTGATGACCTCTGTAAGGTCTCCATACGATATCTACCGCTGTCAGGCCCTCTAATAAATGCCTGTAATAGGTGACGTCCCGCCCTGCAAGCACTGCTCGTGGCTGTCCCACGACCCCCAACCACCTCTGAAAGCCGTATCTGTATATGACCTGTGGCCCTGGCTGCTGGGGTAACCCTACTGGTCTGATGCATATGATGTGCTCATATGCCCAACAGTGAAGTAAAAATGTCGAACAAATCCCGAATCGCCTCATCCGGCGATAGCCCCACAGCTCCCTGTATAACTGCACCAGATATACTGGTGCCCAAGCATAACAGGTGTGCTCCTCCACCATCTCATGAAGCACCCCCATCAATGCCCGTGGAAAGCGGCCTCCCTCTGAGTCCAGGAGGGCGAAGCAGGTGATCCCGATCATCATCAACATGGCAAGCCGTGTCTCATGTCGGTGCGCACGGTACATATCACCATACCCGATGCTCGCGCTGTGATATGTCACTAGCGCAGCTGCATCCCCGAAAACCTGTAGGATGCTATCCATGGCTGTCTCTGCATCCACCTGAAAAATGGCCTCTCCATCAATAGGTAATCGAAGGATGCGATATACATCCTCCAATGTGATGGTCATCTCTCCAGTCGGGAGATGGAACACATTGGTCGCCGGATCCCATCTCTCGATGAGGGCAACCATCAAACTATGATCTCTGTCGATAGCTCTGTATCGCTGGACTCCGCCGAGTCCCACCTCGCGCATGATCACCCAGTGTGCTGCGGATACATGTGGTCGCATCCGCACCAACAGCGGGGGCATCCTGTCCCGCATCGTCAGCTGCTGACGTGCCTGCAAAACCAACCCACAACATTAGCTCTACTCTTTACAACAACAACACCACAACCCTCTACACCCCCTTTTCTTCTCCACCTAGCCACACCACGACTCTCTAACACACCCCTCTACCCACCTATTCTCTACGCTATTCGCCTCCCTCTTCTACCCAAAACAACCCACCCCAAAACACCCCATCCCAACCCAAACAACACCTAAATCACCACCACAAACTCAACACAACACAATAACTTAATCCAAAAAAAAAAAAAAAAAAAAAACCTAACAACCACTACGGACCGGTACCGGTCCCCAATAACCGACCGCGGCCCTCTTCCCACCGACGCCGGTCAACTACCGACCGACACCGGCCAAACACAAAGCACCCCATCCCTAAATTTTGCGACCGATGCCGGTCGCTTAGCGACCGACATCGGTCGCTGTAATTTCCCGGAGCCGAACCCCCGCGCGGCCCCCCACCTACATTTTTTTCATTTTTTTCCAAATTACCCACCCAAATACCCTAAAAATCTACCCACCCAGCCGCCTTGGCTTACTTAACCTATCTACCCTCTCCCTTTTTCAAATCACTTCCATTTATTACTTATTTCATCAAAAACATACATTCCTACCCAAAACCCCAAATTTAGCATAATGCAATCAACTGAACACAATGCAGGGTTTTGAACCTACCGGTACGACGACACGTCGTCGTGGTGGGATGGGTGGTGGTGGTCCAGCTGGTCCAGCTCCTCCTGCTCCTCCTGGCTGTGCCATGGCTCCAAATGTCCTCTGCTGGGTCCTCTGCCAATCACCTACTGCCTCCTCCTCACTCGGGCCCGCCAATCAACTCACTTCTCCACTCAACTAGTGCCACCTCAGCCAATAAATACACCAATGTCAATATTCCACCTCAGACAACTTAATTTGATTTCCAAATTCACAAAGTGACAATGACCGGCCGTATTTTTCTTTTTATAGGTTTTTAACATTGAACCGATACCGGTCAAATCATGCCCTAAGGAACCGGCGTCGGTTATCTAACCGGTACCGGTCATATATAACCGATATCGGTTTTGTCCTTTTTTACCCAACTTTTTGCCCTTATTCACTACGTTCCCTTTCCCACCACATTGCCTCTTTACCACATCGCCTATATGCTCCATTGCTCTTTAGCCGTTTTTGACTTCACCGGCCCGACCCAAGGCCGCAACCAACCATCTGGCCCGACCCAAGGCCTCAACCCAACCATTTGGCCCGACCCAAGGCCTCGCCCTAACCATTTGGCCCGACCCAAGGCCTCGCCCCAACCATTTGGCCCGACCCAAGGCCTCAACCATTTGGCCTACCTCGTCCCTATTTGGCCCGACCCAAGGCCTTACCCATTTGGCCCGACCCAAGGCCTCACCCTACCCATTTGGCCCGACCCAAGGCCTCACCCTACCCATTTGGCCCGACCCAAGGCCTCACCCTACCCATCCGGCCCGACCCAAGGCCTCACTCTACCCTTCCGGCCTGACCCAAGGCCGCAACCCAACAACTTGGCCCGACCCAAGGCCGTACCACTTCGATACCTCGCCCAACATCAACAACATACACTTTTATCCACCCATCATGTAGCTTTTTGTTCCATCGAGCTCACCTGTTCGTGTTTTAGCATGATTAGGGTCCTTGACTTGATCTGTCGACCAACTTTGCCTAGACCTAGACCGTGACGTTTATCTCAACCAAACCAACCATTTGGTACTGCCGAACATGCCTAAACGTTCCTGTACCTTACCTGTTATATACCCTGGAGCTACTTCCTATGCCTTGGATACCAGGATTATATCACCCTTGTTTGGATAAACTATCGACCTTTGCCTATGCATTGCCGGTTTGCTCGTCAAATCATGTACCCTAGTCGCACTATTACATTTCAACATGCGTCTGCTTCCTTGGACCTACCCCACCATCTTACCATCCTCTCTACACCATTCACCCTTTATCAACCCTATCCCTGATTTCCCGTTCTCTCAATCTGTGATAGATTTGAGGGGGATTACCTATATCCTTAACAGGAGAAACCACTTCATATTATTGTCCGCGCAGCTTTACAAAACAAGCTACACGACAATAAGGGGCTAATGTAGACACCAAATTTGTGTCTTACGACCCCTTTGTGACCCGCATCTCATTTCGTATCCTAACCTCATCACCTAAACCTTACACAATTATTTATTAATTACCTCGTAATTGATAAATCCACATCACCTCACCTGCCACCTCATTTTGCCACCTCATCGTGACCTAGTCCTAACCCTAAACTAACCTAATTAAGACCTATAACTTGGTCTACACCTACACCCATGATTAAGGACCCCTTTCTCGCACCCAAAACTGACATTCTAGTCACTTGACCAAGCCCGCAACTAATCCCTCGGGAGAAAAGCAGGGAAGGTGGGCTATTTTACTAAAAATAGCCTACTTTTTCCTTACCGATGCCGGTTCCTACTCGACCGCCGTCGGTTACGTAACCGCCATCGGTTCCCTGTAAAATGGGCTCCCCTAACCAGAAACAAGGGTCGAAGGATTTTTGAATCAACAGAGATCATTGGGAGCGATCAAGAGCATTCGGATCTTCACTTGGCCAAGCAGAGATGAGTGAAGAGACAAGGAGAGTTGCAGCAAAAGGAGATCAAGCCCAAGATTGCAACGGAATAGCCAGAAACCTGTGATACTCAGCTGATCATCGGGAGGGAGATCTCTCATCTTCTGTGTGTCAAGCCATCCCACTTGAGTTCTGCCTTTGTCATCAGAGTTCCTGGACCTGCATCTTCGTCAATAACCAGTAAGTTACACCTTGCATGTCCTCTTTAATAACGTTTCTTAGACTTTTTGAATCACAGTCCCCATAAATCCATTCCTAGATCCACTACCCAACGTGTCATTGCATCTAACTATCATTCATTTACCTCTCACCATCTCATTACCTAATATCACTCATATACTAGCCTTACCAACAACACTGTTACCCTACAACACAACCACCCCACAAAACAACCAACCTACAGATCCTAGACCATACCGATATCGGTTATCAGCAACCGGTATCGGTTATTGTGACTCAAAACCAGAAATCAGCCTTTCCCCTACCCGTCTCAACGAAGCAATTTAATTGATATTTTACAGTCTTTTGTGTTAATTCATATTAGCAGGGGAACTGACCACCTTCGAAAGGAAGTTTTATATTTCCTGGGCCCAAGGCAGTTCCCTCATTTATTGTCTAATCAAAATCTTGTGGTCTTGTGTTCTTATTTGCAGGTAGTCCTTCCAAGACAAAAAGGAGTTCTTCGCAGTCAACCTGATCTTTCTCTACGGTACGCGCACACCATCTCGACATTCAACAGGTATTCCTCCTAGCCCTAACCTTATCTGTTTCTAAAAGGAATGAAAGGATAGAAGCAACTCTATTCCCAGAAGCCGAAACATTCCCTCCTCCATTTACGGCAACCGCACCATCATCTCATCCAACTACTGATTTAATAAAAAAAATGATGGACAAGATACAAAATCTAGAGGCTTCTGTTTCAGGAAGCCGTAGCACCCTGACATACGAGCAAGTTTGTCAGGAGCCTATCCACCCTTCTATCCCCTTCATTCATATCCTCCTCAATGGAAATTACCAAAAATTACTTGTTTTAATAGTAAGGAGGATCCTCAACAACACTTGCGATCATTTAGACATGCCTGCTATCTAATTGCTCATGACGATGCCTTACTACTCCGCACTTTTCCCATGTCCTTATCAGGACCCGCCTTGGAATGGTACAGTGCTTTAACCCAGCACTCAATCTTCTCTTTTAACCAATTAGCCCAATCTTTCTTGGATCATTTCTTCATTAACATTGCAAAGAAAGTATATATTACCGACCTCTATGCTATCCGACAATTTGAAGACGAATCTATTACAGATTTCGTTGGACGATGGCGGGGCCTTATCAACCAACTTACGTATGCCTTACCTCAAACTGAACTTATTGAACTCTTTACGTGGGCCTGTGCTAAGCACATTTCTCCTACCCTCCAAATTCAAACTTTCCGCACATTCGATGAGGCCTTTACTATGGCTCGAAAACTAGAGAATCGAGCCTTAGAGGAAGAGAAATTGCGGTTGCGCAACAAAAACCCCAATTTCCGAACCCAAGACTCCACCAACAAACCTAACACCACCAATCCTCACACATCGACTGCTTTGAAATCAAAAGGATCTATACACATGGTGATGGTAAAATCCCAACCACCATCTAATACCCCGCCAAAAACCACCTATAAGTATAAAGCTGAGCCCATCAATTACACTCCCTTGGGAGAAACTTATGGTGTGATATTGGAAAAATTACTTAAAGCAGGAGCTATTACCTTACCTCCTGTTAAACCTCACTCTGGGTTTGATTCCACCCGCGCTATACCTTCTTGGTAAAAATAAAATGACTTCTGTAACTTCCACCACGTGAAGGGACACAGTCATGAAAATTGCAAGATGTTGAAAACATAGTGCAGGAAATGGTTGATGTAGGGGATATATCCCTCGATAATCCTAATGCCCCTGCTAACCAGAATTTGAAAATTTTCAACAAACCATTCCCAAATCACTCTTCTAACAGTAACATAAACCAAGATATCTTAGCCAAGGAGAGTGTTCATGAAATCCATGCAGTCTTCCACTCCTAACCAAAAGCCTCTATCGAGAAAATTCTGAATCAAGCCCCTTCACTAACGTAGGGACCTAAACCCCCTTCACCACCATCAAGACAAGATGAAATCCTTGAAGTTCCTTTCCCCATAAAGGAATTAACCACACAGAGTTCTCTTCTCACAGATGAGCCTTCTTACACCACATCCTTGCAAGACTGTGAGCGGATGTTATCTAACTTATCTATTTCCCAGACTTCTTTTGTCATCCTTAGACGAGAAACCCCTTGAACCGGCATCACCAAATTCTTTAATCATGATGGATCATCTCAAACATGCCCTCCTACCTATTAGTTCTTCATCGCCTAAATGTTTTCAGTGACCGGTTGACCTCTTAACGCCCATAGATATAGTGCCTCATTTACCCCCTGTATTACACCCACAGAAGATCGGAATCACAACCCACCTTTCTTCCATACAAAAGTTCTTATTCACACGTGAGGATTGTCATCCCTCAGAAGATAGACGAGTCCTATTGGAATGTTTGTGTACACCATATTATACTCAAATGCAGATGACCGATCTAGACGCCTCTACCATATACCTGAAGTGTTTACAAAAGCTTAAAATTCCTATGTCCTCATCTTCACCCCCCTCATCTCTACCAAATACCTCATCCACCTCTATTGACCTAATCAAACCTTCCCCTATGCTTGGGACCTCACCAATTCCCAGTCTAACACACCCACCTAAATGGTTAGATTTATCCAAAAGTAAAGCCATCCATCCACTTAAGAGACAAACCCAATCTCCTCAAGCCCACCCTATGCCTCTATCACAACTAAAACCATCGCCGTCACACCTACCTTCCATATTGGGACCTCATCCCTCCACCTTGCACCCATACAGAGATCCATGGGTGTATCAACACCATCACCCCACGTATCCTGTCCGCCTATCAACCCTAAACAAACTCCATCATCAAAGGATTTGTTTGTTGTCACTCCTCTTTCTCCGTGGTTGTTTCCTGATACCACATCATTGGTGGCCTCAACATCTAACCAGCTAAACATAACTTCTACGTCGAAGAAGCCACGTTTAGTTAAATCCAATTATCAAAACCCCTTGGCTAAACCGCCACCCGTATAAATCAACCATACCCAGTCATTACCGAAACCTACCCAGTCAATAGCCTCATCTTCCTCTGAATTTGACCCGCTCAAAGGGTCTTACGCCAAAATCCTTGCTATGTTGGTGGAGAATGCGACCATTTCCCTACCCCCACTTAGACCCTATGATCCATCTAAACCTCGACCTATAGGTTATGATGAGTCTAAAATATACGCTTACCACCACACACCAGGACATGATGTAGAGGGATGCAAAGCTTTGAAAGCCATTCTTCGCCAGTCACCTCTCTCAGATAGAAAGGTTAAGAAAGAAAAATTACGAAGGGAGAGACCTTTAGCTGCAATCCCCTCTCCTATACCACCTATCCCCACCTCACCAAGATCTATCATTATTACAACCCCACCGCTTGAAGACCATGACTTATCCCTACCGTATTCCTCCTCTCGTTTTCACGAGATTAACATGATTAGTGTTGCTACTCGAGGGAAGAAAAACAATGGGAAAGCTAAAGAAAGCACACCTGCGGCCTCTCTTTCTCCATCCACCTACCTGATCACACCACCACCTAAAGTGGTTATTCGTGGACCTGCCTACCCCGTCTCTAATGGAGTTTCCCACCAAACCATGATCAAACAGCTTCACCAATCACCTTTAAAAATGACACTGTATGATCTCATTCAGACCTCTGAATCTCATCGACAAGCTCTCGTTGAAATTATTCAAGGGATAGAGGTCTTACCTAATGAAACATTTCCCATTGCCTTCATTTTAACACCCAATCACATTGCTTTGCTCACCAAACAACATATCTCCCCAACCACTTTTGCCTCTGTACAGCAAGCCGCTGCTGTCAGTTTCTCCGAAGACAAAATTGTTGACTTTGGTGTAGAAGATCATGACCCCATTCTTTTCATCTCAGCTTATGTCCGAGACATTCGGGTGCGTCATGTTATGATTGATGGGGGTGCTAGCCTAAACATCATCACTTCAAAGGCCTTCCAACAAATGAATATCCCTTCTAGCTGCATGTGTGCCAACCCCATCATGTTGCGGTCATTCAATGATGTTATTACTTCTACCATAGGCACCATGATCCTTAACATTAGTGTAGGGCCACGTACTTTACTCAAACTCTTCTATGTCCTTGAGGGTGAATTCCAATACAATATGTTGTTAGGCCGCCCTTGGATCTGGGCTATGGGATGCATTCCCTCCACCTTACATAGATGCATAAAATTTGAGTACAAGGGGAAGTCCTACACCGTAAAATCTAATCCTCCCCCCTTCAAAACGTATAATATGTTATATCGCCCTAATGATGTGTTTGTACCAGTCAAGACACCCAACCATCCACTTCAACAACACCTCAACCATCCACCTCAACCGCACCTACACCTTCAACCAATGAAACCACCGTCGTAAATACCACTTCCTTTCCCACAGACAACATCCCAACCTCAGACCCCTTAGTAGATGTTTTTCAACACCTTACGCTAGGGGAGTATCGCCTATATAATGTTAGCTCTTTCCATACTCCACAGGAGTAGGGACAGTTACATGCGCATCCTACCTACGACTGTTGTGTGGGGGAGGTAATCTCCTAGGGGCCACCTAATTACTGCACCAACCTAATGTATGGGGGTGTCAACGCATCCTCCGTTACCCCTGAACCTCCCCTTGCTATGGTTCCCTTCCAATCCGATTTTCAATACCTGAAAAATCATCATTTCGCTCTAACCTTCCTGACTTGTTGTGCTTGGAAAGGTTTTGGTTTTGGTATTTATGAACAAGGCCGACATACAATCATTCTCGTGACTACACGTAAACACAAAGATTGTAGTGGTCTTGGATTTCCTGAAACACTTACACTGAATAAACCTCATGTCAGTTGTATCTGGGAAGATGACGAAGTCACCCCTTCCGAACCATCATCACCCATTTTGCCATCATCACCCACAGAGTCGATAGACCCTGAATCTATCCCTCCTAATTTTTATTTTTTTTCATAAACACTATCTTCCTGGGTCCTCTCACTTATCAACGTGATAATGATGACCCATCTTCTCTTCCCCTTCTGTATCCAGACATGATCGAAGAGGATTCGCATTCAATTAATGTTGTTGAGTGCCAGGATGATGACTCCATCCTCACTTACCTTGGTGCGGATGACTCCTATATTCAACGCACCTTACCATCTAAAACTCAAACCATGTTGAATGAGTCGACTATAGAAATCAACATCCACACAGAGGAGGATCCTCACGTTGTGAAGATCAGACAATCCCTTAACACATCAGAACAAGCCGCCTTTACTACCTTTCTCTGTACCCGCAACCAAGATTTCGCTTGGTCCTATGCTGACATGCCAGGAATTGATCCTGACATTGCTGTCCATAACATTACCCTAAAACCTGACTCCAAACCAGTCAAACAGAAACTGAGAAAAATGCATCCATGCATTGCCCTCTTGGTCAAAGAAGAGCTTCAACGACTCCTTTCCGTTTCATTCATCTTGCCTATTGACTATCCTCAATGGATTTCTAACATCGTACCTGTGACTAAAGCAACGGGGGTACTTCGGATATGCATGGATTTCTGAGACCTTAACCTAGCTTGCCCCAAGGATGACTTTCCCCTCCCAAGTATTGATCAACTTGTTGATCTCACAGCGGGCCATGAAATGCTTTCTCTCATGGATGGTTTCTCGAGATACAATCAAATTTTGGTACCCCCAGCCGATCAACATAAAACTGCCTTCATAACTTCGTGGAGAACCTTCTGTTATCGTGCCATGCCGTTTGGCCTTAAGAATGATGGTGCAACCTATCAGTGGGCTATGACTTACATTTTTCATGACATTATGCACACTATCCTTGAGGATTATGTTGATGATCTTCTTGGCAAATCTAAACATCGCAGTGAACATCTCGATGTTTTAACCATTATTTTCGATCGCCTGTTACAATATTGTGTTCATATTCAACCAAAGAAATGTGTCTTTGGTGTCCTTTCGTGAAAACTTCTTGGTCTTATCATCTCTTTGCATGGCATCGAGGTCGATCCATCTAAAGTCAAATCTATCCTAGAAATGCCCCCACCTACTAACCTCAAACAATTGCGTAGTTTGCAAGGTAAACTCCAATCTATCTAGCATTTCATCTCCCAACTCTCTGATCAATGTCAACCTTTCCATCACCTCCTTAAAAAGGACATTGCCTTTCAATGGAGTGAAGAGTGCCACCAAGCCTTTGAGGCTCTCAAAGCCTATCTCTTGCAGCCACCTGTGCTTATCCCACCTCAGGACGATCGCCCTTTCTAACTTTACCTTTCTACCACCGACCATGCGGTAAGAGCCATGCTCACACATCATGACTCTGAGCATCGTGAACAAGCCGTTTATTACATAAGTCGTACTCTCATGGATTACAAGACTAGGTATACACATGTAGAAAAGTTGTGCCTAGCCCTTTCATTCGTGGCCACCAAACTCCGACACTATCTCCTGAATCACAAAACTTTTGTCATCACCAACATGGACCCAATTCATTATATGTACGCCAAACCACATCTAAACCAACACATTTCCCAATGGCTTATGCTCCTCGCTGACCTCGACCTTGAATTTATACACCAGAAGTCAATCAAAGGACAAACTATCGCAGACCAACTCACGGAAGCCCCTTTACCTGGGGAACAATTTACCAATTTTAATTTCCCCAATGAACTCATCGCCACTCTTTCACTCAGCGAGGAGTCGTATCCAATGACCCTCTTCTTCGATGGATCCAAATGCCAGTGCGGCGGAGGAGCCGGTGTTGTTCTCATTCCTCTTGACGCTGAGCCTATGCCTCTTTCATTCCGGCTCGATTTCCCCTGCACTAATAATACAGCGGAATACGAGGCCCTTGTTTTGGGTCTCCAGGTTACGTTACACTTAGGTGTCAAATCTATCAATGTTTTTGGTGACTCTCAATTGGTAGTCAGTCAAGTTATGGGCATCTACCAATGTAAAAATGAGGAACTTCAAAAGTACAAACATTACGTGGATTCACTTTTGACCTTATTTACTCATTATTCTATCCAAACCATTCCCCGCTCCACTAACAAATTTGCGGATACTATGGCTTTCTTAGCCTCAAAAATTCCTGCCTCACCAACTGACTCTGACATTTTCATCTTGGTCCAACAACTCTTTTCCCCATCTTACTCAACCCCGGTTGTTTGTATGATAAATAATGTGTCTGCTAATTCGTAGGATACCTGGTATCACCAATTTCACGACTATCTTACAACCTCTGTTCTCCCACTTGACCTTACTAGTAACGACAAATGTGCTTTTCTTAAAAAAATTGCTCATTATGTCATCATGGGGACTTCTTTATAAATGTGGTTTTGATGACATCCTCCTTCGATGTCTAACCGGTGCGGAAGTCACCTATATCATCCAACAAGTCCATGATGGTATTTGTGGTGGACATTTTAGTGGCCTTGCCATGGCCAAACGAATCCTTCGCCTAGATTATTATTGGCCTACTTTTAATAACGAATGCTACGAGTATGTTAAGCGTTGTGTTATGTGTCAACAACATGCCAACCTTCAACATACTCCTAGCCATCCACTACAGGTCGCACGAGATCTTTGGCCTTTCTCACAATGGGGTTTAGACCTTATTGGTGAGATTCACCCACCCTCTTCGCAACGTCACCATTGGATAATCACATCAACTGAATATTACACTAAATGGGTGGAAGCCATTCCACTCATTTCAACCAAAAAAGAAAAAATCGTAGAATTCATTAACCATCACATTATCTGTCGTTTTCGTGTTCCTCATCGCCTGATAACAGATAATGGTAAATATTTCAAAAATAAGTTGTTACAAGACCTTTGTGACAACTTTGGTATCAAACTTAGCTTCTCATCACCTTACTATCCACAAGCCAATGGTCAAGCCGAATCTTCTAATAAAACCCTAACCAAAATCCTCATGAAAGTTGTTAACGATTCTGGAAGCAATTGGCCTGATCACATCCCTTTGCCCTTTGGGCTTATCAGACTAGCATTCGTACCTCTAGTAATGCCACACCATTTTTGTTGGTATATGGTACCGAGGCTGTCTTGCCTCTCAAAATACAAATACCCTCCCTAAGAATATCTCTTCAGGATATTCTCACCAATGATGACTTCCGCCAAGAGCGGTTAGCCCAATTAGAGCTTCTTGACGAGCGTCGTCTTACAGCTCTTGACCACCTTCAAATCTATCAAAAATGCATCAAGCGTGCTTATGATAAGTGACTTCATGAGTGTACCTTTAAGGTTGGTGATCTTGTCCTCAAAGAGAATCAGCATGTAACCAAACTAGAAAAGAGCAAACGTGGAAAATTTGCTCCTAATTGGATTGGGCCTTACATTATCACTCATACTTATGGATCAAGCACTTATTGTTTAGTTTCGCTTAATGGTAAACCCAATCCTGAACCCCTTAATGCCTTGCATATCCGACCATTCTACTGTTGAATTTAGTGTTATATCACTTCTTATCTACCTTGCGCTCATCCCTTGAGCTCGTTTACCACTTCATACACTTTGTTTCGTGTATCTCAAAATAGAATCAAGCTCACGTGGTTTGGTCATCACCTCCTCTTAAGGATGCCTTCCCCTTTTTAGTCTGGTCCATGACTTAAAAGTATAAAAATAACATGTTCCCAATTATACACTTATGGGATATTCTCGAGTCAAACTTCCTACAAAACTAGATGCTTCATGCCAAATGGACATCTAGACCTCTAAGTTATACATAGATTTCTCCCTCGAAGGATAGCTATGTGTAAAGCCACATCTCCTATTATAAATAGACTGCTCCCCCGAAGGACAGCTATACACAAAATCCACATCTGCTACTATAAATAGACTGCTCCCTTGAAGGACAGCTATACAAAGTCAGCCTTTATCAGAATCTTCTTGAATTTATCAACTTCGTGAAGACCTCAACAACAAAAAAATACATATCCCATGTAGACTTCCCACATCGATCAGTCTATATCTAGAACAAAATAAAAGTAGTATTCAACAGCACTTTTGAGTCATGGACTTGTCTATCTAGGTTTGGTTCTCTTTGTCAGCATAATTACCTTCTAACAAATTCTCTTCGCCCCAGCTTTATTAGCCACCTCACCTCACCATTCGTCAAAAAAAAAAAAACTCAAGGGACGTGACGTATATCCAATATATTGTGATTATACAACTCTTTTCACCTATTGAATTCTCGCCTATGCAAGGTACCTAGGGATTCAAGCTCATCCTATGTTAATATGTGGTTTGTTTAGCTCTTCTCAACTACGGGACACTTTTTCCTCTTTTGCTTGACTCTAGGATTGTGTGTTGACCTTAATTAGGACACGATTCTCTACTACTTGGGTAAGCTAAATTTCGCTTCACCTATACCTTACCAACACCAACAACATTACCCAACCAAAAAATTGCCTAACCATAACCAAATTGCCTGAATTCACCTCTCCCTGGTTCTAAGGGAGAACTACATCGGTCTGAGGCCTCTTCTTGCTTTGTGTAATGGGCTATGTAGGTAGCACTTAGGAGACATGGGGTCTCCCAAGGTTAGCTTGACCATCCCCTACCATAACCTATCATGTGTGGTATATATAAATCTATTTGTGTATTTCTATTCACTCACATTCATGTTTATCCTTTTTCAAAACAAGACATTCAAAACACAACCATTCTTATTATCATCATAACTCAAATCCACATACATATTCAGTTTTATTTAGATGTTAAACACATACATCTTCTCTATCATCGACGTGCAGGTCGAAATCCTTATTTATTCTTATATTCCTATGAAATTCACTTAGACCCTTGCACCTCCTCCCGAATCAGGTGGTGATCATGATCGTCAATGCCACTCACTTGGCCTCTCCATCCTCAAAGGTGCCATTTCTATTGGTTCCTCCCACTGATCCACCAACATCTCCTGTAACATACGAATACGTCCTCTTGCGTGTAGGAATCTTGCCTCTAGTCTCTCCACTCGTGACTCTACAACCGCTAACAATCCCGTTGTCTCATTCACCCGTGTTTGGAGCTGATGAACTAAATCCTGCAGATGATATCTCTCCACTGTAATCACAGCTATGTCAGGACAATCACGTACACCTCACAACTCTGCTACCCATCATAATCTATAGGCTGCTATCTCCTCTGACCCTTCTGGAGGTGTTGGTCGAGGAGGTGAGAATGCTGCCTCAGCGTCGATCCTCATGTATGGTCTCTAAGCCATAGGTATATCCTGCATAAATCCAAATTATCACCACACGTGATCTAGAGGAATCCTCTCGTATTCACTTGGCCTATGCCCTGCGATCCACCTCAATCGCTCTACACCCCTCAACTCCTCAGCTATGTTCTCTATCACCATATAGTTCCCGTAAGGTCTCCAAAAAATATCCGCAATTGTCACCATCTCCCATACCTACCTATAATACTCGATGTCGTCTATCATGGCCTGGGATCTTGCCTCTTGTTTTGTTTGGACCCATCATCTGAATCCCAACCTCTGCACTCCTGTCTCTCCCGAATGGATGGGTCGGCCTATCGGTCCCACACAAACAATGTGCTCATAGGCCCAACAATGTGATAAGTATGAACAATCCAGTGTTGTCATGTGTTTTTTCCTGCAAGCCCATAAACCCCTGTATAACTCTACCAGATATGCGAGTGCCCATGCAAAAGTCACGCTCCTTTCTATCATTTCTCAAATAACACTCATCAATGCTTTTAGAAATCTTCCCCCCTCTGCCCTCGGTAATGCATAATACCCCACCGCTATCATTAATACCACTACCAACCTTGTTTCCTCAGGGTGTGTTGCATACATTGTACCATAAGTGAATGTCAAACCTCGATGTGTCAACTCCCGTGTAGCTGCACCAAATATTGTTGTTATTACTCCCCGCCCCGCACTAGGCAACGCCTGATACACTGGTCTTCCTATAATTGGGAGCCTCACAATTCTAAACACATCTTCCAACGTCACTGTCATCTCCCCTGTTGGTAGATAGAAGGTATTATTTTCTGGGTTCCATCTCTTAATCAGCACCTAAAAACATAGCATGATTGCGTGCGATTCATGAATAATAGCAGATTCCACTTAGCCCCACACGGTTTATCAATGCCCATTTAGCTGGTGTTACATCTGCTCGGATTCGTGACAACAAAGCTGGCACAGTATCATTCATCCTTAACCTTGCCTCCGCCTACATACATCAAAATGACATATAACCATTCAATACATCAAATCCCCAAGAGTTTTTCTCACATTCTGGAAATTCCTACAGTAACTGGTATCGGTTATAGATAACCGATACCGGTCATAGTCAAACATATACAGCCTCCTTAAAAACATACACCTACGATAATTATTTTGCTCATTTACTCCTCTCTATACCTATAAACATATGTGAACACCCTGCTTTCCTACCCCATAACACTCACTCTATCCAAAACCCTTACCTATCACCTTTTCTTTCTCATCTCTACCCTCTTACCTTCTCTCATCCTATTCATCAAAACATGCAAGAATTAAAATACAACCAAACCGTTTACCTCTCGGGATGCAACAGCTTGGGGTGGAACTTGTCTTCCCTCTCGTCCCTGCCTGCTGGATTCTTCTCCTCGTTCGGCCATGTTCACCACCCTCTTCAAATATAATTTTCCTTTCTAAATTCTTAATCTCAGCCCAAACTCACTTCACCTGTCTCTTTCCTCTTTATCACTCAATTATTTCATGCAATTACCTGTATCAGTCGTCAAACAACGTCGCATTCACATATTTAACTTGTTGCATGACTCTAAAAATAAGAATTCTAAAAATAAGAACTTAAGTTGCCGCCCAAGCTTTTCTACTTTTAGAAAATCTCGTTTTGGCGTAACCGGTATTATTTACCTAACCGATATCAGTCTACAATCTACCGACGTCGGTTAGCTAACCAATATCGGTCACATGCCTCCTTTTCTTTATTTTTTTGCAAATTTTTGTAGCACCCACCTCTTTTTCCTACATAACAACACCATTATCAATATTTGTCATCAAAATCACATCAATATCTCATTACAATTTCATCAACATCATCTACCTACAATACAACAACCATCAAACAAAATACATATGACATTTTAATATATACACCATTTGGATCTAACTCATCATCTACATACATTCCATTTCAAAAACAATCGACAAAACACATAAAACATTTTATACACAACATGTGGATTAAAACCATCATCTATATATATATATCAATATTTCAAATATACAACTTGCCCTGCATGGGGGCCTCTGTGATCTCAAAATAATACAAAGCCGGCACACAGGTCGCAATCACTGTCAAAATCTTAACTCGGCTCGCAGGCCGGTCTCCCATGTCAAAAATATACTCGTCTCGCAAGTTGGTATATACAACAAAAATGAATAAAAGAATCATATGTGGGCGCACAAACCTCTATATACATAACCGGTTCGCAGACCGATGTCTCTATCCAATATCCAAAAAACCTATCTCCTCTGTAGGGATACCTCAGCTCTCTCCACCACCCTCGGCCTGTCTCCCTACTGGTCCCTGCGCTGCCTCTCGCCTTCTCCCTGTAACGGACCTACCGGCTGTGGCTGCACCCCCCTGGGATATCTGGCTCTGCGAGGTCTCGGCTCTGTGTGCCGCATATGGCTGGTAATCAGCCCTGGTACCATCAAGAACATCCTGATAATATCGGGCCTCCGCTCTCACCTTCATATAGCGGGCCCGTGCCACCATGGCTACTGGGGATGGTCCCCCGACTCCTAATAACAGTGGCCCCTACCCTACCGGTGCACACTGTGCCTATAAAGGTATCTGTACCTATGCCTGTGGTGGTGCTGGTGCCTATGGTGGTGCTTGTGGCTGTGCCGCTACCTGTGGTGGTGCCTGTGGCTGTACCTGTGGTTGTGCCTATACCTGTACCTGTGCCTGGGCTAACTACCCCTGTAATACCCTGATCTGTTCCTGTGTAGCAGTAAGCTACCCCTATAACAACTGCACCTGTCCCAAGAGCCGGTCCCTCTCTACTATAACAGCCGCTAAATCTGGCTGTGCGGGCTGTGCTCTCCTGGCTGCTCTCTGCCCTGCCCACCACACTAAAAATGAACCTGTACACCCAGTGTCATCCACTGTATCGTCGGCCAGCCTCTCTACTACCCAATCTGGGTCAACGGGCTACGGAGCCGGTAGTGGGGCCTCTACATCATCCCTCCGGTACTGTGGGAAGGGAGGTGGCTCATCCTGTCGCAGCCCCAACTGTCGTCATACCCTCTCTAAGGGTATCCGCTCATACTCTCCCGGCCTCCATCCTACTATCCAAAAAGTATACTAGATCCATGGCATATGTGCTCGGGCTCCTCCTCGAGGTTGATGGCCTCTGTAAGGCCTCCATACAATATCCAATGTGGTCAAGCCCTCTAACATATGACGGTAGTAAGCTACATCCCGTCCTATGAGCACCGCTCGTGGCTGGAAAGCGACCCCCAACCACCTCTGAAAGCCATACCTGTATATAACTTGTGGCACTGGCTACTGGGGCAACCCTATTGGTCGAATACATATGATGTGCTCATATGCCCAGCAGTGTAAAAAAAATGTGGAACAAATCCCAAATCACCTCATCCGGTGATAACCCCACAACTCTCTGTATAGCTACACCAGGTATACTAGTGCCCAGGCATAGCACGTATGCTCCTCCACCATCTCATGTAGCACCCCCATCAAAGCCCGTGGGAAGCAGCCTCCCTCTAAGTCCGGGAGGGTGAAGCAGGTGATACCTATCATCATCAACACGACAAGTCGTGTCTCATGTCTGTGGGCGCGATACATGTCCCCATAGGAAATGCTCACACTGTGATAAGTCAATAACGCGGATGCATCCCCAAATACCTATAGAATGCTATCCATAGCCATCTCCGTATCTACCTGGAATACTGCCTCCCCTACGATCGGTAGTCTCAAGATGTGATACACATCCTCCAGGGTAATAGTCATCTCTCCAGTCAGGAGATGGAAAACATTGGTTGCCGGATCCCATCTCTAAATGAGGGCAACCATAAGGCTGTGCTCCCTCTCCACAGCCCTATACCGCTGGACTCCGCCGAGTCCCACCTCGCACATAATGGCCCAATGCGCTGTGGACACATGTAGCCGCATCCGTCTCAATAACGGGGGCATCTGATCCCTCATAGTCAGCTGCTGACGTGCCTGCACAAATAACCCACTTCATTAGACCTACCCTTTACAACAACAACTACTTTAACCCTCTATACCCCCTTTTACCCACCCGACCACACCCCGACTCTATAACATACACCTACACCCACCTATTTTACCCTAAAACATCTACGATATCCCCTTTCCTTATCTCGCACCCTACCAATCACCCAGATCTACTCTCGCCATTTACCTATGCCCCTACCAATTTAACACCTCCTCATTCATACCCAACACCTAATCTATCCTAACCGCACCAACCACACAAACGCCCCATTCCCCCCCCCCCCACCAATCATCTTTCCTATCAACCTCTACCCCCTCCCTCTTCACCCCCAAAACACAAAACACAACAATAAACAAAACACCCAACAATAAACACAACATAAAACACAAAACCCAAAACACAAATAACAAAACACCAAAACACCAAAACAACAACCCAAACAACAACCAAAAACCCAAAACAACAAAACCAAACCAATGACTGGTACCGGTCACCCATGACCACCACTGGTCCCCTCCAACACATGATATACACCGGCACCGGTCGACGTATGACCGACGCCAGTCTGCCCACAACCCAAATTCCCTAAAAAAATTGTGACCGATGCCGGTCACCTAGTGATTGACATCGGTCACTGTCCACGGCCAGAGCTGAACCTGACGCGCCTCCCCCAAACCCATTTTTTGCCTATTACTCCCCTTTTACCCATTGGAAAACCCTAAAAACCTACCCACCCTACCGTTTTAGCCTAACTAATCCACCTACCCTCTCCATTTTTCAAATAACTTCAATTTATTCATTATTTTATCAAAAACTTGGATTCCTACCCAAAACCCAAATCTAGCTTAACAACATTAAATTCACCTAATGAGAGGTTTTGAACCTACCGTTACGACTACACGTCATCGTGGTGGGATAGGTGGTGGTGGTCCATCTGGTCCAGCACCTCCTACTCCTGGCTGTGCCATGGCTATAAATCTCCTCTGCTGGGTCCTCCACCAATCAAATTCTACCTCCTACTCACTGGGGTCTACCAACCACTCACTTCTCCACTCAAAAATGCCACCTCAGCCGACAATCTCAATAATACCACTAAAACACCTCAGACAACTAAATGTGGTTTTCAAATTGACAATGTGACAATGACAGGCTGCATTTTTCTTTTTATAGGTTATTGATCTATAACCGATATCGGTTATCTTATGCCCTAAGCAACCGGTATCGGTCATCTAACCGATACCGGTCATAGCTAATTGATATCAGTTTAATCCCTATTTTACCACAATTTTTTCCCTTATTCACTAATCTCCCTTTCTCACCACATCACCTATACCCTCCTTTGCTAAATAGCCTTTTTTGACTCCATTGGCCCAATTCAAGGCCGTAACCAACCATTTGGCCCGACCCAAGGCCGCAACCAACCATTTGGCCCGACCCAAGGCCGCACCCAACCAATTTGGCCCGACCCAAGGCTGCAACCAACCAATTTGGCCCGACCCAAGGCCGCTACCAACCATTTGGCCCGACCCAAGGCCGTAACTAACCATTTGGCCCGACCCAAGGCCACCACCAACCATTTGGCCCGACCCAATGCTGCAACCAACCGTTTGGCCTGACCCAAGTCCGCAACCAACCATTTGGCCCGACCCAAGTCCACAAACAACCATTTAGCCCGACCCAAGGCCACACCCAACCAATTTGGCCCGACCCAAGGCCGCAACCAACCAATCAGGCCTGACCCATGGCCCTCACTAGCCAATCGGCTCGACCCAAGGCCACACCAATTAAATACCTCACTCAAAACCAACAAATTACAATTTTATCCACCCATCATGTAGCCTTTTGTTCAATCGAGCTCACTTGTTCGTGTTTTAGCATGATTACAGTACTTGACTTGATCAGTCGACCAACTTTTCCTAGACCAAGACCGTGACGTTTATCTCAACCAAACCAACTATTTGGTACTACCGAGCATGCCTAAATGTTCCTGTACCTTACCCGTTATATCCCTTGGAACTACTTCCTATGCCTTGGATACCAGGATTATATCACCCTTGTTTGGATAAACTATCGACCTTTGCCTATGAATTGCTTGTTTGCTCTTCAAATCATGTACCATGGTCGCACTACTACATTTCAACATGCATCTACTTCCTTGGACCTACTCCACCATCTTACCATCATCTCAACACCATTTACCCTTTATCAACGCTATCCCTGATTTCACGCTACCTTAATCGGTGATAGATTTGAGGGGGATTACCTATACCCTTAACAGGAGTAACCACTTCTTATTATTGTCAGTGCAGCTTTACAAGACAAGCTACATGACAACAAGGGGCTAATGTAGACACCCAATTTGTGTCTTACGACCCCCCATGCCCCACATCTTATTTCGCAACCTAGCCTCATTACCTAAACCTTACACAAGTATTTATTATTACCTTATAATTAATAAATCCACATCTCCAAACCTGCCACCTCATTTTTCCACCTCATCATGACCTAGTCCTAACCCTAAACTAACCTAATTAAGACCTATAACTTGGTCTACATCCACACCCATGACTAATGACTCCTCACCCGCACCCAAAACCAACCTCATAATGACATGACCAAGCCCACAACTAATCCCTCGAGAGAAAAGGAGGGAAAGTTGGCTATTTTACTAAAAATAGCCCACTTTGACTTAACCGACATCGGTTCCTACTCGACCACGTAACCGCCATCGGTTCCCTGTAAATGACCTCCCCCAACCAAAAACAAGGAGAGGGATTTTCATTGATCAGAATCAGAGGTCATTGAAAGAATCGGGATTTCACATGGCCAAGTAGAGACAAGTGAAGAAAAGAGAGGAGTTTGCGGAGAAGGAAATCAAGTCCGAGACTGCAACTGAATAACCAAAGCCCAGTGACACTCATCCAAGCATTGGGAGAGAAGATAGTTCATCTTGGATTGTCAGATCATCCTGCCTGAACCCTGCCTTCGTCATCACAGTCCTTGAACCTGTATCTTCATCAGGAACTAGTAAGTACTGTCTTGTACGTTATTTTAATAATATTTCTTGGACTTCTGAATCATAGTAATTACAAGTCTACTCCCAGATCCACTACCAAGTAACACTCTCCATCTAACTTACATTCCTCTACCCCTACATTGCCCCAAGAACATCCCCCATACTCTCTGAGTCTTCTCCATCACCTTATTACCTATCCCCAATCATTTACCATCCTTATAAACACCATATCTATCATATAGCCATCTGATAGCCAACCTTCACCAAAGCCCCTAAATCACTACCCCTACCGATATCAGTTATCAGCAACCGGTACCGGTGACAGTGACCGGCATCGGTCACTGTGACTCAAACCAAAACTAGCCTTTCCTCTAGTGATTTTTAATGAGGTAACTAAATTTTAATTTTGTAATAATTTCTTTGTTAGAATTTGTGTTAATTCATATTAAGAGGGGAAATGACCACCTTCGAAAGGAATTCCAATATTTCCTGGGCCCAAGGCAGTTCCCTCATTTATTATCTAACTAAAATCCAGTGGTCTTGTATTCTTACTTGCAGGTAGTCCTTCCTAGACAAAAAGGAGTTCTTCGCAATCGATCTGATCTCTCTCTACGGTACGCACGCACCCTCTCAACATTCAACAGGTATTCCTCCTAGCCTTAACCCTTATCTATTTCTCAAGAGAATGAAAGGATAGAAGCAACTCTATTGATAAATCTTGACATCTTCACATTCCCTTTGCTCTTTGGGCTTAAAGATCAAGAATCCCTAAAAGGGTAAATCTCTACATCCTGGAGATGAAAGAATTGATCCATTAATGCATAAAATGGAGAATGATATGGAATATTTGAAGAGGGAATTATTTGAACAGATATTTTCCCAAAGAAACAAAACAAATTAAATCGTATGAGCACCTTAAAGGATTTCCTTGGAGGTCCCACCTGTCATCGCAAATTGTAGAATCTAAGAAAGTGAAGTAGAGTTTGAACAAGAAAGTGAAGGTGATGATCTTATAGAAGTTCATGAGCTTGAGAATGATACACAAATAATATTTTGTGAGTATCCATGAGGTGATGAAGGAGATGAAGAAGATGCACCCATTTTCTCATGTTCGGTATTCACTCATTCTCAGTCTAAGAAAAGAGCCTCTTCCTCCACCACTACTAAGAAAAATAAGGTTAATGATCCTTTTGTGGTAACTCTATAAAACAAAATAATTAGTTGAGGATCTTCATTTCCACCTTCCATGGATTTGGAATTGCTGAAGCCTGATCCTATAACAAGTAAGAAGGCTCCCACTTTTCCAAGTCAGTTTTCTAATTCCTCTCCCAATTTTAAATCCAAATATGCTCCTATAAAATCTAATACCTTGAAAGATCCTATTGTTTCTTTAAAAATACCATCCATTCCTAAAATATCAAATCCTGCTCCTAAGCCTATCTAGACTCCAACATCAGTCCGTTCACCCCCTTATTTTCATCTACTCCTTTTGATTTCATAGAATATGTGAACAAATCCAAATTCCAAATTATTGAAAATTAATATTTGAGGACTCATCTTGAACAATCTAAGAGGTTTTTTTGATATATCAGAAATGGTAGTCTAACACCCAATGATGTATCTCATCATCCTAAAGGATTACTACCAAATGCACCTACACCTCCCTCACAGAACATCCTTTCTCTGAGTGCATCAAAGACTGATAAAGTTGAACCTTTCTACATCTCCCTGCTTGTTGGAGAATAGGTACTGAACAATTGCATAATAGATTTTGGTGCCTCAAATAACATGATGCATTTGAAGGATGATAAAGCTCTCAAAATCACCATGTCTCAACCCAGTGGTTCTTGTTACTCCCTGGAGTCGAAAAAGATCCCACTTGTAGGGAAGTTCAAATATGCATAGGTATCTCTACCCAAATTTCCAGACAAGAAACTTTCCGCAATGATTTTGATAGCGGATGTCCCAACCTCATTTAGAATGTTGCTAAGTAGAAGTTTCTGCCAAGACTTAGGAGGGAAGATTTAGATGAATTTGTCATTCGCAACCATACAAGTGAAGGGAGACATAGAGTAATTACTTCTAGAAAATAATGTGAGGTACACTGTTCAAAATTTTGGAAGCCTAGAAGCTAACATTTTGTACCAGGGTAGTAGGTAGATGAATCACTTTGTGGCGACTGAGGAGGAAGAGGATATCCCCATCTTGATAGGCCCAAACATTCCTTCCTAAAGATATTTGTATTTTGAAGAAGCATTTAGGAGATTTATTTACAAGAGGAAAAATATTAATTTCCAGACGATGCAAATTGTGAA
Source organism: Taxus chinensis (assembly GCA_019776745.2). Classification (NCBI taxonomy): domain Eukaryota; kingdom Viridiplantae; phylum Streptophyta; class Pinopsida; order Cupressales; family Taxaceae; genus Taxus; species Taxus chinensis. The sequence continues at coordinate 40,927,690 of CM034153.1, read as the reverse complement.
GAAGAGGAAATGGTTCTTGGTGATTTTCAAGCAGAAAAATAAGCATATGTGTGTATCTATGATGAGGAGATATTCTCATTCCCATTTGAATATGTAGACTCCCTATATCATGCTACCTAGGAAGATACCAAGCCAGTATACAATGATCTTTTGAACAATGGGAAAGAACCATCTGTACAAGAACTACTGAGAGCCGTGGAACAAAAAGAGGACCCCGAGCTCAGTCTCTAACTCCTTATGCAAGCCATAAATATGCAAGACAAACTTGAAGTTGACTTGGAAGCCTCAACCAATGTGAAGGTTGGCTATGTTGAAACAAAGAAATATGTGAAATATGATGTCCCTCTTGAACCAATGGTTTATGGATATAATGAAAAAATTGAGGTTTTTTCTTTCCCATTCGAAGAGGAAGAACCTTTCCATGTTAAAGAAACTAAAGAAAAGAGTTTCAAGGTCTTTGGAGATGAATCTCTTTTAGATGAAGGATAAATAGAGTGCAATGATTCCCAAGATGATGAGGTAATCCCTCCAGATAATTTTCTTTAACTATAAAATAAATATTCTTCAAAGGTGCACAAAGAGGAGTTGCATGAAATGACAAAGCATAACGCTGTGTAAGAGATCTTGGATGTAGTAGAAGTTAGAGAAGATCCTGAGCTGATCCTTAATCTCTTCACTCATGTCATGGACATATAAGACAAGTATGAGGTTATATTTAATCCTACCGTTAGTACTCAAATGCCTCATAATGGAGTAGAATTAAAATATGAATAAAATTTTTCTCATGGAGAAGATGTCAATCAACATAGACCCAAGAAAGAAAGTAACTCAGAATATTTAAGGAATTGGAATGAAAATCAGATTTGGGGAAGTGATGAGATGCTCGATGGAGAATCAACTATGTCAATAAACATGGAAGGCAACTGACACTATGAAACTGAATTCAAAGAACATGAAGGTAGTGGAATTTCCAAGAAAGGACTTGAGCATCAAGAATCTCACATGGACTCACTCCTACAAAGTAAAAGGAAAATTTTGAAAGCACCTGGCTTTCATAAGCAGCTAAGGAGGGGAGGCTACTTTCTAGAACCCATCAACAGATTTGCAGAACATCATCATTCAATGTTTCCTTTTCAAGGGTAACTTTTGAGAAATTAAAAGTGCTTCAATAAAAGTGGGTTGTCCCCCGCATTGTACCATAGGTGATTTAGGTACGTGTTTCCTTTTCTACTGGTGTGTTTCCCTTTCCATTGTGTGTCATGTGTTTCCTTTCCATTGCTTTGTGTGTGTGTGTTTTCCTTCTTCTCTCTCTCTCTCTCTCTCTCTCTCTCTCTTGTTGTAGGTTGTACATGACTCCACAGGGCCCAATGGATAAGGCATTGGTCAACGAATTATATGGTCTAAAATTGAGATTTTAGATTCCCATGTCATGTCTTCACTACTCTTACTCCATGTCATTTCCCCAAGCTAGAGCCATCTATTGTTGTGCAAATGTGCAACAGGGAAATTGGAAGTTTCCAAGCATGAAAACTATACCCCTGTGCCAAAATTTTCATGTTTTTATCATTCCTAGGCACCCCAAGTCAAATCCAATAGTCTGGTCACCCCCTATTTGATGTCAAATTTATCCCCTAGGTGATTTTAGGAAGTTTTGAAAAGATGTTATATTCTGGAAATATTGGGAAGGGCTATCGTTGGCCTTCCCAGTAATGGATCGACCCCCTAGAGTGGAATGGAAGGGTAAAATTCAACATGGAGGTGAATTGAAGACCTTAAAACATAAGGGACATTTTTTTGGAAGGTTTGGAGAATTTTTGAAATACTTGGAGTAGTCTGAGTAAAAATAGGGTTCACAAGCCTAGGCAATACACAGGCCTAAAACAGTTGATGGACTTCAAAAGAAGATTATGGGAGCTCCGGATGGAGTTAGAATTAAAAAAAACATATCCAGAAAGAGGATTCCAAGACCTACATGATGGTGAAATAATAATTTTCAAAACACCTTGAGCATAGGATTTGCAGGAAGTTTTGATCAGGCACATGTGGAGTCTCAAATAAAAAATTCGTATTTTCAAAGATCAGATGGATGAATCAAGACATTATATCCCCACCATTGGATTTAAAATTCCATTTCCAATCATGATAATATAAAATTTCACTAATAAATTCCACCGAGAGCTCAAGTTATCATCGTTCCAAGTTACCCTCTCAAAGGTGGTTCAGGACTTAGTCATTTTTTAGGAGGACATGTGTCAACTAGGAGCCTGACAGGATTTATATTTTGAGGTAATTGTTTCCTAGTTATACCACATTACCACACTTAGTGATGAATTAGTTGAGTATGAAAACATTTTTTCAATAGTAGTTAAAGGAAGACAACATGCTATTGAAGAGTTATCAAAGATCAGAGTGGAAGCCTTGAATGAGATCAAGGAAAAGCTTGAAATCAAGAGAAACTGGGTTGATGAAACTCTTGATGCCATTGAATTGAAGTTAGAGGATATGCTAGTTGATAAGTTCAAAAATAGAAACGAGGATTTGAAGATTGATTTTTTTCTTAATTCCTTTGAAAATAATATTAAGAAGAATGATTTCTCCTATGAAATCATTAAAATGATGAGAAGGATTGAGAATAGAATTGCAGAGTTTTAAAAGGTAGACCAATGGAATACAAACAGAAAAATGGGCCATTGTATTGATGCAATATCTAGGTAAGCACTAATATTATAGCATCATATGGGACTAGATGAGGACGAGGTTAATTAGTTATTCAAAAGGTATGATACATATATAGCAAGGTTTCCAAAAGAACAAGATATAAAAGTGGAAGTTGAAGAAGAAAAGAGTAGATACAAAAGATGATGAACATGCTTAGGCATTGTTCCTCAAGTTGTATTATCTTTTCATATTCCTTCTTTAAACTGATACTTTCAAATAAATACTTCTATTACATGGGATGTAATTGTTTTTCTGAATTTTATTGTTCCCTTATTTTAATTGTAAAGTGGAAGAATGCACTAGTTTCATATTTAATTTAATGAATTTTTAGATACATTTGGATAAGTGTGTAAATGATTGATATTATTGTTCTTCTTGAATTTTGAATAAGGAACAAAATGGGGTTCTATAGGGACCCCTACCCATAACAAAGAAATATATACACATGCAAGAGATAGAGACAATGAAAAGAAAGTAACATCTAGACATTTTTAAATCCTACTTCATTGTTTCCTCCCAATAGGGGAATCATATTAAAAAGCTTATTTTTCCTCATCACAAACTCGCTTGAACCTTATTTTTTCTAAACAAAAATTACTGAACCTTCCAGGTCCCGGGACATTCCCATTTCCATCAATGCTTCCAGAGTCATTCTGGGATGACTCATGATTTTCTCAAGCTTGACTTTCTTCTGCTACGATGACACCCAGTACAAAATATAAAAACCACCTATGAATAACACCATCTTTCCTTTCCCCTTCTAAAGGGTCGAAATGCTAGGAGCGGTTTTATAGGGGACGCCTGGGGTGATTGGAAGTGCAAGAACTATATGTTATTGACTGACTAGATTGCAAATTCTTGAGCTTGACCAAGCCTCCCATTTCCTTGTGAAAGGTGGATTGTCTTTCAGCAAAGGAATGGGTAGAGTCCCCAAAAACTCATTCTTTGACTAAGCAACATGATGTATTAAGCAGGTGAATGAATGAATTGCAAATCTCCCCCTATTGTCCCAAGAAAAGGAGATTGTTGCGCTTGAATGGTGAGCAGATAATGATTGGTCCTCTTCTCTATCAGAGATAATGATTGGAGGTTGAGATTTTTGTACACCCTTCCTCTTACCTAAAGATGACCCTGGTGATGAAATGGTTGTGAAGGCATAGTCTCTACTTGATTTTTCTCAAGGGAATTGATTCTCTGCTCCAACGCATCTATTTTGTGTGAAATAATCAGCAAAGTGAAACTAGTTTATTGTTATTCTACCAACAAGAATATTGTGCAAGTCTCAAAATATTCTACCTTCAGGGGTTGGGATCTCATCCTAGTAGCGGTGTTTCAATGAAGAACAAAAAGGAATGAAGGAAGGAAAGGAAGGAAGACGAATCTGAAGGAAGAAAAGAAATGAATTGCAAATTAGAAAGGTCAAAGGGTCTATGTTTTATGGTGGTAGTAAACAGATCCGAAACTACTCGCATAGACGAATAAAGAAATACTGATGAATAAATGACAATAAAGCAGAGGTAGATTCAACAGAACAAACATACAGATCTAACATAAGAAAGGTCTGATGTAAAACACATGTATTCAGCACAAAGTCTAAATATTGTATTAATGTTTGTTTCTATTACAAAAAGATCAAAGTCTTTTCTTCTTACTTCTATTTCTCATCTGAAAAGTATCCACCCTTGAATACAACAAGTATTCAAGTATTTATAGAAGAAGAGAAGAAGAGAAGGAAAAAATGAACCAACCACTTAATTACAAAAATATCTTACAAGAGATTCCAAAGTCATTTGTTGACTTTTGACAACTTTGTGGATGACATCATCCCATGGTGCAACATGGATGATGTCATCATTTGTATCAACACACTTTAGATAATTACAATGAGAAAGTCGGGAACAAGGAAACTATTCATCGTCATCCCATGGCTGAAAGGGGGTATCCTACTTTTGCTGCTGCTCAGGTGACGAGATGTGGAACTGGGCACGGTATTCCATGAAATTTCTGATCATGGGTTGAAGTTGATCATGGGAAGGATCCTTGTGTCGATCACTGATAGCTTCGTAAGTCTCCCGCTCATCTGTGAGATTTTTGGGGAGTTTGGAATAATCATTTTATGCCTCTATCAGGTACCTAATGAAGTCATGACAGGCTAGCAGGTTATTGATGGATTCAACATCGAAAGTGACCTTTTGTCCTAGCCCTTGTGAAATGATCTCCTTGAAGATCCGAATAGTTTCATCTACCTTTCTTACGGTGAAAGAAGGCGTGAGCAAGCCCGGAGACATTATCAGGACAATTTGCTCCATTTGATGCATTGCATCCAGGGCTTCCTCCTTTATCTTGTCAATCTTCTCTAGGATGAACTCCAGTTGATCAACCTGATAATCCAGAGTAGAAAGGATTTTGTTGAGCGCTCTGGGGTGTCAAAAGACGCCAAACTTGACTAGATCTTCGACTGAATAGTCGAGCATTTTCTGAAAGGTCTCATGCTGCATCCTGGCATGGTCTAGCTCTTTAGAGATGGGTCCTGCTATCGCCTAGAGCTCTTTGTTCGTCCGATTGATATTCTGATATAATCCGGTGAACTTGGAGATCACTCCCTCACTTTCTTTGAGGATTTGGTTCCTCCAGGCGAAAACTTCCATACCTTGCTCACCGATTTTGGTATATTTATTAATCTTGTCCTGGCTCAGAGGCTCAGGAGTTTCGGCGGTAGTCATAGAAGGTGCACTGCCCATCTTCTGCAAGGCGTGGAGGAGATGTTTATTTTGTTCCTTTAACAGCCTCTTTTCCTCCTTTGCTTCCTGGAGCTTCTTGCAAAGGGCGTCAACTGTAGATAGGGCCTCTCCTTGAAGGCTTTTTGAAGATGTCCCCATTGTGACTTGGGTCACTGTGTAATATATCGAAGATAGATACTTTTTATCCTTTAAAGGATTGGGGTAAGCTATCTCCATTACTCTCTCTCCTGACGCACTATGAGAGAAGTGGGTTATAGGCTTTTGCTTCTTGGCCCCCTTTGATGGGATGACGGAGAAGTCCATCGGTGCGATGGGAACTTTCCTCTTTTGATGGCTCAGGTGCTGAGAGATCCATGCTGCACTTATGGGAGAGGGGCCGGAAATAGAAAAGGGAGAAGCTGCAGTAGTAGAAGGAAAATGCGTGGAGACACTTGGAGGCGGCATCGAGAGGGAGGCCGAGGAAGTTCTCACAGGAGGAAGAGATATTTCAGGGGAGGTAAAAATAGGAATGGAAGGGAGTTGAGAGATGAGGGAAGAAATGGTGGGGGAAAACTCCGTGAGAGAAGAGAAGATGGATGATGAGGAAGGGGGAACAACAGAAGACGGGGGAGAGGATACGACCAAAGGTATGGTCACTTGGGTCACCTGAGGAAGGGAAGGAGGAGAGGGAGAAGAGATAGAAGGGACCTCGATAGTTGCAGTAGTGGCAACATCCTGAGTGGATGTGCCCATCAGAACATCCTCGGCCACTTCTTTCTCTAGAGAAGCCAGAGTTATAACTTGTTCTTATGTGGTGGAAGGGGTACTCTCAGGAGTCTTTTCTTGGGCAGAGCTGGAATCACCCTCCTTGTCTTTACCTTTGCTCTTTGGCAGATGTTTCTGTCTAGAAGGTGCGTTGCCCAATGGAGAAGCGGTGAAATTATCGCCGAGGTAGATGAGACCATTCAACCTACACCAGTGCTCTATTCTCCATAGAGTTTCTTTGACCATTTCTTCTATCATCTAAGGTACTTTGGTTCTGTCAATGATAGCGAATGACCAGTCCTCCCCACCCGTGTCAAGATATACCTGATCAACCTCTTGATCAGCAGTTTGATAACCTTTTAGGACAATGGCTACACTGTACTGGATGATTTCAGCCAAGGCTAAGCGAGAATGGTCTTTCCTTCTGAGTTCGACCTCATGATACAGGTCGATATAAATATCCTCGATCTGTGGAATGTGGATCGGATCGAGTTTGGCCCTGGGAAGACAATTCCTTGGGTCGAAAGTGGGCCTTTCTGGGAAGTTTTTTTTTAGATTTAGCAGCTCCAGCTCTCCAAACATCTCCCGTACTTTGTGGTGAGAGAGACAAGTGTACATGCCCACTGTGAGGGGGAAAGGAGTTCTACCCTTCTTTCTCTTCAAGCACTTCTTGTGATAGGTTATGAGCTGCCTCGACAGCTCCAACAGGATCATCTTGGGGCTGGCATATCTTGGCAATTTGGTTGGTTCCCCCAAGAAGTTGGCTGCCCTCAGATAAGTGAAGGTGGGGAATTGAGTGAACAAGGCCCCCCATTTCTCTGTCGCTGCAACAATGCTCTTGGTCGTATGACCGTGAGTCATGTTTTGCCTCAAAAGGCATACCATTCCGTAGAAGAAGGCGTCGTTAATCTTTGTAAATTGAGGGATACTATTCTCCAGCTTCAGCTCTAGATAGTATTCATATATTTTTACCTGGGGCCAATCTCCACACCATATTAACGCTGGATAATCTCTTTCTGAGGCCGCAGCATAAACTACGTAGGAGTTCATATAGAACCTCCCCGTTGTGGTAAGTTGTTGGATCTACTTAGATATAGTGCTGATTATGATCTCCGCCCACTCGAAGCATTGATCTAGCATATTCTTGTTCATTGTCTCCAGGTATCTAAGCATCCATTTATGAAAGTAGTGGGCATCAGGAAGCCCAAATAATCTTCTTAGGAATGTGATGGTATCACTGAGTTCCTCTGAGAAATCACTACGATGAATGACTTGTGGCCATCTGGTCACCACCTTCTTGTTTTTCAGGTATACCTCATTCATTAATTGCATACACTGATCTTCATTATCCTCCCAAGCCTTGGTGTAATCTTCTTGGCTTATGGCCACAAAGTGCAAGTGGTGAGGAATGCTAAGAATTATTTCAAAGTTCCGGGCAGTGAGGTTGATCACGACCTCACCTTTCTCATTCTAGACACACCTTGTGTCTTTGTTGTAGCAACGGGCTATTACCATCATGAACTTGTTATTCATAGCACTAGCTGGGATCCCCCCAACAAAATGCAGTCCATTACCTACTATTTTTTCCATCCAGGGACTTCCTGTGACCCTTCTGGTTCTGGCCCAGAAGTCCTCCATATCGATATGACCAAGTTCTGAGTCTCTTATGTCCAGGTCACACTCTTCTTGGGATTCGGGCATCCTGACCCAATGATATTTTTACTTCATTTCTTCTTCTGTAAGCTTGGCTTTGCCCTTAGACTTGGTTGGTCTCTTACTTGATGTTGACATATGTAGTTTTGAACTCAGTTACTGATCTACAAGAAGAAGAAGTGAAACCCAATGCAGGAAAGTCATATTAGCTATTTGATCTTCCATTAAAGCGTTGACAGAAGGAAGAGTTAGCAATTTTAAGGCCTCCGGGCGCAAGGTGCATGAACACTGCAAGTTGTAGGGTTAAATAGTATGGTGCAAATAAAAGGGGTGCTGCAAGGGAAAAATCATCGCCAAAGGGCGCAGGGTGCATGGACACTGCAGATGACATTTTTTTGTTGTTGCAAGCGGAAGTGCGCCTGTGCCATATATATGCATTTTATAACGGGCGCTGATATTTTTCATGTTACACGAGTACAAGATGTGCCAAAGGGTGCAGGTTTAATGCATGTAAAATCATTTTTTCTTGTGTCGTAGGGGAACTTGGCATGGCACATGGAAGGTCTGCATGACATGATGTTACTGTAATAAGGGATGCGCCTGTGCCGTTAACAGTTTTGTACTTGGCACAAGTAAGGTTGGTGTTGCATGGATGTAGGGTGCGCCAATGGCACATTTTTTTTGCAATGTTACACATGATTTTGGTGTGCCAAGAGGGTGCAGGGTTAGTGGGTGTTGTAAGCAAGGAAAGTGCGCTTTGAGGGCGCAACTATTTTTTATGCAGCAGGCATGGTGGATGCGCTGTTGGCGTGACTGTACTTCATGTTGTAAGGGTGGTGACTGCGACAAAGAGGAAAAAGAGTAGTCTATCAATTTTTAAGTCTATGTTCTTCCTCTGGAGGGGTTACATGTTTTTAAGCCTCTTCTGCAGGGTTCCTTGGATGATGAACAGGCTAAAACAAAGAGATCCAAGTGATTTTTTCAGAGGCAGAGTCCTCTTTACCAACAGATCTGGAAAGAGGGAAAAGTGCATGGGGGAGGACAACAAAAACAGAAAAGGGAGGTTTCATGGTTTCACAGATCATTCTATCCAACCCCACAAACAAACAGCCAATAACCAAAACATAAAACATGAGAGCAATAAGGACCACTTACCAGGAATATATATAATGTGAGAGGTGAAACTGGGTCCACGACGCGATACGAGAATGACAGGCGTGCTGACAGGTGCAGAGGAAAAATAACAATCATGTATTTTCTGACTGGTGAAAGTGACAGGGCGGATGCGCCTATATACAGGAAAAGTTGTAATAAATGTGCCAACCACTTTTTGAAGTGGTGCATCAAAACACCTGTCGACACTGGAAAGGTTGCGCCCTTTGGCACATAAAAACACATGTTAACATAAAGTTATGTGCGCCCTTGGTGCACCAAAAGTGCTGTCAACACAGAAATACGTGTGCCCTTTGGCACACCAAAATGCGGCGCAACAAAAATATTGTTGACACAAAGGCGCATGTGCCTTGGCACATGCAAGAAAGGTGCAACATGGTGAGGTGCACCAAAATGTGTGTCGACACTTCAAACCATGCGCCAAAGGAATTAAAGGGGGGCACATGCTTACCCTTAGTTGCATAGACATTAGGAGCGCCCGACCAAAAAAGACCAAAAATGGCTAAGTCGGAAAACTAGATTTCCTGGGAAGGAATTTTACAATGTTCCAAAAGCAAGGAGTTCTTGACGAGGGACCAGAAGAAAATTTTTGTAGGGTTATCTGTAAAATTTCCCTTGCGAATTTTATGGGATAACAACTGGCTCTTTCTGGGGACTATCATCTGAGTGAACCTTAGGGGTAGAGAATCCCAAATCTTCATGTGCCTATCCATTGGGTAACAGAGTCGAAAACAAGGGCGACCGAAAAGGGAAAAAAACAACCAACAAAAGAAAACACATGACAAAAACAAACACACAACTGAAGTAAACTGTACAAAGAAGAGAGAAAGCTCTACTTCCTGAAGATTTTCAAATGCTACCCGCTATAGGGAAGCGGGAGTCCAGTTCCATCCGGATACGAGAGATAGAAAGTATTCTCTCCGTTGACCTGCTTGATCTCGAAAGGCCCTCTCCATAGGGAATAAAATTTTCCGTTCATGCCCTTTGGCTCTCTTTGTTTGTCCCACAAAAGGACGAGGTCTCCCACCTGGAAATTTCTTTGCTTAGATTTTTTATCGAACAATATTTTTACCTAATTCTGATGTTTGGTGATCCTGTCGACCACTCTTACTCTCTTTTCTTTGAGCTCTGCTAGATACATGATCCTCTTTTCAAGGGAATTTCAGAAAGTCTCATCTTTAATTGCTCGTGCCAAGCACGGAGCAGGGAGTTCCACAGAAATGGGAAGTTCAGCATCGGTGCCATATAACACTTGAAAAGGTGACATGCCGAGAGACCTCTTGGGAGTGATGCGGTCCGCCCACAAAGCTTCATATAATGACTTGTGCCACATTCGTTGATTTTCATCCAATAGCTTTTGTATGATGGTTACTAAGTTTTTATTACTAGATTCTGCCTGACCATTTCCCTGAGGGTAATAATCTGAGGCGTGAGCCAGAGTTATTCCGTATTCATAGAAAAATCCAACAACTTCTCGCGAGGAGAATTTGGAAGTGTTATCAGCAACAATATTGTTTGGAACGCCAAACCTAACAATGATATTTTCTTTGATGAAACTGCAAACAACCTCGGAAGTGGCATGTTTGATAGGTATGGCTTCTACCCATTTTGTGAAATAATCTGTTGCTGTCAGGACATAACTATGTCCGGCACTCAATTGGGGATTAAGTGCACCAATAAAATCCATTCCCCACTGCTTGAATGGTTCATCCAAAATGACTGGCCTGAGGGGAAAAGTAGCCAACTTGGGCTTGCCGACAAACTGCTAGCAAGGTTCACACTTTGCTACCCAGGTGGCTGTGTCTTGGAAAAGTGTCGGCCAATAGTACCTAGCCTGGATGATCTTGTGTGCTGTCACAGAAGAGGAGAAATGGCCCCCACAGGCCGAATTATGAAAACTCTCAAGTAACTTCATTTGTTGTGGCTTGTCAACACATCGCAAGAAGATGCCATCTATTCCGCGTTTGTATAAAATGTCATCCCAGATGATATATCTGGCTGCTCTGAGCTTCATAGCATGCTTCTCCTTTGTAGTCAGATGAGCTGGGCATTCGCCATAGATGAGAAAGAAAACAATATCGAAATACCACTCGTCGCTGGTCGTGACAAATAGGACCATAGGTAGAAAATCAGGTTTCTCCCGTTGGCTTTGTGCTCTATGGGTGTAATCATCTTTTGTTCCGGGAACTTCTGAATCTTGGTTTTCAGCCATAAGCTGACATAGGCCCTTGCCTCTTACCAACTTGGTTGGTTTTATATCTAGATCATACTCCTGGACTTTCGCAATCCAATTCCCCCACAAGCTTCCTAACTCCTGTTGAGTTAAAATTGACTTGACTGCCATGTCAGGGACCAACACCACTGTATGAGAGTTTAAAATGTAATACCTGAAGTTCTTGACCTCTTTGAAAATGGCAAAGGCATGCTTTTCCAACAGAGACATTTTTAATTCATGAGGCTTGAGGGGAGAGCTCATGAACGCAATTGGGGATTCAACATCCTCATAATTCTTTTGCATCAAGATGGTAGATATAGTATGCTCAGATGCATAGCTATACATGATAAAATCCTTGGAGAAACCGGGACATACCAGGACTGGCGCATGAGCGACAGAGGCTTTTATTTCCTCAAATGACTTCTTCCCTTCTTCGATCCATCGAAAAGTTGGTGACCCTTTCATAATGTCTAATATATGACGAGTCTTTTCAGCAAAGTCGAGAACAAAGTGCCTGAGAAAATTCACTTTTCCGAAGAAAGAGTGGACGTCGGTCTTGCTTATAGGTAAAGTAAGGCTCTAAATAGCCTTAACTCTTTTGGTATCTATCTTTGTCCCTTCTTTTCTAACAACATGTCCCAACAATTTTCCTTCTATGACTCCAAAAACATAATTTTTCGGATTCAGGGAGATCCCGTGCTCTCAGCATATAATCAATACTTTCTCCAAATGATCACAATGATAATTTCATTGTTTGGAGAACACAGTTAAGTCATCTAAGTAAACTACGATGACCTTCCACATCATACCTTTTAATGTGAAGTCCATCACTCGCTGGAAAGTGGCACCAGCATTGGTCAGGCCAAAAGGCATCCTACTGTAAGCAAACGTGCCCCAAGGAGTAGTGAATGCTGTTTTAAATTGGTCTTTAGGTGAGACTTCAATGTGATTATAGCCTGAAAAACCATCAAGCATGGACAACATTTCTGATCTAGTTACCACCTGCAGAACCTGATCCATTATGGGAAGCGGGTAGTTGTCCTTCAGGGACGCCTGATTCAGGTTGTTAAAATCTACACATATGCATATCTCACCATTCTTCTTGTGTACTAGCACAATGTTTGCCACCCAAGTATTGTGATGAATAGGAAAAATGATCCATGCGTCTAGCATTTTCTAAATTTTAGCCTGGATAGTACCTGATATTTTAGGGTTATAGTGTCTCTGCTTCTGGCGAAAAGGTTTGACGTCTTCTTTCAACGGGATATTATGTTGGACGTCCTTTGGCTTAAAAGACTTTAGATCAGCATAGGACCATGCCAATACATCCATGTATTTCTTTAGCAGTTTGACAAACTTCCGCTTCTCTTCCGGTGTGCAACATTTTCTAATGTTCACAAACTACGGATGTTCTACCGAACCTAAATTGACCGGTTCAGTTTTTGGGGAGGAATTAGGATCATCTCACCTTTTCTTTTTAATAAAGTGATCGTGCCTATCGAACAACTACTCTAGGGAGAGCAAGCCTTTTGGGATTTTATTTCCTTTGAGCTGACATATGCCATCGTTCCTTTTGATTCTTTGTCCTGATCTGTAACTGATTCACGACATGTAGAAGTGGATCCTTCAAAATGAAGTTCACTAAAATTTTCTGCCTTTTCTAGAAAGGCAATGAGTTGATTGTCATCGTTGAATACTTTCCAATGCTAAGAATTGTCTGGCACGCTTGGGCGAAAAACCACCTCAATGGTATACTTGTCTGTTTTCAAACCTGGGTAAGGGAGCATGAGGGATGCTGAAATGGCCAATGAATTAGCCATGTCATTCTGAGCTCTTGGGATGGATTTTATTGAGAAAGCATCAAAATCATCGATGTTGTCCCACACCGCGTTGTGGTAATGTCTGAGCCTTTCATTCTTCACTTGGTATATCCTCTTAACTTGATTTACGACCAGCTCTGCATCACCTTGTACCTTAATATTCTTGATCCCTCTTTCCTTCGCGGCTTACATGCCAAGTAGCAGGGATTCATACTCAGCAGTATTATTTGTGTTGAAAAACTGCAACTTGAAAGAGAGGAATAATCTCCTCTTCGGGAGATATTAGTATGGCGCCAACGCCGCACCCACTAGTTGTGTAGCTTCCGTCGAACTGTAAAGTCCAGATCTTGTTAAGATCCTTTTTTTGGATGAGGACATCCCCCTTGTCAGACTCGGTAGACAAGAAATAGTTTCCCATCCCTGATGATTCGAAGAGAATTTGGGCTTTAGGGTCATCGGAGTTAGTAACCAAGTACTTATTTTTTGATTAAGGCTCCAAAGTTTGCATTACACCTTTGATGGGGATCCTATCCTTAGACCAATCCATATGAATCTCCCCCCCAACTTCACTACAAAAACTCTTTCCTATCAGAATTCCATAGGCCGCTGGAATATCGGCAACAAGGATGGTCATTTTTACTCTTTTCTCCGGGAACACCGCAAATGAAAATTGTGCATCTTTGATTTGACTGATCAGCGGAACTTGCTTGGTTTTCAAGGAATAACATTGGCCAAAAGGCTTGGTAAGGGTGAGGCCCAGGGCGTGGGTGACTTTTGCCAGCATGACATTATCAGAAGCTCCAGAATCAATTATGTAGTTTCTTAGTTTGTGGCCATTGATTAGGAGGGATAGGTAGAAAGGTTCTATCTTGCTTGATGTGGAATTCGAGGCAACATTTATGCAGGATGAAGGAGGGGTGGAAAGGATTACTTTTGGGGAAACCTGATTAGTTATGACAGCCTGACTTTGGATGTATTCAGTCAACCTTACAAGCTGTTTGGGGTTTGACTGAAGGTACTTGGCTTCAGACATTTAAATCTTGGTCTTTTTAGCGTGGTCAATTATGTCAAACGCGACCAAGGGCTGCGTTGATGGAGGAATAAGTCCTTCATTTTGCGGCGGTAGAGTAAAGTTACTGGTCTTCATGGAAATAGAAGAAGGTTGATTTGGAGGAGAGATGGGAGGAAAAGATTTCTTTGTAAAAGACTTAACAGGGGGTTGAGCAGGAAGAGGATTACCTCTTTTAGCAATAGTTGGGGGCATGGATGACGCATCCTTCTCTTTCTGCACATTGGCAGTGACCTCTGCTTCTTTTCCTTGTGAGCGGGTAAAAATAGCATATGATTGTTTGCTTGCATATCCTTGGGTACCCTCTTCTTCGTCAGATTCTTCCTCATCAAATTCCATATACCCGATAGTAGAGTCGCCATTCGGTTCACCGACATCTTGATCATCTTTGCCTTGAGATGAAGGTTCTTCATAATTTTGCTCTTCTTCTTCGATCTCAGCTAAAGCGTTGACCGGAGGAGCCTCAAGTGCCAACCACGGAGCAGTTATAGGCAGACGCGGCCTATGTGGGACGCTGTTGGGAGTGAAAGTTCTTCATGGAATATCCCAGTACGAGGAACTGGGGGAAGCTTGGGCTAACTGTTTCTTTAATGTGAGAAAGTCATTCTCCATCTTTTGAAATGCTAGATCAGAAGAAGTAGTAGGAGAAGGACTCAGAGATTTAAGCCTGGATGATTCTCTTTTTAATTCCCCAGATATTAGCAAGTTATCTTCGATTTTGATGGCAGTAGCCTGGGAAAGAATCAAGGTAGCTACTTGTTCTTGCAGGAGTAAGAAATTCACTTTCGAGCTCATAGCGTTTACGAAGAAACACTTTTGATTCTCCAGTGTTGGAAGCATGGTAGGCAGAACACGGTTGATCAGTGAATTGAAACGAGCGATGAAGTCACACATAGTTTCATTGGCCTCATTCTTTAGGTGAGTGATCTTTGACAGTAATGCGAATGCATCTTTAGAAGGCTTATACCTGTCTTCAAAAGCATCCCGCAAGGTGGCCCAACTAGTAATAGATCCAACTGGGAAATGCTGAAACCATTCCGCTGCGGGTCCTTGCAAAGTCTCTAAAAAGAGGTGAACTAACACATCTTCATGGGTCACATCCAGGATGTTGCATGACATGATGAATGTAGATATATGCACATGTGTACTTTGGTTCCCACTCCCATCAAATCTTGAGAAATTCTTTCTGTTTCCATGAGGGAGCGTGTGAACTGGATGTGGTAAAGCCAGGGGGGCCATAGCATTTCCCCATGGTACTGCCATCTAAACGGGTGGAAAAAGAACGTGGGCTGGAAGTACAGTTTTGCTGAGCAACAAGGCACCACAAAGTGATGTAGACGTTCCTGATGAGAGATGCTTCCTTCGTGGAGGTGAGACACTCCTGGATGATTGGTCAACTGAACTCAGTGACGAGAAGCGAGTTGGTGTTACATTGAAGTTGTGCCTTTGAAGCAGGTCGAAAGTAAGATCAACTTCTTTGCGAGCTCTCCTGCTACGAGTAAATGGTTCACTTGCCAGTGTACCTTCCAGATCTATAATTTTGTGGAGCAGATTTAAAAACTCTTTTTGGTTGTACTTTCTAATTTTCTGATTTTTTTGACAAAAACCAGTAGCATGTACTTTTCTAAATATTTAAATTTTATCCCTCTTTTGAAAACCAATTGCAGTTTAATGACAAAGAACAACGAGGATAAAACGATGGTAAAGCTTAGTAAGCTGATTTTTAGATCTAGAGTTGAATTTTTGAAGAGTTTGAAAATTTTGGTAAAATGTCAAAAACTCAGATCTATGGAAAAATACAAATTTTTGTAAAAACTCAGCGAACTAAAGATCTCTATCTAGCCCAAATCTATGGATCTCTGAAGAAAATTTTCAGTTTGGGTCACTTTTGCAAAAAAATTGGGTTTTAAGCAAAAGTTCAAATTTGCAAATAGGTAATTATTTTTTTTTATTTTCGCTAATTTTTTAAACACTTCACCATCATAGATCTGATAGCTCTGTTCAATCCCCAGTGGAGTCGCCAAAAACTATTGGTTTGAAAATTTGTCGCTTGGGCAGATCTATGGATAGACAAGCCAACAATGTGTAGGGCATAGCCCCTCTTTGAGTCAGCAAAGTGAAACTGGTTTATTGCTATTCTACCAGCAGGAATCTTGTGCAAGTCTAACAATATTTTGCCTTTAGGGGTTGGTATCTCATCCCAGTAGAGGTGTTTTGACGAAGAACAAAAAGGAATGAAGGAAGGAAAGGAAGGAAGACGGATCTGAAGGAAGAAAAGAAATGAATTCCAAAGTAGAAAGGTCAGAGGGTCTATGTTTTGGGGTGGTAGTAAATAGATCCGAACCTACTCGCATAGACGAAAAAAATAATACTGATGAATAAATGACAATAAAGCAGAGGTAGATTCAATAGAACAAACATACAGATCTAACATAAGAAAGTTCTGATGTAAAACACATGTATTCAGCACAAAGTCTAAATATTGTATTAATGTTTGTTTCTTTTACAAAAATCTCAAAGTCTTTTCTTCTTACTTCTATTTCTCATCTAAAAATTATCCACCCTTGAATACAACAAGTATTCAAGTATTTATAAAAGAAGAGAAGAAGAGAAGGTAAAAACAAACCAACCACTTAATTACAAAATATCTTACAAGAGATTCCAAAGTCATTTGTTGACTTTTGAAAACTTTGTGGATGACATCATCCCATGGTGCAACATGGATGATGTCATCATTTGTGTCAACACACTTTAGATAATTACAAGGAGAAAGTTGGGAAGAAGGAAACTATTCATCTTCGTCCCGTGGCTGAAAGGGGATATCCTACTTTTGCTGCAGCTCAGGCGACGAGATGTGGAACTGGGCATGGTATTCCATGAACTTGTTGATCATGGGTTGAAGTTGATCCAAGGAAGGATCCTTGTGTCGATCACTGATAGCTTCGCAAGTCTCCCGCTTGTCTGTGAGATTTTTTGGGAGTTTGGAATAATCATTTTCTTCCTCTATCAGGTACCCAATGAAGTCACGGCAGGCCAGTAGGTTATTGATGGATTCAACGTCGAAAGTGACCTTTGGTCCTAGCCCTTGTGAAATTATCTTCTTGAAGATCCGAATAGTTTCCTCTACCTTTCTTACGGTGAAAGGAGTGAGCAAGCCCAGAGACATTATGAGGAAAATTTTCTCCATTTGATGCGTTGCATCCAGGGCTTCCTCCTTTATCTTGTCAATCTTCTCTAGGACGAACTCCAGTTGATCAACCCGATAATCCAGAGTAGAAAGGATTTTGTTGAGGGCTCTGGGGTGTCCAAAGACACCTAACTTGACCAGATCTTCGACTGAATAGTCGAGCATTTTCTGAAAGGTTTCATGTTGCATCCTGGCATGGTCCAGCTCTTTGGAGATGGGTCTTGCTATCACCTGGAGCTCTTTGTTTGTCTGATTGATATTATGATATAATCCGGTGAACTTGGTGATCACTCCCTCACTTTCTTTGAGGATTTGGTTCCTCCAGGTGGAAACTGCCATACCCTGCTCATCAATTTTGGCATATTTATTAATCTTGTCCTGGCTCAGAGGCTTAGGAGTTTCGGAAGCCATCGTAGAAGGTGCACTGCCCATCTTCTACAAGGCGTGGAGGAGATGTTTATTTTGTTCCTTTAACATCCTCTTTTCCTCCTTTGCTTCCTGGAGCTTCTTGGAAAGGGCTTCAACTACAGATAGGGCCTCTCCTTGAAGGATTTCTAAAGATTTCCCCATTATGACTTGGGTCACTGTGTAATCTATTGAAGACAGATCCTTTTTATCCTTTAAAGGATTGGGGTAAGCTATCTCCATTACTCTCTCTCCTGACGCACTCTGAGAGAAGTGGGTTATAGGATTTTGCTTCTCGGCGCCCTTTGATGTGATGACAGATAAGTCCATCAGTGCGATGGGAACTTTCCTCTTTTTTTGGCTCAGGTACTGAGAGATCCATGCTGGACTTATGGGAGAGGGGCCGGAAATAGAAAAGGGAGCAGTTGTAGTAGTAGAAGGAAAATGCATGGAGACACTTATAGGCGGCATCGAGAGGGAGGCTGAGGAAGTGCTCGCGGGAGGAAGAGATACTGCATGGGAGGTAGACATGCGAATGGAAGGGAGCTGAGAGATGAGGGAAGAAATGGTGGGGGACAGCTCCGCGAGAGAAGAGAAGATGGACGATGAGGAAGGGGGAACAGTAGAAGACGGGGGAGAGGATACAACCAAAGGAATGGTCGCTTGGGTCACCTGAGGAAGGGAAGGAGGAGAGGGAGAAGAGATAGAAGGGACCTCAATAGTTGTAGTAGTGGAAACATCATGAGTGGATGTGCCCATCGGAACATCCTTGGCCGCTTCTTTCTCTGGAGAAGACAGAGTTATAACTTGTTCTTGTGTAGCGGAAGGGGGACTCTCAGGAGTCTTTTCTTGGGCAGAGTTGGACTCGCCCTCCTTATCTTTACCTTTGCTCTTTGGTAGATGTTTTGGTCTGGAAGGTGTGTTGCCCAATGGAGAAGTGGTGAAATCAACTACGAGGTAGATGAGACCATTCATTCTGCACCAGTGATTTGTTCTCTGTAGAGTTTCTTTGACCCTTTATTCTATCATCTGAGGTGCTTTGGTTCTGTCAATGACACCAAATGGCTAGTCGTCCCCACCCGTGTCAAGATATACCTAATCAACCTCTTGATCAATAGTTTGATAACCTTTCGGGATGATGGCTACACCGTACTGGATGATTTCAGCCAAGGCTAAGCAGGAATGGTCTTTCCTTCTGAGCTCGACCTCATGATACAGGTCGATATAAATATCCTCGATCTGTGGAATGTGGATCGGATCGAGTTTTGCCCTGGGCAGACAATTCCTTGGGTCGAAAGTGGGCCTTTCTGGGAAGTTTTGTTTTAGATTTAGCAGCTCTAGCCCTGCAAACATCTCCCGTGCTTTGTGGTGAGAGAGACAAGTGTACATGCCCACTGTGAGGGGGAAAGGAGTTCTACCCTTCTTTCTCTTCAAGCACTTCTCGTGATAGGTTATGAGCTGTCTCGACAGCTCCAACAGGATCACCTTGGGGCTGGCATATCTTGGCAATTTGGTTAGTTCCCCCAAGAAGTTGGGTGCCCTCAGATAAGTGAAGGTGGGGAATTGAGTGAACAAGGCCCCCCATTTCTTTGTCGCTGCAACAATGCTCTTGGTCGTATGACCGTGAGTCATGTTTGGCCTCAAAAAGCATATGATTCCATAGAAGAAGGTGTCGTTAATCTTTGTAAACTGAGGGATACTATTCTCGAGCTTTAGCTCTGGATAGTATTCATATATTTTTACCTGGGGCTAAACTCCGCACCGTATTAACACTAGATAATCTCTTTCTGAGGCCGCAGCATAAACTACGTATGAGTTCATATAGAACCTCCCCGTTGTGGTAAGTTATTAGAGATGCTCAGATATAGTGCTGCTTATGATCTCCACCCACTCGAAGCGTTGATCTAGCACATTCTTGTTCATTGTCTCCAGGTATCTAAGCATCCATTTATGAAAGTAGTGGGCATCAGGAAGCCCAAATACTCTACTCAGGAACATGATGGTATCACTGAGTTCCTCTGAGAAATCACTACAATGAATGACATGTGGCCATCTGGTCACCACCTTCTTGTTTTTCAGGTATACCTCATTCAGTAATTGCATACACTGATCTTCATTATCCTCCCAAGCCTTGGTGTAATCTTCTTGGCTTACGGCCACAAAGTTCCGGTGGTGAGGAATGACAAGCATTATTTCAAAGTTCCGGGCAGTGAGGTTGATCACGACCTCGCCTTTCTCATTCTAGACACACCTTTTGTCTTTGTTGTAGCAACGGGCTACTACCATCATGAACTCGTTATTCACAGCACTGACTGGGATCCCCCCAACAAAATGCAGTCCATTGCCTTCCAGTTTGTCCATCCAGGGACTTCTTGTGACCCTTCTGGTTCTGGCCCAGAAGTCCTCCATATCGATATGACCAAGTTCTGAGTCTCTTATGTCCAGGTCACGCTCTGCCTGGGATTCGGGCATCCTGACCCTCTGATATTTGCACTTCATTTCTTCTTCTGTAAGCTTGGCTTTTCCCTTAGCCTTGGTTGGTCTCTTACTTGATGTTGACATATGTATTTCTGAACTCATATTCTGATCTACAAGAAGAAGAAGTGAAACCCAATGCAGGAAAGTCATATTAGCTATTTCATCTTCCATTAAAGCATTGACAGAAGGAAGAGTTAGAAATTTTAAGGCCTCAGGGTGCAAGGCACATGAACACTGCAGGTTTCAGGGTTAAATAGTATGGTGCATAGAAAAGGGGTGCTGCAAGGGACAAATCAGCACCAAAGGGCGCAGGGTGCATGGACACTACAGATAACATTTTTTTGTTGTTGCAAGCGTAAGTGCGCCTGCACCATATATATGCATTTTATAACGGGCGCTGATATTTTTCATGTTACACGGGTACAGGATGCGCCAAAGGGCACATTTTTAATGCGTGTAACATCATTTTTTCATGCGCCGAAGGGGAAATTGGCGCGGCTCATGGAAGGTCTGCATGACATGATGTTGTTGTAATAAGGGATGCGCCTGCGCCGTAAACAGTTTTGTACTTGGCGCAAGTAAGGATGGTGTTGCATGGATGCAGGGTGCACTAATGGCGCAATTTTTTGCAATGTTACACATGAGTTTGGTGTGCCAAGAGGGCGTAGGGTTAGTGGGTGTTGTAAGCAAGTAAAGTGCACTTTGAGGGCGCAACTATTTTTTATGCAGCAGGCATGGTGGATGCACTGTTGGTGTGACTATACTTCATGTTGCAAGAGTGGTGACTGTGCCAAAGAGGAAAAAGAGAATTCTATCAATTTTTAAGTCTATGTTCTTCCTCTGGAGGGGTTACATGTGTTTAAGCCTCTTCTGCAGGGTTTCTTGGATGATGAAAAGGCTAAAACAAAGAGATCCAAGTGATTTTTTTAGAGGCAGAGTCCTCTTTACCAGAAGATCTAGAAAGAGGGAAAAGTGCATGGGGGAGGACAACAAAAACAGCAAAGGGAGGTTTCATGGTTTCATAGATCATTCTATCCAACCCCACAAATAAACAGCCGATAAACAAAACATAAAACATGAGAGCAATAAGGACCACTTACCAAGAATATATATAATGTGAGAGATGAAACTGGGTCCACAACGCGATACGAGAATGAAAGGCGTGCTGATAGGTGCAAAGGAAAAAGAACAATCACGTTTTTTCTGACTGGTGAAAGTGACAGGGCAGATGCGCCTATATATAGGCGAAGTTGTAATAAATGTTCCAACCACTTTTTGAAGAGATGCATCAAAACGTCTATCGACACTGGAAAGCTTACACCCTTTGGCGCATCAAAACACATGTTAACATGAAGTTATGTGCGCCCTTGGCACACCAAAAGTGATGTCAACACGGAAATACATGTGCCCTTTGGCGCACCAAAACCCAGCGCAACAAAAATATTGTTGACACAAAGGCGCATGCACCTTTGCGCATGCAAGAAAGGCGCAACATGGTGAGGCAAACCAAAGTGTGTGTCGACACTTCAAACCGTGTGCCAAAGGAATTAAAGGGGGGCGCATGCTTACCCTAAGTTGCATAGACATTAGGTGTGCCCGACCAAAAAAGACCAAAAATGGCTAAGTCGGAAAACTAGATTTCCTGGGAAGGAATTTTGCAATGTTCCGAATGCAAGGAGTCCCTGACGAGAAACCAGAACAAAATTTTGGTAGGGTTATCTATAAAATTTCCCTTGCGAATTTTATGGGATAACAATAGCACATATGATTCTTTGGGAATATCTTTTGATACAAATCCCTCATCACATAAAAAGGTACATTAAAAGATAGTTTTCCCATATACGTGAGGTATTCTCTCAACCCAGTATCTCTTTAAATCTTCAGGAAATTTCAAGTGTTCACATTTCAAAATATGAAAATACATAACCTGAAAGGCTATAAATACATGATTAATCCTGATTAGCCTTGTAAGAAGTAATAATTGGACTTTTAGTATGTTAAGGTTCCTTAGGTGTCACCTGCACACTCTACATTAAATATATCCCTAACAAAGGCTTCATCAAGACCACTCAAATCAAAAATTTGATTTAATTACTCTAAGGAAATATCCTTCAAGTTGTGTGCTACACATACTTTTTCCATTTTTTTGATGAAATTCCTTATATTTAGAACAAGAAGGGAAATAAATAATGAAAATGAAATTGAGCTAGGTTTTATAATAAAAAGGAGACATATGGTTTGGATTTAGTAAAATCTTTGCCATGAGATGAAGGATATTTTTTTTGTTCCCACATAAAGGAATTTAAGAGTTAGAAGAGGTTAGGAATGAGTAGATCTAGTAAATCAAATTGATTTGACAGGAACTATGTGTGGCAATTAAGCCAATAAGACATAAAATAGAGTGTTTAGTGCCCAAGGTGGATTCTTGAAAAATGAATATGGATATATGTCATATCAAAGTGATCTGGAAGTGTTTAGAGATTATTTCAAATGATTATCTAATCAATATCAAGAAAGAATGATTAAAGTATTTTTCTAGAAATGATGACATGATATCCCAGTCAAGCACAAGTGGAGCTGATTGAAAAGACTTGCATTTTGTACATCTGGTAGTTTAAAAAGGAAGTTTTGTACTTCTGATTGACTGAGAATGTCATGTTCTATAACAAGTTTTGTAAAAGGAAGTATTCCTTGTAATATTTGTGCTTTCATGGGGAAAATTTTGAAGTTTAAAAAGTGAAGAGGGTGATATAAAAATCAAAAGGATAATCATGCGAGAAGGGGGGTTAATATTTCTAATAATTATTTAAAGAAAAGAGAAGGAGAGAAAGCCGAGCGAAGCCATTTTTCTAAGGATCTTATCTGAGAGACTTGGTATTTCCTGTGTATCTTTAAATTTGATCATGTCAAGATGGTTGCAAGTGTCCAACCATTGGAAAGCTTTGATATTGTAGATAAAGTTTCCCTTCCTGATCAACTTGAAGAACCTTGAGTAAATCATATTAATCATGAACCTAGTTTTGTTTTATTTCATTTTTTAATATCTTTGAATAGTTATCCATGTTCCTGTTGCAATATTATGTTAGGAGTTCCTCTGCATCACACAAAATCTTGTCCTTGTGATATTATTATGGAATTTACAATTACATTATGAAGAGATTTTTCATTTCATGATGCAATAAACAATTTAAATCCATTCTATTTTCATTATGATGATACATATTTTTTGTTAGTCTATGAAGGTATCTTAGGTGTAATAAATCAAGGACTTCTAATGTTTAATTAAGTATTTAACATGAGGTATGTGTTAAATCCTTGAAGAATGTGTGAAACCATGTGTCTTTGAGCTTTCATAGATGCACATCCTTTAGTTAAAGGTTCATTATGAATATTTGAAGCCTCTTTTCTTTTTGCTTTATATATTTTCCAACATTTATTAAAATTTCTCAAGAATTTGGTATACTCAAATTTATCCTGCTTAACTTCCCAACAACAAATTATACATTAAGTAATAAATACTACATGAACTACCCCTTCTTGCACTGTATATCCACAAATGCTGAAGAAGTTCATTAATTTTTCTTATAATTTACCAAAATATGTAGATGCAATCATTTTTTGTCGTTG
The DNA here is from genome assembly GCA_019776745.2 of Taxus chinensis. NCBI lineage: Eukaryota > Viridiplantae > Streptophyta > Pinopsida > Cupressales > Taxaceae > Taxus > Taxus chinensis. The sequence continues at coordinate 40,903,860 of CM034153.1, read as the reverse complement.
TCTTTAATAACTTGGACCTTGTCTAATAAACATCTTCATTCTCTAGGGTGACAGCTCATGAGAGTTAGGTTATGTTGCATTGACCATGTTTTCTCAAGGACTCCTTCAAATATTACAAAGGGAGAGTCAAATAATATTAATCCTTTCATATTATTCACCAACATAGGTTAAAAAATGGGTCCTCTCACCTTGGTTAAAGGCACAACCTAAAGTAGTGAGGGTAGGTGAAACCCTTAGCACTATGCTATCCAATCCTTTTCAAACCAGAGTAACAAAGAGTCATTCAAAATCTATCCTCGGCTAAAAAATGACTTGTATTATGATATTTTTTCTCTGAGCATCTTGATTAACTTGTGATGTTGTTTGGTTTCAAAGGAAGAATCAATTTGCATACCAAAAAGATCTACACACTTTTACATAATTAATCAACTTGTGGTGAAGACCCTTGGGTGCATCTTTTAACATTCTATCTAATGTCATCACACTAATTTCCATACCCCTATCATGCCGCTATTGATTCTTAACCACTTGAGAGGTTTTAAGAGAATGGAACATCTTCATGCAAAAAATACCAAATATAAAAAAGACAAAATCATATCAAAATGAAAAATATAAAATAAAAACCACCTCAAGACTCTCTCTAGAGATTTTTATAAAAAATCTACCAGGGCTATTGATTCTTGGATAAAAGTAGAGAAATGTTGTGATAAAAATAAAATCTATCTCCATTGGGGCTATAGATGCTTGGCTGGTAGCGGAGTAATGCACAAATTAGCCTTCTATTCACCCTCCATCCACCTAGTTGAATTAATCACTCCATATACATTGTGATTAACTGAAAATGGAGTATGGAGATACTTAATATAATCTAGAATGACATGTAAATATAGTAAATAAATGTAATAATAAAGTATGGAAAGTGACCCAAGTAATTATAAAAATGGAAACGCTAAAACCTAAAGTGCAAGGAAAGTTAAAATGAAATCAAATGACTAGAGGAGCTTATTATATTGTGACACAACTTTGGTGGATGGAGGAATAAAAAGTAGGAATGACTATGTAGATACCCCAAGAAATATGGATCCAAGTTATCTAGTTGGACTAGAGCACCTGAAGAGGGACTGGGGCACCCACTGGTGCTCTAGTATGTAGAATGGGCACCTTGGTCTGTCAAAAAGATCTGGATATGAGTTTCATAGATCTTGATGGTAGTCCAAAAATCTCGTTGTTTGTCACATCATATTCTCTTCACTATGCTAGATATTTTTGATAATCCAAGAGGATGGAAAGACCTACAAGAAATCCACAAGAAGTATCAAAACCCTAAAAAAATAAGAATGCAAATAAATGGGTCAGACTGACCTCAGCTGCCACAATAGTGGGATTAATAACTAATCATTGCATTAAATTTTATACCCAAATGTAATTCTGGTGTGCATGCATCATGTGCCCTAGGTGATCTTATGAAAGTCACACTTTGTGAAGTAGTGATCAATAATTAAATGTAGAAAATTTAATAAAATGTGTGCATGGAATAGAATAGAATCCCCCACCTATGAAGTGTGATGTAGATGAACCAATCTTTTCCTTTTGATGGAGCTAATGGATGCAAATGATCTCCAAGTGGATGTAAATTGAGATGGATGATAGTAGTGACTAGTGCTTGGTCCCTCATTATGGTATCATAACTTTTTATTTATAGGGTTCTCTTGATGTAATTTCATAATTAACCCTGAAATGGCCAACCATAAAAAAATATAAGAATCTAAAATGGCTAGAAAGATCCCAAAAAGTGGAGGTAAAGATAAAAAGGGATTGGGGCTCCAATAGTTAGACTAGGGTGCCCATGGGCACCCTAGTCAAGGCTAAAATAACAAGAAATTACGAAATATGACTATGCATATGGATGTAAGAGGTTTGGAATAATGATTTTTTTTTAAATGGTAAAAATATGGGGGTTAATTAGTACTTTCTTCAGTCAAGAACCTTATAAATAGTAATATGAGACTGAATCTAAATAATGACTAAAGCACATGATTTTTTGACTAGATTTTAGCCCCACTTTATGTTGGTGAGTGGGAATCTCAGTAACATAAAGTAGATATAAATTCGTACTTGATGTCCATGAAGATTGTATTAGAAAATATGCTGAAGGACTAAACAAAGCATGGAATGAAAAAAATATGGTGGTGGAAACTAAATATGAAAATGCGCAATAAGTGATGAGAGTGAACCTAGGACAAAAATGAGTGTGTAGCTACTGATGTGTGTGATGTCACAAAGTGTTATTGTTGATGCCATTTTTGTTGTTGTTGCCCCCATTTGACTGCTTCTTTCTCATATGGACAGACCTGTAAAGAGAAAATAATCAAGTAGTCAAATATGTATATATATATATATATATATATGTATATATATGTAAAAACACAACATAAAAGATGCATAAAAAAGTATGTAAATGTAAAGTACAAAAATGAAAAAGTGTAAATGGAACATGTTTATGTGATCCATGTTGAGAAAGAGAGTATAGAAGGATATCCTGTACTTTCGGGAGTTTTTGGGTGATCTGACGCCATAGGCCAAAGAAGTATAGGGAGGAACTTCACTATATCCTATAACCTTTAAATGCTTCCCTGAATGTGTGTGAAGAGATCTCTATACGTCCTAGTTTTTTGGGCAATCTGACGCCATTGACCAGAGTAGTGTAGGGAGGTATACCCACAATAAACTTTGATCCTGTAACTACTTCCCAGAATGCTAAGGACATCATGCCCTGTAAAATCCACTATGTATGGGTTTCGTAGTCTGGTATGAACCCACTTGTTGTATATAGCCTAAAATGTCAAGGGTAGAAAGTGTACTAAAATGAACTAGTGAAAACGTGTTGTGTTAGTATGTAAACCAAAAACTATGCTCCCCTCTTGGGGGTCGCATGCGACGTTTGTGATTGGAGAATGTGACCCCAAAAGAGGACCAATTGCATGAAATGTACCCTATAAAGTTCTTGGTAAAAACTAAGGCACTCATAAACAAGAATGATAGCCAAAGGTAAGTGTTAGTACGAACAAGCATGCATATAGAAAACAATGTATAAGCTACAAAAATAGAGTATAAGCTATGAAACAATGTAATAATGTAAACACAAAAGAGTACAAGTAAGCTGCACAAAGTGGGATGAAAACATGAGACATCACTCATGATGTCACAAGACATGAAAGGACATCATGGATGAAAATAAACAAAAAATTATGCACACGAAACATAGGGCAAGGCCCAAAAACAATAGCAAACAATAGTAGACAATGTAACAAACAAGTATGGAAGTGAGTATTCCTACATAAAAAATGTTGCACATGAAGCACCCATTAGCATGTTAGAAAGGTAACAAGTATGTCAAAAACTTGTATAACCAAGTGATGTAAAGTGCTAAGTATGAAATAAAATGATAAAATCTGTGAAAGATGAATGTGGATGCCTCTAACGACCAGTGTAGGAAGGATAGAAGGAGATAATTCATGCTTCATGTAAGATACTTGTATCTATGATCACAAATATAAAAATATGTGAACACGCATGTGTGGATGATATAGATAAATGACATACAAGTAATCTAGCTAGCATGTGCAATAAAACAATCATGAACAAGCAAAATTAAGCAAGAGTAAAAGAAACCATAATATATAGTATGATGTGGATGGATGGAATGGAATAAAAACTGAAATGATAGGGGCCACATTCCCCCTAAGTGAATGGAAATTTTTGTAGTGAGGTTCATTTAGTTCTTCCCCTTAGAAGTCAAGAATGAACTATAAACGAGATTCCGTCACCGGGAAATGGTCAAAATGTGTGTTTTTTGTCTAGCGCATTGTGAGGAGTGTGTATGCGTAATGATGATGATATGTGACATATAAAAGAAATGTGCATGAATGTTATAACATAAAAATATATCACATAAAAATTAATCTATGAGTGATGATTTATCCCTAAGCGTATATCACTACATGATGAATAATAAGGAGTGGTGATGTATCCTAAAGCATATACCACTATAAGATGAATATGAGGGAGTGGTGATGTATCCTAAAGTGTATAACATTATAAGATGATAGAGAAAATGAATATTTATCCTATAACGTGTTTCACTATCCTAGAAATGTCATATGATGAAAAGTGGAATGATAAACACATGATGAATGTAAGGTCCATTTGATTTGTAAAGAGTGCACCATGTAGGGTAGGGTTAACCAAAATGATTAACTAAAAATGGAGTATGGGGATAGTTAATCTAATCTAGAACAACATGTAAATATATTAAATGAATGTAATAAACAAGTATGTAAAGTGTCCCAAGTAATTATAAAAATGGAAATGCTAAACCCTAAAGTGCAAGGAGAGTTAAAAATAACTCAACTGATTAGAGGAGCTCACTGAAATGTGTCGTAAAGTTAGTTGGAGAAACATAAAGTAGGAATGACCATATAAATACCCCAAGAAGGATGGATCTGAGATGTCTAACTAGACTAGAGTGACTGAAGAGGGGTTGGGGTGCCTACCGATGGTTTGGTCTACAGAATGGGCACCCTGGTCTTTGTAAAATATCTAGAACTAAGTTTCATAGGTCCGGTAGGTGGTCCAAAACCCTTATTTTGTATCACATAAAATTTGGTGCATTATGTTAGATGTAATTGATAATCAAGAGGATGGAAAGATCTACAAGAAAGGAACACTAAGTATCAAAACCCTAAAAAAATAAGAATGTAAATAAAAGGGTTAGACTAACCTCACCTACCACAACATTGGGCTTACTAATTGAGTGATGCACTACATTTCAGACATAAATATATTTTTGGTGTGTGTGTTCATCATGAGCCCTAGATGTTTTTGTGTCATTCAGACTTTGTGAAGTAGTGAGAAATAACTAAATGTAGAAAATGTAATAGAATGTGTGCGTGGAATGGAATAGAGTCCCTCCCCCTATAAAGTGTAATGCAGATGAACCAACCTTTTGATTTTGATAGAGCTAATGGATGCGAATGATCTCTAAGTGGATGTAAATCTAGATGGATGATATTAATGACTAGTTCTTGGTCCCTCATTATGGTCTCATAACTTTATATTTAAAGGGTTATCTTGATCTAATTTCATAATTAACCCCAAAATTGCTGACCACCAAAAAGATAAGAAGTTAAAATGGTTACAAAGAGTGAAAAAAGTGGCGGGAAAGATAAAAAAGGATCGGGGCACCAATGGTGGGACCAAGTCACTCATGGGTGCCCTAGTACTGGTCTAGGTGCCCTAGTTAAGGCTAAAGTAATGGGAAATGATGAAATATCACTAGGCATATGGATGTAAGAGGTATGGAATAACGAAATAAATTAAAATAAGATGGCCAAAATACGGTGGTTAATTAGTACTTTCTTCACTCAAGAACCTTATAAATAGTAGTATGAGACCGAGACTAAATAATATTTGAAGTGCATGATTTTGTGACTACACATTGGCTAGTTTGTCTTCATATACTACTCATTAAGTCTTGACTTCAAGCGGTAATTAACCAATACATTCACACATAATTTGATCTTGAGGAGACACAAGGCTTGTGTGTTGTGAGGTAATGTTTATACCTTGGTCACACTTTTTTTTTAGTCTAACTCTTACCTTACAACATGTGTCGTTAGGATCATCTTTTTTTCATCATTAATATTATGTTTCCTTCCATCCATCACATCCAAATAATTTTTCCCTTGGATAAAACATCTGCGGGTAGATGATGATCCTTTCCTTTTCATCTAATATTCCTCATGACCATTTTCAATTGTTATCATCATTATTGGGGGCAGCCTTATTATAATCCGTTGGGGGAAACATTCATTTTAGATACCCCTGACTTCCCATCCTACTCGCCACCTTGGGGAAAATTGAACCCATCCATCCATCCACACAGGACACCTTAATTTATAGTTAGAGGCACACCAAATATATCCTTCAATCCACCCCCTATACTTGGGAGAATATCTTATCATATCCCTTATCACTTTAATATTATCATATATCACATCCCTCATCCTATCCACCTATCTCCCATCCCATAACCCATATAATCCTAACATATCAACCAATCCATATCCTATCCAACCTTTCAAATTTCCCTCAATCCTTCCCTTTCATCCTACCCAAATATGTTTAGGGACTTATAGGAGAAAGTCACAGCCCACCTTACATCCCCTCCCATCCACCCATCAACCACCCTCTCTAAATCCTTTCATCTTACCTATCCTCAGTCATTCCCCCATCCCAAATCCAAAATATCAATATCCAACATCAAATAATCTAAACATCCAAAATCCAAAATCTGAAAAACAAAACATTCAAAAACTCCATAAATGTAATGTGTGTGATTTTTTTTGTGTGTTTGATTTCTTGTTTGCATATACATTTTGGCTGATGATATGAGGCCCCTTTTGTTTCTTTTTCTTTGGCAGGGTCTAATGATATGGGGACCATATTTTTTTTTCTATTAATCTATCTAATGATATGAGGACAAGGTAATTTGGTAATTAAATCATCATGGTCTTTATACCATGGTGCATCTTTATCTATGCCACATTAATCACATTGCTAATGATGATAATAGTGGGAACTTAATGGTATCACACCGCCTTATATCTCCATATTTTATCTTTATCATCATTTACACCTCATCATCATCATCATATAACTAACTATCTAACATAATCCTATCTAATTATTTTGTTAATCAATGAACCAATATCCACATATCATATCGCATCCAACTAACATCCTCTCATCCAAATCAATCCAACAACCAATCCTTATTCTCATCATAACACATCCTTAATCTTTTAATCCCCCAAATAAAAGTGTCAATATAAATCCGCAAATCTAAATCAAACATCCTATAATCCTAAATCCTCACATTTTAACCCCTATACTTGGGCATCCTCAAATCTAAAATCCTCAACATCTAACCCCTTGAATAGGGAATCCTCTAATCCAACATCCTAAATATTCAACCTTGTCATACATCATTTACTGGGGCATCCTCTACTCAAAAATATAATATCCCCTAATCTTCTCATCTTCTATTCGTATAATATCCTCTTCCTCTAATCCTAATCCTCTAATTCTTCTAATATCCTCTTCATCTAATTCTAATGTTTACCCTTGGCATGCATCATTGACTGGGGCATCCTCTACTCCAAAACATAATATCCCCTAATATTATCATATTATATTATTTTAATATACCCTATCACCATATTTTATCCTTATCATCATCCGCACCTCATCATCATCATCATCATCTAACTAAATCTCTAACATCATCCTATCTAACCAATTCGTTACTCAATGAATCAATATCCACATATATCGATCCAAAAACCAATCCTTATTATCATCATATCAACATCCTCAATCTTTTAATCCTCTAAATCAAACATCAATCTAAATCGTCAAATCTAAATCCAACATCCTATAATCCTAAATCCTCAAATTCTAACCCTTAGACTGGGGCATCCTCAAATCTTAAATCTTCAACATATGACCCCTTAACTAGGGAATCCTCTAATCCAACATCCTAAATATTTTCACTTTTTATACATAACTAACTAGGGCATCCTCTACGCCAAAACACAATATCCCCTAATTTTCTCATCTTCTATTCTTTTAATATCCTCTCCATATAATCCTAATCCTCTAAATCCTCAAATCTTATAGTCATCTAATCCTCATCTTACAAATCCTGAAATATTCTAATCTTAATCCTCTTAATCCTCAAATATTCGAATCCTCAATCTTCTCATCCCTTGCATCCTCAAATCTTCTGATCCTCAATCTTCTCATCCTACAATCCTGTCTCATTTACTAACGTGGGCCTCTCCTATTTTCGAGTGGTTACGCAACTCATTACTCCCTACCTAACCCCTCGAGGGGGCATCATATTACCATCCTAACATATTTTATTATTTTTATTTGAATGGTATTTACTATGCAATAACCATTCAAAGAGGGGGAAAATGTATACAGCTAAAATGTTGACATGGTTAATTATGATTAAACTATCCCAAAAAATATCCCAACATCACCCATATAATAATTAATTTCAATATTAATTATTATTATTAATCTATTTTATCATATTTATCCTTTATCCTTTATTTATCATTTTATCATTAGTCTCATTAATCCATTATTATATCCTATTATCTTATTTTAATTATTCATTAACATTTCCTAGGAATTTAATAGTCCTACATTTCACTTACCACCTACCCTACACATCCCTACACCTAGCCTTTCCATGTAACCTCACTCATAATCACCATTTATTAACCTAATCTAATTCCAATCCTAATCATATCCTCACACCTCTAAATATAGAGGCAGTGAAAATTTTAGTGGCGAATATTCGTAATATGGTGAATATTCCATTTTTGAAAATTTTGAAACGGCAAATTTTCTGGCACAGGTTAGTGACCTATTTTCCTAAAAATTACGCTTTAATCTTTCTTAGGGGTCGGCTTCGCCTACCCTTGAAAAATATCCCCTATATAATCCTAGATTATTCGCTAGGTAGAACACTTCTACTTCACATTTTTTCAACAATATGATATATCATGTATTGCAGATGTGCGATAAGGGGTAAGTTATTCACGTGTGACAAGGAGGATTTATAGATGCACAACAATGGGGTTATTTTTTGATGCGTGACACTGATGGATAGTTGATGCATGACAAAGAGGTACTATAGATATTGATGTATAGCAGATGCACGACAAAGATTTTTTTTAAAGCGCGACAAAGAGATTTTTTTGATGCGCAAGCAGAGGACGGAGGCTACACATGCATGACAACAAATCTCCCATTGCGCATCTGCAGCATTCTATCATACCGCTTGAAATCTAGGTGAAATTTTTTCATACAACCCCCCAAAAATTCACCTTACCGCGAAACTGGTTCCGGGGATATTCACCAGGTATTTTCCACCTCCGGTTTCCAAGAGGCCTCTTAAAATGAACCCTGTATAGAGGCTTATATTTCTAAAATCCTCTCTAAACATCCCTCCATTTAAATATTCAAATAAACCTTACACTCTCTATTGAGACTTATCTCAAATTCTAGAAATATCAATTCTATAATTCTCTATTCTTCTCATGCATCCTCCACCATCGATCTTAATATAAATTGGCTTAAACCTAGCCATTGAATCCTCCACCCATTAACTATAAATTTATCTCTCCTCCTCCATGGCAACTAGATTGGGGAATCTTGTAAACCTATAACATCATCCGTTTTATCTTCTTCAATAACTCAATCAATCCATTCCTCCAATCCATCTATCAACCATCGAATTGATCTTCATCAAGTAATTATCAATTTACAAGGGGAGGTGTTGCTCGTGTGTCTCCACCAACATTGGAAGCAACAATAAATCATCCAATAGAAAATTCAACACATCAAAGGAAGATTTTACAATATTGTAGGTAAGTGCAGGTATAATTGTTAGTACAAAATCACAATACCCCTGAATGTCTATAACCAGATGGGTTGAGACTCTCAGTGTGATTGTGCGACATGGAGCATCTCTCAAAGTGTGGGACCTTGCGAGCTGAGAGAGGTATCTGGATTAAGGTTAGTTCCTATTCATCTTTTCAGGTGCATGAAAATGAAAACTTGTAGAGGATCTACTCTAAGCCTATTCTATCTTAACAAGGAGACATGGTTGAGAAGATACAATAAAATAAACCTAAGCTAACGAGGTGATGTGCCAAAGGAATGTTAGACACTCGTTTTGCAATTTAACGCAGACTACAAAAATGCAATACAAACACCATACACATGTAACCAAACTATAATGAGAGATCAGAAGGCAACAATGAAACACATGTAAGGGTTGAAAATCATCCACAAACATATATTATTGCTCCAAATTTGATACAATACATTATAGTGGCCAAGAGGAAAACCTTAGCGTTACAACTTGAATGGGGAGGTTAGCACTCCAAGAACTCACTGCAGACTAGAGGAGAAGGGAGGGTAAAAAACAGAAATGTCCAACCCTTTACAATGAGCCCCATCCCTTCTTTTATAGATTTAGCATAGAGAGAAGGAGGGAGAGGTGGAAAAATTAATTTGAAGCTCAGCTACTAGCCATCAATGCCTCTACAAATCCACCTTAAATCAGTCATTTCCGTCATTTTGTGTCTACTCGGTGCATTGAAGAAGGGAGAGTGGAAGATTGAATCGAAATATATGTGGTAGTTGATTCAATTTAATTTCACCTAGCTAACCCCTTTGGAATTAAAATTTCAGGTTTCCATGGCATAGGTGAGGTCAAGACCTTTCCAACGGTGCCAAATTTGTTGAATTTTGGGCACTAGGTTGAAAGATATGTCCATTTGAATGTTTGAGTTGGGTTCATACAAAAATGGTGAAAACCAGTGAGCAGAATGGATCTATGGGCCTGAAATTCAGTTTTTTCATTTTGTCACCAAAAAACCAAAAATGAAAAATTTTCCTCGTAGCCTCACTTTTCACTTTTAGAAAAAAAAACTTTCAGACCCGACGGTCTGCTTTTTCCATTTTAGAAAAAATTCTCTTATAAGCCCACTGGCCCACATGCAATTGGGGCTTGACACGTGGTTCCTTGGGCATTGGTGGAGGTGCAGCTCATTTCTTCACTTTACGCCTTCTCGGGGAAAAAATTTCACACTACCTCTGACGACCTGCCTTCCCGCTTTGAATTTTCAACATGGCCACGTGTCGAGCTGGCGCTCGTTTGGGGACCGCTTTTGGATTCAATATTTGGAGGTGCACTGAAGAGACACGTGGAGCCTTCCGTAGCTTGCTCAATTTCCTTATTTTTTTGGCTAAGTCCTTTTACTTGGAAAGGCCATAAGTCTGACCCTAGACACGTGGAGGCCTTGTGCTTGTTTGAAATCCCGCTCCCAATTTTACTTTTGAAGTAGCGTCGTGCTAACAATTGGCTCCTTTCGTGACCTGCATTTTCTTTGACTATTCAACCCCCGACTCTGTCCCTTTTTTTGGACCTGAGACACATGGAAAGCCCACGCTCATTTGAAAACCTGCTCAGGATTTTACCTTTGAAGGAGCACCATGTCAACATGTGGCTTCTTCCACTAACACCTTTATACTTAGTCATTTTGGGCCCACTCTCTTTTTTGGTCCCTAGACATGTGGAACCCCTGCGCTCATTTGGGTCTCCACTCAGGGTTTCACTTTTTAATGTACGTCGTTGAGACACTTCGTACCATCTGCTGACTCTTATACTTTTCAACGGATGGTGTAACTTTTGGGGCTTTGGACACGTGGAGGCTTGGTGCTTGTCTGAGTCTCCACTTTTGCGTTTAACCTTTGAAGAAGTGTCATTGAGACACTTGGCAGCTTCCAATGATTCTTCCATACTTATCCAATTTTGGCTCGCTCTGAATCATTTGTGAAGCTTGAAACCTTTGAGTCTTTCTTTGTTTTTTTCCTTTGAGTCTTTATTTTTTTTGACACGTTTGGCCCTTCGCTGACCCTGCTATTCCATTGTAGAGCCCTTCTACAACCTGTTTTTTGGATTTGAAACGCGGGCTTGTACGACGGACCATCCCTTTAATTTCTTCTTGCACAGGGTCGTGTTTGATCAATTTTTCAGGGGAAAAATTGAGATAACAATTTGATGACTCACAGGGATGTCTGCCTACTAAATGAATAGACTAGTTTCCTTATTGTATCCATTGGGAATGGATTCATTGGTGGTGGCCTGATATTGGCCTTGTTCTTTGAAGCTTGAATCCCACGTTTGCACTTGACGACCTTGAACCTACCCCACTTTTCTAGAAATGGACCCTTCGAGATCCAACTTCAGTTGCTCTATATTTGTTCTATTTTGAAATAAGCAACTGTTATGGAAACTATGGTTCTACTTGTTTCAAATTTTGAAGGGTCTAGCACATTCACCTGGAGACGCATCGAACTGTATAACAACGTAAACCTAGAACAACAAAAATATGCCAGAGAACTTAGGGAAATTAAAGTCCTATGTTTAATATTTTACAGGGGCGAGGAATTTTTCCTTTCAGTAGCAGTGTTTGAGGTATTCCATTGACTGGAATTTGTAATTCTTCACCATCCAACTTAGCCAGTCGAAAGGCATTGCTACTTGTACATCTTGTGACCATGTAGGGGCCACTCCAAATGGAATAAAATTTAGAATGCTTTCCTAGTTTTTCCTGATCAGCATCCCATTTTAGAACTAAGCCCCCCTCTTGAAAGGTCCTTGCTCTTTCTTTCTTATCAAAAATCTTCTTGATCAATACATGATCCTTTTCCATGCTCTGCATTGCATGCTTTCTTGATTCTCCTACTTCCATCAACTTTGCATACCTGATTTCCATAGGTTCAAACTCGGCTAGCTCCAACTATTTCATGAGGTCCAAAGCATGCAGCTCCAATGATATGGGCAATACTACCTCTTTCCATATATAAGATTTTATGGGGAGTTACTTGTGGACCTATTGGATGTGATCCTATCATTTCATAAAGTTGATTTGAGATTTGTATGCCAACTTCTCTGATTTTCATCAAGAGTTCTTATGATAATACTTACTAGGTTCTTGTTAGTGGACTCTACTTGGCCATTACCCTGAGGGTAATAGTTTGATGAAGTGCTGAGGTACACACCATTCCTAATAGCCCATTTAGTGATCCTTTTACCAAGGAACGCCAATGCATTATCTGATATAATAGTGGTAGGGACTCCAAACCTAGTGGTTATTCCTTCATAGAAATGCAAGATGTTGGATTCATTTTCTTCCTTAAGTGCCACTACTTAAGTCCACTTAGTGAAATAGTCTATGGATATAAGTATCCACTTATGGCCCTGGCTTGAATTTGGGTTAATCACTCCAACAAATTCTAGTCCCCATTGCATGAATGGCTGATCCACTGAAATGGGATGAAGGGGAAGGGTTGGCTAGCTTCTCCTTTCCTATGAAGAATGCACACTTATGGCACTTCTTGACCCATGAGCAGCAGTCCCTAAACACTGTAGGCCAATAATAACCAGATTTCATGATTTTCAGAGCTATTACTTAAGGATAAAAATAGCCTCCTACTTCTGCATCATGGAACTCATGCAATACCCATTCAATTTGGCTTGTCCCAATGCACCTTAATAGGAAAATATTGATATCCTTATTAAACAAAACACTATCAATAAGTACATGTGGGATGGCTTATAAACTAAAGTATCTCCTCTTTACTTTGTCCCACTCTATAGGGCACAAACATGTTTGGAGATAGTGCACCAAGGCTTGGGTCCAACATGTAGTAGGTGCATCATTAGTTGGTTGCTCTTGATCATTCTATAGAAATAAGATAGTCTCTTTTCCACCCACTGACTCAACCTATTACTTTGAGGTGAGATGTTCACACAAACCCTTTCCTCGAACCAGTTTGGTCACCTTGAGCTCAAGGTCATATTCCATTACCCAAGTGATCCAACCTGCTCTCTTCTCATTTAAGTCCTTGTTTAGGAGAAAATCCTTAACACCAGCATGAGATAGTATCAATTGAATGTTATTGTTTGAGACTAAGTGTCTAAACTTTTTCAAGCTCCTAATAATAGTAAGGACATGTTTTTAAATGAAAGAGTATTTTACCTTGTAGTCCTCCACAATCTTGTTGAAGAAGGCTATGGGTTGTTCTGTGCCTTCATGGTTGGGCTAGACCAAGATGGCTAAGATGGTGTCTGACCCTTTGAAAGTATATAACAAGAAGTCTTTTGAGAATTCTGGGTTAATAAGTGTTGGAGTCTGTGATATTGCAAGCTTGATGGCCTCAAAACTCTCTTTGCCTTCCACTATCCATTTAAATGTAAGACTCTTCTTTAACATCATTGTTAAAGGTTTCACAAGAGTAGAAAAATCAGGTAAAAACATGCAAACAAATTTTATCCTCCCTAAGAAGATTTGGAGATATTTTTTGTGTTGTGGCAATGGAAGTGTCTGGATGGCTTCAACCTAAGGATCAATTGTCAACCATTACCTAAAGACAATGTGGCCCAACAACTTCCCCTCATGAGATAGGAACACACACTTCTTTGGATTCAGTGACACTCTGAACCTTCTACACCTCTGAAAGACCTGCTTGAGGTAGAAGAGATGGTCTGTAGCATTCTTTGAGAATACAGTGATATCATCTAGATACATCAGGACAATATTGTTGATTAGGCCTTTGAATTCCATGCCCATATCTCGCTGAAATCTTTCTCTGGCATTTGATAGTCCAAATGAAATCTTATTATAAGCATATGCTCCCCATTTGGTGGTGAAGGTTGTCTTGAATTGATCTTCCTCTTTCACCATTATCTGGTTATAACCTAAGTATCCATCTAACAATGGAAACCTCTCAGAACCAACTACAACCTATAAGTGTTTTGCACAGAATTTCAGTTCCTGAATAGAGTTGCTTCTATCCTTTCATTCTCTTGAGAAACAGATAAGGGGTTAGGTCTAGGAGGAATACCTATTGAGTGTTGGGAAGGTGTGCGCGTACTGTAGAGAGATCAGATCGATCGTGGAGAACTCCTTTTTGTCTGGGAAGTACTACCTGTAAATAAGAATGCAAGACCACTAGATTTTAGTTAGACAACAAGTGAGGGAACTAACTTGGGCCTAGGAAATATTAGACTTCCTTTCGAAGGTGGTCAGTTCCCCTTTTAATATGAATTAATGCAAATGATAACACAAAAGCTATTGTGAAATCATGATTTAGGTATCTCGTTAAAAAGCAATAGAGGAAAGCCTGGTTTTGATATAATTGATAGTGACCGATGCCAGTCACTGAGTAAACGACTGCGGTTATAACACCGGTACCGGTAGAAGATAACTGATATCGGTAGGGGAAATGATTTAGGGGATTTGAATATAATTCAGTTGCATTATGAATTAAAAGTGCTAGAAATGGTATTTTCGAGACATGCAAGATACTACTTACTAGTTCCCGATGAAGATAGAGGTCCAAAGAATGTGGTGGTGATGGTAAGGCTTATTTGAGATGATTCGATAATGGAAAGAGAGCTGATGAAGCTATCCTCTATCTTTCCAAATGCTTGGATGAGTGTGACAGTGATCCATTTGTTCAGTTACAGTATTCGGCTCGATCCTCTTCTCTGCAACCTCTTCTGCCTGTTTCACTTCTCTTTTTCCTCCCCAAATGAATTCCGGATCCTTTCTTTTTGGTTGGGGGAGGTCATTAACAGGGAACCGATGGTGGTTACGTAACCGATGGCGGTCGAGTAGGAACCGATGTCGGTTATGTCAAAGATGGATATTTTTAGTAAAACAACCATCTTTCCCTCCTTTTCTCCCGAGGGATCAGTTGTGGGCTTGGTCAAGTCATTATTAGGCTCGTTTTGGTGTGGGTGAGGGGTGATGAGTCATGGGTGTGGGTCTGGACCAAGTCATAGGTCTTAATTAGGTTGGTTTAGGGTTAGAGCTAGGTCATGGTGAGGTGGTGAGATGAGGTGGCAGATTTGGAGATGTGGATTTATTAATTATAAGGTAATTAATGAATCATTAGGTGTGTAAGGTTTTAGGAGGTGGGGTAGGGTTAGGTTGTGGGATGAGATACGGGGTAAAGGGTGTCGTAAGACCCAAATTTGGTGTCTACATTTTCCCCTTGTTGTCATGTAGCTTGTATTTTAAAGCTGCACTGACAAAAATAAAAAGTGGTTGCCCCAGTTAAGGGTATAGCTAATCACCCTAAAATCTATCATAGATTGAGGCGACGGGAAATTAGGGATAGGGTTGATAAAGGGTGAATGATGATGAGATGATGGTAAGATGGTGGGGTAAATTCAAGGAAGCAGACACATGTCAAAATGTAGTAGTGCGACCAGGGTACATGATTTGAAGAGCAAACAAGCAATTCATAGGCAAAGGTTGATAGTTTATCCAAATAAGGCTGATATAATCCTGGTATCCAAGGTATAGGAAGTAGCTCCAGGGGATATAACAGGTAAGGTACTAGAACATTTAGGCATGTTCAGAAGTACCAAATGGTTGGTTTGGTTGAAATAAACGTCATGGTCTTGGTCTAGGTAAGGCTGGTCGGCAGAACAAGTCAAGTATCCTAGTCATGCTAAAACACAAATAGGGGAGCTCGATTGAATAGACAGGTAAATGATGGGTGGAGAGAATTTTTGTTTTGTGGGCCTCGGTTGAGGTACTTAATTGGTGCGGTTGTAGGTCGGGTCGATTGGTTGGTTGCGGCCTTGGGTCGGGCCAAGTGATTGGGTGCGGCCTTGGGTTGGGCCGGTTGGTTTGTTGTGGCCTTGGGTCGGGCCAATTGGTTTGTTGCGGCCTTGGGTTGGGCCAAGTGATTGGTGGCGGCCTTGGGTCAGGCTGATTGGTTTGTTGCGGCCTTGGGTCGAGCCAATTGATTGGTTGCGGCCTTGGGTCGGGCCGATTGATTTGTTATGGCCTTGAGTCAGGCCAAGTGATAGGTTGCGACCTTAGGTTGGCCAATTGAGTGGTTACGGCCTTAGGTTGGGCCCATTAATTCAACATAAGGCTATTGTTTCACACGGAATGTTTCGGCTCTGTGGAATAGACTTGCTTCTATCCTTTCATTCCTTTGAGAAACAGATAAGGGTTAGGGCTAGGAGGAATACCTGTTGAATGTTGAGATGGTGTGCGCGTACCGTAGAGAAAGATCAGATCGTCTGCGAAGAACTCCTTTTTGTCTTGGAAGGACTACTCGTTCCTGATGAAGATGCAGGTTCCAGGACTATGATGATGAAGACAGGGCTCAAGTAGGATGATCTGACAATCCAAGATGAGCTATCTCCTCTTCTGATGCTTGGATGAGTGTCACTGGGCTCTGGTTATTCAGTTGCAGTCTTCGGCTTGATGTCCTTCTCTACAAACTTCTCTCTTTTCTTCACTTGTCTCTGCTCGGCCAAGAAAATCCGGATCCTTTCAATGATTTCTCCTCTTCTCGATCAAAATGCAACATCCGATCCTTTGTTTTTGGTTGGAAGTGGTCATTTACAGGGAACCAATGGTGGTTACGCAACCGACGGCGGTCGAGTAGGAACCGGTATCAGTCAGGTCAAAGCGGGCTATTTTTGGTAAAATAGCCAGCTTTCCCTCCTTTTCTCCTGAGGGATTAGTTGCGGGCTTGGTCAAGTTACTACAAGGTCGGTTTTGGGTGCGAGTAAGGAGTCCTTAGTCATGGGTGTGGATGTAGACCAAGTTATAGGTCTTAATTAGGTTAGTTTAGGGTTAGGACTAGGTCATGATGATGTGGAAAAATGAGGTGGCAGGTACGACGATGTGGATTTATTAATTATAAGGTAATTAATAAATAATTGTGTAAGGTTTAGGTGATGAGGTTAGGTTGCGAAATGAGATGCAGGTCACAGGGGGTCGTAAGACACAAATTTGGTGTCTACATTAGCCCTTTGTTGTCATGTAGCTTGTCTTGGTTAAAGCTGCACGGACAATAATAAGAAGTGGTTACCCCTGTTAAGGGTATAGGTAATCCCCCTCAAATCTATCACAGATTGAGGTAGCGTGAAATCAGGGATAGGGTTGATAAAGGGAAATGGTGTGGAGATGATGGTAAGATGGTGGGGTAGGTTCAAGGAAGCAGACGCACGTTGAAATGTAGTAGTGTGACCAGGGTAAAATGATTTGAAGAGCAAACAAGCAATTCATAGGCAAAGGTTGATAGTTTATCCAAATAAGGGTGATATAATCCTGGTATCCAAGGCATAGGAAGTAGCTCCAGGGGATATAACGGGTAAGGTACAGGAACGTTGAGGCATGTTCGACAGTACCAAATGGTTGGTTTGGTTGAAATAAACGTCACGGTCTTGGTCTAGGAAAAGTTGGTCGACTGATCAAGTCAAGGACCCTAATCATGCTAAAACACGAACAGGTGAGCTCGATTGAACAAAAAGCTACATGATGGGTGGATAAAATTGTATTGTGTTGATGTTGGGCGAGGTATTTAATTGGTGCGGCCTTAGTTTGGGCCAAATGGCTGGGTGCAGCCTTGGGTCAGGCCAAATGGTTGGGTGCGGCCTTGGGTCGAGCCAAATGGGTTGGTTGCAGCCTTGGGTCGGGCCATATGGTTGGTTGCGGCCTTGGGTTAGGCCAAATGGTTGGTTACGGCCTTAGGTCAGGCCAAATTGGTTGGTTACGGCCTTGGGTCAGGCCAGATGGTTGGTTACGGCCTTGGGTCGGGCCAAATGGTTGGTTACGACCTTGGGTCAGGCCAAATTGGTTGGATACGGCCTTGGGTCAGGCCAGATGGTTGGTTACGGCCTTGGGTCAGGCCAAATTGGTTGGTTGCGGCCTTGGGTCGGGTCAAATGGTTGGTTGCAGCATTGGGTCGGGTGAAATCGTTGGTTGCAGCCTTGGGTCGGGCCAATGAAGTTAACAAAGGGTGTTCAGCCAAGGTGGATATAGGTGATGTTGTGAGAAAGGGCAATTAGTAAATAAGGTCAGAAATTGGGGAAGAGGTGGGATAAAACCGATATCGATTGTCTATGACCGATATCGGTTAGGTGACCGATATCGGTTCCTTAGGGCACAATATAACCGGTATCGGTTATAGGTCAAAAACCTATAAAAAGAAAAAATACATCCTGTCATTGTCACAGTGTCAATTTGAAACCCAATTTGAGTTGTCTGAGCTGTATTGTTGAGGTGTATTGTTGAGATTTCAGGTTTCTATTTCTCTTGCTTGCTTTCATTTGGGGAGCATACTTGCTGTTTGTTTTTTTTGTTATATTCAGTAAAAGAATTTGTCTTGATTTCCCAGTTTTGGAATTAGTGAAATTCATCTTCTTTGCTTCATCGAATATCATTTTCGATTTGGGTTTAAAACACGTGCATTACATTCTTGCTTTCTGTTTTCAATTCTAGTGAACATAGACTAAGTAATAGGTTGTACATGTGGGGGTGATTTCCACGGTATTGATAGGAAATTAATCTTACTTTCACTGCACAACACATACCGAATCACTTCATAATTAACACAACAGCTCAAAACATCCCCCCTTTTCTGCGGTATTCCTCCGCCCGATTGAGGTAACCTTATAAGCCAAAACAAACTTGACATTTCCCCTAAGTCTTTTGTTTAGGATTGACATCATTCTGTGCCTAAAGGCATAAGCCCAAATTGATTAAAATTAACCCTAGGGTTAGTCTGTTAATTTGTTTGTGCATTCTTGCTTGTTTTCCGTTCTGTTTCTCTGTTATACACTGTTTTCTGTGATCACTACAGAACAGATTGGTGGCATATTAATTACTATTAACACCAAATCAACAACTTCTTACTGCTTCTTACACCAGTTCTATTATACCGACATCGGTTAGCTTACCGACGTCGGTTATAGCCTGACTGACATCGGTTATCTGGCCGATATCGGTTACTGTCTTTTATTGTTCCTGACAAACCAGCAACCTACCAATTTCAAACATCTTCTTGTCTGTTTCTATTCCTGATAGAAAGAAACCCTACTGTGTACTCCTGTCCATGGTTCTTATCACTCAAAAGCAAGCCACCGCCATGGTTTCACATGTTTGCTCTGTGCCTTTGCATGAATCACCCCCTTCACATTCTATAGGGAATCCTATGGATACCAGCGAGGTTCCTAAAATTCCTGTAGGAGATAAAGAATTTACCAAATTTCTGGATGCTAATCCTAGTGCTGTACAATACTATTTTTCTCATGCCCCTGACCGTACACCTGACGGTCAACTCCTTGTTAGCATGCCTATCAGTATAGCTACTCATTTAGCTCCTTCTCTGCCTGATAACTCTGCTTTACCTTCTACATCCTTATTCCCGTCTCCTAACTCAGCAGCTTCAGGGGTTCATACGGCACAGATTGGCTTTCCTTTGGTTAATCTTGGGCCCAACATGTCATTACCATGGACTGATCCTACCTCGTCTCTCTTGCAGACTGTTCCGTTCATGAATTTCTCTCTACCACCTATCCACACGAGCTTTCCTTCTCAAGCTCTGCCCACCTTTTCATTTCCACACACATATCCGGTAACCTCAACGTCTTATATAGGACATCCCTATTCAGTTGCCTCAACACATTCATCCTCCATACCTTATCAACATTTAACCCCTCCAGTTTCTAGCGGCGGTCCTTGGTCCAATTTGCCTCCGTTTACCACAACCACACCATCATCTCATCCAATTGCTGATTTAATTAAACAAATGATGGACAAAATGAAAAACCTGGAGGCTTCTGTTTCAGGAAGTCGTAGCGCCTTGACATACGAGCAAGTTTGTCCGGAGCCCATTCACCCTTCTGTCCCCCTTCATTCATATCCTCCTCAATGGGAGTTACCAAAATTTACCCGTTTTAACAGTAAAGAGGACCCTCAACAACACTTGCGATCATTTAGACATGCTTGTTATTTGATCGCTCATGATGATGCCTTGTACTACTCCGCACCTTTCGCATGTCCTTATCAGGACCTGCCTTGGAGTGGTACAGTGATTTAACCCAGCTCTCGATCTTCTCTTTTAACCAGCTAGCCCAATATTTCTTGAATCATTTCTCCATTAACATTGCCAAGAAAGTATCTATCACCGACCTCTATGCCATCCGACAATTTGAGGATGAATCTATCGCAGATTTTGTTAGACGATGGTGGGGCCTTATCAACCAAATTACGTATGCCTTGCCTCAAACCGAACTTATCGAACTGTTTACATAGGCCTGCGCTAAGCACATCTCCCCTACCCTCCAAATTCAAACTTTCCGTACATTCGACGAGGCCTTTATTATGGCTCAAAAACTAGAGATTCGAGCCTTAGAGGAAAGAGAAATTGTGGGTTTGCGTAACAAAAACCCCCAACTTTTTGAACTTCAAGATTTCACCAACAAACCCAACACCACCAATACTCACCCATCGACCACTTCAAAATCAAAGGGGGCCGTGCACGCAGTGATGGTCAAATCCCAACCACCGTCTAATACCCCCGCCAAAAACCACTTATAAGTATAAACCAGAACCCATCAACTACACTCCCTTGGGAGAAAAATATGGTGTGATATTGGAAAAATTGCTCAAAGCAGGAGCCATTACCTTACCTCCTGTTAAATCTCATTCCGGATTTGATTCCACTCGCGCCATACCTTCCTGGTACAAAGGAAATGACTTTTGTAACTTCCACCGCGTGAAGGGACACAATCATGAGAACTGCAAGATGTTGAAAAACATAGTACAGGAAATGGTTGATGCGGGGGATATAGCCCTCGATAATCCTAACGCCCCTACTAACCAAAATTTTAAAATCTTCAACAAACCATTCCCAAATCATTCTTCCAACAGCAAACGTAAACCAGGATATCTTAGCCGAGGAGAGTGTTCATGAGATCCATGCAGTCTTCGATACCTAGCCAAAGACCTCTATCGAACAAATCCTCAATCAAACCTCTTCACTAACGCAGGAAACTGAACCCCCTTCCTCGCCATCAAGACAAACTAAAATCCTTGCCGTTCCTTTACCCATCAAGGAATTAGCTGCCCATAGTTCCCTTCTCACAAATGAGCCTTCTTATACCACGTCCTTTCAATACTGTGAGTGGATGTTATCTAATTTATCTATTTCCCAGACGTCTCCTTCTACCATTCTTGTTGTATAAGAGGAAGGCTCGCCACTTCTTTTCTCATCCTTAGACGAGCAAACCTCCTGAACCGACATCACCACATTATTTAAACATGACAGATTCCCCTCAAACACACCCTCCTACCTATTAGTCCTTCATCACCTAAATCTTTTCAGCACGACTGGTCGACCTCTTAATGCCTATTGATACAATGCCTCAGATACCCCTTGTATCACCCCCACAGTAGACTGGAATCACAACCCACCTTTCTTCCGTACCAAAGTTACATATTCAAACCCGAAGACTATCATTACCCAGAGGATAGACAAGGTCCTATGGGAATGTTTGAGTACCCCTTATTCTACTCAAATGCAGATGACCGATCCTGATACCTCCACCATATACCCAAAGTGTTTACAGAAGCTTAAAAATGCCCATGTTCTCACCTTCACCCCCCTCCTCTCTACCAAATGCCTCTATCCACTTCTATTAACTTAACCAAATCTTCCCCTATGCTTGGGACCCTTACCCATACCTAGTCTAACATGCCCGCCTAAGCGACTCGGTTTATACTAAAAATAAATCCACCCATCGCCACCTAGTAGACAAACTCAATCTCGTCAATCTATGCCGCTAACACAACTCAAAACCCTCATCGTCACACCCCACCTTCCATACTGGGACCCTCATCCCTCCACCTTACATCAATATATCATACCTCCTGCATTTTCTTCAAAATGACCTACGCCTTCTACACCTATATAGAGATCAAAGGGTATATCAACACCGTCACTCCACGTATCCTATCCACCTATCAACCCTAAACAAATTCCATCATCAAAAATATTTGTTTTCGGTCACTCCTATTTCCCCGTGGTTTTTTTTCTGATACCACATCATCTGTGGCCTCATCATCCAATATAGCTTCTGCGTCAAAGAAACCACGGTTAGTTGAAAAAACACGTGTCAACACTCCTCGGCTAAACCACCCCCCGTACGAACCAACCACACCCAAACATCACCAGAAAACCTGCACAACCAATACCCTCATCCTCCTCCGATTTTGACCCACTCAAAGGATCTTACACCAAAATCCTTGCTATTGTTGGTAGAGAATGCGACCATTTCCCTACCCCCACTTAGACCTTATGACCCGTCTAAACCTCGACCTATAGGTTACGATGAATCTAAAATCTACACTTAACCACCGCACACCAGGACATGACATAGAGGGATGCAAAGCGTTGAAAGCCATACTTCGTCCGTCACCTCTCTCAGACAGAAAAGCTAAGAAAGACAACTTATGAAGAGAGAGACCTTTAGCTGTCAATTCTCTCTCCTATACCACCTGTCTCTGCCCTCACCAAGATCTATCATCATTACAGCCCCCACCTCTCGAAAACCAAGACCTATCCCTACCATATTCCTCCGCTCATATTCATGAAATCAATATGATTAGTGTTGCTACTCGAGGGTAGAAAAATAATGGGGAAAGCGAAAGAAAACACACCTGCGGAATCTCTTTCTCCGTCAAACATCCCGATTGCACCACCACCTAAAGTGGTCATTCGCAAACCTGCCTATCCCGTCTCTAATGGCATTGCCCACAGAACTATGATCAAACAGCTTCACCATCGCCTGTAAAAAATGAACACTGTATGATCTCATTCAGACTTCTGAATCTCATCGCCAAGCTCTCGTTGAAATCCTTCAAGTGATAGATGTTTTACCTAATGAAACCTTTCCTGTTACCTCTATTCTAACACCCAATCATGTTGCTTCGCTCACCAAACAATCTATCTCCCCAACCACTTCTGTCTCTGTACAGCAAGCCGCTGTTGTTAGTTTCTCCGAAGATGAAATTATCGACTTTTGGTGCTGAAGATCCTGACCCTACTCTTTTCATCTCAGCAAATGACTCGATATATCGGAGACGCATGGTCTCGTCATTTATATTGCCTGAACTGTAGTAGAGCTTCTGCATGAAGCATTGATATTATTTTACACGAGTCATATCACAGAGACAGGCACGCAGGAACATGGCGGTGTTCATCATTTTATCATCGTCAATATTGCCTATGAACTCCTTGATAATGGCGGCAGTGAGTCCAGAATATCCTGCCTGCAAGATTAGTTCTTTGTTTGGGAGCAAGTCCCACCATTCTTTCAATATGCCAACAAATCCGTTGGCTATAGTTGCTGCAATATTTCTCGGAGATCTATTATAAGTCTCAAACTGAGTGTTACCCCAGCCTATCATAGAATGAACAATTTATTTTATCTCCGGAATAGATTTACATTCCAACTTATAAAAGTTGGGTTGGAGGGTTTGTACCTTTGGAGGTGGCATGTCCATAGCTTGATGAGTGACTCCAGATGTCTCTCCCATCTGTTCATCGAACACAGGCTGTTCATATATTAGGAATAGAATGTTGTTAAGTGTAATTAGTAGTAGCGTCTGATAGAAGATAACGGCGCTGCCAGTACGACGCCGCCAATAATGTGGAGTACGGTAACAGTCAAAGTACAATAGGAATGTTGTAAAAAGTAAATATTTGTCGTAAGTGGTCCGGTAATGTTAAAATGTCAAAGTTTGGGTAATTAGAGAAGTAGGGTCTACATGATTAGGAATTAGAAATATTATATTGGTAATAAGGACAAGGAGTGAGGTCATAAATATTTTGTGTATTTTATTTGTAAAAAGTCTAAAAATGTGGAACCCATGTAAAATGATAAGGTTTATCTTATCTTAACAGATAAGCCTACATGTACAGATAAGAGTTAAGGTATGAAATATGATTCGTCAGAGTGGATTTCTTATCCTATCTTAGAGATAAGATGGATAAGCCTGTAAGTTCTATAAATAGAGAGGCTACCCCCCTCATTTAGCATAGAAAGAAGTAGTGAGAAATATTGTAGGAAGTGTACGAAGGAAGCCATCAGTTAAAGGTGTGTTGAAGAAGCCATCAAGAGGCGTAATTGTAAATTTTCTCCCATAGTCTTGTTGAAGTACCTCATGGGTGAGATTGTAACAATTTCATGTTAATATTATTATTTCCTTTGATATTTCTGATTTGTCATCATTCTGTCTTATCATAGTCGATGGTATTCTTGTGTTATGTTGTTGTTCTGTTTCCAGATTACATCCACCAAACTAAAGGCTGTGCATTAGTAAATAATCATAGCACGAGGAGTTCCCGGTGAAGAATTATCATAGTGCCGGATTGGTGTTGACATTTTGGTTCCGTTGCCGGGACCATTCCTCGTTGGTGGATTTTCTGGAGAGATATTCCCACTTAGTCAAAAATCAATTGGAGGGTAACCTTGTTTTTACTGTGCATAGTAGTTACCGTGGTAAAGTCATTTTTACCGTGCATAGTAGTTACCATGTTAAAGTCATTTTTGCCATGAATAGTAGTTACCCTGGTAAAGTCCTTTTTGCTGGGAATAGTAATTACCACAGTAAAGTCACTTTTTACCGTGAATAGTATTTACCGCAGTAACTTCACTTTTTACTGTGAATAGTGTTTACCACAGTAAAATCAGTTTTTACCGCAGTAAGTCAGATTTTACCATAGTTTACCGTGGTCATTTCTACAGTAATTCCAATTATTTGTGCACATAAGTCTTGTTGATTGTACTTGTGAGTTGGTATTTCACGGTGGTTACTTTTGAAAATGGGAAAGATTCCTGTTTTTTCAGCTCAATCTAATGAAGATGCTTCTTCTTTCATTCAAGAATTTAAGCGATCTTGTATTTGTAATGGCCTTATAAGAAGGGAACAATGGACTGAATTTTTTCCTACCTTTTTGGATGGTTCAGCACTTAGGTGGTTTGAAACACTAGGTGATAATGTGAAAAATTCATGGGATTTATTAACTGAAAGTTTTCTTGAAGAATTTGGTGAACAACAGAGATATGCAGATCTCATGATCGATATCACAAAGCTAACCCAAGGAGAGAAGGAGAAGATAAGGGATTATCATGCTCGTGTTCTAGAGCTAAGGAGGAAGCTCGATGCCCAGATCCGGAAGGAAGGATTAGCGGATGGGTTGATGAATGGCGTGGATAATCTCCTATGTAAGCACTTCATTCTTGGGATGAAGCCAGAGATCAGACAACGAGTGAAGTATGACCGCCCAGCTACCATTGAACAAGCAAAGGAGATTGCAAGAAGGCAAGAAGAAAGCATGGAAGAGGAGCCCAAAGAAATTGTTGCTAAAGTAGAGCCTACACCAGCACCTTTGGTCCAGAATCCACAACCACTCCTGGTGAGCACAAATATTTCTCCTAGTACATCTACTGAGTATGAAGATCTGCTCAAAAAGATGGGTCAGTTAACTATTAATCTTCTTCAAGGAAAGGAATTTAGTTCTCAGGGAGGAGATAGAGGTCCAAAAAGAAATATTTCTGAAGTAGTTTGTTATGGTTGTTATAAAAAGGGTCATTATAAGTATAATTGTCCAGATAGAGCTTCTACATCTGGTACAAAAGATAATGATAAAGGAAAAGCACCTGTGAATTCTTTTGATGTAATAGATAAGAGCAGAAATAATGAAGTAGATGTGTTTGTAACAAAAAGAAAGAAAGAAAAAGATAATCAAGATGGAACTGATCCTAAGAAGATGAAAGGAGAAACTAGTAAGAAACATAGGAGAAGAAAGTTGGGTGTGCAGGATTTTCTGATTTCACAGGGGCAAGGACCATACTCCATCTTGGAAGATCTGTCCAAAAGGCCTGCAAATATTACATATGGTCAACTCTTGGCTATGTCTTCTGAGAAGAGGCGGGAGTTGCGAGGTGGACTCAATGCTCGAAGAAAGAAGGAGGTTGAGGTCCCTGTTTTGGAGGCAGAGGCAGATCCCTATGCTCCACAAGCTGAGGTATTATGTAATGGTATTTCAATTCATGATGTCTTAGTTGATGGAGGTGCTGCAGTTAATGTAATGACCGAGTCGATAATGAATATGTTGGGTTTAAAAATTGATCGCCCTTCAACACTTATGTTAAGGTCAGTAAATAAGGGAAAAACTAAACCAGAAGGTGTAGTTTCAAATGTGGCAATATCTGTTATGGGTGTTGTATGTGTGGTAGACTTTCAGGTGATGAAAAATGGTACTGTTGCATACCCAATGCTGCTGGGAAGACCATGGCTAAGGAGAGTTCATGCAAGAAACTACTGGAATGAAGGTTTCATGACACTTGGACGTGGTAGAGAGAGGGTGAAAATAAATGTGATCCCTCGGCATCATAAAGCAGAACCTGTGGATTCAAGTGATGAAACTGATGATTGGACATCCTCTGATTACTCTAGTACCAGTGAAGTGGACACTGAAGATGAAGAAAGCGAGGTGGATGTTTCAGTCATGGATATCCTGCCAGTCACACCAACTCATGACCCCATAAAATTCTCTGAAGAAGAAGTTGATGATCGTCTCCAACAAATAAAGATTGGTGATGCTGTGATGGAGAGTGAGAAGGAATCCTACCTCCAGCTCTTTCGAAGGTACATACACCTATTCACTTTTGATTACAAGGAACTCCGTCAAGTAAGTTGGGTAGAACATTGTATTGAGCTGGTAGATGGTGCTAAGCCCATAAAGCAAATGCCATATAGAATGAATCCTAATTTTTCCAAGACTGTAAAAGAAGAAATAGATAAGTTGCTTGATGCAGGATTCATATTTGCTGTGGAGAATTCAGAATGGGTTTCTCCCATTGTGATCTCAATAAAAAAGAATGGGAAGCTACGCATTTGTGTTGATTACAGGAAGCTCAATAAGGCAACAAAGAAGGATCATTACCCTCTTCCATTTTCAGATCAGATCTTGGATGAAGTAGCTGGCCAGGAATGCTATAGTTTTGCTGATGGATATAGCGGCTACAACCAAGTTCGCATAGCAGAGAAAGATCAGCTGAAGACCACGTTCACCACTCCTTGGGGAACGTTTGCTTATAGAGTTATGCCTTTTGGGTTGTGTAATGCTCCAGCAACATTCCAGCGTTTGATGAATAGGGTGTTTGAACCCTACATTGGGACCTTCATCAGAGTATTTCTGGATGATTTTTGCATCTATGGGAGCAAGTTGGACCACCTGCACCAGATGGAGACAGCATTTCAAAGGTTAGATGAAGCACAAGCCTCACTAAACCCTACAAAGTGTGTCTTTGGATGTTCTAAAGGCGTCTTGTTAGGGCATGTTGTATCCAGAGATGGTATTGGTACTGATCCTGATAAAGTTTCAAAAATCAAAGATTTACCATTTCCTATGAATAGAAGTAAGTTGAGATCATTTTTAGGCCATGTGGGTTACTATAGAAGGTTCATCAAGAATTTCTCAAAGATTGCACAGCCACTAACCCAGTTCTTGAAGAAGGATGTTACTTATGAACCAGGAAATAAGGCGCATGAAGCTTTTGGACAACTGAAGGAAGCCCTGGTGTCTTCACCTATTTTGAAGAATCCAGATTGGAGCAAGCCATTCATTGTGTACACTGATGCCTCAGATACAGCACTAGGAAGTACTTTGAGCCAAAAGGATGAAAATGGGAATGATCATCCAATTTACTTTGGGAGCAGACAAATGAGCAGTGCTGAGGTAAACTTATACTGTAACTGAAAAAGAGGCTCTGGCTATCATTTTTGCTGTAAAGAAGTTTAGAAATTACTTGCTAGGGCAAAAATTTCTAGTTGTAACAGATCATCAGGCTCTAAAATATATTGTAAATAAGCCTAACCCATCAGGGAGGATAGCAAGATGGATAATTTTGCTACAAGAATTTGAATTTGATATTATAGATAGGCCAGGAAAGAAGCATGTCAATGCAGATGCACTCTCTCGAGCCTATGATGGTTTAGGATCATCTTGTGATGATGATGATTTCCCCGATGCAGCCTTGTTATCCCTTGAGACAATCCCTAGTGAATACATAGATATTTGGAATTATCTGAATGAATTCAAGTTTCCTGATGGTGCCAATGCAAAGACTAAGAGAAAGATTACTCAAGCCAGTCGTCCATATTCTATTCTGCATGGAGCATTATTTCGAATAGGACCTGATGGACAGTACAAGAAGGCAGTTGGACGTGATCAAGGAAAGGAGCTGCTAGAAGAATTCCATAATGGTACATGTGGAGGGCACTTCTCTGGACAACTTACAGCAAGAAGGATCTTGGATGCAGGTTATCACTGGCCCACTCTTTTTAAAGATTGTTATAATTATTGTAAGACATGTGATATTTGTCAAACACATGGTAACCGTAAGACTTCATCAGCTCCATTATGTCCTATTCTTCCCCTTGGTCCCTTTGAAAAGTGGGGAATAGACATTGTAGGTCCACTTCCAACTACATCACGCCAAAATAAGTATATTGTAGTTGCCACAGATTATTTAACCAAGTGGGTTGAAGCTAGGCCATTGAAGACAGCTTCTATGGATGAAGTGGCAAGGTTCATATATGAACGCATTGTCACCAGATTTGGTTGTCCATTAGAAATTGTAACAGATCAAGGAAGCCACTTCATTAATGAGGTGGTAGAAGCCCTAGTCAATAAGTTTTCTATTAAGCATAGGAAGGCAACAACATACAAACCAAGCACAAATGGACAGGTGGAACGAACAAATTTTGTGTTGTGTCAAATTCTAGCAAAAGATGCAGCCTTGCAGGTACATAAATGGGATAAGAGGATTCATGCAGCATTGTGGGCATATAGGGCAACATCAAAGTCAGCAACAGGATACTCTCCATTTCAGTTGGCCTATGGCATTGATCCAGTTCTTCCTATTGAGTTTGATATTCCTACTGTGAGAGTTATGAAAAATGAAAGGATGGATGAAAGTGATTCAGTAAAAGAAAGGTTGGTACATCTTCATTTGCTAGAGGAAATGAGGGAAATAGCAAAGGATACAAGCCATAAGAAGAAAATGAAGCAGAAGGAATACTTTGATCAAAAGATCCTTTGGTCTCCATTTCAGGTGAATGACTTGGTTCTAGTATATGATTCCAGATACAAAAAAAGAAGACAGAGAAAATTTCTTCCAAAATGGATGGGGCCCTACAAAATAGCAGCTGTGCATGAAAATGGTACGTACCGACTGGAGGAATTGGATGGCACTCCCATTACGAAATGGGTCAACCACGACAAGTTGAAGATTTTCCACGCACCAGAAGAGTCTACTCCGAGGACGGAGTAGAAGCTAGGAAGGGGGAAGATGTCGACACTAAAATTTTCCTCCATAATTTCTATTTCATTAATGTATGTATTAGGAATAGAATGTTGTTAAGTGTAATTAGTAGTAGCGTCTGATAGAAGATAACGGCGCTGCCAGTACGACGCCGCAAATAATGTGGAGTACGGTAACAGTCAAAGTACAATAGGAATGTTGTAAAAAGTAAATATTTGTCGTAAGTGGTCCGGTAATGTTAAAATGTCAAAGTTTGGGTAATTAGAGAAGTAGGGTCTACATGATTAGGAATTAGAAATATTATATTGGTAATAAGGACAAGGAGTGAGGTCATAAATATTTTGTGTATTTTATTTGTAAAAATTCTAAAAATGTGGAACCCATGTAAAATGATAAGGTTTATCTTATCTTAAGAGATAAGCTTACATGTACAGATAAGAGTTAAGGTATGAAATATGATTCGTCAGAGTGGATTTCTTATCCTATCTTAGAGATAAGATGGATAAGCCTGTAAGTTCTATAAATAGAGAGGCTACCCCCCTCATTTAGCATAGAAAGAAGTAGTGAGAAATATTGTAGGAAGTGTACGAAGGAAGCCATCAGTTAAAGGTGTGTTGAAGAAGCCATCAAGAGGCGTAATTGTAAATTTTCTCCCATAGTCTTGTTGAAGTACCTCATGGGTGAGATTGTAACAATTTCATGTTAATATTATTATTTCCTTTGATATTTCTGATTTGTCATCATTCTGTCTTATCATAGTCGATGGTATTCTTGTGTTATGTTGTTGTTCTGTTTCCAGATTACATCCACCAAACTAAAAGCTGTGCATTAGTAAATAATCATAGCACGAGGAGTTCCCGGTGAAGAATTATCATAGTGCCGGATTGGTGTTGATCATTTTCATCTTGCAGAGTAGACAAACTATTTTCTATCAACTCATTAGTTTGGATCTGTCTATTGATAATATTACTCTTTAATCCAGTGGTATGATCTACCAAGGGCTGGATAAGATCATTGACTTTCTGAGTAATGACCTCTGGAAGGTCTGTAGAGACAGATCTATGTGTTTCTTGGATCTGTGATTCTATTCTGTTAAGAGTTCTCTGCATATTATCTGCCTTATCATTGAGAATTTTAAGTGCTGCTGCACTGTCACCCTTTTTCCTCATTTCAATAGCTTTTAGAACCTTTTCTATGGATGCTAATCTTTCTGTGTTATCAACTATATCTTCATGGACTGACTTAACAGCTTTGTTAGTCCAGTTTAGCATCTTAGATCCTTCAGAAGGTTCTACTTCTTTACTAACAGTCCTCTGGTACCAAAACACTGCTCTCTGTGTTTGGTCAGGAGAAATCAATTCATGGGCATCTGTTTCAGGAAATGAAGTTCTAGAGACCGAAGCCATATTTATGACAGGTCCATTAGCCGGAGCATATTTCTGACTTACGAGTTTCTCGCAGTCTGAGCACCACAAGAAGTCTGTACTTGGATCATGAACCAATGACTTGTGGCTACAGAGAAATAACTTTTCTTTTTCTGGCTCTTCTGGCTTTTGACTGTTGGAACTTTCTCCTACAGTAAAGTAGGATGAAGTACTATTGACTGATGCACTTCTAGACAGAGGCTTCTGTACTAGACTTTTTCTAGAATTATGTCTGAAACTTAATGTAACTCTGTTTTTCTCCTCAGTTACGGCCGTAGCATTTTCTAGCTTAGGCTTTGCAGACTGTATAAACTTTTTGGATAAAGTCCATTCTTTAGGGACTTTAATATCAGACCAAGAAATTAATTCTGGCTCTATTTTTTGGGTCTCTAAATTTGTATGCGTCACCACGCTGCTGCCTTTGGTGACTCCATGCTTTACAGTAGGGTACATAGTATTTACTAATCTATAGATGACCTTATAGTGTATTTCCAAAGGGCAAGAACCAGACCTCATGTGTAAACCAGTAGTTGCTAAGTGTAGTTTAATAACATCCTGAAGCAAATCATCTTTTGTTAATGATACAGGATAGTTCAGGAAGACCTCAAATGAAATAGGTCCATTGTGCAATCCAGTTTGGACAGTAGCCAACAAAGAATCTTTAAAGCTGTCAAACCTTAAGTCCATCAAGCAACACAAAATTGAGGCGTTCAGACCACGCCGAAACAAAGGTGTAATGCCAATCTGTACACATACAACATGTGCAAACTTATATGCAGACTGTCTTTTTAGACTTTTAATATCTGACTTATCAATTAAAGGGATATTATACTCTCCATTGCTAGTCTGTGAAACTTGTATCACAGATTCCCTTGTCTTAAATATTGTAGAAGCTATTAGATGAAACCTATTTATCTTGGCATAGACTTCAGAATAAGATTTCTTTGGCAACTTCCATTCGGGAATTGGATTAGATTCATCAATGATATCTACATCAGTATTTACTTCAAACACATCAGAAAGATTAATAAGATCTTGGTTGTCTGATTCATCTAGACTGACAGTGTTATGTTCTTCAGCCATTTTGTTACTTAGCAAGCAAGGAAGCAAGATTGAACAAACGTCGGATCTACCCTATGACTGCGCCTGACACACGGCGTCTTACTTGGCGAGGATCTCACCAATCAATCTATGAGTGCTATATAAACTTGCTTTCACAATCTGAACTTAAAACAGAACAATCTCAAACTGAACCTTTAACCAAATTATTCCCAATCTTTTGATATGAATACTGATTCTTTATTATCTTATCTTATTCTGACAGATTAAATCCTTATGCTCTGTAGGTCCTTAGATCTTTCTCTACGCTCTGATACCAATTTAAACAAGCTCTGATACCAATTTAAACAAGCTCTGATACCAATTTAAACAAGCTCTGATACCAATCTAAAAAATCTGAACAAATCAAACCTTTTTTCAAATCTGAAATTATCTTATTCTGAAATTATTTTCTATGCTCTGATTAGGCCTTGAATCTTTTTCTACGCTCTAATACCATTCTTTAAACACAAGACATCATCTGTCTCATACAATTCTTCAAATTCACGAAACTCTTTCAAACACAAAATCTTAGGCTCATTATTTACTGAAAGTATAACACAAACTTCAGTAGTCATAACTTACAAAATATACAAGCTTTAGTTGAAGACAACTCTGGAACTTTCTTCAATCTTCAGAATTCTCTTTGCAGAAGACTCCTTCTCAAGTGTTCTTCTCTTCCCGAGTGTATTCCGCTAATCCCAAATGTGTTCTCCACATTCCTCAGTGTCTCTTCGTATTCCCAAGTGTAGTGAATGAGATGAGCGAAGTCTTATTTATAGAACTTCGTCAAGGCTTTTCACTTGGAACGGAAGTATCCGGTAAAAGGGAAACCGGTTACCCAGGTTAGCAGAAAAGATTCCGGAATTGACTAAAAGCAGAAGCCCGGACATACAGACAAAGACTAGTGAGTACAACCCACTCACGAGAGTTTTATTAAAGTGCCATGGGTCCACCACGCACTGACCGACACAAGACTAAACGATAAGATAGAATCTTATCGAGACAACCTTACACGCATGGTAACAACCCTACCATGATAGGTGACATAAAGTAAACCGCACTAAGGGGAATCAAA
Source organism: Taxus chinensis (assembly GCA_019776745.2). Taxonomy (NCBI): domain Eukaryota; kingdom Viridiplantae; phylum Streptophyta; class Pinopsida; order Cupressales; family Taxaceae; genus Taxus; species Taxus chinensis. The sequence continues at coordinate 40,870,394 of CM034153.1, read as the reverse complement.
GTTGACAGCTGGTCCCATATCATCATCACTGCTGGTGGATGATGTGCTGTCTTCACGGACTGGTGCTGGTTCTAGATTCCTCTCCAGCTGTTCGAGCCAGACTCGTGATGTAGATGCTGAGCCGTCATTGTTTGGGCGTAAGTGAGGTCTTGTCGGGTACAGGTAATGATCAGATATTCTTAGATCTTGGCCAGGTGTAGGAGGATGGACCACCATTGTGTGGTGCAGCAGAATTATTCTCCATAGAGTTGCATTGGGCCTTTGATGAATAGTCCTGCCAGGGTTAATCTTCACATAATAGTGGACTTTAACGAACCATGGGATTTTACACTGTATTAAAATATTTCTGGCTGTACTAGGATCAACATTCAACAGTGGTGAATCAGAAATTTTTTTGGGTAAATATTTTAACAGAAAGTATTTAAAATGTTTGGAAATATACTTCCTGTTACCCATGGATGGTTCCATATTCCAGAGATCATACTGGAGCAGGTGCTCCTCAGTCCACATTCTTGAATATTCAAATCTCTAGATGGTATTATGTCTGGGAATGATTTGGCGAAGCCGTAGTCCTTCAACTGGAAGTGGATCAGACTGCTCCATTGTGAAAAGAGATCTCCATTGCCAATTTAAGCAGCATTTGACCATGGGATCCTGCAAAGTGTGGAATTGCCTACCAGGAATGTCAGGGTCGAAAAACCTGCATTCTGTCTCGGACATTTGGTATTCTGCTACCGAAATTATTCCTCTGGAAACAAGTAAATCTTGGGCCTCCCTGGACATTCTGTTGTCGTTTGGGATGAGAGAATCTATCTGAGCTTGTGAATGTCTATGGTCCCAAACTGAACCGTGTGGCTCGTGCATTATCTGAGTAACATTTACTGTCTTGGATCCAATCATCTCTCTACTGGCAAAATCTGCCAGTGCATTGGCCTTACCTGATATGTGCTCAACTGTGAATTCGAAATTATCGAACCACAGTCCCCACCTTTGCAGCCTGTTCCAAGCTGACTTATTTGCAGGGTCACCGCCGTTTAACCTTTTCTTGAAGTCCTTCAGATCTGATCTGAGAATGAAGGCTTCGTTCTGAACAAAGAACAAGAAAGCTTTGATTGCTTTCTTAGCAGCAAGCAATTCTTTGTGGGATGAATGGTAATTTATCTCTGAGCCTTGAAAAGTGCCAGAGGCAAATCTGCAGACCTTTTCCTTCCCATTATCAGATTTTTCTTTTAGTACTGCTCCCCAATACTGATCGCTTGCATCACATTCAATGATCTTTTTACCAGCTCCTGGTAAAGACATTGGCGGCAGATTGGAAACCTGCTTCTTGATCCTGCGAACTGCTTCTGTCATGTCTTGACTCCAGGCAGGTGCATTTTTCTTGAGTCTTTTATTGAGTAGAACCCTGTCTGCTGCGATATTCTGGTAGAATCCAGCAATGTAATTGACGCATCCCAGAAAACGCTGAAGCTGTTGTTTCTCATGAAGTTCATCAGGAAAGTTATGTATTTTGGCTACCACATGCTGTTGCATTTCTATGTTACCAGAACTTATCCGTATTCCAAGGAAATCTTTATCTTCTTTGAAAACTTCAATTTTGCTTGGAGAAAGACATAGACCATTATCATAAACAACTTGGTAAAACTGTTCTAGATGACTTATGTGCTCCTTGGGAGATTTTGAGAAAATTAATATGTCATCTATGTAAACAATAAGAAAGTCTGAAAGCTCACCAAATATTTTGTCCATAATCTTTTGAAAGATAGATGGAGCAGTTTTGAGGCCGAAGGGTAAGACTTTCCACTCATATTGTCCGCCTGGGACAATGAAGGTTGTTTTATACATGTCCTCCTGCTTCAGAAATATTTTCTAGAATCCGCTTTTGAGGTCGAATTTGCTATACACCTTTGAACCTTTTATTCGACTCAGAAGATCGTCCTTAGCCGGGATTGGATGTTGCACTGAAACAATGAATTTGTTGAGTGGCTTGTAATCGACCACCAACCTTTTCTTATTACGGATCTGCTCACTGCGCTTGTTAACATAGAATGTTGCACATGACCATGGTGAATTGGATTCCTGGATGAAACCACCTTTCAGTAGTTTCTGTATTTCCTCGTGTCATTCTTTGCGCTCTGCTGGAGGCATGCCCCTATGATGGGCTTTGAACTTCGGAGTTATTTCCTTGCCTTCAGAATTTTTAACCAGCTGCAGATCAAGGGAACAGAAATGCTTCATCCTATGTATGTAAGCGTGAGGACTTTCATTACATACATTCTTTTTAATTTTGGATACAATTTCTTCAATACTAGTCTGGCAATTAGCAATAGACTTGTGTATCCAGAGGTTATTTACAACCTTACATTTCTCAGGAATGGGTACAATGGACTGAAAACTGTACCTTCTGGTTATCTTCTTTGGCGGATCAAACAACACAATATGATCAGGGGTTATACTGAATGTATGACTGGCTTTCAAGAAGTCTACCCCTAGCAAACAATCATAATTCTCCATGTTGTGTTGAAAGAAATCTATTTCTAAAGAGATTCCTTCAATATCAATTTTCACCTTAGCCATATATTTACAGACTACTTCTCTTTTGTCAAACCTGATCTTTGTATGGGTTGGAACCCAGCAGTCTGATGGTATGGCGTACTGTCTGAGCAGACTAATTTCTGCTCCGGTATCGATCATTGCATCAAGCATGTATGGCTTTATATGAGGAATGCATATGACTATAGCTATGAACGGATTTTGAGTACAGCTAATAGTACATACCTCTTTGCTTTCCTTCTCATCTGATGCAATATGATGATACGATTCATCCAGATCCTCTTCTGGATTATTCTTTTCCTTTTCTTCTTCTTCCAGCAGCTTAGAGTATTCTTCACTTGCTTTAGCAATTACTTTTTCAAGTAATTCTATCCTTGTTGTTCTCCATTCTCTGTAAACTTTTTTGGAGGCTGGATCTGAATGTCCAGATGACTGTCCATGCTCATAAGTTCTTTGCTGGAAATTTCTTCCTCCGCGACCTCTCCATGGTCCCGTTCTTCCTCTGGTTGGGATCTGTCTCTGTCTTATCCTCTGCTGGTATGGAGGTCTGATCAGAACTGATTCAAATTCTTCATCAGGCTGTAGTTCTCGAAGCCTTGCTTGTTCAGCTTCATTTGTCCTGATGTATTTATCATTCAATTCTCTAAGCTCCTTGCTTAGAGCCATCTTTCTTGCAGTGTCCCATGGGGGACAACTGTTGTAGACTGATTGAAGGCATTCTAACTGTTTTCTTAGAAACTCTGCACTTGGTGGAATCATAGGATGTGCAAAATTAGTGATCATATTAACACAGAAGTTATCAAATGAGGGAACAGAAGTATACCCACTGTCTGTGCTATCATCTTCGTCTGATACTTGCTGTATCAGATTGCAGTTACCTTCATCAAGAGATGCATATGAAATATCTGACGAAAAGCTGTCAGAGTCTGAAATAAATGCATACTCTTCTTCATTTATACCTTTTATGGATAAGGCATTGACTTTTGCCTTACCTTTCTCTGTATCTTTTCTGGGGCATTTGTTTGCATAGTGAGGCCCCTTACAGATGTAGCAGGTTGGCTTGAACTTCTGATGTTTGCCAATATACCTGTGCTTTCTAAATTTGTATTTTTTCTTCGGATTTCTGAATGGAGGATCTTTGAATCTGGATTTGAATTTTCGCTTTTTCTTTCTGTAGTACCAAGCATCTGAATCTCATCGACAAGCTCTCGTTGAAATCCTTCAAGGGATAGAGGTCTTACCTAATGAAACTTTTCCTGTTACCTCTATTCTAACACCCAATCACGTTGCTTCGCTCACCAAACAATCTATCTCCCCAACCACTTCTGTCTTTGTACAGCAAGCCGCTGCTGTCAGTTTCTCCGAAGACGAAATTATCAACTTTGGTGCTGAAGCTCCTGACCCTGCTCTTTTCATCTCAGCTTATGTCCGGGACATTCGGGTACGTCGTGTTATGATTGACGGGGGCGCTAGCCTAAACATCATCTCTTCAAAATCCTTCCAACAAATGAATATCCCTTCTAGCTACATGTGTGCCAATCCCATCATGTTGCGGTCATTTAATGATGCTATTACTTCTACCTTAGGCACCGTGATCCTTAACATTCGTGTAGGGCCATGCACTTTACCCAAACTCTTCTATGTCCTTGAGGGAGAGTTCCAATACAATATGTTGTTAGGCTGCCCTTGGATCCGGGCTATGGGATGCGTTCCTTCCACCTTATATAGGTGCATAAAATTTGAGTACGAGGGGAAGTCCTACACCATAAAAGCTGATCCTCCCCCCTTCAAAACCTGCAATATGTTGTATCGCCCTAATGATGTGCTTGTACCAGTCAAGACACCCATTCATCCAACCCAACCATCCACTTCAACCGCACCTACACCTTCAACCAATGAAACCGCCGTCACAAATACCACTTCCTTTCCCGCAGATAACATCCCAACCTCCGACCCCTTAGTAGATGTTTTTCAATGCCTTATGCAGGGGGAGTACCACCTATATAACGTTATCTCTTTCCATACCCCGCATGAGTACGGACAGTTACATGCACATCCTACCTACGACCATCGCGTGGGGGAGGTAATCTCTTATGGACCACCCCATTGCCGCACCAATCTAACGTATGGGAGTGTTGACACATCCTTCGTTACCCCTGAACCTCCTCTTGGTGTGGTTCCCTTCCAATCTGATTTTCAATACTTGACAAATCGTCGTTTTTCCCTCACCTTCTTGACTCACTGTGCTTGGAAAGGCTTTGGTTTTGGTCTTTATGAACAAGGCTGACATACACTCATTCCCGTGACTACACGCAAACACAATGATCATAGTGGTCTCGGTTTTCCTGAAACACTTACACCGGAGAAACCTCATGTCAGTTGTATCCTAGAAGATGACGACATCACCCCTACCAAACCATCATCACCCATTTTGCCATCATCACCCACAGAGTCGATAGACCCTGAATCTATCCCTCCTAAATTTTTTTTTTCATAAATGTTATCTTCCTAGGTCCTCTCACTTATCAACACAATAATGAGGACCCATCTTCTCTTCCCCTTCTGTATCCAGACATGATCGAAGAGGATTCACCTTCGATTAATGTTGTTGAGTGCCAGGATGACAACTCCATCCTCACTTACCTTGGTGTGGATGACTCCTATATTCAACGCACCTTACCATCTGAAACTCAAACCATGTTGAATGAGTCGACTATAGAAATCAACATCCACACAGAGGAGGATCCTCACGTTGTGAAGATCGGACAATCCCTTAACACATCAGAACAAGCCGCCTTTACTACCTTTCTCCGTACCCGCAACCAAGATTTCGCTTGGTCCTAAGCTGACATGCCAGGAATTGATCCTGACATTGCTGTCCATAACATTACCCTAAAACCTGACTCCAAACCAGTCAAACAGAAACTAAGAAAAATGCATCCACGCATTGCCCTTTTGGTCAAAGAAGAGCTTCAACGACTCCTTTCCGTTTCATTCATCTTTCCTATTGACTATCCTCAATGGATTTCTAACATCGTACCTGTCACTAAAGCAACGGGGGTACTTCGGATATGCATGGATTTCCGAGACCTTAACCTCGCTTGCCCCAAGGATGACTTTCCCCTCCCAAGTATTGATCAACTTGTTGATCTCACAGCGGGCCATGAAATGATTTCTCTCATGGATGGTTTTTCGAGATACAATCAAATTTTGGTAGCCCCGGCCGATCAACATAAAACTACCTTCATAACTCCTTGGGGAACCTTCTGTTATCGTGTCATGCCATTCGGCCTTAAGAATGCTGGTGCGACCTATTAGTGGGCTATGACTTACATTTTTCATGACATTATGCACACTATCCTTGAGGATTATGTCGATGATCTTCTTGGCAAATATAAACATCGCAGTGAACATCTCGATGTTTTAACCATTATTTTCAATCGCCTATTACAATATTCGGTCCAGCTCCAACCAAAGAAATGTGTCTTTGGTGTTCTTTCAGGAAAACTTCTTGGATTTATCGTCTCTTTGTGTGGCATTGAGGTTGATCCATCTAAATTCAAAGCTATCCTAGAAATGCCCCCACCCAAAAACCTCAAACAATTGCGTAGTTTTCAGGGTAAACTTCAATCCATCTGGCGTTTCATCTCCCAACTCTCAGATCGATGTCAACCTTTCCATCACCTTCTTAAAAAGGACATTTCCTTTCAATGGAGCGAAGAGTGTCACCAAGCCTTTGAATCTCTCAAATCCTATCTCTTGCAGCCACCCGTGCTTATCCCACCTCAGGATGATTGCCCTTTCTACCTTTACCTTTCTGCCACTGACCATGCTATAGGAGCCATGCTCGCACATCGGGACTTGGCACGTCGAGAACAAGTTGTTTATTATATAATTCGTACTCTCGTGGATTACGAGACTAGGTATACACATGTAGAAAAATTGTGCCTAGCCCTATCATTCGTAGCCACCAAACTCTTACACTACCTCCTGAATCATAAAAATTTTATCATCACCAACGCAGACCCCATTCATTATATGTATGCCAAACCACATCTAAACCAACGCATCACCCAATGGCTTATGCTCCTCGCTGACCTCGACCTTGAGTTTGTACAACAAAAGTCAATCAAAGGAAAAACTATTGCGGACCAACTTGCAGAGGCCCCTTTACCTGGGGAACAATTTACCAATTTTAATTTCCCCGACAAACTCATCGCCACTCTTTCACTCCAGGAAGAGTCGTATCCAATAACCCTCTTCTTCGATGGATCCAAATGCCAACACGGTGGAGGGGCCGGCGTTGTTCTCATTCCTCTTGACGCTGAACCTATGCCTCTTTCATTCCGGCTCGATTTCCCCTGCACTAATAATACAACGGAATACAAGGCCCTTGTTTTGGGTCTCCAGGTTGCGTTACACTTAGGTGTCAAATCTGTTAATATTTTCGGTGACTCTCAATTGGTAGTCAGTCAAGTTAGGGGCATCTACCAATGTAAAAATGAGGAACTTCAAAAGTACAAACATTACGTAGATTCAATTTTGACTTCATTTACTCGTTATTCTATCCAGACCATTCCCCGCTCCACTAAAAAATTTGCGGATACTTTGGCTTGCTTAGCCTCGCAAATTATTGCCTCACCAACTGACTCTGATGTATTCATCTTGATCCAACAACTCTTTGCCCCATCTTACTCAGCCCCGGTTGTTTGTATGATAAATAATGTGTCTGCTAATTTACAGGATACCTGGTACCACCAATTTCACGACTACCTTACAACCTCCGTTCTCCCACCTGGCCTTACTAGTACTGGAAAATGCACTTTTCTTAAACGTTTTTCTCATTATGTCGTCATGGGGGGACTCCTTTATAAACATGGATTTGATGGCATCCTCCTTCGATGTCTAACCGGCACGGAGGTCACCTATACCATCCAACAGGTCCATGACGGTATTTGTGGCGGACATTTTAGTGGCCTTGCCGTGGCTAAACGAATCCTTCTCCTAGGTTATTATTGGCCTACTCTTAATAACGACTGCTACGAATATGTTAAGCGTTGTGTTATGTGTCAAAAACATGTCAACCTTCAACATACTCCTAGCCATTCGCTACAGGTCGCATGAGATCTTTGGCCTTTCTCACAATGGGGTTTAGACCTTATTGGTGAGATCCACCCGCCCTCTTCGCAACGTCACCGTTGGATAATCACAGAAACCAAATATTACACTAAATGGGTGGAGGCCATTCCACTCATTTCAATGAAAAAAGAAAAAATCGTCGAATTCGTTAACCATCACATTATCTGTCGTTTTGGTATTCCTCATCGCCTAATAACAGATAATGGTAAATATTTCAAAAATAAGTTGTTACAAGACCTTTGTGACAACTTTGGTATCAAAATTAGTTTCTCATCACCTTACTATCCACAGGCCAATGGTCAAGCTGAATCTTCTAATAAAACCCTAACCAAAATCCTCATGAAAGTTGTTAATGATTCTGGAAAAAATTGGCATGATCACATTCCCTTTTCCCTTTGGGCTTATCGTACTAGAATTCATACCTCCACTAATGCCACACCATTTTCTTTGGTATATGGTACCGAGGCTGTCTTGCCTCTCAAAATACAAATACCCTCCCTCAAAAAATCTCTTTAAGATATTCTCACCAATGATGATTTCCGCCAAGAGCGGTTAGCCCAATTAGAGATTCTTGACGAGCGTCATCTTACGGCTCTTGACCACCTTCAAATCTACCAAAAACGCATCAAGCGTGCTTAGGATAAAAAACTTCATGAGTGTACCTTTAAGGTTGGTGATCTTGTCCTCAAAGAGAATCAACAGGTAACCAAACTAGAAAAGAGAAAACGTGGAAAATTTTCTCCTAATTGGATTGGGCCTTACATTATCACTCACACTTATTGATCAGGCACTTATCATTTAGCTTCACTTAATGGTAAACCTGAGCCTGAGCCCCTTAATGCCTTGCATATTCGACCATTCTATTGTTGAAATTAGTGTTATATCACTTATCTACATCACGCTCGTCCCTTGAGTTAATTTACCACCGCATACACTTTGTTTCTTGCATCTCAAAATCAAATCAAGCTCACATGGTTTGATTATCACCTCCCCTTAAAAGATGCCTCCCCATTTTTTAGTCTAGTCCATGACTTCAAAGTATCAAAATGACACATTCTTAATTAAAACACTTATGGGATTTTCTTGAGTCAAACTTCCTACAAAACTAGATGCTTTATGCCCAACGGACATCTAGACCTCTAAATTATACAATAGACTACTCCCTTGAAGGAAAGCTATATGCCAAACTATTGCTACTATTATATATAGAATGCTCCCCCGAAGGACAACTATACATAAACACCGCATCTGCTACTATAAATAGACTGCTCCCTTGAAGGACAACTATACACAGTCAGCATTTATCAGAAGCTTCTCGCATTGATCAGCTTCATGAAGACCTCAAGAACAACAAAATACATATCCCATGTAGACTTCCCACATCGATCAGTCTATATCCAGAAAAATAAAATAAAAATAAAAGCAATATTTGAATACACTTTTAAGTCATGGACTTGTCTATTTAGGTTTGGTTCTCTTTTGTCAGAATAATCATCTTATAATAAGTTCTCTCCACCCTCGTCCACATCAACCACCTCACCTCACCATTTTTCAAAGCAACAAAACTCAAGGGACGTGACGTATATCCGATATATTGTGATTATACCACTCTTTTCACCTATCGACTTCTCGCCTATGCAAGGTACCTAGGGACTCAAGCTCATCCTACATTAATATGTGGTTTGTTTAGCTCTTCTCAACTACGAGACACTCTGGCCTCTTTTGCTCGACTATAGGATTGTGTGTTAACCTTAATCAGGACACGATTCCCTATTGCTTGGGTATGCTAACTTTCGCTTTACCCTACCAACACCAATAACATTACCCTACCAACATCAAATTTTTACCAACCAAAAAATTGCCTAACCACAACCAAATTGCCTGAATTCACCTCTCCCTGGTTCTAAGGGAGAACTACATCGGTCTGAGGCCCTTCCTTGCTTTGTGCAATGGGCTATGTAGGTAGCACTTAGGAGACACGGGGTCTCCCAAGGTTAGCTTGACCATCCCCTACCATAATCTAAATGTGCCAAAATGTTTTGCACAGAATGTTTCGGCTCTGTGGAATAGACTTGCTTCTATCCTTTCATTCCTTTGAGAAACAGATAAGGGTTAGGGCTAGGAGGAATACCTGTTGAATGTTGAGATGGTGTGTGTGTACCATAGAGAAAGATCAGATTGAATGCGAAGAACTCCTTTTTGTCTTGGAAGGACTACTCGTTCCTGATGAAGATGCAGGTTCCAGGACTGTGATGACGAAGACAGGGCTCAAGTAGGATGATCTGAAAATCCAAGATGAGCTATCTCCTCTTCTGATGCTTGGATGAGTGTCACTGGGCTCTGGTTATTCAGTTGCAGTCTTGGGCTTGATGTCCTTCTCTACAAACTTCTCTCTTTTCTTCACTTGTCTCTGCTCGGCCAAGCAAATCTGGATCCTTTCAATGATTTCTCCTCTTCTCGATCAAAATGCAACATCTGATCCTTTGTTTTTGGTTGGAAGTGGTCATTTACAGGGAACTGATGGTGGTTACGCAACCGACGGAAGTCGAGTAGGAACTGGTATCGGTCAGGTCAAAGCGGGCTATTTTTGGTAAAATAGCCAGCTTTCCCTCCTTTTCTCCCGAGGGATTAGTTACGGGCTTGGGCAAGTTACTACAAGGTCGGTTTTGGGTGCGAGTAAGGAGTCCTTAGTCATGGGTGTGGATGTAGACCAAGTTATAGGTCTTAATTAGGTTAGTTTAGGGTTAGGACTAGGTCATGATGAGGTGGCAAAATGAGGTGGCAGGTACGGTGATGTGGATTTATTAATTATAAGGTAATTAATAAATAATTGTGTAAGGTTTAGGTGATGAGGTTAGGTTGCGAAATGAGATGCGGGTCACAGGGGGTCGTAAGACACAAATTTGGTGTCTACAGCTATTTAGCAAAGCCGGGGGTAGGTGATGTGATGAGAAATGGAATCCTGAAAAGAATACCTTCTGTCTGCCAATAGGGGACATGACAGTGACACTAGAAGATGTGTTCCGAATTTTGAGACTCCCAATTATAGGAAGACCAGTGTATCAGGTAGGGCCTAACGTGGTGCAGGGATCGATAACAATAGTATTTGGTCCAGCTACATGAGATTTGACACAATGATGTTTGACATTCACTTATGGTACAATGTTTGCAGCACACCCTGAGGCAACAAGGTTGGCAGTGGTATTAATGATAGCGGTGGGGTATTATGCGTTATCGCGGGTGGATGGGGGAAGATTTCCAAAATCATTGATGTGTATTATTTGGGAAACGATAGAAGGGAGTGTGACTTTCACATGGCACCCGCATATTTGGCGGAGCTATACAGGGGTTTATGGGCCTGCAGGTGAAATCACAGGACTACACTGGATTGTGTATACTTATTACATTTTTGGCCCTATGAGCACATTATGTGTGTGTGACCAATAGGTCGACCAATCTAGGGAGGAGAGACAGGAGTGTAGAGGTTGGGATTCAGATGATGGGTCCAGACAAAGAAAGAGGCAAAATCTGAGGCTGTGACAGATGATGTTGAGTATTATAGGTAGATGTGGGAGATGGTGACGATTGCGGATATCTGTTGGAGGCCTTACGGGAACTATATGGTGACGGAGAACATAGATGAGGATTTTAGGGGTGTAGAGCGATTGAGGTGGATCGCAGGACACATGCCAGGTGAGTACGAGAGGATTCCTCTAGATCACGTGTGACGACAATTTGGATTTGTTTAGGATATACCCATGGCTTATAGACCATACATGAGGATTGATGCTGAGGCATCATTCTCACCTCCCCGACCGACACCTCTAGAAGGACCAGAGGAAACAACAGCCGATCGTAGGGTAATGGGTGTAGGAGTGACAAAGGCTTATAGATTATGGTGGGTAGCAGAGCTGCGAAGTACACATGAGAAGGACGATCATCCTGACATAGCTATGATTATAGCGGAGAGAGATCACCTACAGGGTTTATTTCACCAGCTTCAAACGCAAGTGAATGAGACAACAGGATTGTTAGAGGTTTCGCAGTCACGAGTGGGGAGACTAGAGGTGAGATTCCTCCACGTGAGAGGGCATATTCATATGTTACAGGAGAGGTTGGCGGATCAGTGGGAGGAACCAATAGTAGTGGCACCTTTGAGGATGGAGAATCCAGGTGAGCGGCGTCGACGATCACCATCACTACCTGGTTCGGGATGAGGCGCGTGGGCCTACGTGAATTTTATAGGGGTAGAAGAATAAATAAGGATGCCGACCTGCGCGTCAATGATAGAGAAGATGTATTTGTTTAACATCTAAATAAAACTGAATATGTATGGTGATTTTGAGTTTATGATAATAATAAGAAATGTTTGTGTTTTGAATGTTTTGATTCGATAAAGGACAAAGGTGTGTGTTATCAATTTAAATATACGAAATCATTTATATTTTTAAGCAAAACACAACATATGATAGGTTATGGTAGGGGATGGTTGAGCTAACCTTGGGAGACCCCATGTCTCCTAAGTGCTTCCTACATAGCCCATTGCACAAAGAAAGGAGGGGCCTCAGACAGATGTAGTTCTCCCTTAGGACTAGGGAGAGATGAATTTAGGCAATTTGGTTGTGTTTAGGAAATTTTTTGGTTGGTAAAAGTTTTGATATTGGTAGGGTAAGGTTGTTGGAGTTGGTAAGGTATAGGTGAAGCGAGGGTTAGCTTACCCAAGCATAAGGGAACCGTGTCCTGATTAAGGTCAACATATAATCCCAGATTCAGGTAAAAGAGGAAAAAATGTCCCATAGTTGGAAAGAGCTAAACAAATCACGTATTATCATAGGATGAGCTTGAATCGCTAGGTATCTTGCATAGGTGAGAAGTCAATAGGTGAAAAGAGTTGTATAATCACAATATATCAGATATACACACATCCCTTGAGTTTTGTTATTGTGAAGAATGGTGAGGTGAGGTGGATGGTATGGCTGGGGTGCAGAGAACTTGTTATAAGGTGATTATTCTGACGGAAGAGAACCAAACCAAAATAGACAAGTCCATGACTCAAAAGTACTTTTGAATACTATTTTTATTTTTCTGGATATAGACTGATTGATGTGAGAAGTCTATATGGGATATGAATTTTGTTGTTTCTTGAGGTTTTCATGAAGCTGATCAATGTGAGAAGCTTCTAATAGAGGCTGACTTTGTATAGCTGTCCTTCAAGGGAGAAATCTACTTATAGTAGCATGATGCGGCTTTACACATAGCTATCCTTTGAGGGAGCAATCTAGCTTATAATAGCAGATGTGGTTGTGCACATAGCTGTCCTTCAAGGGAGCAGTCTAGTTTAGATCTTAGAGGTCTAGATTTCGATTTGGCATGAAGCATATAGGTTTGTAGGAAGTTTGACTCAAGAACATCCCAGAATTATATAATTGAGAACTTGTTATTTTTAAACTTTTAAGTCATGGACCAGACTAAAAAGGGGAAGGCATCTTTAAGAGGAGGTGATGATCAAACCATGTGAGCTTGATTCTACTGTGAGATGCACGAAACAAGGTGTATGAGGTGGTAAATGAGCTCAAGGGATGAGTGCAAGGTAGATAAGAAGTGATGTAACACTAAATTCAACAGTAGAATGGTCGGAGATGCAAGACATTAAGTGGTTCAGGCTCAGGTTTACCATTAAGTGAAGCTAAATGATAAGTACCTAATCCATAGGTGTGAGTGATAATGTAAGGCCCAATCCAATTGGGAGAAAATTTTCCATGTTTGCTCTTTTCTAGTTTGGTTACATTTTGATTCTCTTTGAGGAAAATATCACCAATATTAAAGGTACGCTCATGAATTCACTTATCATAAGCACGCTTAATGCACTTTTGATAAATTTGAAGGTGGTCAAGAGCTGTGAGATGACGCTCGTCAAGAAGCTCTAATTGGGCTAACCGCTCTTGGCGGAAGTCATCATTGGTGAGAATATCCTGAAGAGATATTCTGAGAGAAGGGATTTTTATTTCGAGCGGAAAGATGGCCTCGGTACCATACACCAGAGAGAATGGCGTGGCATTAGTGGAAGTACGAATGATGGTACAATAAGCCCAAAGGGCAAAGGGGATGTGATCATGCCAGTTTTTCCAGAATTGTTAACGACTTTCATGAGAATTTTGGTTAAGGTTTTGTTAGAAGATTTAGATTTTCCATTTACTTGTGGATAGTATGGTGATGAGAAGCTAAGTTTGATACCAAATTTTTCACAAAGTTTTTGTACCAGATTATTTTTGAAAGATTTTCCATTATCTGTTATTAGGCGATGAGGAACACCTAAACGACAGATAATGTGATGATTGATGAACTCAATGATTTTTTATTTTTTGGTTGAAATGAGTGGAACAACTTCCACCTATTTAGTGTAATATTTGGTTGCTATGATGATCCAACGGTGATGCTACGAAGAAGGCGGGTGAATCTCACCAATAAGGTCTAAACCCCATTGTGAGAAAGGCCAAAGATCTCATGCGACCTGTAACAGGTGGCTAAGAGTATGTTGAAGGTTGGCATGTTGTTGACACATAACACAACGCTTAACATATTCGCAGCAGTCTTTATTGAGAGTAGGCCAATAATATCCTAGGTGAAGGATCCGCTTGGCCATGGCAAGGACACTAAAGTGCCCACCACAAAGTCTGTCGTGGATTTGTTGGGTGGTATGAGCGACTTCAGCGCCAGTTAGATAGCAAAGGAGGATACCATCGAAGCCACATTTATAAAGGAGTCCCCCCATGAAAACATAACGAGAAACACTTTTAAGAAAAGCACGTTTACCATTACTAGTAAGGTTGGGTGGTAGAACAGAGGTTGTAAGGTAGTCGTGAAATTGGTGATACCAGGTATCATGCGAATCAGTAGATACATTATTTACCATAAAAACATCTGAAACTAAGTAAGATGGGGCAAAGAGTTGTTGGACTAAGACAAATATGTCTGAGTCAATTGGTGAGGCCGGAATTTGTGAGGCCAAGCAAGCCATAGTATCTGCAAATTTATTAGTTGAGCGGGGAATGGTTTGAATAGAATAATGAGAAAATAAGGTCAAAAGTGAATCTATGTAATGTTTGTACTTTTGAAGTTCCTCATTTTTACATTGGTAGATGCCAGTAACTTTATTTACTACCAACTGAGAGTCACCGAAAATATTAATAGACTTCACACCTAAGTGTAACGCAACATGGAGGCCCAAAACAAGGGCCTCATATTTTGCTGTGTTGTTAGTGCAGGGGAAATCGAGCCTGAATGAAAGAGGCATAGGTTCACCTTCAAGAGGAATGAGAACAACGCCATCCCCTCCACCATGCTGGAATTTAGATCCATCTAAGAAGAGGGTCATTGGATAAAACACATCATTGAGCGAAAGAGTTGCGATGAGTTCATCAGCGAAAGTAAAATTGGTAAATTGTTCCCCAGGTAAAGGGGCTTCCGCGAGTTGGTCCATGATAGTTTGTCCTTTGACTAATTTCTGGTGCACAAAATCGAGGTCGAGGTTGGCGAGGAGCATAAGCCATCGGGCGATGCGTTGGTTTAGATGAGGTTTGTCATACATATAATGTATGGGGTCAGCGTTGGTGATGACATAAGTTTTGTGATTCAGGAGGTAATGTCGGAGTTTGGTGGCCACAAATGATAGGGCTAGGCACAACTTTTCTATGTGTGTATACCTAGTCTCATAATCCACAAGAGTACATCTTATGTAATAAACTGCTTGTTCTCGATGCTCAGAGTCACGATGTGTGAGCATGGCTCCTACAACATGGTTGGTGGAAGAAAGGTAAAGGTAGAAAGGGTGATCGTCCTAAGGTGGGATAAGTACGGGTGGATGCAAGAGATAAGATTTAAGAGCCTCAAAGGCTTGGTGGCATTCCTCGCTCCATTGAAAGACAATGTCTTTTTTAAGGAGATGATGGAAAGGTTGACATCGGTCCGAGAGTTGTGAAATGAAACGACGGATAGATTGGAGTTTGCCTTGCAAACTATGAAATTGTTTGAGGTTAGTGGGTGGAAGCATTTCTAGGATTTCTTTGAATTTAGTTGGGTCGACCTCAATGCCATGCAAAGAGACGATAAAGCCAAGGAGTTTTCCCAAAAGGACGCCAAAAACACATTTCTTTAGTTGAATATGAACACAGTATTGTAACAGGTGATCAAAAATAATGGTTAAAACATCAAGATGTTCACTGCGATGTTTGGATTTTCCAAGAAGATCATCAACATAATCCTTGAGGATAGTGTGCATAATGTCATGGAAAATATAAGTCATAGCTCGGTGATAGGTCACACCAGCATTCTTAAGGCCGAATGGCATGACACGATAGCAGGAGGTCCCCCAGGGGGTAATGAAGGTGGTTTTTTGTCGATCAGCCAGGGCTACCAAAATTTGATTGTATCCCAAGAAGCCATCCATGAGAGAAAGCATCTCATGGCCCGCAGTGAGATCAACAAGTTGATCAATGCTAGGTAAGGGGAAGTCATCCTTTGGGCAAGCGAGGTTAAGGTCCTAAAAATCCACGCATATCTGAAGTCCCCCCATCACTTTAGTGACAGGTATGACATTAGAAATCCATTGCGGATAGTCAATAGGTAAGATGAAATAAACAAAAAGAAGGTGCTGAAGCTCTTCTTTCACCAAGAGGGCAATGCATGGATGCATTTTTCTCAGTTTCTGTTTAACTGGTTTAGAGTCTGGTTTCAGAGTGATGTTATGGATAGCAATGTTAGGATTGATTCCTGGCATGTCGGCGTAGGACCAAGTAAAATCTTGATTGTGGGCACGGAGGAAGGTAGTGAAGGCGGCTTGTTATAATGTGTCAAGAGATTTTCTGATCTTTACAATGTGAGGATCATCCTCCATGTGGATGTTGATTTCTATAGTTGATTCATTCAACATAGTTTGGGTGTCAGATGGTAAGGCACGTTGAATATAAGAGTTGTCTGCACCAAGGTAGGTGAGGATGGAGTCATCATCCTAGCACTCCACAACATTAATTGAAGGTGAATCTTCTTCAATCATATCTGGATACAAAAGGGGGAGAGAAGATGGGTCTTCACTATCACGTTAATAAGTGATAGGACCCAGGAAGATAGCATTCACGAAAAAAAAAAAGTTAGGAGGGATAGATTCTGGGTCTATCGACTCTGTGGGTGAAAATGGAAAAATGGGCGATGATGGTTCAGAAGGGGTGACTTCATTTTTTTCCTAGATACAATTGACATGAGGTTTCTTCGGTGTAGGTGGTTCAAAAAATCCAAGACCATGACGATATTTTTGTTTGCGGGTAGTTACCGGAATGATCGTGTGTCGGCCTTGTTCATAAAGACCAAAACCAAAACCCTTCCAAGCACAATGCGTCAGGAAGGTGAGGGAAAAACGACGGTTGGTTAGATATCAAAAATCAGATTGGAAGGGAACCACACCAAGGGGAGGTTCAGGGGTGACAGAGGATGTGTCAACACCCCCATATGTTAGGTTGGTGCGGTAATTGGGTGTTTCGTAGGAGATCACCTCCCCCACACGATGGTCGTAGGTAGGATGTGCATGTAACTATTCGTACTCATGTGGGGTATGAAAGATGCTAACATTGTATAGGCGGTATTCCCCTAGCGTAAGGCGTTGAAAAACATCTACCAAGGGGTCTAAAGTTGGGATGTTGTCCACGGGGAAGGAAGTGGTATTCACGGTAGTGGGTTCATTGGATGAGGGTGTGAGTGTGGTTAACGTGGATGGTGGAGGCGTGGTTGAAGTAGATGATTGGGCTGGATCAATGGGTGTCTTGATTGGTGCAAGCACATCATTAGGGCAATTTAACATATTACAGGTTTTAAAGGGGGAAGCATTAGCTTTGACGGTGTATGACTTTTCCTCATACTCGAATTTGATGCATCTATGTAAGGTGGAGGGAATGCATCCCATAGCCCAGATCCAAGGATGGCCTAACAATATGTTGTATTGGAATTCTCCCTCAAGGACATAGAAGAGTTCAGGTAAGGTACGTGGCCCTACATGAATGTTAAGGATCATGGTGCCTAAGGTAGAAGTAATAGCATTGTTGAATGAACGCAACATGGTGGGGTTGGCACACATGTAGCTAGGAGGGATATTCATCTGTTGGAAGGATTTGGAAGAGACAATGTTTAGGCTAGTGCCCCCGTCGATCATAACATGACATACCTAGATATCCCAGACGTAAGCCGAGATGAAAAGAGTGGGATCCAGATCTTCTGCACCAAAGAAGACAATTTCTTCTTCAGGAAAACTGACAGTAGTGGCTTGTTGTACAGGGACAGAAGTGGTTGTGGAGGTAGGTTGTTTGGTGAGAGAAGCGATGTGGTTGGGTGTTAAAATGGAAGTGATGGGAAAGATTTCATTAGGTAGGACCTCTATCCCTTGAAGGATCTCAATTAAAGCTTGTCGATGTGATTCAGATGTTTGAATGAGATCATAGAGTGTCATTTTGATAGGAGATTTGTGAATTTATTTGATCATGGTGTGGTGGGAAACTCCATCAGAGACGGGATAGGTAGGGCCACGAATGACCACTTTTGTTGGTGGTGCAATCGGGATGGCAGAAGGAGAAAGAGAGGCCACAGGTGTGCTTTCTTTAGCTTTTCCATTGTTTTTCTAACCTTGAGTAGCAATGTTAATCATGTTGATCTCATGAATACGAGAGGAGGAAGATGGTCGGGATAAGTCATTGTTCTCAAGAGGCAGGGTTGCAATGATGATAGATTTTGGTGAGGCAGGGACAGGTGGTATAGGGGAAGGAATCGAAGCTAAGGGATTCTCTCTCCGTAAATTATCTTTCTTAGGCTGTCTATCCGAGATAGGTGACTGACGAAGGATGGATTTCAAAGATTTGCATCCTTCTACATCGTGTCCTGGTGTGCGATGGTAAGCAAAAATTTTAGATTCATCATAACCTATAGGTCGAGGTTTAGATGGATCATAGAGTCTTAGCGGGGGTGGGAAATGGTCGCATCCCCTACCAACATATCAAGGATCTTGGAGTAAGATCCTTTGAGTGGGTCAAATTTAGATGAGGATGAGACTGTTGATTGAGTGGGTGAGATTTTTTATTGTTTTGGTAAGGGTTGGGTGCGAGTGGTTCGTACAGGTGGTGATTTAGTCAAGGGATTTTGATGAGTGGTTTTAACTAGGCGTGGTTTCTTCTGCACAGAAGTTATGTTTAGCTGGTTAGATGATGAGGCCCCAGCTAACGTGGTGGCAGGAAACAACCATGGGGAAAGAGGAGCGACAACAAACAAGTCATTTAATGATCGAGTTTTCTTAGGTTTGGTAGGTAGGCGAGATACTTGGGGTGACGGTGTTGATACGCCCGTGAGTATCTGTAGGGGTACAAAAGGTATAGGTCATGTTAAAGATGTGGGAGGCAAGGTGTATTGTGGAAAGGTGGAGGGGTGAGCCCCTAATATAGAAGGTAGGTGTGATGGTGAAGGCTGAAGCCGAGCCTGTTGTATCGATGTGATCTAGGGCGAGGGTTTTTGTCATGGAAGAGGTATAGATTGGACTCGAGGAGATTGGGTCTGTCTCCTAGGAGGATTGATGGCAGTATTTTTGGATAAATCTAAACCTTTAGGTGGGTATGTCAGGCTGGGAATTGGTGAAGTCCCAAGCGTAAGGGAAGGATTGGTTATGTTGATATAGATGGCTGAGGGATTTGATAGAGATGAGGGGGGTGAAGGTGAGGACATAGGAATTTTGAGCTTTTGTAAACACCTCGGGTATATGGTAGAGGTGTCTGGATTAGTCATCTGCATTTGAGTAGAGCAGGGTGTACTCAAGCACTCCCATAAGGCTCGTCTATCTTCTGAGGGATGACACTCTTCACATGTGAACAGGAAATTTGGTGTGGAAGCGAGATGGGTTGTGATTCCGGTCCACTGTGGGTGTGATACATGGGGTAAATGAGGCATTGTATCAATGGGTACTAAGAGGTCAACCGGTCGCTAGAAAGATTTAGGTGATGAAGAACTAATATGTAGGAGGGCATGTTCGAGGGGATCCATTATGATTGAGGAGTTTGGTGATGTATGCTCAAGGGGTTTCTCCTCTAAGGGTGACAGAAAAAGTGGCAAGCCTTCTTCTATTGCAGCAAGAGTGGTGGAAGGAGATGTTTGGGAAATAGATAAGTTAGATAACATCCGCTCACAAGCTTACAGGGATGTGGTGTAAGAAGGTTCATTTGTGAGAAGAGAACTCTAGGTGGTTAATTCCTTTATAGGTAAAGGAATAGCGGGACTTTCCTCTCGTCCTGATGAAGGAGAAGGGGGCAAAAATCCCTGCGTTGGTGAAGAATCTTGATTAAAAATTTCCTCAATGGAAGCCCTAGGTTGGGGTTGAAAATCGCATGGATCTCATGCACTTCTCCTCAGCTAAGGTGTCTTGATTTGTGTTACTGTTAGGTGCATGGTTTGGAAATGGTTTGTTGAATATTTTTAAATTTCGATTAGCGGTGCCATTAGGATTATTGAGAGTTATATCCCCTGTATCATCCATTTCCTACACTATGTTTTTCAACATCTTGCAGTTTTCGTGACTGTGTCCCTTCATGCGATGGAAGTTACAGAAGTCATTTTCTTTATACCAAGAAGGAATAGTGCGGGTGGAATCAAACCCAGAGTTAGGTTTAACAGGAGGCAAGGTGATATCTCTTGCTTTAATAAATTTGTCTAAGATCACACCATAAGTTTCTCCCAATGGAGTATAGTTGATGGGCTCAGCTTTATACTTATAGGTGGCTTTCGGCTGGGTATTAGACAGTGCTTCAGATTTGACCATCACAGCGTGTACGGAACCCTTTGATTTCGAAGTAGCCGATGTGTGATAATTGGTGGTGTTGGGTTTGGTGGTAGAGTCTTGGGTCCAAAAATTTGAGCTTTTGTTGCGTAACCTCAATTTCTCTTCCTCTAAGGCTCGAATGTCTAGTTTCTGGGCCATAGTAAAGGCATCATCAAAGGTGCAGAAAGTTTGAATTTGGAGGGTGGGAGAAATGTGCTTAGCGCAGGCCCACGTAAAGATTTCGATGAGTTCAGCTTGAGGTAAGACATAATTAAGTTGGTTGATGAGGCCCCGCCATCGTCTAACGAAATCTGCGATAGACTCATCTTCAAATTTTCGGATGGCATAGAGGTCGGTAATGGATACTTTCTTGGAAATATTGATGGAGAGGTGATCCAAGAAATATTGGGCTAATTGGTTAAAGGAGAAAATTGAATGTTGGGCTAGAGCACTGTACCACTCCAAGGCAAGTCTTGATAAGGACATGGGAAAGGTACGTAGTAGTAAGGCATCATCATGAGAAATCAGATAGCAGGCATGTCTAAAAGATCGCAAGTGTTGTTGGGGGTCCTCCTTACTATTAAAGCGAGTAAATTTCGGTAATTCCTATTGAGGAGGATATGTATGAAGGGGGACAGAAGGATGAATAGGCTCCCGAAAAACTTGATAATATGTCAGGGTGTTACGACTTCCTGAAACAGAAGCCTCAATATTTTTCATCTTGTCCATCATCTGTTTGATTAAATCATTGGTTGGGTTAGATGATGGCGCTGTCATTGTAAACAGAGGAGGATTGGTCCAAGAGCCGCTACTAGAAAATGGTGGGATTGAATGTTGATAAGATAATGGTGATGAATGTGTTGGGGCAGCTGAATAAGGGTGTCCTATATAAGAGGTTGAGGCCACCGGATGAGTGTGTGGAAATGAAAAGGTGGGCGGAGCTTGTTAGGGAAAGCTTGTGTGTATAGGTGCCAGGGAGCAAGTTATGAAAGAGACAGTTTGTGAGAGAGATGAGGTAGGGTTAATGGACGGTAGTGACATGTGGAGTCCTAGATTAATGAAAGGAAAACCAATTGGTGCAGTATGAACCACCGAAGCCGCTGAGATGGGAGACGGGACTAAGGATGAAGATGGTGAGGTAGAGTTATTAGGTGGGGAAGGGGATAAGTGAGCGGTGATACTAATAGGAATACCAACGAGGAGCTGACCATCGGGTGTACGGTTAGGGGTATGAGCCAAATAATATTGTACAGCGCTAGGATTAGCATCCAAAAATTTGGCAAATTCCTTATCTCCTATAGGGATCTTAGGAAAATTACTGGTATCCATAGGATCCCCCATAGGATGTGAAGGGGGTGATTCAGGTAAAGGCACGAAATAGGAATGTGAAACCATGGACAAGAAGACACAGCAGGGATTTAATCAATCCGAAACGAAAATAGCAACAAAATGTTGGAATTGATAGGTTGTTAGTGTGTCAAGAACTGTTAAACACAGTAACCGATATCGGTCAGATAACCAATGTCGGTCAAAATGTAGCTGCCATCGGTCAGTTAACCGATGTCGGTAGTAAAGGACCGGTGTCGGTCACTGTGGAAGCAAAGAGAGGATGTAAGAAGCTACTAGTTTTGGGATAACAATGCTTAATATACCTACCAAACTGTCTTGAAGTGATCACTGAAATAGTGTATGACAGAGAAACAGAAAAAACAAGCAAGATGCACAAGCAAATCAAGAGACTAACCCTAGGATTAGTTTTTTATCACTTTGGGCTTATGCCTTAGACGCTAGATGATGTCAATCCTAAATGAAATACCTAAGGGAGATGTCAAGTTTGTTTTGGCTCATAAGGCTACCTCAATCGGGCAGAGGAATACCGCAGAAAGGGGGGAAGTTTGAGCCATTTTATTGATTATGATGTGATTTGGTATGTGTTGTGCAGTGAGAGTAATATTAATTTCTCGTCAATACCGTGGATATCACCCCCACGTGTACGACCTGTTACTTAATCTACGTTCACTAGAATTAAAAACAACAAGCAAGAATGTGATGCACGTGTTTTAAACCCAAATCGAAAATGATATTCGATGAAGCAAAGAAGATGACTTTCACGAATGCAAAGATATGAAAGAAAGACAAATTCTTTTACCAAAATGACAAAATATTTTGTGAATATTTAGCAGAAACAAATAGCAAGTGTGCTCCTAATATGAAAGCAAGCAAGAAAGAAAGAAACCCAAAAAGGGTCCCACCGGGCGTTCCAAAATGTTTTGCACAGATTTTCAGTTCCGGAATAGAGTTGCTTCTATCCTTTCATTCTCTTGAGAAATAGATAAGGGGTTAGGGCTAGGAGGAATATCTATTGAGTGTTGGGAAGGTGTGCGCATACCGTAGAGAGATCAGATCGATCGTGGAGAACTCCTTTTTGTTTGGGAAGGACTACCTGTAAATAAGAATGCAAGACCACTAGATTTTAGTTAGAAAACAAGTGAGGGAACTGCCTTGGGCCCAAGAAATATTAGACTTCCTTTCAAAGGTGGTCAGTTCCCCTTTTAATACGAATTAATGCAAATGATAACACAGAAGCTATTGCGAAATCACGATTTATGTATCTCATTAAAAAGTAATAGAGGAAAGGCTAGTTTTGATATAATCGACAGTGACCGATGCCGGTCACTATGTAACCGACTGCGGTTATAACACCGGTACCTGTAGAAGATAACCGATATCGGTAGGGGTAATGATTTAGGGGCTTTGAATAGAATTCAGTTGTATTATGAATTAAAAGTGCTAGAAATGGTATTTTGGAAACATGCAAGATACTACTTACTAGTTCCCAATGAAGATAGAGGTCTAAAGAATGTGGTGGTGACAACAAGGCTTATTTGAGATGATCCAATAATGGAAAGCAAAATGATGAAGCTATCCTCTGTCTTTCCAAATTCTTGGGTGAGTGTGACAGCGATCCAGTTGTTCAGTTACAGTCTTCGGCTCGATCCTCTTCTCTGTAACCTCTTCTGCCTGTTTCACTTCTCTTTTTCCTCCGCAAATGAATTCCGGATCCTTTATTTTTGGTTGGGGGAGGTCATTAATAGGGAACCAATGGTGGTTACGTAGCCGACGGTGATCGAGTAGGAACTGATGTTGGTTAGGTCAAAGATGGCTATTTTTAGTAAAACAACCATCTTTCCCTCCTTTTCTCCCGAGGGATCAGTTGTGGGCTTGGTCAAGTCATTATTAGGCTCATTTTGGTGTGGGTGAGGGGTGATGAGTCATGGGTGTGGGTCTGGACCAAGTCATAGGTCTTAATTAGGTTGGTTTAGGGTTAGGACTAGGTCATGGTGAGGTGGTGAGATGAGGTGGTAGATTTGGAGATGTGGATTTATTAATTATAAGGTAATTAATGAATCATTAGGTGTGTAAGGTTTTAGGTGGTGAGGTAGGGTTAGGTTGCGGGATGAGATACGGGGTAAAGGGCATCATAAGACCCAAATTTGGTGTCTACAATAAGATCTGTTCCTTTGATGGAAGTGGATAGTGTTCTTTGAGTGATGCTCTATTCAGGTCACGAAAGTCCACACAAAGTCTAATTTTTCCATTTTTATTCCTCACAGGCACCAAGTTTGCAACCCAACTCGAATTCTTGATAGGAAAGATGATATTGGCCTCAATTATCTTGTTCAACTCTTTCCTCATAAAGAGGGTCAAAGTGAGGATTTACTAGCCTATACTTTTGTCTTAAGGGCTTAGGTCCTGGGTCCAGCTCGATATTGTGTGTGTGCCATCTTTGGGTTGAAACCTCGTAAATCTTTGTAATTCTAGGAAAAGACATGTATGGGAATTCTTGACGAATGTAGAATAAACTCGTATTTTTCTTGTTGAGTGTTTACCTTTCCAATCTATAACATGTTTGCCTTTCTTCTATGAAAATGGGCTCTGAATCCTCACCCTTTACCTAAATATTCACCTTATCCTTTTATAATTAGTCATTTGGGTTGAATAATGATTCCAAAGTGACAAGACCCTTTGGTAGTTTGTTGGTCCTCAGCTATACCACTCAATCACCATATTGCTGTTCCAACCTATCTTGGTTCCTGGAGGAGAACTTGACTTCTTCTTGTAGAAAGTTGATAATTTTTTTATCATTTTCGAAGACTTGCCAACTTGTGTTTTTGTCTAGGACAGCTAGCCTCACAACCAACTTTATATGGGGCTAATATTTATCACTCTCAATACTCTCCACAACATCAAAGGCTACCCCAATTGCTAACAATCTATCTGTTGCTTCATTCTTCTTCCTTGTGATGGAATTAATGTTAAATGCCTAAAAATCCTCGATGAGGTCCCATACCCCAGTTCTTGTATCTCTTTAGTAGATCATTCTTCAAAGCATTTTTTCCTTAGACCTAATTAATAACTAGTTCACTGTCGCCAAACACTTGCAAGTTCTTTATACTCCTTTTCCTTGCCTAATGCAATCCATGGACCAAAGCCTCATACTCTACTGTGTTGTTTGAACAAGTAAATTGGAAATGGAAAGATAAGTAGTATTCCATACCTTAGGGGGAAACAAGCATAGCTCCTCCTCTAGCTCCTTGCCTACTTCTTGAGCCATTAAATAATAATTGCCATACTTCATTTTCATCTTTATGTTCTGGCTTAATGATGTCAAGAAGATGATGATTCTCCTCATGAAAATAGTAGACTCCTATCTCAGATTCCTCCATCTCTTTATAGGGGTCAAAATCATTCCTCTTGTTCACCCACTCATTGAGGATCAAGTCTGGGATACACTCCACCTTGGTATCTACTTCACAAGTGCTTGGGAGGTCTTCCTGATCAAAGGCTAAACAATTGGCATTGATCGGGTTGGGTACATAAGACTCAATATGGTAATCGGAAATGGGTTCAAATCTAATTGTAGCCTTATCTCCATACCTCATTCTAAAGAGCATGTGAGACCAATCAATAGAAAGATATCCCCCAATATTAGTAGTGAAGTGACAAACACAATGCAAAATGTGGTGGCAAGTCTATGACTGATACATTTTGCAATACAGTCACATTGGGACATGCATGTAGTGTGAGGCTCAAATCTTTGATGACTCTAACAATTTTCACTATTGTCCCATCCAATTGCACTACCCCCCTCGAGATGACTTCATATTGAAGACCTAGTTGATCGGATATTTTCTTTCGCATTCCATAGTTGTTTGTTCCCAAATCAATCATGTAATTATTTACCAATTTGTCCCCAATGATCAATGAAACATAGAATGGAGGGGGCTTCAGATTCTTACCTTGTTGTCCTCCATGGTTTCCCCTAGTCTGGGATGCATTGGTAAACACCTTCTCTTACTAGTTAGGGAGCTAATTTGAGCTCGACCAATTAGCCATAACAGTCTGCAATAGATCTCTTTGTCCTAGAATGGCCAGTGACTCCCACATTAAAATGTTCACATTTTTCTTATTCATTTGTTCAATGATGTTAAATGAGCTATCCTTTTACTTCCCCTTTCTTGGTACATTTTTCTCTTGCACATGGGTTGTTACAAGCGGTGCCTAAGTGGGTTTGGAAGGTTGTTTGAATTCTTTCTACATATTGGGAGTTACATTCTAAGTGTCAATACCTTGTGGAGTAATGGAGGGTTGCGGATTACCTGAGTTTGGTGATTTTCCTTCTCCAATATTCCTTTTCTTGGACCATGTATTGGTAGATACGCTTTGAGAAGGGGCTTGATTCATCCCACAAAATTCTTCAACCTACCAATTAACAAGCATAGTTTCACTTGGAGATGCTTCTTGATGAACTCCTTATTGCTGATTTTCTTCTTGGCTAGACTCTCGTGACACACTAATGATCTATACCATCAAGGCATGGTTTAGTGCACCATTAAAACAAAGTGATTGGTTATGTGGCTTATTACATGGGAAACACCAATCAAATTCTTGTGCCATATTTTTTTGTGTTGGAACAAAGGCCCTAGGTGTTGAAGATGTGTTTGGATCATATGACTGAAAGGGCATAAAAACTTGATGTTGTCCTTGATTTTGGTTCTGATTTGCAGTCTGAGCTGGTGACCTATTTTACTGATATGGGGGTCTAGCCTAATACTGAGCCTGAGGCTAGTGTGGCTTAGAACTCTGAGCTTGCTTCATTTTGATAGTCACTAGCTCATTCCCTAGGTTTTATAGTTGTTTCATAACTTCTTGAAGATCTTTTGAGGTGATAGAGGATGAGGTGGGTGCTTCAGCTAAAATATGATTCCTAGGAGTAGGTATATGAGCTAATGTGGGTGTATGACTAGTACTTGGATCTCCTATTCTAGGTATAGAGGCATGGGTGGCCTAGGAGAAAGTTTTCCAAGCCTAAATTAAACAATTTTCAGCTCTTATGGAAATGTTATAGGCTACAGGTAAGTGGTTCCTCCCATTAATTGAATCATTAAAGCAATATAAGAATTTAGAGCTCTAATAAATTATAAGAAAGAACCTTAATCTATGGGCCTTAAAGCCAATGGAATCATGTCC
Source organism: Taxus chinensis (assembly GCA_019776745.2). Classification (NCBI taxonomy): domain Eukaryota; kingdom Viridiplantae; phylum Streptophyta; class Pinopsida; order Cupressales; family Taxaceae; genus Taxus; species Taxus chinensis. Next base: position 40,843,333 of record CM034153.1, on the reverse strand, counting down.
CATGTCCTTTGAAATATGAGGTTGAAATCTGTCAGCTGCTTGCTAGGGGCCCTCTTGATTGTTTTTCAATTGCTCCAATAGGGATAGATTATCTCCCTTCTCTCTAAATTGATTATGAAGAGCTCTACACAGATGGTCCCAAGTTCTAATAGAGCCAGTTGTTAGACTCCTGAACCATTTTGAATATTTACCCTTGAGTGAAGAGGCTAGTAATTTGACTGTAATGTCCATCTCAGTGAGCTCATGCATTACACAAACATTTTGAATGTCTTGAATGTGGTCACTAGGAGAAGTCTAGTTCTCTCCAATGAAATATTTGATGCTCTTTAATGCTACAAATGGGATTGGATTTTGTGCATTGAGAGCCAATGGGTTCCTACTAGTGAAATTGACATAAGGATTTGGCTATGCCATCCTGATTGGTCTAAGAACCCTTTCTGATTGAATGAATGACCTACCAGGAGGAGTTTGTTGAAAAGGTTCTGTTTGGTGGAGATGGAGACCTTTGGGCTCTTCTCCCTCTTCTCCCCTTTTATCTAGGGACAAGTTTAGATAGAAAAATAGTCCCTCCTCTCTAGTTCTTGACCTTATTTGTATTCTTCTCATGAACTTGACAAGCTTGTACTATTGAAACCAGTAGATTCTAATTATTTTGGAGTCGCCGGATGTGTAATTTCAGATCTTCTTTAAAGCTTAAAAAGTTACAACAAGTGCACATCAATCTTGCTACAATAGAGATGGAGACTTCTTGGTCCCACCAAGAATGCAAAAATTGTTAGTGTAGAATCATAGTACCCCCTAAATGTCTGTAACTAGATAGGTTTAGACTCTCAGTGTGATTACACAACATGGAGCATCTCTCAAAATGTGGCACATTGCAAGTTGAGAGAGCTCTCCGGATTAAGGTCGGTTCCTATTCCTCTATTTAGGTGCATCCAAATGAAAACTTGTAGAGGATCTACATTAAGCCTATTCTATCTTACCAAGGATACAGGGTTGAGAAGATACAATAAAATAAACCTAAGCTAATGAGGTGATGCACCAAAGGAATTTTAGACACTCGTTTTGAAATTTAACAAAGACCACAAAAATGCAATACAAACACCACACATATGTAACCAAACTATAATGAGAGATCAGAAGGAATTAATGAAACACATGCAAGGGTTGAAAATCATCCACAAACATATATTATTGCTCCAAAGTCGATACAGTACATTATAGTGGCCAAGAGGCAAAACTTAGCATTACAACTTGAATGGGGAGGTTAGGACTCCACGAACTCATCTGTAGACCAGAGGAGAAGGGAGGGTGTAAAACAAAAATGTCCAACCCTTTACAATGAGCCCCGCCATGTCTTTTATAGATTTATCACAGAGATAAGAAGGAGAGAGAGATAGGAAAATTAATTTGAAACTCAGCTAATGGCCATCAATGCCTTTGCAAAAACGCTCCAAATCTGTCATGTCCACCACTTTGTGTCTACTTGGCATGTTGAAGAAGGGATAGTGGTGGATCGAATCAAATCGGATCTGGTAGTTGAAGCAATTAGATTTTTCATATTAATGGCATGAATATGTTCCCCCATTTTCACCCATCAAACCTCTTTGTAATTAAAGTTTCAGGTTTCCATGGTGTAGGCGAGGTTGAGACCTTTCCAACGGTGCCAAATTTGTTGAATTTTGGGCACTGGGAAAGATATGTTCATTTGAATGTTTGAGTCGAGTCCATACAAAAATGGCAAAAACCAGTGAGCATAACGGATCCGTGGGCCCGAAATTCACTTTGTGCCTTTTGGTACCAAAAAACAAAAAATGCAAAATTTACCCTGCAGCCTTGCTTTTCACTTTTGGAAATAAACACTTTCGGACCCAACGGTCCACTTTTTCCATTTGGGCAAAACGTCTCTCTTAGGCCCGCCGACTTGCATGAAATTGGGGCTTGACACGCGGCTCCTTGGGCATCAACGGAGGTGTAGTTCATTTCTTCACTTTACTCCTTCTCGGGGAAAAAATTTCATACTACCTCCGATGACCCACCTTCTCACTTTGAATTTTTAATTCAGCCACATGTCAAGCCGGTGCTCGTTTGGGGACCACTTTTGGATTCAATCTTTAGAGGTGCGCTGAAGAGGACACATGGAACCTTCCACAACTTTGTATATTTACTTGTGTTTTTTAGCTAAGTATTTTTTATTTTTTGGGGCAATAAGTTTAACCCTGTACATGTGGAGGCTTCACGCTTATTTGGAAGCCTACTCCCAATTTTACTTTTTAAGTAGTGTCATGTTGACAATTGGCTCCTTCCACTGGCCTGCCTTTACTTTGACTATTCAACCCCCGACTCTGTCCCTTTTTTTGGACCTAGGACACATTGAAATCCCACGCTCATTCGAAAACTCACTCAGGATTTTACCTTTGAAGGAGTGTCGTGTCAACATGTGGCTTCTTCCACTGACACCTTTATACTTATTCGTTTTGGGCTTGCTCTCTTTTTCCGTCCCTAGACATGTGGAACCCCCACGCTCATTTGGGTCTCCACTCAGGGTTTCACTTTTTAATGTACGTCGTTGAGACACTTCGTACCATCTGCTGACTCTTATACTTTTCAACGGATGGTGTAACTTTTGGGGCTTTGGACACGTGGAGGCTTGGTGCTTGTCTGAGTCTCTGCTTTTAGGTTTAACCTTTGAAGAAGGATCATTGAGACACTTTGTAGCCTCCACTGATTCTTCCATACTTAGCTAATTTTGGCTCCCTTTGAATCATTTGTGAATCCCAAAACCTTTGAGTCTTTCTCCATTTCTCTCCTTTGAGCCTTTGGTTTTCTTTGACAAATTTGGCCCTTCACCGACCCTGCTATTCCATTTTAGAGCCCGTCTGTAACATGTTTTTTGGATTTTACATGCAGTCTCATACGATGGACCATCCCTTGAATTTCTTCCTATACAGGGTTGTGTTTGATCAATTTTGTAGGGGGCAATATTGAGATAACAATAATCTCTCTCCTTTTTTCAATCCATTTCTCTATTTTAGGTATTGATGAACATATTATATTTAGGAATCAATTTCTTTATGTTGGTTTCTAAATTTAAAATAATATTTTAAACATATACAGGTATGGTGAATTTAGCTTACAGGAGGAGTTATAATTCCTATTTTATGAGGAGAGAAACACAAGGATGCATGCATAGAATAAAAGGAACAATAACAAGATCATACCAAGCCAAGAACTCAAATGCTAATCCAACACCATAATCAATAAAATAAAATCAATTCACCAGAATAAATTTAATGAAACCTTTGCAAACAAATGAGAAATAATATCATATATAATTATGGAACTCAATGAAATACAATTTGAATGAGCCTTTCTTATATAGGCAAGAAATAACAGTCTAATAACGATTCAAGGTCGTATATCAAATGATAAATAAAGGAAATAACTAGTCATCAAAGAACTAGTCAAGACCATAGATCTAGGAAAGAACTAGACATCAAGGATCTATTCAATAACCATAGATCAAGGAAAGAATTATACCTAAAAAACTACATAATATCCCCCTATTATCTAAATAAAATAAAATAAATATCCACACACATAAGTGGGTGAGGATAAATACAATAAAGGTAAATAAAGTACCTAGGTGAACATGAGATAAGGTAATGCCTACTCTAACACCCCCCTCAAGTTAAGATAGGGGCCCAAAATAAAAGTGGCATATCCAAAGCATGATTCCCGAAAACTAGACCTGAACAGGTACTCTTTTACAATATATCCATGAAGAAATATCAAACCAAAATAAGGAAAGATAAAGAATAAGAATAATATGGAAGATGTTCTCACAAACACCCCCAAGAACAAATTCTAAAACTCCAAGCATGTCGTGTAACTCAAGGTAGTGAGGGGATGCAAAAGGATTCGTAAAGATGTCAGTAACTTGCTGATGAGTTAGAATGTACTCCAAGAAAAGAACTCCATCCTGAATGTGTTGATGAATGAAGTGGATGTGTATCTTAAAATGCGTGGTCTACTGGTGGTCAACTAGGTTGTGATAAATGTGAAATGCACTTTGGTTGTCACACCAAAGTATAGTTGGTGAATCTTGTGGGAATCCAAACTCTATCAATAATTGTCAAAGCCAAATAATCTTCTGACTCACTATAACTGTTGCCTTATACTCTACCTCTGAAGATGAAAGTGCAATAGCCTATTTTTTTTACATGCCCAAGAAATTGGAGAAGAACTAAGACACAAATGATAGCTAGAAGTGGAACACCTATCATCAATAGAACCTTGCCAATCTGAATTGGTATATCCAACCAACTGAGTAGAACCCCTACTGTAGTGTAGGACAAGGTGGGAAGTTCCCTGCAAATAGCATAAAATCCTTTTAGCAGCCTATCAATGACTACTATGAGGAGAATTTGCAAACCAAGATACAAGCCCTACTACAAATTAAATATTAGGGTGAGTTTGGGTCAAGTACATGAGACTTCCAACCAACTCCCTATACAATGTAGGATCACAAAGTGCAGTGGTACATGTGGAAGTAAGAGTAACCCCACACTAAAAATGATATGGACTTGGATTGCAATCATCGATATCAAATCACTAAAGAAGATCATGGGTGTAATTTTGTTGACTTAAATGAATCCCTAAATATGTCGAAGAAATCTACAATCTAAGTAAATAATGTAATAACCCAATATCTCTCATGTCAAACTGTATGGAAAGAGCCCTTTCAATAGTCTAAATGTAGGAATAAGAGCTTTCAGTAAGTAACAGATCATCAAAATACAAGACAAGTATCAAAATATCCTCACCAACATGCTGGAGATACATTGCATGATAAGAGTGGTAATGAAAAAAACCATTAGATAGAAGAAAATAATCCATCTTCTCATATCAAGCCCAAGGGGCTTGTTTGAGACCATAGATGGAGCCTAAACACAAGAGAAGAATCCTGAACAAATCGAAAAGGTTTATCTATGTATATTTCATCTTGTAAATATTCATGTAATAAGGTACTCTTCATGTCCATCTGGTATACGGGCCACCCATGTGATGCAGTAATAGCAAGTACAAGGTGTAAAAAATCCATCTTGGCAGTGGGTGAAAAATTCTCAGAGTAATCAATACCTTCAACTTATGAAAAACCCTTTGTAACAAGATGAGCCTTATACTTGTCAATGGACCCATTAACTACGTATTTATTTTGGTATAGCCACTTACACCTAATAATATTTCTTCCTTTAGGAATAGATACCAAATCCCAAGTATGATTCTTCATCAAAGAAGAATACTCATCTTCCATCGCATCATCCCACTTCTGTATCCCATGAGCCTTGGAAAAATATTTTGGATCCTCATAAACTACTTGACACAAAATTTGAGAACCTGTAGAATGTGCGTGATGATTCCTAGTGGGTGGAATACCCTATATGAAAGATACTAATGGAAGATCTTATATGGAAGATCCTATAGGCATAATGAAAAAATTAGTGGGAATATGATCCTTATCGACATCTATAACCTCCTCTAAGAAATTATCCTCAAGATGAGATGAATAATAAGGAGGCATGGAAGAAGATGAATAATCATGAAGAGTGAAACGCTCATCAAAATGAACATGTGTTAGAAAAATAACATCATGAGTATCAGGATATAAAATTCCATAAGCTCTCATGTCCTCACAATACCCTATAAAGATTAAGGGTTTGATCTTCTTATCCAAGGATTTCCTTTTATTCTTTGGCACAAAGTCCTAAGCATGGCTCCCAAATAATTGAAAAAATGAGACATTTGGCTTAATGTTGGATCAAGCTTCCTATGGAATCAAATGCTCAAGTGCTCTATGTGATGTGTGATTCTGAATGTAGTTAACACAATTAACTGCTTCTTCCTAGTAGATAGGAGGTAAATCTCTAGAATGCATCATACAATTAGACATTTCCTTAAAATTTCTATTCTTTTGTTCTGCTAATCCATTATGTTCTGGAGTATGAGGAACAAAATGCTGGTGAATAATGCCTTGAATTTCAAAAAAGTCAAAAAAATGCATTGCTGAAGTACTCCCCCCCATTATCAGTATGATGGTTCTTTATGCAACTATAAGATTGTTTCTCGACCAAATCCTTGAATACTTTGAAGTGTGAAAAACATCACTTTTTTAGTTGAGAAACTAAACCCAAGTACGCCTCGATAAATTATCAATAAACGTAAGTGCATACTTAGCTCCATTGAAAGAGGGGGTAGGAAAAACCATGAAATCACTATGTGTAGGCACCTATAATTTGACCTGAGAAATTTAAATACTTAAATTGCACTAATTATCATCTTTCCTACAAATTGACAACATATCATCAATATCACACATTTTCTCTGCTATCATCATTAATTAAGTACATTACGTTATTTAATTAACTCTTCTATTCAACAATGGCACCAATTAACGACCTTTCCTTAATCAACTCCCCTTTCTATCTACATTAATTATTTAAGCTCCACTTTCTATCTACATTAATTAATTATTTCTAATTAATTAATACCCCTTTCTATCTAGATTAATTAATTATTCTTAATTAATCAATTCTCTCTTCTATTTAATCAATAAATAGTCATTTATTTGATTAAAATACTTTCATAACATAAATCATACTAACTATTCCTCTAAAAAGCTTATATAAGCTTGCACACCTATTAATTAATCACTTTGGTTAATTAATAAATCCCCTCAAATCCCATGGGTCACTAAAGGACAAAATAAACTCTCATAAGGTTTAATTAACCATTTCTAAACCTCTCTTATCCACAAGTAACCCAACCTCTCCATTTATCTCACATGAAGAGGGATGTAGAGATTATTCAATACATTGAGCTATATAAGGAGCCCTCCTCCTACCTTTCTATTGACACATACACACCTACATGAGCATAGAGCCTACAATATATCCATTTTATCATCTTAGAGAATTATTCATTGGAGGAGCTAGCTATTTTCATTTCTTGTATTCATCCATCCAAGTTTTGAATTCATATGGGTATATGTCAAATGGTCTTGTAGCCATGGATTGACAAGACTCAATTCTTGAAATCCTTGGTATTCAAACATACAATCAAACCTTGGATTGATAAGGATCTAAAGAGGTTCATTTCATTTGATTAGCATTCAATAGAGATAGAGATTAAGGGATTAACATGTTAGTTTGAATATTTATTCATGTTATAATGCAAAGATGTTTGTAGATTAGTCTTGTCTAAGCTCTAAGCATGATGGTGCATTGATTTTGATTTAAATTTATTTGAGGCATACTAGGTGTTAGTTCTATTTTTTTGCATTGCTAATGAATTCATGTACATATTTGGCACGCCCGGTGGGACATGAACCTTAGTCCCTTAACATTCTAGTTCAAATTTTATTGTTATTTCAAGTTTTTGGCTAACCCTTGATATACACATATGGAAAATAATGTTCAATTTCTTAGGATATTGCTAATATTACATGTGTAGGATCTCATTTAGAGATTTAATTCTAATGGGTTGTTAATTTCGAGATAACATACTAAAAATTGGAGCGTTTTGAGATTTTTGGTGTCTTTTGCCATATTTTGACTATAGGATGGGTACAAACATAAAAACCCTAGATCAGACACACTAAACCATGCGTAAACAAATGTTTCGGCATACACACACTCTAGTCGTATTGTACGTTCACTACTGCTAGAAACCTGTTAGGTTGGGGCACATGCCCTATCCCTGGTGCACATACCCCAAACCTAGCATAAACACTCTAACCTGGGTGCACACATTTTGTGTTGTACCCTAGCACGCACACCCATATCCTGGCCCCTGTATCTCTTGGGTGGCGCAGGCACACTGTCTAATTTTTCGTACTTCCTTTTTTCTAACCTTGGCACAGATGCCTATACCCTGACGCACATGCCCATATCCTAGTGCAGGCATCTCTCAAGCGGTGCAAGCACATTATGGATTTTGATTTACACAGAGGGGTGCAGACACCCTAACCCATGCACACATGCCCTAACCCACAAGCACATACCTTAACCCGTGCGCAGGTGCTTCAGTCTGAGTTGGCGTGCTACTTTCAGATTTGTGTAATTTTTTTCCTAAGGTACTAACATCATTGCATGATTTAGTTTTTACATGGATATGCTAGACTATAAATGGAATGAATCTTACATATTAATTATAAGAGTAAGATTGCGTATTCTATTCCCTTGTGTCTTTTGGGGTGATCTTGGGAATCAAAAATGATTCTTATGTCTTTTTTTTATTTAAGAATATGTGTAATGTCTAAATTGAGAAAAAATATATTTTGTGTTTGAATTAAGTGTTTCCATTTGTTGAATTCTTGTATTTTATGTCACGTATGCTCTTCTCTTGCATCTTAGGGTGATCTTGAGAATTAGAAATGACGTTTATTCTTTTTATGGAAAATTACTAATCCATTGTGTAGAAATGTAAATGCTTGTCAAAGAAGGGCTGAGTTGAAACAAAAATAAACTAATAATATAGTTTCCGTTCAGGTTGCCAAAAGGTGTTCAAGCAAACCACATCAAATTTAAGAAAGATTAAAAACACACCACAATCACAATGTATTTGCAAGTTTGGATAAGGGTATGTCCCATCCTCTTAAAAATAGGACATAATTTCTTTAGCATAAGCCTTAAGCTACAACAATGGGAGAGGTCTTATGAACCCTAAAGTAGTCCAGGAAAGAGAGAACCTTGTGGATGAAATGGGAAGTGCTCCGGACAACCTACTTGACTAGTATTACAATTTGTGAGATTTAGCATCACAAGTCGTATGTATCCTGACCCTAGTTAGAGTACACGATGGACACATTCATTGCCCATTGTGCTTGAAGGGGGTAAATTAAATCCAAGATACTCCCAAATTATTTAGTGTAACATTTTCGGTAAATCAAGCTTGCTCTTAGATGACTTGTGACACCTAGTTTAGTGAACCACCCAGGAAGCTATCTTTGACGAGGAGCCCACTTGAACCACATCAAAGCCAATTTGATTTGAGAGCTATTGTTCATCACGAAACATGTGAAACATTAATTTTTCTTAGTTTTTCACTTACCCTAAGGTGAGGTGAAACTCTGCCAAGTGAGGCCAACATTTTTCAACCCTAATTGATCTACTTCCTTCAATTTATTTTGAAACTTTGTTTATCAAAAGAAGAGTGACTACCTTTGCATTATCAATTGATTGTTTCACAAATTTTTTGTCCGTTTACGCCCATCTATGTTTGCGAATGGGTTTTTAAACGTATAAAGTGTGTGGAGACATTTTTATATCATATGTAGCCTTTTTTATCTTGATACCCAAGTCAAGATCATCATCATAGCTAGGATTGGTTCATCAATTTGATTCTCCTTTGAACGGTTATCTTGTTTATATCATGTCACTACAATTTTGGTATTTACGTCTTGTTTCTTGTAAACTCAACCTAAATACATATATTGTAAGGTTATGCTATATACGATTTAACAATTACTAGGTATAATATAGCTTTAGTTTGATTTCAATTATTACCTCGATTCTGAAGAGTGCTAAGTGTTACCACTTGTGTGTGTTATATATATATATAAATATAATCTTGATATCAATACCTTACTTTCTCGCAAAGTTTGATTAACATATCTTAGTAAAAATTTTGTGTCACTCACAATTATGAGTGACACCCTTTGGAATATAGGTCTTGATTGAATTTGGGCTTACTTCTAGTATACTTTGTTTGGAGGTCATGTTAACTTCTTGTTATTAATTATGCCTTGTTCATTCCTTTGAACTCGAAATAAGTAGGGAAATTTTGTTAATCATCATAGGACACCAACTAACTTTCCAAAAAGAAATTTAGGAAGTACTTCATTTGATTATTTGGTTTGAAACTCAACATTGTGTGACTGATTCTTTCTTGGCTCATTCATTTAAGAGAAAATTATTGTGTCACATTGGTTCTTTGACATTCATAACATACCTTAATTTCTTGACATTCCTTCTTTCACTTAGGTTTGATAAAAAACATTCGCAGTGAATCTATTACACATTATGGCTCATAAAACACGATTAGGACTCAAAAATAAAACTTTGGAAGAAATACAAACTCAAACTTGGGAAGTCTCCAACAAACAAGGGTCAAATCCCTTTATTGGCTATGATCTTAGGTCTTTATTTTCCACAGAAAAAGAGGTTGAAGAGATGATAGACCATAGTGGTGGTGAGTTGGAATCCCCACATGCAGAGTTTGAATTTGACCCCACCTTATTGAATGAATTCATTTTTAAAACAAGGATCATGTACTAGCACGAGTTGTGGAGTTGGGAGTAAGAATGCCTATCAAACAAGAGGCAATCCCACCTAAAAATGATGCTAATGAAGAGGAGAAACCTCTTATTACCATGGATGATATCTTAACACATGGACATGCATCTACTTCTAACATCGGAAATGATAATGTAGTGGGATATAAAATACCTTTTCTTAAAGTACCACATAAAGTCATAATAGAACACAAAAATGTTGAACAACCTCCGCAATATGAAGAAGAAGAGGAACTCCTTGAAGAAGAAGTCACTATTCAACAAAAACTTAGCAACCTTAGTCAAAAATTGGATCTGTTAACATCTCATGTGAAAAAAGAAGCAAACAAGAATGTAAAAAATACAAAACATAAGGTCAAAACTAGTGAACTTAAACTGGAAAATCATGGAGAAGATAATATGGAACACCATCATGTATATATCCCTTATTCTCCTACCAAAGAACAATTACTCGCTCAAGAAATCAGTCTATGAAAGCGACACTTATAAGCCTCCAAGAGAGCACTGTGGGGAATAAGAAAAAATATGAATATGAAGAGCTATGTCCCTATCCATTTGAAAAAACCATGATGCTTCAACCCTTCCCTAAAAAATTTGACATGCCAAAATTTGAAAAATATAAAGGGAAAGGTGACCCATGAGACCATGTAAAATATTTTTATATGGCATTCCGAGAAGTGTCCTATAGTGACAACTACCTCATACAACTCATTCCAAAGAGTCTAGAGGGCTAAGCCTTGGAATGATTCACTCGCTTACCTTGGGGGTCTATTTTTACATGGTCTGAATTGGAAAAAAGATTTGTATGACATTTCTCGTATAATATAGAAAGTGACATAACCATGGTAGAATTGTGTGGCACTAAACAATGTCCCAACGAGACGTTCGCTAGCTTCCTACAAAGATGGAGAGGGATAGCAAGTCACTTCCCTTGTACATTCCTTGAAAAATAGCTGGTGAGCATTGTTAGTACAGAATCAAAGCACCCTTGAATGGCCTGAGTGTGAAGTGGGGCATTCGTTGTGATTGCACAACATGGGACCATCCCTCAAGCTATGGGACATGCAAACGTGAGATGGACCTCTGGAGAAAGCTGGTTCTTACTTCTTAATCTACCTGCCACAAGCTACTCGAGTGTAGGACGAACCTAACTAATCCTAATCTAACTATTCTAAGGGGATAGGGAGATAGAGAAAGGGTGAAAGAGCCTACATTAAGTGGTGATACACCAAAAAAGGAAGTGGTTGATCATGGACCCAAACTTCCTAAAGTGGATAGAGGTGAGTAGAGAATAGGGTGGAAAAAATGCACCATGGACCAGAGATAGATTTCACATGGAAAACCAGTTCAAAACCCATTAAGAACAATTCCTAGGACCTAGAAAAAACATCAGAATGTGCACAATATACCCTACAATGATGAGAGGTAAGAAGAGACAATAAATGAGCCAAGGCTAGACAGATGCATCATGAAACAGATTCTATTGCTCCAAAAAGTTACACAGTACATTATTAGTGGGAAAGAGGCAAGGGAATGCCATTACAGAGACCTGAAAGGAGGCTTAGACTCTACATTTTACCCTAAGGAAGAAAGAGAGAGGGGTGCATGAGAGAAAAGATGAACAACCCTTTGAATATGCCCCTCCTTTAAAAAATATAGAAGAATGAGAGAGAAAGAGAGAGGGTAAATCAAACTCTATCCCAACCACCCCTGCAATGCATTGAATCTCACCGCGTATCCGCCCACAATCTGTCAAGTCTACCTCTCTATGTCTATTTGGTGTGTTGAAGAAGGAACAACGGTTGATAAGATTGAATATGATCTGGTAGCTGAAGTAATCAGATTCTGCATTAATGGTCTAAAAGATTTGTTTCCATTTTTTACCCACCTAACCTCATCAAAAATAAATTTTTAGGTGGTCGAGTCCTTTCTAATGGTGCCAAATTTGTATAATTTCGAGCAGTGGATTGAAAGATATGCCCATTTGAATATTTGAGTTAGGTCTGTACAAAAATGGTGAAAACCAGTTTAGCAGAATGGGTCCGCAAACCTGAAACTCACTTTGCACCTTTTGGCACCAAAAATACAAAATGCCAAAAATACCGCGCAGCCCCGTAATTCATTTTTTCAAAAAACCATCTTCGGACCCTCTGGTCCGCATTTTCCATTTGGAAAAAAAGTCCTCCTTAGGCCCGTATGTAATTTAGGCCTGACATGTGGCTCCATGGGCATCAACGGAGGTGTGGTTCATTTTTTTAATTTATGCCTTTTGATCCAAAAATTTCGAATTGCTTTCGACAACCCGCCTTCCAACGTTGACTTGAAGCATGGCCATGTTCAGAGCTTGTGCATGTTTGGGGACTACTTTTTGGATTTTGTTTTTGAAGTTGCACCGAGAAGACACGTGGATCCTTCCTTGTCTTTGATTTATTTCCTTATGTTTTGGCTAAGTCCTTTTTTTTATAGGGGCCATATGTCTGACCTAGGACACATGGAAGGTTGGCACTTGTCTGAGTCTCTACTTTGGGTTGCACCTTTGAATTTACATTGATGCAACATGTGGTGTCGTCTGCTAGCTCTCTATACTTAGCCGATTTGAGCTGATGCATTTCTTGAACCCTAGACATGTAGAAGCCTAGCACTCATTTAGAAACCCACTCAATATTTTAACTTTGAAGGAGCATCATGTCGACACGTGGCTTCTTTCACCAACACCTTTATAATTAGTCATTTTAGGCCCGATCTGTTCCCCCTTTTTGACTTTTAAGCTATTAAATCTGCCCTTCTCAGACCTGGGACACATGGAGGCCTGGTGCTAGTTTGAGTCTCTAGCTTTGGCTTTTACCTTTGAAGTAGCATCATTTGGACACGTGGTAGCTTTCGTTGGCCTGTGACTTTCAATTTCTGATTTGGGCCCATTCTTTCTCACTTTTAAACTTGGATTATGTGGTGAGACCACGCTCATTTGGGAGATTCTCTTTGGATGTGTCTTTTGGAATTGTGTCGAGCTGACACATGACACCTTCCATGAGTACATTTATACTTGGGTTATTCTGGCCTTGAGTTGAATCGTATGCGAATTCTGAAACTTTGAGACCCTTGATTTGATCTTCTACTGTCGATCTCTAATATCTCTTAACGCTGTTTGGACCCATTTTCTAACCCTGCTCCTCCATACTCAGCCAATTTGGGCTCGCTCTAAATCATTTGTGAAGCCCGAAGACTCTGAGCCTTTCCCCATTTCTCTCCTGAGAGCCTCTGGCCTCCTTGAAATTGTTTCCCCCTTTTGGGCCCCTGGTTTGATCTATTTCTGAGTCCACCTGCAACCTGACTGTTGTATTCAAAACATGGGCTCGTATGACAGAACCGACCTTTATATTTCTTCCTGTGTGGGGCATGTTTGACTAGTTTTACCTAGGGGAAAAATTGGGATAACAAGCATTTTTGTGCCCTATCTCAACCCATACATCTCTTTTCATCTACAAATGCATTGTGTTCATACCATTGAATAGGTTATTGGAAAGGAAATTCAAATAGAGAAAGACCTTATTGCAAAAGGAACCATTAAGCCACACTCTAAGGATAACCAAAATGCAGAACCTACGAAAAAGCTGAAAATATTCAACAAAAACAAGAACATTGTGGGAGATGGAATCAAAGATTCCAAATGCATGTAAACATTTCAAACAGGTTAACCTTTTAAACTAACCAAAGGACCTATTCAACCATCGCCTAAATGTAGAATGTTCACTCCTCTCAATGATCCTTTTTCAGCCATATTGAAGCAATTAGATGCAGATCACATGGTTGTTTATCCCACGACACAACATTTTGATGAAAATGATCCAAAACCATCATGGTACAAAGAATAGGAATAATTTGAATTACATCATGTCAAGGGAAAAAAAATAGAAAAATGTCTACGACTTCATCATTACATCCAATACCTCATCGACAATGGGGATATAGAAGTGGATAACCCCGAGAAAATGCAGACACCAAACAAAAATATGGGAATATTCAAAGAACCATTCCCTAAACATGGTAAGTCAGATGAGAAAAATCTAGATCGAGGAGATTCATTGTAGAGTTACAAAGTGGTGAATTATATATATACCAATAAGGACAATAATCATTATGATTCTCTCATTGGATGTATCCGCTCTCCTAGTGACCATGTGAACACCATTCGAATCAAGGGAAAGGATTACACTGCGGTAATAAGGCATGCTTGCCTCTTGATTCTTGAACCCTCTCCGTCAACCCCATAAAATGGTAGGTACAACCTCTTAGAACAACTTGAGAAGACGTCTACCAAGATTTCAATCTTGGATCTTCTCAAAATATCGAATGTACATAAGGACATCTTGTACAAAAATATTTAGAGGTCAGGAGTTCCACTAGAAGTTGACCATTCACATCTTCAACTACGGTATATCTCTTTTAATCATAGGAAGAACCCTATTGAAGATCCAATGCATAATATCCCCTTATATATTGAGGTCTTTGTTACCCACCGAAAGATAAAACAGGGGCTTGTGGACAATGGATTGGGGATGAATATATTCACATTGAAGTTAGTTAAGTAATTAGGACATACAAAATAAGATCTCGAGTCCCACATCATTACCATAACCGCTTATGACAATGTGGAAAGGGAGTCATCTAGAACAATCACATTATCCATGGAATTAGGACCCACTTGTCATGACACAAAGTTTCTTGTTTTGGACTTAGAAATCCCATACAATATGATTCTTGGCCAACCATGGATTCACGCCATACAGGCTGTGCCATCAACGTTTCATCAATGCATCAAATTGAAACATGAGGGAAACACTGTCACAATACAAGGAGATCCAGAGCCCTACACTCACTATAGAGCTCTCAATAGTATTGCACATAAGGGTGCCTATAAGTGTCCTTATGCTAATATAGTTGTTCCTCTTCAATCTGAAGCCATGAAGTCATGGGTAGATTCAGATTCACTAAATTCTTGCACTTGTGAGGCTTCTACATCAACTTACCCTTTTTATTCATGGGAGATGAAGGTTCTGGAATATAGTTTTGGGGAGTATAATGTACAACAAGCTCTTTTAGTTTCAAACCTCTCATTTTCACCTAAAACTAGAGGCCGACCGAACTATCATTTCAGGCAACCTAGAGATGAGTGAACTATTGGGTCATTTTTACTTGGAGGGTTACTTGCTGAAGAGAAATTATTAGACCCACCTATGACTTGGGTCTCAGAAGATACTCAACCAACTTGCTACCAAATCCCTGAGTATGAGAAGTCTATCCGAATGATGTATTCCATGGGCTACAAAGGTCTAGGATGTGGAAAGAATAAGGAAGGACTGAGAGAACCAGTTCCTCTCCCACATTTCAAGATGGAAAGGTATGGCACCAACATTCGAACCTATGGATCACACCCCAAAGATCAAGATGCCACCTATTCTAAGAATGAAGATAACTCTGATTATTTAGATAGTGATGAAAATTCCCACTGTAGACAATACGAGGATCTTGCCTCCATGAACATGTTCATGAATACTGCCATCCTTACCATAAACCTAAAATTGACCTTGTTTACCCTTGCCTTATCGAATGAGACCAACAACATCATGTGCCATTGGATATCTTTAAAAATGGTGAAGCCATTGAATAATTCATGGGAATTCATGATATAATTCCAATTAGAGACCATAAGAAGGGTTTCTACATTGAGTTAGATACCTGTGTGTACTTCAGAAAGGAAGATGAGCTTCATGGTCGATAAAAATTGAGAAAAAGTGAGGGCAAAAGTTCCAACGAAAAGTCTCGAAAAAAACAAAATTCCATGTCAAATAGTGAAAACCTATTTGAGGCACTGGCTGAAAAATAAGTAAAAAAATCAATGGACAAGAAAAATGACCAAGCCAAGGTTGAAAATCTCGTAGAGATGCCCTTGGAAGAAGATCTCAACCTTCCTCCTAATCCTATGCATATGGAGGATTTGTCAAAAATTCTAGTGGAAGAAACCATTGATGTGAATATTGGAACAAAAGATGATCCAAAGATAGTCAAACTAGGAGCTTCACTCTCGGCACGGGAATAAAAAAAATTCACGATGCTTCTGCAGGAGTTTGTAGATGTATTCGCATGGTCTTATAAGGATATGTTGGGCTTGGATCCAACTTTGGTAGTGCATAACCTAGTGGTTCATGTATACGCCAAGCCCATCAAACAAAATATCAGAAAAATGCATCCACGGGTGGCCCTTCTAGTTAAAGAAGAGCTAGAAAGATTGTTAGCGGTAGGCTTCATTCGACCTATTGATTACTCAAAATGGATATCAAACATAGTCCCCGTACAAAAGAAACCTGTTGGGATAAGAATTTGTATGGATTTTAGAGACATTAATAAGGCATGTCCAAAGGATGATTTCCCATTGCCAAATATTGATATGATTGTTTATTCAATTGCAGGATACAAAATGTTATCTCTTATGGATGGCTTTTCAGGCTAAAATCAGATCAAAATCACAGATGAGGATGAACACAAGAAAACCTTCATAACCCCCTAGAGAATTTTTATTATCAGATAATGTCCTTTGGCCTTAAAAATGTAGGAGAAACTTATCAAAGGGAAATGACCGTGATTTTCCATGATATGATTCATGAAATCATGGAAGATTATGTGGATGATATCCTCTAGAAATCCAAGACAAGAGTAGATCACCTTGAGATTTTACGGCGCATCTTCGAATGCATGCGGGAATAAAAAGTCACATTGAATCCTAAGAAGTGTGTGTTTTGCGTGCAATCAGGAAATTTTCTTGGATTCATTGTATCTTGAAGAGGGATTGAGGTAGATCCAAATAAAGTTATTGTCATCACTGAAATGGCTCCTCCCAAAAAAATCAAACAATTGCGCAGCTTGAAAAGAAAGATACATGCCATCCGTTACTTCATTTCCTAACTTTCCGATAAGTTTCATTCATTCACTCATCTAATTAAAAAGGATATTGTCTTTATTTGGGGACTAGAGAAACAAAAGGCCTTCGCCTTTCTTAAGCAGTACTTGTTATCTCAATTTTACGCCCCAAAAAAATTGATTAAACATGACCTTGCATAAGAAAACCTGAAGGGTCGGCTCAGTCCTGTGAGCTCACATTTCAAATCTAAAAGTCAGGTTGCAGGAGGGAATCAAAAAAAGGAGGAGCAGGGTTGGAAAAGGAGAAAATAATGTCAAAGGAGGCCAGAGGCTCACATGAGGAGAATGGGGAAAGGCTCGAAGTTTTTGGACTTAGCCACATACGAGTTAGCTTGGGGCTGAACAACAGACTCATGGAAGGTGCCACACATCAGCTTGGTGTGATTCCAAAAGGGCATGTCAAAATGGAGACCCCAAATGTGTGTGGAGTTTACACATGTCCCAGATCCGAAAAGAAGACAAAGTTAGCCGTTGAAAATTCTAAATGAGTGGAATTCTCCATGTGTCTCAATGAAATAAATTCAAAGAAAGGATCAAGAGCGGAGGCTCCAAATAAGTGCCAAACCCTCCACATGTCCAAAAGTAAAAAAGGGGACAGAGCTGGCCGTTTAAATCGACTAAGTATAAGAGTTCCAGCAGAATTCTCCATGTGTTTCAATGGTGCAACTTCAAGGGTCGAATCCAAAGGAGGTCCCCCAAATGAGCGCAGAGCTTCCATGTGTCCCAAACCTGAAAATAAGAAGTTAAAAGGGGTGTAGAACCAGCTGTTGAAAAGTCTAAATAGGGAAAATCCAGTGGAAGGTGCCACGTGCCTCAATGACGTAAATTCAAAAGGCGTGACCCAAAGGCCAGTCCCTAAATGAGCACAAAGCTTCCTCGTGTCCCAGGTCTGAAAAGGAGATAGTGTTGGTAGTTAAAAAGTTTCAGGGAAGTGGAAGCCTCCACGTGTCTGAATTACATAAATTTAAAAGGCACAACCCAAAGAAGGACCCTGAAGTAGCGATAACCTACCATGTGGTCAGAGCCTGAAAATTGAACCGGCTCCAAATCGGTTAAGTATAGAAGAGCTAGCAGAATTCTCCACATTTCATCTCAATGTAATTTCAAAGGAAGAATCAAGAGTAGGTTTCCAAATGAGTGTGGGTTCACCACGTGGTCAGAGTCAAAAAATGGGACAGAGCAGGCCCAAATCGGCTAAGTATAAAGAACCGGTGGAAGGTGCCATGTGTCAACTCGGCGTAACTTCAAAGGTAAAATCCAGAGGGACAGTACCAAATAAGTGCTAAGCCTCCATGTGTCTCGGGTCAGACATATGTCCCTGCTAAGAAAAAGGGACTTAGTCAAAAAAAAGAGAAAATTACAGAGCATGTCCACAAAGGGAAACTTAGCCATATTTCAAGTCAAAGTGGGAAGGCGGGTCACCGGAGGCAGTTTGAATTTTTTGGCTTTTGTTTCGAAAAGGCATACAGTATAAAAGTAATCTGCACCTCCGCTGAACGCCCATAGAAGCCATGTGTAAGGCCTAAATTACATGTGGGGAGGTGGGCCTTGGAAGGATTTTTTGTCAAAAGTATGCCGGCAGGACTAGGGAAGACTTTTTGCCAAAGTGGAAAATGCGGGTCAGTGGGCTCGAGGATGACAAATGGAAAATGCGAAGGTTGCGGGCTTTTGGGGGATTTTGGGAAAAAGTGTATTTTTAGGCCTATGGTGATGTGGGAGGTTTTTTTATTTTTGTGTCTTTTCACAAAAAGCGCAGTTTGCATTTTCGGGCCCGCAGATCTGCTTCGCTAAGATTACGTTTTTGCCATTTTGCACAGTCTCGATACAAAATCTTCAGACAGTGATATCTTTTGACTAGAAGCTCAGATTTGAGCAAGAGAAGACTTTTTAGAAAGGTCTCAACATCCTCTACACCATGGAAGCATAAAATATTATTTCAGCAAGATTTGATGGGTGAAAATTAGGAAAATGTCTTTCATGCCATTAATGAAGGATCTGATTGCTTCAACTACCAAATCAGATTTTATTTGATCTGCCTTTCTTCCTTCTTCAACACACCAAATAGACATGGGGAACCAAAATTGACATATTTTAGGTGGACTTATAGGGAATTGATGGTTGGTGGTTGAGATTTAAGAGTAGAATTGAGTTTCTCTTCTTTCTCTATGGTTTTCCATCGTCTATATATTGTAAGCACTTCTCATTTTAGAAGGGTGAGACATTTTGGATGTGGGGAAACTCTGTAAAAAAAATTTCCCAACTCCATTTGAGTTGTAAGCCTTATTCTACACCTAGAAAGCATGTTTGTGATTCTGAGCATCCATGTAATGGTCCGTGCGAGTAATAAAATCATGTTTTTGTGGTGTTCTTCAAATCTTTCTCATGTTTTGTTGTTTCTCTATGCCTCTCCATCTTGTGTTTGTTTCCTATGCATGTATTTCACATTTATAGGTGTGGGATGTCATGTTTCATAGAGTTTTAATTGTGGATTTGGACCTAGGTATGTGTCACTTCTGTCTGACCTCCCTCATCTCCTTTTCCCCCTGTTTCTTCCTCCCACAACAAAGTATCTCACCACTTCCTTTTTCTGGTGTATCACCACTTAGTGTAGGCTCTCTTTCTCTCTCTCCCTATCTCCTTGGATGGTTAGTTTAGGATAGAATAGTTTTTCCTGCACTAGAGTAGCTTGTGGCAGGTAGTTTAGGAAGAAGGAACCAACCTTCTCTGGAGGGCTATCTCAAGTTTGCAAGTTCCATAGCTTGAGAGATGGTCCAATGTTGTGTAATCACACTGAATGCCCCATTTCAGACTCAGGACATTCGAGGGTGTTGTGATTTTACAACAACATTTTTGGCACTCTCGGTGGGACGCTGAGGTTAGATTTTCTCATCTTTCCAAGGTGTCTCATTATCAACAACAAATCTTAAGCCACAGTGTGACCACCTAACAGTTTTGACATGCCCAGTGGGATAGGTCTGAAGTACCTTACCACTTCATTTCATCAAGTTGATGTGTTCTTAGTGAGATTCAACCTTTTGAGGCACATGTAAAGAATATCTGGCAACTCCATCTGGTCAATGACCCATTCTCTGTGTTGTAGACCTTTTCCATCCATTTCCACCCTTATTTATTCATCTTTCTTTCCACATATTTCATATTTTGTCATTCATGAAGTTGTGCAATCATGAATTAATTTCCTTCTTGGAACTCACACTTGTAGAAAAAACAGTGCAGTTTATCTCCAATGTATTTCCCAACTCCTCTAGATCAGCATTATGATCCGATCTAGGACCATTATGCTTACCCATATGAGAAATGTCAAAACTAGTTTGGCGATGGAGCTTATCAAGAAAAAGGGGACGCATATTATGGTAATAGCTACATAGAGGATGCTGATTTTCAGGAGAATATTCAGCCTTTGGAGGCACACATGGTACAATCAAGGGCCACAACTCAGATGAAAGCACTTATAATTGTCTTTAGGGAACCTTGTCCATGGGCCAACCCTATGCCAAGACATTACAGCCCTCAGGAGAAGATTGAATTCATGGTTGAATGTTGCCTCACCTTACGCAGTGGATTGAGGATATTGAGGCATATGAGTAAAGTGTGAGACAGCCTTGTCAACGGGTAAGTCAGTCACCAGCTCCTTGTCCTCCATTTTCTCTTTCTCAAACTCTATCATCGCAGCAGTGTCATGAGTCTAGTTTCCCATTAGTTGCCCCTACTCCTGAATTCCCTTCTCCATCCCCTAGCCTTCCATCTCACCTCAATTATTCTTCCCTTTTCCCTTACAAATGTCCCCTCTACCTATTTGTACCATAAATGAATAGCCCCTACCAATGTCCCTTCCCTAGCCAACGTCATCATGTTCGACGACTAAAGGACAATTGAAGAATGACATGACTCATGCGACTCCGACTGGGAAGACAAAATCATACAGGCACCTGTTCTAGAGAAAAATTAGTTAGCTCCAAAGGGTGTAGTTCTAGAGGATACTAAGTTTCTTGTAGAGGAAAAACCATGCACACCACATCTTCATGCACCCTAACCTGCAAGCGCTCCCCTTCAGAAGGAGAAACATATAGTTCCAGAGGCTCCAAGTGCAGAGAAAGAAATAGAATAACCTTTATTTCTTCCTCCCACTTTATCCCCTTCAATATCTAATGTTGAAGAATATTTTGAGCTTTCAAAATTCATATTTGAAGATGAGGGAAACCATGGTGAAAAAATTGCAGATCCAAAGGACACCATGGAGGAGGTCGAGCACATGCAGTAGGAAAACAAGGAGGAAAATTATCTTCTAACTTGGAGGAATACTTTGATGGAGAGGATCCCATGGAGATCACATCATTTTATCCTCCATCATCCACCCTCCAAGAAAATGAGCCTGCTATCATGAAGGAGAGAATTCAAGGACAACAACCTGCACTTCATAACAGCCCTCTGGAACCAAGGTTGGAAGATATGAATCTTCCATGTTCTTCACATGAGAAGGAAGGGAAAGGACAAAAGCATGTCATCATCTCTCTCACACCATCCACCCAGGAAGGTCAGTAGGAAGACTGCATTTTTGGAGTTGAAATTTAGAACCATGGGAACATCCCTCGGATCAGATTGTTCCCAATCAGGTAGTTGGCTTTGTTGGAGCCAAGGGAGAAGCCAAAACCAGTCATTCCCATTTCAGGGAATGAGGATAAGCTCCAAAGTACCAAGGATCAGCTGCAATGCCTCTTTAATCCAAATACAGAGAAACTAAAAGAGGCATTTTTTTTCTCCCAATTGACACCTTGATGATTTGGATGGAGGATAGACTTGTAGTCAAATTTTCACTCGTACAAAAAGCCATATTCACTGTCAAATCATTTGCATGGCTGCCCTTTTTGAGGAAGGGAAGCTACTTCTCCCTGCTAGTTGCAAGATTTGTTTGAGTTCCCTTTGCTTATGGTTAGTTTAGGTTAGTTTAGGTTTGTTTTCAGTAGAAGAAGTGTTTGTGTAAACTCTGCATATGCCACTTGGGGTGTGTATGATTTCTAGTTTTGTGCATAGTGTGTTGTGGTGTCTTGTTGCTCATGCACAGTACATTGGAAGTAGCATTTGGTGGGATCACCTTCAGTTCCAGCAATTTCCAAGTGGCTCAAGGATCATATTTTCAAAGTTCAGATCAGATTTTTGTTTACCATGTATACTCCATGCCCAATGGATGCTTCAAGGCCACTGCTCATTTCATCTAGCAGGAAGATGTCCCCATGAGTCGCCAAAATGTTATCTCAATTTTACCCCCAACAAAATTGATCAAACATGACCTTGCATAAGAAAATTGAAGGTTCGGCTTGGTCTTGCTAGTTCACATTTCAAATCTAACAGTCAGGTTGTAGGTGGGACTCAAGAAAAGGACGAGCAGGGTTGGCAAAGAAGAAAACAATGTCAAAGGAGGCCAGAGGCTCACAAGAGGAAAACGGGGAAAGGCTCAAAGTTTTCAGACTTAGCCGCATACGAGTTGACTCGGGGCCAAACAACAGACTCATGGAAGGTGTCAAGCATCAACTTGGTGCAATTCCAAAAGGGCACATTAAAATGGAGACCCCAAATGTGCAAAAAACTTCCACGTGTCCCAAGTCTGAAAAAGAGATAGAGTCGGCCATTGAAAATTCCAAACGAGTGGAATTCTCCACGTGTCTCAATGGAGTAACTTCAAAGGAAATATCTAGAGTAGAGGCTCTAAACAAGTGCCAGGCCTCCATGTGTCCAAAATTCAAAAAGGGGACAGAGCTGGCCATTTAAATTGACTAAGTATAAGAGTGCTAACAAAATTCTCCACTTGTCTCAGGATGCACCTTCAAGGGTCAAAGCCTAAGGCAGTCCCTTAAATGAGCGCAGAGCTTCCACGTGTCCCAGGCTTGAAAAGAAGAATTCAAAAGGCATAGAACTGGCCACTACAAAGTCTAAATAGGGTAGATCCAGTGGAAGGTTCCACGTTCCTCAACGACACAAATTCAAAAGGCGCGGCCCAAAGGCTAGTCCCTAAATGAGCGTGAAGCTTCCATGTGTCCCAGGTCTAAAAAGGAGACAGTGTCAGTAGTTGAAAAGTCTCAGGGTAGCAGAAGCCTCCACGTGTCTCAATGGCACAAATTCAAAAGGCATGACCCAAAGAAGGACCTTGAACTAGTGCCAACCTGCCATGTGGTCAGAGCTCGAAAATTGAACCGGCCCCAAATCAGTTAAGTATAGAAGAGCCAGTGGAATTATCCACGTGTCATCTCAGTGAAATTTCAAAAAAGAATCAAGAGTGGGTTCCAAAATGAGTGTGGGTTTGCCATGTGGTCAGAGTCAAAAAATTAGACAGAGTAGGCCCGAATCAGCTAAGTATAAAGAACTAACAAAAGGTGCCACGTGTCGAATCGACACAACTTCAAAGGTAAAATCCGGAGGGACAGTCCCAAACAAGCACTGAACCTCCACATGTCTTAGGTCAAACATATGGCCCTGCCAAGTGAAAGGGACTTAGTAAAAATGAAGAAACATAGCAAATATGCAAAATTATAGAGAAGGCCCGCAAAGGGACACATGGCCATGTTTCAAGTCAAAGCGGGAAGGCAGGTCACTGGAGGTAGTTTGAACTTTCTGGCTTTTGTTTCGAAAAGGCGTAAAGTATAAAGGTAAACCACACCTCTGCTGATGCCTAGAGAATCCATGTGTCAGGCCTAAATTACATGCAGGGTGGTGGGCCTTGGAAGGATTTTTTTCCAAAAGTGGGCTGGTGGCGGGCCTGGGGATGACAAATGGAAAATGAGAAGGTTACAGGCTTGTGGGGACTTTTGGGAAAAAGTGTATTTTCAAGCCTACGGGGCTATAGGAGGTTTTATGATTTTTGTATCTTTGCAAAAAAAAATGCACTTTATATTTACAGGCCTGTGGATCCGCTTTGCAAAGATTATGTTTTCACCATTTTGCAGTCTCGATGCAGAATCTTCAGATGGCCATATCTTTTGACTGGAAGCTCAAATTTGAGCAAGAGAAGACTTTTTGGAAAGGTATCAACATGCTCTACGTCATGAAAGCATAAAATATTATTTTCAATAGGATTTGATGGGTGAAAATTAGTAAAACGTATTTCATGCCATTAATAAAGGATCTGATTGCTTCAACTACCAGATTAAATTTGAATTGATCTACCTTTATTCCTTCTTCAACATGCCATATAGACATGGGGAACTAGAATTGATAGATTATAGGCAGAATTATGGAGAATTGATGGTTGGTGGTTGACATTTAAGAGCATAATCGAGTTTCTTTTCTTTCTCTCTAGTTTTTCATCGTCTATATATTGTCATCACTTATCATTTGAGAAGGGAGAGACATTCTGGGTGTGGGGAAACTCTGTAAAAAAAATTTCCTGACTCCATTTGAGTTGTAAGCCTTTTCCTACACCTGACAAGCATGTTTGTTCTTCTGAGCATCCATGTAATGGTCTGTGCACCTCATAGAGAAATAAAATCATGTTTTTTTGGTGTTATTCAACCCTTTCTCATGTTTTGTTGTTTCTCTGTGCCTCTACTTCTCGTGTTTTTCTCTTATGCATGTATTTCATGTAAGTAGGTTCGGGATGTCATGTTTTATGGAGTTTTAATGGCAGATTTGGACCTAGTTTGTGTCACTTCTGTCTGACCTCCCTCATCTCTTTTTTCCCCTGTTTCATCCTCCCTCAGCAGAGTATCTCGCCACTTACTTTTCTGGTGTATCACCACTTGGTATAGGCTCTCTTTCTCTCTCGCTCTCTCTTCTTGTCTCCTTGGATGGTTAGATTAGGATAGATTAGTTTTTCCTACATTAGAGTAGCTTGTGGCAGGTAGTTTAGGAAGAAGGAACTAGCCTTCTCTGGAGGGACATCTCAAGTTTGTAAGTCCCATAGCTTGAGTGATGGTATAATGTTGTGCAATCACACTGAATGTCCCATTTTAGACTCAGGAAATTTGAGGGAGATGTGATTTTTCTATAATAGTACTTATCCAATCCACATGTCCCCATGCCTTAAAATCCTGACAAGCCACTCCTGTTGTATATTTATACTACGTAATTTGTTATTGGTGCACTTCTCGTCCAATACGACCTCGTCTATATAGAAAAAATTATGTACTATCTCAGTCGTAATATAATTTCTTATGAGGTCAACTACCCTTAGATTGAAAAATCTTGTTTGGATATACTTTTTACCTTCCAAAAAAATTTTCATTACCTTTTGAATGCTAAAACCAAGCTCATTTCCAAAGTTGATCCATTTAAATACCTGTTGTCAAAATCCACCCTTATAGGTAGAATGGCTAATTGGATCATTCTACTAAGTGAATTTGACATTGATTATGTGCATCAAAAGCTAGTAAAAGGAGAAGTACTTGCTAATCAGCTAGCACAAGCACCGTTACTAGGGACAGAGCCTGTAAGTCTGGAGCTATCAGATGCTTCATTACTATATATTGAGGAATATGTCATGTGGCAAGTGCACTTTGATGGATCTTTTACTTTTCATGGTTCTGGGGTAGGTGTAGTTTTAATTACTCCTTCAGGAAACCCTATACCTCAAGTTTTTCACCTTGGTTTTCCTTATACAAATAACATTGCAGAATATGAAACACTCATCATAGGAATGAAATTGGAAATCAAATGGGATATCCATCATGTTAATATCGTTGGTGATTCATAATTGATCATCAAGCATGTTAACGATGAGTATAAATTCAAGGATGAAAAACTCATCCCCTACAAAAAACTGGTGGAAAATTTGAAAGAGTATTTTGTGTGTATCACATTCGAGAAGATTCTAAGAGCACAAAACAAATCCATAGACGATATGGTAACCATAGGGTATATGTTATGAATTCCACTAGAGTGTAATGGCATGCCATTATTTTTTGAGAATCTACGCCAGCCTGTGTATGATATTCCTAAATCATGTTTGGCTTGTGAAGTTGTTGGTACCTATTCCCCTTGGTATGTGCACATCTACGCCTATCTTAAACACAACACCTTCCCACCTGACATCTCCCGTTATGAAAAAAAAATCCTTATCTTCCATATATCCCATTACACCCTCTTAGGAGATATGATTTATTTTCATGGCTATGATGAGAATCTATTACATTTTCTAGATGTATTAGAGTGAGTCCAAGAGATTCAAGAGGTGCATGAAGGGGTGTGCAGCACCCATACCAATGGAATGGTTCTAGCTAAGAAATTGTTAAGAGTAGGATACTATTGGCCTACTATGGAAATAGATTGATACAACTATGTAAGGAAATGTGTATTATGTCAAAAGTATGGAAATTTCATCCATGCGCCATCACAACCGTTGCAGCCAAATGCAACCCCATGGCCGTTCTCCAAATGGGGACTAGATTTGATAGGAAAGATCACCCCTACCTCATCTGATGGTAATACTAACATTATCATAGCTACGGAATATTTCACTAAGTGGGTGGAGGCTGTTCATTTGACTTATGTTACAGGCGCTCAGATTTCAAAGTTGATCATGAATCACCTTATCTTCCGGTATGATATTCCTACGACCTTCGTTACTGACAATGGAAAATCATTCAAGAACAAGACAGTGAAGGAATTTTGTCATCGATTTCAGATAAAATTGAAATGTTCTACGCCATATTATCTATAAGGTAATGGGTAGGCTAAAGAAACTAAAAAAACATTGGTTCGAATCATAGAAACGATGGTGAGTAAGACAGGTCACAATTGGCATTTGCAAATTCACCCAACCCCTTGGGATTATAGGACCTCCATTCGCACTCCTACTAGTGTGACACCCTATTCCCTAGTATTTGGAACCGAATCCATCATTCCATTGCAAATCGAGCTTCCTTCCCTAAGAATATCTCTTAGGGATTACTTGGACAAGGATGTGGATTACAAAGTGGCCAAGCTGACAGAATAAGAACTCCTGGATGAAAATCACATTTATTCCCTTAACCATCTCAAAGTGTATCAGAACATATTATCCAAAATTACAAAAAAAGGATCATACCTCATCATTTTGAGGTCAGAGATTTGGTCATGAAAGAAAATCAGTTCAACACAAAGGCGGAAAGAGAGAAGAAAGGAAAGTTCGAACCACATTGGTTAAGACCTTACATCATTGTGGCCAAATATGATATGGGATCATAAAAAATTTCTCATCCCAATGGTTATGAGCTCCATGAACCTATGAATGTCATGCAACTTAAGTGGTTCTATTTTTAAACATGGCACAAAAATAAGAAAAGAAAACTAAAAAAGAGAAAAATGATCAAAATACAAAAAAATTAAAATAAGAGAAACAAGAAAAAGATAAAACAGGTCGTCCATATGTAAAAATCGTGCAATTTTGGCACGTTGGATAGGTCCCTTGGTGAAAACCAATTTTAAGTGCCTTGGGAGGATTCGTTGTTCACAAGCATCTTGCATCTCGAGGGTAATTTTACTTAGCCTAGGGCTAGTTCTGCATCTGCATCTGAGATTCCATATGAACCTATCATGTCAAGCCGTGATCTAAATTTTTCTCCTCTTGTTAATCTATGAACGGATGGTCTTTGCATATTCCCCATCTCACGCTGGGGGCACTTCTGCGATTTCACCTTCCTATTTTTAAGCACATAGTGCCTGCCCTTGTATATTCTCCATCTATCACTGGGGGCATCTACGTTTCTCAATTATCTGTGCATAGCTTTGGAAAATGTTAGAAAATCACAAAAAACATTCAAAAATGTTAGAAAATCACAAAAAACATTCAAAAATGTTAGAAAATCACAAAAAAATTAAAAATGTTAGAAAATCACAAAAACATTCAAAAATTCTAGAAAATCACAAAAAACATTCAAAAATGTTAGAAAATCACAATAACATTTGAAAATGTTTGAAAATCGCAAAAACATTCAAATATGATCAAAATCCAAAATAACAGAAAAAACAAAACACAAAAGTAGTAGAAAAGTGTTTCACAAAACAATCTTGCAAAAAACATAACTTTAGTTTACTTACTTTATCTTGTTTCTTGTTTTGTTTATGTACCTTGTTTGCGTGTATAGTGGTTGCTTGTTTGTACATTTTTATAGTTTGTTTCTTAGACATACTTTGATAAGATTCATCTTTTATTTCTTAGATTAGATTCATTCTTTATTATACATATGCAGTGTGTTTTTGCATGCTTGTAAATAATTGTACATAGTTTTGTTATCACATCGTCATATCTCCATCAATATCATCACATCTAACATCATCTATACATATATGAATAAAAAAGATAAGTATACATCATACAAAAATGATAAGATAATCATCACATATTGTATCATCAAATGGGGGCAAGAGGGATTGCAAATATAAAAATCTATCCCACCCACACCAATATCATCATATCATCATGTCCACTAATCTAGCACATCACATGTATGATAAAATTCATATCATATATGCATTTATCATGTCAAAAATAAACACATGTGGTGCTAACATCTCAACTATAATCATGCTACATACACAATGTGAAATCAAATCATATAACATCATGACACATCTATAATCCATGCAATCAATCATCAAAACCGATCAAAGTCCATCATCTCATAACAACTGTGCCACATGAAAATGTCCATATATACAAGTATAATATGTTTGTCTCACAAAAGATATACATCATCGATACAAAATGGGCCATCAAAGGGCATAACTCATAAAAATGCCTTCATCATAGGTGTACATCAACAATGCTATACAACAATAAAAAAAATAAAGCCTTCATTAGAGGCATGCATCAAAAAACTGGTACATCATATACATCTATCAAGTATAACACCTTAATAAGAGGTCTGTATATCATGATACACATACAATCAAAGAATACAATGAAAATCATGGTTGAATAGAACCCTCAGAGGGAGTGGCTAGTCTACGTAATGGAGGTGGACCCATAACCTATGTCCCACACAATCATGTAGGTTTCCCTCATGGATGATACATTGATACATGGGGCCTCTCTAATCTCGTTGTTCCACTCGAATGCTGACTATAGGTAGGTGCCCACTGACCAGTTGGAACTACCTTATAAAAAAGTGATCGATAATAGGAGGCTATATCCTTTTCTGTAGCTAAGTATAGATGAGTGTGAGTTTTCACTGCTATCTTGTTTGTACATTGAAATGATGTTACCTCTACTGCTAGCCATGTAACCTCAGCATGAACCACTATTCACTCTAAATGAATCCAATCTCTCTCGACTATCATAGGATATAACTGGGTCTGGGCCTGCTGTAGTAGGCTCATCACTTGAGCCATCTAAGAGGCTATCTAGTGTATCTACTAATAATGTGTGGAACCATCTTCCCCCTAACCATTCTAGGCTCTGTCCTGGTCCCGCTCTACTGTCATGGATAGAATGTGAGATCGGGCAAGATCTCTCTCCGCTATCAACTACCACACCTACTACCATAGGGCAGCTAGTTGTGCCTCGACACCTCCACCCTGAGCTCGGGATAACCTTAGAGGCACCACAAGATCTTATCCCTGGCCCTCGCCTTGTACCTATCTATGGGCTTATCCTTGATCCCATAATATAGGCCTTGGACTCTCTGCATGATCCTGTCCATGTTCGGGCTCTTGCTACCTCTTTCCAAGATCCTATATTGGACCTTTCCCATCATGTTGCTGCCCATAAAATGGATCATCAACCCAACCTGTAGCTACAACTTCGTCACTACTATCTGATACATTGGATGGTTCTCACACACCTACTCCCCATGCCTCATCTGATATGGTCAAGCGGTGCAAAAAAAAGGTTGCATACCAGGCTATATAATCTGGTGTGGTTCCTGGGTCTCTAACCTATCGAGTAGGTCCCAAACCTATGGTACCACCTATAGGAAGCTAGCCCTAGCTCGGGCTACCTATATGCATAGCTCCATATTATACCTCTTTGCATCCTGACAGGCATACCACATATTGGGTTGAGGGATGCCCTGAACTCTGCCCAACTATCGCTGACATTGGTCCACCCTATATATCTCAGTAATATATCTGAGGCTTCCATGAAGGAAATTCTCTACCACATAGACAGTAAGCTCTATTCCATCCTTGGGCCCCTATATGTATCTATAAGGCCTCCAAATGATATCTCTATCTAGTAGCTCGTCAAACTCTTAACGGTAGTAGTAAATGCTTCCTAAGAGACCTTGTACATCATCTCCCATAGACACCCATGCCATGAATTTCAGATCCTTCGGTGCTCAAGTGTGTAGCACACCTAAAAGGTGCCTAATTGCTATATGGTCCCAGGACCAGATCTACAGTAAAGACGCTGACCCCACCGTCTTCTGATGGTGGTAGCTCATCAAGTGCAAATCCCAATATAAATATGCCAGTATGCACTGGCCCTAGTAGTATCACTCGAGAATGAACACTCCATGTAATAATTTAATCAGCCCCATCGGAAATTATGTCCATTTCTTATCAGTGAGTAAAAACCCACTGATAAGAGCCATCAAGTAAAGTGGTCCCCAGTGAAGAGCTGGATCAGCTATGCATTCATGAAAGGATACTATCATACCCTCGTGGGGTATCTCCTCGCAACAAAATAGGTCACTAATTGTTTTGGTAATCCAACCAAAATCATTCATATACTCGATCATTGAGCCTACAATAGGATCACACAAAATCTACCACACGTCCTCTAGTGTGACGGTCATCTCTCCTATAGGGAGCCTGAAACACTACTTCTCATTGTGCCACCACTCAATCAAAAAATTGAATAGGCCATGGTCTAAGCTAATAGATGGGATCCTTGCTACATAACTTAGGCCAAACACCTCCAATAGAATCGCCATCGTGTGATGGTCACGTCGACACATGCTCCCCTCTATCTCGGCTATGTGAGTGTATCACTCTCACATTTGCAATGCTGTAAAATATCTCTACAAAACATGGCATGTGTTAGACACTAACAATTTATTCTAAGCTCTTCTACTTTTCTTCTATCCTCCGTTAATTTTTCTCTTTCTTCTAAGTGTCATTTTTGACATTTTTTCCTCTTTTTCATCTCTTCTAGGTGCCTGCACACCCTTTTGGGCATGTGCACACCTTATGGCATGTGCACCCCCCTTTTAGCATGTGTGCATATGTTACGCCATGTGTCTTGTTTGATGCATGTGTGCACTAGGGTTTTAATGCTTACACGCGCGTGCATGTGCTATGTGTATGTGCACAGACACACATACGCATTTTGGGGGATATGCGCATGCACACACATGTGTCTAGTGCCTGCACGTGTGCACACATGTGTCTAGTGTTTGCACATGCATGCACACATGTCTAGTTCCGGCATGTTTGTGTATGTGCTTCAGGGCTACCTACACCACCAAAGGGATGCCTGCACCCCCGCGCATGCGTGCCTGTGCTAAACCCTACCTTTAACCTAACTATTAAAGCATTAAATGTGACATTAAATGAAAAATTGAAAAAGTAGGTCAAGTTACTCACGAAGAAGCCATCGTCTGCATGTTGGGTGTACTTCCTAACTCGAACAACACGTCTCCTTTAGGCTTGTCCTCTTACCATCATCCTTGTCTCTATCAGGAGTCTCACGGTAAAATTTTGGTAGTGGTCGGTAGGAAATGAATTGGTCACGATGATCTACCCTCCCAAGTGGGGTATATTAAACCATTTTCACCCTCTGTGATGCTTGGAAGCCCTTTTTTATCGCCGTTATTGCTCTAACTCTTCTTTTACTGGCCGTGAATAGTTATTTTATTTAAATAATTATTTTCCTTACTTTTTCACCATGCTGGGGCATTATTTTCCATCTGGTACTCATTTCTTCTCACTAGGACAATTTTATTGCTCCTAGGCGATATTCCCTCTTCTACATACTCCATCAAATAATTATTTTGTTAATCTTTCCATTGTGTTGGGGCATTATTTTCCACCTATTTCTTCTTTCTTCTCACTCGAGCATTTCTTTTGCATTTGGGAGATTATTTCTAATTATTCTACTACCTTCTACACATCCAACCCATCCAAAAATTGAAAAAAACAAAAAAATATATACCCTTCCAAGTTCAAACAAATTTCAAAAATTCTCCAAAAAATTGTAAAACTCACAAAACTAGGTAAACCAGCTCATAGCGGCTAAAACTCATGTCTTGCCCATGGTATTATTTCCATATCTTGTTGGAAAATTTTCATCTTCATAGATCAAATGACTCACAGATCATCAAATTTACAATCATTTTCAAATCTAGCCTGCTTGCTTCATCAGTACTCTAGGGCACATATAGTTACTTGGTATTGTTTCGTAGTGCACTACGCTTTTTCATTGGACCCAGTGTCCTTCATCATATTCCCTTGCATGTATCCATGCTCGAGGCATCATTTTTAACCCTTGTCATTAATTATGAACATTTAGGTATCTTCAGCTTGATACCAAAACATTTGTGCAACCGTCTTGACCATTGTTGGTTAGAATATGTGTGTTCGTACTTGTTTTCCCTGTTAAATGAGCTTGTTTCCTTATCATATTGCATTAATTTTTGTGTGTTGCATTGAGTGGTTGTTTTAGCAATGGAAAAATGTTCATATTATAGCTTTTCATGTCATCCTACTTTTGTCGTGTGATTATATTTTTTAATAAGGACCGATGACGTAGATATTTGGCAACATGATGACACTAAAGTTGTTTCAATCCACTGGATGAAATATTTCTCTTTTCTTTCCGTCTTTCATTCCTCTTCTACATCATTCTCCTATTAACACTATTCTTCTTATTCACATGGGGCATCCTTCCCATTCTTCTATTTGCTTTCTCTCACCTTTTCGATTATTGATCTCCTTCTCTCATCACCCCATTGACACTCGAGGGGGCATCTCCCACTTCTACAAATTTTTCTTCTACATCTACAAAATTTTATCTCTCTAATATATTTGAAATGGTGTCATTTACGCCACCTCAAAGAGGGGAAAATGTAGACACCCATAATTTAACCTAAGCAATTTAAATACTTAAATTGCACTAATTATCATCTTTCCTGCAAATTGACGACATATCTTCAATATCACACATTTTCTCTGCTATCATCGTTAATTAATTACATTACGTTATTTAAGTAACTCTTCTATCTAATAACGATGCCAATTAATGACCTTCCAACAATCAGCTCCCCTTTCTATCTAGTTTAATTAATTATTTCTAATTAATTAAGCTCCCCTTTCTATGTACATTAATTAATTATTTCTAATTAATTAATACTCCTTTTTATCTAGATTAATTAATTATTCTTAATTAATTTATTATCCCTTCTATTTAATCAATAAATCATCATTTATTTTATTAAAATAATCTCAAAACATAAATCATACTAACTATTCCTCTAAAAAACTTATATAAGCTTGCACACCTATTAATTAATTACTTTGGTTAATTAATAAAGCCCCTCAAACCCCATGGGTCACTAAAGGACAAAATAAACTCTCCTAAGGTTGACTTAACCCTTTCTAAACCTCCCTTATTCACAACTAACCCAACCTCTCCATGTATCCCACATGAAGAGGTATGTAGAGATTTTTCTATCCATTGGGCTATATAAGGGGCCCTCCTCCTACCTTTCTATTGACACCTACACACCTAAATGATAATAGAGCAAAATCTATAGCCATTTTATCATCTAAGAGCATTATTCATTGGAGGAGCTAACTATTTTCATTTCTTATATTCATCCATCCAAGTTTTGAATTCATATGGGGATATGTCAAATGGTCCTATAGCCATGGATTGACAAGACTACATTCTTGAAAACCTTGGGATTCAAACATACAATCAAACCTTTGATTACTAAGGATATAAAAAGGTTCATTTCATTTGATTAGCATTCAATAGAGATAAAGATTAAGGGATTAAAATGTTATTTTGAATATTTATTCATGTTCTAATGCAAATATGTTGGTAGGTTAGTCTTGTTTAAGATTTAAGCATGATGGTACATTGATTTCGATTTAGATTTTTTTTAGGACTACTAGGTATTAGTTCTAATTATTTTTGCATTCCTAATGAATTCATGTACATACTATGCACAAGCTCAAGTGGTGAAGAAGTGTTTCACTTCGGAAATGCTTCGTTCCCTTTAGAAACAGATAAGGTTAGGGTTAGGAGGAATACCTGTAGAATGTCGAGATGATGTGCGCGTACCGTAGAGAAAGATCAGGTTGACTGCGGAGAACTCCTTTTTGTCTTGGAAGGACTACCTGCAAATAAGAACACAAGACCACAAGATTTTGATTAAACAGTAAATGAGGAAACTGCCTTGGGCCCAGGAAATGTAAAACTTCCTTTTGAAGGTGGTCAGTTTCCCTGCTAACGTGAATTAACACAAAAGACTATAAAATATCAATTAAATTACTTGGCTGAACTGGGTAGGGGAAAGGCTGTTTTTCCTGGTTTTGATCAAAGGAACCGATGCCGGTTACCTATAACCGATGGCGGTTACTGATAACCGATACCGGTGGGTTCTAGGATCTTCTGGGCTGGTTGTGGTGTTTGTAATGGCTGGTTTTTGGATAGTATTAGGAAATGGGATGGTTAGAAGCAAAAGAATGACAGTTAGAGGCAATGGTACGTTGTATAATGGATTCAGAAATGGATTTAGGAGCACTGAGATCCAAGAAGCATAAGAAATGTTATAATGGGGGACATGCAAGATGTAACTTACTGGTTTTGATGAAGGTGCATGTTGATCTCCTTTTCTGTAAACACGTCTAGTATTTTCACTCGTCTCTACTTGGTCAAGTGAAGATCTGGACTCTGTTCCTCGCTCGCAATGCTCTGTGTTGATCCAGAAATCCTTCGACTGATCTCCAAAATGAAATTCCGATCCGTTGTTTTGGTTTTGGGGAGCCCATTTACAGGGAACCGATGGCGGTTGCGTAACCGACGGCGGTCGAGTAGGAACCGGCATCGGTTAGGAAAAAGTAAGCTATTTTTAGTAAAATAGCCCACCTTCCCTATTTTTCTCCCGAGGGATCAGTTGCGGGCTTGGTCAAGTGGCTAGAAGGTCGGCTTTGGGTGCGAGTAAGGAGGCATTAGTTATGGATGTGAGTCTAGACCAAGTCATGGGTCCTAATTAGGTTAGTTTAGGGTTAGGGCTAGGTCATGATGAGGTGGCAAAGTGAGGTGGCGGGTAAGGTGATGTGGATTTATCAATTACAAGGTAATTAATAAATAATTGTGTAAAGTTTAGGTAATGAGGTTAGGTTGCGAAATGGGATGCGGGTCACAAGGGGTCGTAAGACACAAATTTGGTGTCTACATTAGCCCCTTATTGTCGTGTAGCTTGTTTTGTAAAGCTGCGCGAACAATAATATGAAGTGGTTTCTCATGTTAAGGATATAGGTAATCCCCCTCAAATCTATCACAGATGGAGTGAACGGGAAATCAGGGATAGGGTTGATAAAGGGTACATGTTGTAGAGAGGATGGTAAGGTGGTAGGGAAAGTCCAAGGAAGCAGACGCATGTTGAAATGCAACAGTATGACTAGGGTATATGATTTGACGAGCAAACCAGCGATGTATAGGCAAATTTCGATAGTTTATCCAAACAAGGGTGATATAATCCTGGTATCCAAGGCATAGGAAGTAGCTCCAGGGTATATAACAGGTAAGGTACAGGAACGTTTAGGCATGTTCGGCAGTACCAAATGGTTGGTTTGGTTGAGATAAACGTCACGGTCTAGGTCTAGGCAAAGTTGGTCGACAGATCAAGTCAAGGACCCTAATCGTGCTAAAACACGAACAGGTGAGCTCGATTGAACCAAAAACTACCGGATGGGTGGATAAAGTGTATGGTGTTGATTTTGGGTAAGGTATGGAAGTGGTACGGTCGTGGGTTGGGCCAAGCTGTTGGGTGGCGGCCTTTGGTCGGGCCAAATAGCGAGGGCAAGGCCTTGGGTCGGGCCAAATGGGTAGGTTGAGGCCTTGGGTCGGGCAGAATAGGTAGGTTGAGGCCTTGGGTCGGGCCGAATAGGTAGGGTGGAGGCCTTAGGTCGGGCCGAATAGGTAGGTGGAGGCCTTGGGTCGGGCCGAATAGGTAGGTGGAGGCCTTAGGTCGGGCCGAATAGGTAGGTTGAGGCCTTGGGTCGGGCCAATTGGTAGGTTAAGGCCTTGGGTCGGGCCGAATAGGTAGGTGGAGGCCTTAGGTCGGGCCGAATAGGTAGGTTGAGGCCTTGGGTCGGGCCAATTGGTAGGTTGAGGCCTTGGGTCGGGCCGAATAGGTAGGTTGAGGCCTTAGGTCGGGCCAATTGGTAGGTTGAGGCCTTAGGTCGGGCCAATTGGTAGGTTGAGGCCTTAGGTCGGGCCAATTGGTGGGGTGAAGCCTTGGGTCGGGCCGAATAGGTAGGTTGAGGCCTTGGTCAGGCTGGACCAGGGAACAAATGTTGTGCAGCAAAGGTGGACAGAGGCGATACTGGTGAAAAAGAGGCGAGGAGTAAAGAACGTCAAAGAATGGGGTGAAAGTTGGGTATCAAACCGATGTCGATTCTGCGTGACCGATATCGGTTAAGGGACCGATACCAGTTTCTTAGGGCAAAAAATGAAACCGAAATCGGTTAAGGTCGAAAAACTTATAAAAAGAAAAATACGGTTGGGGTTGGTTTAGGGTGTGGGTTGGGTTGGGTTGGGGATTTTTGTGGGTTGGGTGGTTGAGTGGGTGGATTGGGTTGGGTTGGTTTAGGGTGTGGGTTAGGGTTGGGTTGGTTTAGGGTGTGGGTTAGGGTTGAGTTGGTTGTGTAGGGTGTAGGGTTTAGGGTCTATGTTTTTGTGGGTTGGGTGGTTGAGTGGGTGGGTTGGGTTGAGTTGGTTGTGTAGGGTGTAGGGTTTAGGGTCTAGGTTTTTGTGGGTTGGGTGGTTGAGTGGGTGGGTTGGGTTGAGTTGGTTGTGTAGGGTGTAGGGTTTAGGGTCTAGGTTTTGTGGGTTGGGTGGTTGAGTGGGTGGGTTGGGTTGAGTTGGTTGTGTAGGGTGTAGGGTTTAGGGTCTAGGTTTTTGTGGGTTGGGTGGTTGAGTGGGTGGGTTGGGTTGAGTTGGTTGTGTAGGGCTTAGGGTTTAGGGTCTAGGTTTTTGTGGGTTGGGTGGTTGAGTGGGTGGGTTGGGTTGAGATGGTTGTGTAGGGTTTAGGGTTTAGGGTCTAGGTTTTTGTGGGTTGGTTGGTTGAGTGGGTGGGTTGGTTTAGGGTGGTGGTAGAGAGTCGGGGTATGGGCGGGGGGATAAAAAAAATGGTGTTTAGATGATAAGGTAGATGTTTGTAATAAAGAGGAGGTCTAAGGATGCGGGTTGGTTTTGCAGGCACGTCAGCAGTTGACGATGCGTGATAGGATGCCTCCACTATTGAGTCGGATGAGGCCACACGTATCTGTGGCGCATTGGGCCATCATGCGCGAGGTGGGGCTCGGCGGGGTCCAGAGGTACAGAGCGATAGACAGAGATCACAGCCTGATGGTCGCCCTCATCGAGAGATGGGATCCGGCGACCAATGTGTTCCATCTCCCGACTGGGGAGAGGACCGTCACGTTAGAGGATGTGTATCGCATCCTTCGGCTACCGATCGAGGGAGAGGCAGTTGTCCAGGTAGATTCAGAGACTGCGATGGATAGCATACTACAGGTTTTTGGGGATGCAGCCGCGCTTCTGACATATCATAGCGCGAGCATTGGATATGGTGACATGTACCGCGCACACAGACATGAGACACGGCTCGCCGTGTTGATGATGATAGGGATCACCTGCTTCGCCCTCCTGAATTCAGAGGGAGGCCGCTTCCCACGAGCATTGATGGGGGCGCTGCTGGAGATGGTGGAGGAGCACACCTGTTTCGCATGGGCACCAGTGTATCTGGTGCAATTATACAGGGAGTTATGGGGCTATCGCCGGAGGAGGCGATTTGGTATTTGTTCTACTTTTTTGTTGCACTGTTGGGCATACGAGCATATCGTATGCATCAGGCCAGTAGGGCTACCCCAGCAGCCAGGGCCACAGGTCGTATACCGATATGGCTTTCAGAGGTGGTTGGGGGTCGTGGGCCAGCCACGAGCAGTTGTTGCAGGTTGGGATGTGGTCTATTATAGACACTTGCTAGAGGGCCTTACAGCAGTAGACATTGTATGGAGACCCTACAGAGGTCACCAGCCTAGCAGAGGAGCCCGCGTACAGCTGCGCCTGATCCAGTATACATTATGGATAGCAGGACGGAGGCCGGGAGAGTACGAGCAGATACCCCTAGAGAGGGTACACAGGCAGATGGCGCTGCGACAGGACCAGCCACCTCCCTTCCCGCAGTACAGGAGGGATGATGTAGAGGCCCCACTGCCAGCGCCACAGCCTTGGGATCCAGACTGGGTAGCGGAGAGACCAGCAGGTGAGGGTGTGGATGATGCCGGGTGTACGGGAGCATACAGGGTATGGTGGGCTGGGCAGAGAGCAGCGAGGATAGTACCGCCTGCGCAGCCAGACTTGGCTGTAGTTACGGCAGAGAGAGATCAGCTCCGGGGGCAGGTGTAGCTATTACAGGGACAGTTGGCTGCTGCACAGGCACATATAGGGGTCTTACAGGGGCAGCTAGCCTAGGCTCAGGTACAGGCATAGGCAGCACCACCACCAGCAGCACAGCCATAGGTGCAGGTATAGGTACAGGCAGCCGTACTAGCAGCAGCACAGCCACAGCCCCAGATACAGGTACAGGCAGCCGTACCAGCAGCAGCACAGCCACAGCCCCAGATACCACCACGGCCATAGGTGCAGGTACAGGCTTAGGGGGTATTGGTGTTAGGTGCCAAGGGACCAGCCCCAGTTCCTTCAGTGGCGCGAGATCGCTATATGGAGGTTAGAGCAGAGGCCCGTTATTATCAGGATATTCTTGATAGTACCGGAGTTGAGTATCAGGCGTATGCAGTGCATAGGGCAGAGACCTCGCACAGCCAGAGATCTCAGGGAGGGGGCAGCCACAGCTGGCGTGTCCGTGACGGGCAGGAGGCGAGAGGCACCACAGGGACCAGCGGGGCGAGGTGTCGAGGGCGGTGGGGAGAGCTGATAGCTCCCTGACATGGTTTTGTATAGGGACACGGGCACCGGTCTGCGAACCGGTTGTATTGATAGAGGCCTACGTGCCTACACTTATTCATTGTTTTGATTCATTTATTTATTATATACCGGCCTGCGAGCCGAGTACGGGTTGTATATTTGATACCGGCCTGCGAGCCAAGTATATTTTTGATATGAGAAGACCGGCCTGCGAGCCGAGTCGAGATTTTTGGTAGGTATTGCGGCCTGCGTGCCGGCTTTGGTATGTTATGAGATCACAGAGGCCCCGATGTAGGGGCACATTGTATTTTTGAAAATTTGTATATATATAGAGACGATGTTTTGATCCACATGCTTGTGTTTAAAATGTGTGGAAAAAATTTTAAAAAAAACTTTGGTTAATGTGCAGGTCGGGATGAGCCTACTATAGACATAGATTTGCTAGAGGGCCTTACAGCAGAAGAGCACATTATAATGGAGACCCTACAGAGGTCACCAGCCTGCAGAGGAGCCCGATACAGCTGCGCCTGATCCAGTAGTTACATTCTGGATAGCAGGACGGAGGCCGGGGAGTATGAGCGGTTTTGACCCCTAGCTGAGGGTACGTAGGCAGATGGGGCTGGACAGGACGAGCCCCATCGGGTGCAGTAACAGGAGGGGATGATGAAATTCCGATCCGTGTTTGGTTTTGGGGAGCCCATTTACAGGGGAACCGATGGCGGTTGCGTAACCGACGCGGCATTGAGTAGGAACCGGCATCGGTTAGGAAAAAAGAAGCTATTTTTAGTAGGTAAAATAGCCCACCTTCCCTATTTTCTCCCGATGGGATCAGTTGAGGGTTGGTCAAGTGGCTTAGGAGGTCGGCTTTGGGTGCGAGTAAGGAGGCATTAGTTACTGGATGTGAGTCTAGACCAAGTATGGGTCCTAATTAGGTTAGTTTAGTGTTAGGGTAGGTCTATGATGATGTCGGTGGCAAAGTGATTTCGAGGTGGCGGGTGTAGGGATGTGGATTTATCAATTACAAGGTAATTAATAAAATTGTGTATAAAGGTTGAGGTAATGAGGTTAGGTTGCGAAATGGGAATATGCGGGTCACAAGGGGTCGTTAGACACAATTTTGTTGTCTAATTAGCCCCCCTGATTGTCGGTAGCTTGTTTTGTAAGCTGCAGGTGCGAACAATAATATGAAGTGGTCTCATGTAAGGATATTAGGTAATCCCCTCAAATCTATCACAGATGGAGGTGAACGGAAATCAGGGATAGGTTGAAAAGGGTACATGTTGTAGAGAGGATGGTAAGGTGGTAGGGAAGTCCAAGGAAGCAGACGCATGTTGAAATGCAACAGTATGACTAGGGTATATGATTTGACGAGCAAACCAGCGATGTATAGGCAATTTCGATAGTTTATTCCAAACAAGGGTGATATAATCCTGGTATCCAAGGCATAGGAAGTAGCTCCAGGGTATATAACAGGTAAGGTTACCGGAACGTTTAGGCAATGTTCGGCAGTAACCAATGTTGTTTGGTTGAGATAAAGCGCACGGTCTAGGCTAGGCAAAGTTGGTCGACAGATCAAGTCAAGGACCCTAATCGTGCTAAAACACGAACAGGTGAGCTCGATTGACCCAAAACTACCGGATGGTGGATAAAGTGTATGGTGTTGATGTTGGGTAAGGTATGGAAGTGGTACGGTCGTGGGTTGGGCCAAGTGTGTTTGGGTGGCGGGCCGTGGTCGGGCCAAATCGCGGGGCAAGGCATTGGGTCGGGCCACCAAATGGGTAGGGTGAGGCTGGGGTCGGGCGAATAGGTAGGTTGAGGCCTTGGGTCGGGACGAATAAGGTAGGGTGGGAGGCATTAGGTCGGACGAATAGGTAGTGGAGGCCTTGGGTGGGCGAATAGGTTAGGTGGAGGCCTAAGGTCGGGCCGAACCGAATAGGTAGTGAGGGCCTTGGGTCGGGCCAATTGGTAGTTCAAGGCCGTGGGTCGGGCCGAATAGGTAGGTTGGAGGCATAGGTCGGGCCGACCGAATAGGTAGGTTGAGGCATTGGGGGTCGGGGCCAATGGTAGGTTGAGGCCTGGTGGGCTGAATAGGTAGGTTGAGGCCATTAGGTCGGCCGCCACGTGGTAGGTTGAGGCCTTAGGTCGGGCCAATTGGTATTTGTTGAGGGCTTGGTCGGGCCAATTGGTGGGGGGAAGCCTTGGGTCGGGCACCGAATAGGTAGGTGACCCGGCCTTGGTCAGGCTGGACAAGGGAACAAATGTTGTGCAGCAAAGGTGGACAGAGGCGATACTGGTGAAAAAGAGGCGAGGAGTAAAAGAACGTCAAAGAATGGGGTGAAAGTTGGGTATCAAAACGATGTCCGATTCTGCCGTGGACCGATATGTTAACTGGGAACCGATACCAGTTTCCTTAGGGCAAAAAATGAAACCGAAAATCGTTAAGGTCGAAAAACTTTATAAAAAGAAAAATAGCGGTTGGGGTTGGTTTAGGGTGTGGTTGGGTTGGGTTGGGGATTTTTGCTGGGTTGGGTCGGTTGAGTTGGGGGATGGGTTGGGTTGGTTTAAGGGTGTGGGGTTTAGCGGGTTTGGGTCTTGGTTTAGGGTGTGGGTTAGGGTTGAGTTGGTTGTGTAGGGTGTAGGGTTACGGGTCTATGTTTTTTTGTGGTTGGGTGGTTGAGTGGTGGGTTGTTGAGTGGTTGTGTAGGGTGTAGGGGTTAGGGTTTAGGTCTAGGTTTTTTCTTGTGGGTTGGTGGTTGAAGTGCGGTGGGTTGGGTTGAGTTGGTTGTTTGTAGGGTGTAGGGTTTGAGGGTCTAGGTTTTGTGGGTGTGGGATGGTTGAGTGGGTGGGTTGGGTTGAGTTGGTTGTGTAGGGTGTAGGGTTTAGGTGTTCCGGTTTTTGTTGGGTTGGGTGGTTGAGTGGGTGGGTTGGGTTGTGTTGATGGTTGGGTTGAGTTGGTCTGTGTAGGGCTTAGGGTTGTAGGGTCTATGTTTTGTGGGTTGGGTGGTTGAGTGGGTGGTATGGGTTTTGAGATGGTTGTGTAGGGTTTAGGTTTAGGGTCTAGGTTTTTGTGGGTTGGTTGGTGAGTGGGTGGGGTGGTTTAGGGTGGTGGTTAGAGAGTCGGGGGTATGGGCGGGGGGGATATAAAAAAATTGGTGTTTAGATGATAAGGTAGCTGTTTGTAATAAAGAGGAGGTCTAAGGATGCGGGTTGGTTTTGCAGGCCGTCAGCATGTGACGATGCGTGATAGGATGCCTCCACTATTGAGTCGGATGAGGCCACACGTATCTGTGGCGCATTGGGCCATCATGCGCGAGGTGGGGCTCGGCGGGGTCCAGAGGTACAGAGCGATAGACAGAGATCACAGCCTGATGGTCGCCCTCATCGAGAGATGGGATCCGGCGACCAATGTGTTCCATCTCCCGACTGGGGAGAGGACCGTCACGTTAGAGGATGTGTATCGCATCCTTCGGCTACCGATCGAGGGAGAGGCAGTTGTCCAGGTAGATTCAGAGACTGCGATGGATAGCATACTAAGGTTTTTGGGGGATGCAGCCGCGCTTCTGACATATCATAGCGCGAGCATTGGATATGGTGACATGTACCGCGCACACAGACATGAGACACGGCTCGCCGTTGTTGATGATGATAGGGATCACCTGCTTCGCCCTCCTGAATTCAGAGGGAGGCCGCTTCCCACGAGCATTGATGGGGGCGCTGCTGGAGATGGTGGAGGAGCACACCCTGTTTCGCATGGGCACCAGTGTATCTGGGCAATTATACAGGAGTTATGGGGCTATCGCCGGAGGAGGCGATTTGGTATTTGTTCTACTTTTTTGTTGCACTGTTGGGCATACGAGCATATCGTATGCATCAGGCCAGTAGGGCTACCCCAGCAGCCAGGGCCACAGGTCGTATACCGATATGGCTTTCAGAGGTGGTTGGGGGGTCGTGGGCCAGCCACGAGCAGTTGTGCAGGTTGGGATTGTGGTCTATTATAGACACTTGCTAGAGGGCCTTACAGCAGTAGACATTGTATGGAGACCCTACAGAGGTCACCAGCCTAGCAGAGGAGCCCGCGTACAGCTGCGCCTGATCCAGTATACATTATGGATAGCAGGACGGAGGCCGGGAGAGTACGAGCAGATACCCCTAGAGAGGGTACACAGGCAGATGGCGCTGCGACAGGACCAGCCACCTCCCTTCCCGCAGTACAGGAGGGATGATGTAGAGGCCCCACTGCCAGCGCCACAGCCTTGGGATCCAGACTGGGTAGCGGAGAGAGACCAGCAGGTGAGGGTGTGGATGATGCCGGGTGTACGGGAGCATACAGGGTATGGTGGGCTGGGCAGAGAGCAGCGAGGATAGTACCGCCTGCGCAGCCAGACTTGGCTGTAGTTACGGCAGAGAGAGATCAGCTCCGGGGGCAGGTGTCTGTAGCTATTACAGGGACAGTTGGCTGCTGCACAGGCACATATAGGGGTCTTACAGGGGCAGCTAGCCTAGGCTCAGGTACAGGCATAGGCAGCACCACCACCAGCAGCACAGCCATAGGTGCAGGTATAGGTACAGGCAGCCGTACTAGCAGCAGCACAGCCACAGCCCCAGATACAGGTACAGGCAGCCGTACCAGCAGCAGCACAGCCACAGCCCCAGATACCACCACGGCCATAGGTGCAGGTACAGGCTTAGGGGGGTATTGGGTTAGGTGCCAAAGGGACCAGCCCCAGTTCCTTCAGTGGCGCGAGATCGCTATATGGAGGTTAGAGCAGAGGCCCGTTATTATCAGGATATTCTTGATAGTACCGGAGTTGAGTATCAGGCGTATGCAGTGCATAGGGCAGAGACCTCGCACAGCCAGAGATCTCAGGGAGGGGCAGCCACAGCTGGCGTGTCCGTGACGGGCAGGAGGCGAGAGGCACCACAGGGACCAGCGGGGCGAGGTGTCGAGGGCGGTGGGGAGAGCTGATAGCTCCCTGACATGGTTTTGTATAGGGACACGGGCACCGGTCTGCGAACCGGTTGTATTGATAGAGGCCTACGTGCCTACACTTATTCATTGTTTTGATTCATTTATTTATTATATACCGGCCTGCGAGCCGAGTACGGGTTGTATATTTGATACCGGCCTGCGAGCCAAGTATATTTTTGA
Organism: Taxus chinensis; assembly: GCA_019776745.2. NCBI lineage: Eukaryota > Viridiplantae > Streptophyta > Pinopsida > Cupressales > Taxaceae > Taxus > Taxus chinensis. The sequence continues at coordinate 40,798,765 of CM034153.1, read as the reverse complement.
TATGAGAGACCGGCCTGCGAGCCGAGTCGAGATTTTTGGTAGGTATTGCGGCCTGCGTGCCGGCTTTGGTATGTTATGAGATCACAGAGGCCCCGATGTAGGGCACATTGTATTTTTGAAAATTTGTATATATATAGAGACGATGTTTTGATCCACATGCTGTGTTTAAAATGTGTTGAAATATTTGGTTAATGGCTGGTAATATATAGAATGTGTGATGAGTTTAATTGACATGTTGGTAGATAGTTGATGCTGATGTTTTTGTTTTTTTGTACGTATATATGAATGTCCGGTTATATGATGAATTGGTGGTTTTGTGACATTGTGATATATGTAACTGATGAGTTGGATCCAAATGATGTAGAGATTGATAGTTTCTTGATATCCGTAGTTGATGGTTTGTGTATTTGTATAAAATAAATGATGTTAATGAAATTGTAATGTTATGTGTGGTGGATGAACAAATGTGGTAAATTGTGTTGTTTATGCAGGCAAAGAGGCGGGCGCGACAAAAATTTAGATGAGAAATGAAGAAAAGAACCCTGTTTCAAAAAGGAAGGTGTGTAACCGGTATCGGTTAGGTAACCGATGTCGGTATCTGTATGACCGATATCGGTTACACGACCGATACCGGTTATTTAGGTATGAGTTTTTCTAAAAATAGAAAAGCTAGGGTGGCAACTTGAGTTGTAATTTTAGAGCCATGCAAGAGGTTAAATACGCGAACGTGATGCTTTTTGACGACTGAGACAGGTATTTGCATGAGATATTTGGGTGAGAAGGAGAAAAGAGACAAGGAAAGTGAATGTGATCCGAGGTTCAAAAGGCAGAAAGACAAAGTTGAAAAAGGGTGGTGATCATGGCAGAACGAGGAGAAGCATCCAGCAGGCAAGGACATGAGGGAAGACAAGGGCCACCTCAAGCTGCTGCAACCCAAGAGGTATCATTTTGTTTGTGATTTGACTACTGCATGTTTCGTGAATAAGATGGGGGAGAGTAGGTGGGTAGATATGAGAAAGAAAACATGATAACAAGTGTTGCAGGTGAGGTAACTATTACAGGGTAGGCAATCAGGGGTTTCAGGTATGTTTGTATGTATAAAAACGAATAAACGAGCAAATTATTGTCATAGGTGGTTGTTTTTAGGGAAGGTGTATAAAATTGACAGTGACCGGTAGCGGTTAGGAAGAACCGGTATCGGTTATTCAACCGATATCGGTTATGTATAACCGGTACCGGTTACTGGAGGAATTTCCAGAATGTTTGAAAAAAACCTGACAGATTTGAATGGTTGTTTGTTGTTTTGGTGTATGCAGGCAGAGGCAGGATTGAGGATGAATGATAGTGTGCCAGCGCTGTTGTCGCGAATCCGAGCGGATGTAACACCAGCGGAGTGGATGTTGATAAATCGTTTGGGGTTAAGTGGGATCCGATATTATTCACGAATCGCACGTAACCATGGTATGTTACAGGCGCTGATTGAGAGATGGAATCCTGAGACAAATACCTTCTATCTGCCAACAGGTGAAATGACAGTAACTTTGGAAGATGTGTTCCGTATTTTGAGACTCCCTATTACAGGAGAACCAGTATATCAGGCACTACCTAGCACGGGGCGGGCAGCGATAACAGAAGTGTTTGGTCCATATGCACGAGACTTAACACAACGAGGTTTGTCATTCACATATGGGGTAATGTATGTAGCACACCCTGAGGAGACAAGGTTAGCAGTGATTTTAATGATAGCGGTAGGGTATTATGTGTTACCGAGGGCAGAAGGGGGAAGATTTCCAAAGGCATTGATGGGTGTTATTTGGGAGATGATAGAAAGGAACATGACTTTTGCATGGGCACCTGCATATTTGGCGGAGCTATACAGGGGTTTATGGGCTTGTAGGTGAAATCACAGGACAACGTTGGATTGTTCATACTTATTACACTGTTGGGCCTATGAGCACATTGTTTGTGTGCGACCAATAGGCCGATCCATCCAGGTAGGAGAGACCGGAGTACAGAGGCTGGGATTCCAACGATGGGTCTAGACAGAACAAGAGGCAAGATCTCAGGCCGTGCCGGGTGACATTAAGTATTACAGGCAGGTATGGGAGAGGGTGACGGCTGCGGATATCTGTTGGAGGCCCTACGGGAACTATATGGTAACCGAGAACATAGCTGAGGAGTTGAGAGGTGTAGAGCGATTGAGGTGGATCGCGGGGCACAGGCCAGGTGAATATGAGAGGATTCCGATAGATCACGTGCGGCGAAAATTTGGATTTGTGCAGGACATACCACAGGCTTATAGACCATATATGAGGATCGATGCCGAGGCAGTATTCTCACCTCCCCGGCCAACACCTCCAGAAGGGCCTGAGGAGATAGCAGCCGATCGCAGTGTAATGGATGCAGGAATGACAGAGGCCTATAGGTTATGGTGGGTAGCAGAGTTGCGAGGTGTACGCGATCGCCCTGACATAGCTGTGATTACAGCAGAGAGGGATCGGCTGCAGCGTTTGGTTCAGCAGCTCCAAACGTAGGTGAATGAGACAAGAAGATTGTTAGCGGTTGCGGAGTCACGAGCAACGAGACTAGAGACTGGAGTCCTCCATGCGAGAGGACGTATTCATATGTTACAGGAGAGATTGGCAGATCAGTGGGTGGTACCAATAGCCGTGGTACCTTTGAGGACAGAGAGGCCTGGCGAGAGGGGTCGACGATCACGATCATCACCTAGTTTGGGATGAGGCGTGAGGGTCTAAATAAATGTTAGCAAGGTATAAGAATAAATAAGAGTGTCGACCTGCGCGTCGATGATATAGAAGATGTATTTGTTTATCATCTAAATAAAACGAGATATGTATGTTGATTTGCGTTATAATAATAAGAATGTTGTCAGTTTGACTTTTGGTGTTTTGAAAAAGGATCAAAGAGAAATGTAATTAAATAGAAATACACAAAAATATTTATATTTACCACACATGAGAGGTTATGGTAGGGGATGGTCGAGCTAACCTTGGGAGACCCCATGTCTCCTAAGTGCTGCCTACATAGCCCATTGCACAAAGCAAGGACGGGCCTCAGACCGATGTAGTTCTCCCTTAGGATCAGGGAGGGGTGAATTTAGGCAATTTGGTATGGTTTAGGCAATTGGTCGTTTGGTAAAATTTGATGTTGGTAGGGTAATGTTGTTGGTGCTGGTAGGATAATGTTGTTGGTGTAGGTATAGGTAAAGCAAAGGTTAGCATACCCAAGTAGGAGGGAATAGTGTTCTGATTAAGATCAACACACAATCCTAGATGCGAGGCAAAGCAGAAAGAGTGTTTGGTAGGTGAAAAGAGCTAAACGAACCACACAACGTAGAACGAGCCTGAAGCCCTAAGTTCCGTGCATAGACGATAAGTCCATAGTTGAAAAGAGTTGTATGATCACAATATATCAGGGGTACGTTACGTCCCTTGAGTTGAAACAAATGGCGAGGTGATGTGGATGATATAGCTGAGGTACAAAGAACTTGTTACAACGAAAGAGAACCTACCCTAAATAGACAAGTCCATGACCCAAAAAGTTCTTTTGAATGAGGCTTTTATTTTATTGAATGTAGACTGATCGATGCGGGAAGTCTACAAGGGATATTGATTATTTTATTCTTGAGGTCTTCATGAAGCTGATCAATGCGAGAAGCTTCTGATAAAGGCTGACTGTGTATAGCTTTCCTTCGGGGGAGCAGTCTATTTATAGTAGCAGATATGATTTTAGTGCATAGCTGTCCTTCGGGGGAGCAGTCTATTTATAGTAGCAACAATATTTTGGCATATAGCTATCCTTCGAGGGAGAAATCTATATTTAATTTAGATGACTAGATATTCATTTGGCGTGAAGCATCTAGTTTAGTAGGAAGTTTGACTCAAGAAAATCCCTTAAGAATACGGCTTATTTTAATACTTTGAAGTCATGGACTAGACTAAAGAGGGGAAGGCATCATCAAGGGGAGGTGCGAAATGATTTTGATTTTATTTAGAGATATAGAAAACAAAGTGTATGTAGCGGTAAATGAGCTCAAGGGACGAGCAGTAGGTAGATAAGAAGTGATATAACACTAGATTCAACAGTAGAATGGTCGAAGATGCAAGGCATTCAGGGGTTCAGGCTCAGGTTTACCATTAAGTGAAGCTAAACGATAAGTGCCTGATCCATAGGTGTGAGTGATTATATAAGGCCCAATCCAATTGGGAGCAAATTTTCCACGTTTTCTCTTTTCTAGTTTGGTGACATGTTGATTCTCTTTGAGGACAAGATCACCAACCTTAAAGGTACGCTCATGAAGTCGCTTATCATAAGCACGCTTGATGCTTTTTTGATAGATTTGAAGGTGATCGAGAGCTGTAAGACGTCGTTCGTCAAGAAGCTCCAATTGGGCTAACCGCTCTTGGCAGAAATCATCGTTGGTGAGAATATCCTGAAGAGATATTCTAAGGGAGGGTATTTGTATTTCGAGAGGCAAAACAGCCTCGGTACCGTATACCAAAGAAAAAGGTGTGGCATTAGTAGAGGTACGAATGCTAGTACGATAAGCCCAAAGGGCAAAGGGAATGTGATCGTGCCAATTTCTTCCAGATTCATTGACAACTTTCATGAGGATTTTGGTTAGAGTTTTATTAGAAGATTCAGCCTGACCATTGGCCTGCGGATAGTAAGGTGATGAGAAGCTAAGTTTGATACCAAAGTTGTCACAAAGGTCTTGTAACAACTTGTTTTTGAAAGATTTACCATTATCTGTTATTAGGCGATGAGGAATACCAAAACAACAGATAATGTGATGGTTAATGAATTCGACAATTTTTTCTTTTTTGATTGAAATGAGTGGGATGGCCTCCACCCATTTTGTGTAATATTCGGTCGCTATGATTATCCAACGGTGACATTGTGAAGAGGTCGGGTGAATCTCACCAATAAGGTCTAAACCCCATTATGAGAAAGGCCAAAGATCACGAGCGACTTGTAGCGGGTGACTAGGAGTATGTTGAAGATTGGCATGTTGTTGACACATGACACAGCGCTTAACATATTCGTAGTAGTCGTTATTGAGAGTAGGCCAATAATAACCTAGGCGAAGGATTCGTTTAGCCACCGCAAGGCGACTAAAATTTCCACCACAAATCCCATCGTGTACTTTTTGGATGGTATAGGTGACCTCGGCGCCGGTTAGACAGCGAAGGAGGATGCCATCAAAGCCACGTTTATAGAGGAGTCCTCCCATGACAACATAACGCGAAACACTTTTAAGAAAAGCACGTTTTCCGTTACTAGTAAGGTCAGGTGGGAGAACCGAGATTGTAAGGTAGTCGTGAAATTGGTGGTACCAGGTATCCTGCGAATTAGTAGACACAGTATTTATCATGCAAACTACCGGGGTTGAATAGGATGGTGTAAAAATTTGCTGGACCACAACGAATAATTCAGAGTCAGTTGGTGCGGCGGGAATCTGCGAGGCTAAGCAAGCCATAGTATCCGCAAATTTGTTAGTGGAGCGGGGAATGGTTTGGATAGAATAGTGAGTAAATAAGGCTAGAAGTGACTCCACGTGGTGTTTGTACTTCTGAAGTTCCTCATTTTTACATTGGTAGATGCCCATAATTTGATTGACTACCAATTGAGAGTCACCAAAGATATTGATAGATTTAATGCCTAAGTGTATCGCAACTTGGAGACCCAGAACAAGGGCCTCGTATTCTGCTTAATTATTAGTGCAGTGGAAATCAATCCGGAATGAAAGAGGCATATGTTCAGCATCAAGAGGGATGAGAACAACGCCGGCTCCTCCGCCACGCTGGCACTTAGATCCATCGAAGAAGAGGGTCATTTGATACGACTCTTCTCCGAGCGAAAGAGTGGCGATGAGTTCGTCGGGGAAGGTAAAATTGGTAAATTGTTCCCCAGGTAGAAGGGCCTCCGCAAGTTGGTCTGCAAGAGTTTGTCCTTTGATTGACTTCTGTTGTATAAACTCAAGGTCAAGGTCGGCAAGGAGCATGAGCCATCGAGCGATGCGTTGGTTTAGGTGTGGTTTGGCGTACATATAATGAATGGGGTCGGTGTTGGTGATGACGAAAGTTTTGTGATTCAAGAGGTAATGTCGGAGTTTGGTGGCGACGAATGATAGGGCTAGGCATAATTTTTCTACATGTGTATACCTAGTCTCGTAATCCACGAGGGTACGACTTATATAATAAATTGCCTACTCTTGGCGTGCCGAGTCTCGATGTGCGAGCATAGCTCCTATAGCATGGTCAGTGGCAGAAAGATAAAGGTAGAAAGGGCGGTCGTCCTGGGGTGGGATAAGCACGGGTGGCTGCAAGAGATATGTTTTGAGAGCTTCGAAGGCTTGGTGACACTCCTCACTCCATTGAAAGGCAACGTCCTTTTTTAGAAGGTGATGAAAAGGGTGACATCGATCTGAGAGTTGGGAGATGAAACGCCGGATGGATTGAAGTTTACCCTGCAAACTACGCAATTGTTTGAGGTTTTTGGGTGGGGGAATTTCTAAGATAGCTTTTACTTTAGATGGATCGACCTCAATGCCACACAAAGAGACGATAAAGCCAAGAAGTTTTCCCGAAAGAACACCAAAGAAAAATTTCTTCGGTTGAAGGCGGACAGAATATTGTAACAGGCGATCAAAAATAATGGTTAAAACATCGAGATGTTCACTGCGATGTTTAGATTTTCCCAGAAGATCATCAACATAATCCTCAAGGATAGTGTGCATAATGTCATGAAAAATGTAGGTCATAGCCCGCTGATAGGTCGCACCAGCATTCTTAAGGCCAAATGGCATTACACGGTAATAGAAGGTTCCCCAAGGAGTTATGAAGGCAGTTTTGTGTTGATCGGCAGGGGAAACCAAAATTTGGTTGTATCCTGAAAAGCCATCCATGAGAGAAAGCATTTCATGACCCGCAGTGAGATCAACAAGTTGATCAATACTTGGGAGGGGGAAGTCATCCTTAGGGCAAGCGAGGTTAAGATCCCAGAAATCCGTGCATATCCAAAGTCCCCCCGTCGCTTTCATGACAGGTACGATGTTAGAAATCCATTGAGGATAGTCAATAGGCAGAATGAAGGAAATAGAAAGGAGTCGTTGGAGCTCCTCTTTGACCAAGAGAGCAATGCGTGGATGCATTTTTCTCAATTTCTGTTTGACTGGTTTGGAATAGGGGTTTAGGGTGATGTTATGGACGGCAATGGTAGGATCAATTCATGACATGTCAGCGTAAGACCATGCGAAAGCTTGGTTGCGAGCACGGAGAAAGGTAGTAAAGGCGGCTTGTTCTGATGTGTTAAGTGATTGTCCGATCTTCACTATGTGAGGATCTTCCTCCGTGTGGATGTTGATTTCTATAGTAGATTCGTTCAGCATAGTTTGGGTTTCAGATGGTAAGGCGCGTTGAATGTAAGAATCATCCACGCCCAGGTAAGTGAGGATGGAGTCGTCATCCTGACATTCAACAACATTAATCAAAGGTGAATCCTCTTCGATCATGTCTGGATACAGAAGGGGAAGAGAGGATGGGTCCTCATTATCACGTTGATAAGTGAGAGGACCTATGAAGATGGCATTTATGAAAAAAAAAAGTTAGGAGGGATAGATTCAGGGTCCATCGATTCTATGGGTGATGATGGCAAAGTGGGTGATGATGGTTCGGTAGGGGCAACGTCTTCTTCTAGGATACAGCTGACAGGAGGTGTCTCCTGTGTAGGTGTTTCGGAAAAACCAAGACCACTGCGATCATTATGTTTGCATGTGGTGATGGGGATGAGAGTATGTCGGCCTTGTTCGTATAGGCCAAAACCAAAGCCTTTCCACGCACAGCGAGTCAAGAAGGTGAGGGCGAAGCGACGATTTGTCAGGTATTGAAAATCGGATTGGAAGGGAACCACACCCAGAGGAGGTTCAGGGGTAATGGAGGATGCGTCAACACCCCCATACGTTAGGTTAGTGTGACAATGGGGTGGTCCGTAAGAGATTACCTCCCCCACGCGACGGTCGTAGGTGGGATGTGCATGTAATTTTCCGTACTCCTGCGGGGTAGGGAAAGAACTAACATTATATAGGCGGTACTCCCCCAGTGTGAGGCGATGAAAAACATCTACTAAGGGGTCGGAGGTTGGGATGTTAGCTGCGGGAAGAGAAGTGGTTTGTGCGACGGTGGTTTCATCAGTTGAAGGCATAGGTGTAGTTGAGGTGGATGGTTGAGGTACATTTTAAGAGGATGGTTGGGTTGAATGTATGGGTGTCTTAATTGGTATAAGCACATCGTTTGGGTGGTATAACATATTGCAAGTTTTGAAGGGGGGAGGATCAGCTTTTACAGTGTAGGACTTCCCCTCGTACTCAAATTTTATGCATCGATGTAATTTTGAGGGAACGCATCCCATGGCTCGGATCCAAGGACGACCCAACAATATATTATATTGGAACTCTCCTTCAAGGACATAGAAGAGTTCGGGTATAGTATGTGGGCCTACGCGAATGTTGAGGATCACGGTGCCTAAGGTAGAAGTAATAGCGTCATTGAATGACCGCAACATGATGGGGTTGGCACACATGCAACTAGAAGGGATGTTCATTTGTTGGAAGGCTTTTGAAGAGATGATGTTTAGGCTAGCTCCCCCGTCAATCATAACCCGAAGTACTCGAATGTCTCGTACGTAAGCGGAGATGAACAGGGCAGGGTCAGGGTCTTCTGTACCAAAGTCGACAATTTCATCTTCGGAGAAACTGACTGCGGCAGCTTGTGGTGTAGAGACAGAAGTGGTTGGGGCAGTGGGTTGTTTGGTGAGAGAGGCAACGTGATTGGGTGTTAGAATGGAGGCAACGGGTAGGGTTTCATTAGGTAAGACCTCGATCCCTTGAAGAATTTCAATGAGAGCTTGTCGATGAGATTCAGAAGTCTGAATGAGATCATATAGTGTCATTTTTACGGGTGATTGATGAAGCTGTTTGATCATGGTTTGGTGGGCAACTCCATTAGAGACGGGATAGGCGGGTCTGTGAATAACCACTTTAGGTGGTGGTGTAATCGGGATGGTTGAAGGAGAAAGAGACGCCGCAGGTGCGTTTTCTTTCGCTTTTCCATTGTTTTTCTGTCCTCGAGTAGCGACACTAATCATATTAATCTCGTAGACCTGAGATGAAGAAGATGGTTGGGATAATTCATGGTCTTCAAGAGGTGGGGTTGTAATAATGATCGATCTTGGTGAGGTGGGGACAGATGGTATGTAGAGGGAATTGACGCTAGAGGTCTCTCCCTTCGTAAGTTGTCTTTCTTAATCTTTCTATCCGGAAGAGGTGACTAGCGAAGGATGGTTTTTAGAGCTTTGCATCCCTCCACATCATGTCCAGGTGTGCGGTGATAGGCGCAGATTTTAGACTCATCATAATCCATAGGTCGGGGCTTATACGGGTCATAAGGTCTAAGTGGAGGTAGGGAGATGGTCGCATTCTCCACCAACATAGCAAGGATTTTGGCGTAAGATCCTTTGAGTGGGTCAAAATCGGATGAGGGTATTGGTTGTGCGGGTTTTGGTAATGTTTGGGCGTGTTTAGTTCGTATGGGTGGTGGTTTAGTCGAGGGGTGCTGACACATGTTTTTCACTAAACGTGGTTTCTTGGACACAGAAGTTACGTTCAGCTGGTTAGATAATGAGGCTACAGATGGCGTGGTAGCGGGAAACAACCACGGAAGAAAGGGGAGTGACAGAAAATAAATCTTTTGATGATGGGATTGGTTTTAGGGTTGATAGGTGGACCAGATACGCGGGGTGGGTAACGATGTTGTGATACCCTTTGATCTCTGTATAGGTGTAGAAGGTGTAGGTCGCTTTGCAGAAAACAAAGGAGGGTATGATATATTGGTGTAATGTGGAGGGATGAGGGGTCCCCAATATGGACGGTGGATGTGGTTGGTTGTGACGATGAGGGTTTCAATTGTGATAGAGGCCCGGATTGCGTTCGTCTCCTAGGTGGCGGAATGGATTTATTTTTGGATAGATCGAGTCGCTTAGGTGGGTGTGTTAGACTGGGCATGGGTGAGGTCCCAAGCGTAGGGGAAGATTTGGTTGGGTTGATAGAGGTGGAATGGGCATTTGGTAGATATGGATGATGGGGGGTGAAGGATAAGGACATAGGCATTTTGAGTTTCTGTAAACACTTCGGGTAGATGGTAGATGACATCAGGTATCGGTCATCTACATTTGAGTAGAAAAAGGGGTACTCAAACGTTCCCATAGGGCATCATCTATCGTCTGTGAGACTGACAGTCCTCCAGGTGTGATTATGTAATTTTGGTATGGAAGAAAGGTGGGTTGTAATTCCAGTCCATTGCGGGTGTGACACAGGAGGTAGATGAGGCATTGTATCAATAGATGTTAAGAGGTCAACCGGTCGTTGAAAAGATTTAGGCGATGAGGGACTAATAGGTAGGAGGGCGTGTTCGAGAGGGATCTGTCACGGCTAAAAGAATGTGGTGATGTTAGTGTAAGATATTTCTCATCTAAGGATGTCAAAAGGAGTGGTGTAGCCTTCCTCTTGTGTAGAAAGAGCGGTAGAAGGGGACGTTTGGGAAATAGATAAATTAGATAGCATCCGCTCACAGTCTTGTAGGGATGTGGTGTAAGAAGACTCGTTGATGAGAAGAGAAGTCTGGGCAGTTAACTCTTCTATGGGTAAAGGAATAATTTCACTTTGGCTTGATGGTGGTGAAGGAGATTCAAACTCATGTGTTGGTGGACAGGCTTGATTTAAAAATTTTCTCAATAGAGGCTTTTGGCTGAGAATCGAAGACTGCATGGATTTCATGAACACTCTCCTCGGCTAAGACATCTTGGTTCACGTTACTGCTGGACGAGTGATTCGGGAATGGCTTGTTGAAAATTTTCAAATTTCGTGTTAGCAGGGGCGTTAGGATTATCAAGTGTTATATCCCCTGCGTCAACCATTTCCTACACTATGTTTTTCAACATCTTGCAGTTTTCATGACTATGTCCTTTTACGCGGTGAAAGTTACAAAAGTTATTTTCTTTGTACCAGGAAGGTATTGTGCGGGAGTGGAGTCAAACCCAGAATGAGGTTTAACAGGAGGTAAGGTAATGGCTCCTTCTTTGAGCAATTTCTCCAATATCACACCATATGTTTCTCCCAAGGGAGTGTAGTTGATGGGTTCGGCTTTATATTTATAGGTGGTTTTTGGTGGTGTAATTAGACGGTGGTTGGGATTTGACCATCACCACGTGGATAGCTCCTTTTGATTTAGAAGAGGTGGACGCGTGAGGAGTGGTGGTATTTTGTTTATTGGTAGAATCAGGAGTTCGGAAAGTGGAGTTCTTGTTGCGCAACCGCAATTTCTCTTCCTCTAAGGCTCAAATTTCTAATTTTCGAGCCATAGTAAAGGCCTCGTCGAATGTACGGAAAGTTTGAATTTGGAGGGTAGGGGAGATGTGCTTAGCACAAGCCCGCGTAAATAGTTCAATAAGTTTGGTTTGAGGCAAGGCATATGTAAGTTGGTTGATAAGGCCGCGCCATCGTCCCACGAAATCTGTGATAGATTCATCTTCGAATTGTCGGATGGCATAAAGGTCGGTAATAGATACTTTCTTAACAATGTTAATGGAGAAATGATCCAAGAAATATTGGGCTAGTTGGTTAAAAGAGAAGATCGAGTGCTGGGTTAAAGCACTGTACCACTCCAAGGCGGGTCCTGATAAGGACATAGGGAAGGTGCGGGAGTAACAAGGCGTCATTATGGGCAATCAAATAACAAGCATGTCTAAATGATCGAAAGTGTTGTTGAGGATCCTCTTTACTATTAAAACGAATAAATTTCGGTAACTCCCATTGAGGAGGATATGAATGAAGGGGGACAGAAGGGTGAATGGGCTCCTGACAAACTTGTTCGTATGTCAAGGCGCTACAACTTCCCGAAACCGAAGCCTCCAAATTTTGCATTTTGTCCATCATTTGTTTGATGAAATCTGTGGTTGGATGAGATGATGGTGCACCAGAATAAGGATGTCCCATATAAGGTGTTGAGGTTACTGGATACGTGTATGGGAATGAAAAGGTAGGCGGAGCTTGAGAAGGAAAGCTCATGTGGATAGGTGGTAGAGAGCAAGTCATGAATGGGGCAGTCTGCAAAAGAGATGAGGTAGGGGCAGTTGGTGGTAACGATACGTGGGGTCCAAGATTAACAAACGGAAAGCTAATCGGGGTCGTATGAACCTCTGCAGCTGTCAGATTGGGAGACGGGGCTAGAGATGCAGGAAGCAAGGCAGTATTATCAGGCGGAGTGGGAGCTAAATGAGCAGCTATACTGATAGGCATACCTACAAGGAGCTGACCATCAGGTGTACGGTGAGGGGTATGAGACAAATAGTATTGTACAGCGCTGGAATTAGCATCCAGAAACTTGGCAAAGTCCTTATCTCCCATAGGAATTTGGGGGATCTCACTGGTGTCCGTAGGGTTCCCTATAGAATGTGAAGGGGGTGATTCGGGCAAAGACACAGAGCAGGCATGTGAAACCATGGCGGAGGCTTGCTTCCGAGTGATGACAACCATAGACAACAGAACACGATAGGAAAGTTTCAATCTATCAAGAACAAAAACAACCTCAGAATGATGAATTTGGCAAGTTGCTGGTTTGTCAGGGGCTGATGAAGACAGTAACCGATATCGGTTTACTAACCGGTGTCGGTCACAGGAGAAATGATGTCGGTCCCTTAACCAATTGCGGTGTCAAAAATATAGGATAAGAAGATACAAAGGGCTGCTAATTTGATTTTTAGCAACGTTGAGTATATTTATCAACCTATTGATCACAAAAGACAGAGTATGATAGGGAAAACAGAACAGCAAACAAGCAAGATGCACACACAAATACAGAGATTAACCCTAGGGTAAATTTTAATTATTGCGGGCTTATGCCTTTAGACGTAGAATGATGTCAGAATCCTAAACAAGATACTTTGGGGAAATGTCAATTTGTTTTGGCTTATAAGGTTACCTCAATCGGGTGGAGGAATACCGCGGAAAAAAAGGGGGGATGTTTGAGCTGTTGTGTTAATTGTGAAGTGATTCGATATGTGTTGTGCAGTGAATGTAAGATTGATTTCCTGTCAATACTGTGGATATCACCCCCACGTGTACGACCTGTTACTTAATCTATGTTCACTAGAATTGAAAGGCAACAGGTAGGAATGCAATGCATGTGTTTTAAAAACCAAATCGAAAGTGATATTCGATGAAGCAAAAGAGATGACTTTTACTAATGCAAGATGCAAAAACAAAGCAAGTTCTTTTACCAGAATAATAAAATACCTTGTGAATATCTTTAGAAGAAGAAAACAGCAAGTATGCTCCCTATAATGAAAGCAAGCAAGAAATAAAGAAAAACCATAAATGGGTCCCACCGGGCGTGCCAAAATGTTTCACTCGGAAATGCTTCGTTCCTGGGAATAGAGTTGATTCTATCCTTTCATTCCTTTTGGAAACAGATGAGGTTTAGGGCTAGGAGGAATACCTGTTGAATGTCGAGATGATGTGCGCGTACTGTAGAGAAAGATCAGGCTGATCTGCGGAGAAATCCTTTTTGTCTTGGAAGGACTACCTGGAAATAAGAAACACAAGACCACAAGATTTGATTAAACAATAAATGAGGGAACTTCCTTGGGCCCAGGAAATATAAAACTTCCTTTCGAAGGTGGTCAGGTTCCCCGGCCGATACGTGAGTTAACACAAAATACTGTAAAATATCAATTAAATCACTTGGCTAAACTGGATAGGGGGAAAGGCTAGTTTTTCCTAGTTTTGATCAAAGGAACCGATGCCAGTTACCGATAACTGATGGCGGTTACTGATAACCGATACCAGTGGGTTCTAGGATCTTCTGGGCTGGTTATGGTGTTTGTAATGGACTGGTTTTTGGATTGTATTAGGAAATAGGATGGTGAGAAGCAAAAGAATGACAGTCAGAGACAATGATACGTTGGATAATGGATTCAAAAATGGATTTAAGGAGAACTGGGATCCAAGGAGCATAAGAAATGTTATACCGAAGGACATGCAGGATGTAACTTACTGGTTTTGATGAAGATGCAAGTTGATCTCCTTTTCTGTAAGCACGTCTAGTATTTTCACTCGTCTCTGCTTGGTCAAGTGAAGATCTGGACTCTGTTCCTCGCTTGCAACGCTCTCCGTATTGATTCATAAATCCTTCGACTGATCTCCCAAAATGAAATTCCGATCCGTTTTTTTTGGTTTGGGGAGCCCATTTACAGGGAACCGATGGCGGTTGCGTAACCGACGGCGGGTTCGAGTAGGAACCCGGCATCGGTAAGGAAAAAGTAGGCTATTTTTACTAAAATAGCCTACCTTCCCTGCTTTTCTCCCGAGAGATCAGTTGCAGGCTTGGTCAAGTGGCTAGAAGGTCGGCTTTTGGGTGCGAGTAAGGAGGCATTAGTTATGGATGTGAGTCTAGACCAAGTCATGGGTCTTAATTAGGTTAGTTTAGGGTTAGGGCTAGGTCATGATGGGGTGGCAAAGTGAGGTGGCGGGTAAGGTGATGTGGATTTATCAATTACAAGGTAATTAATAAATAATTGTGTAAAGTTTAGGTAATGAGGTTAGGTTGCGAAATGGGATGCGGGTCACAAGGGGTCGTAAGACACAAATTTGGTGTCTACAAGAAGCTCTCTTAGAAAAATTCTTAGGAAAAGGATCTTGGTGTTGTTTCCCTAATGCATAGCCATGAAAAACTTCCTCAAGACAAGAAACTCTAGGAATACCATCTACCATACCACGAGTGCTCAACTCATTCAAATATCTATAATTGAGATGTACGAATCTCTCATGCCAAATATAACTCTCTAAATCTACATGAGAAACCGATCCTATCCCTATAAAGGAAGTGTCATAAAAACCCTTAAAGTGATATAGTCTAGAACTATGATAAAAAATACCGTGGGTGACAAGGGAATGATGCTCCAAAAAATTTCGTACTTCTACCCCATGTGGTGCAAAAGTCACTGTTTTTCCTTGACCAGAATGAAAAATTTGATATACATAAAGAAAAATTGTGGTGATGTTAGGAACATACAGTGCATATTGGATACTACCACCATCAAGGTGTATATCAAATTTTTCCTCAACATAAAGAAAGGAATAATCTCCAACCTCCATTTTAGAAGTAGAACGCAAACCTAGATAAATAAAAGACTCCCTGGAACAAGTCATGGCAAGAGAAGCACCAAAATCTATAACCCAACTATCTGCAAGTGGTGACTGAGATCTCCCAATAACATTAAGTGCTTTGTCATGTTGATTATAAGGAGGTGGAGTGGAGATAGAAATTTTTTGTTTCTTAATTGCATCATCTAAGGTTTGCATTATCTTATAACACCTATATTCTTCATGACCAATACCCCCACAAAAAGAGCATGAAAGGCTAGACTCATTCTTAGATTTAGAAGACTCCTTGGGTTTGGAGTTGTTTTCTTTGGGTTTAGGAGAATTTTGAGATGTAAAAGAGGTGGATTTGGTTTTACTTTTCAGTTTTCCCTTTCCCTTAGGATTAGATGCAACTAATTACTTTTGAGAGGTGGAAGACTCAAGGTTAGACAATCTGGATTCTTTCCTAGTAAGTCTTTCACAAAATGTTTCTAAGTCAAGAATTTTGAAAGTGTCACCTAAGGCATCCATGCTAGAGAAAAAGGTAGAAGAAAAAAATTGGAATGGTCCTCTCAACTTAGATAGAATCAATTAAACACAATCTTCATCTTTCTTATCTCTTCCACTCCCCTTCAATTATGTCAAAAAATTCTTGAACTTGGTAAGATAGTATATAATTGTTGGAAAATCTTCAGGTTTAAGAGATGTGATCTCAAGTTCAAGTTGCATGGCTCTCATATGATCCACCTTACCAAATAAATATTGCAATTTCTCCATTATTCTCAAAGGACAGTCACATTTTTCCAAATGAAACAAAATAATGTCACTTACGTAAGTTCCTATCAAACCCATACACATAAAATTTGCACTGGTACTGAAATTTCTCATATTCTCTAGTGAACACTAGTCATTCTCAAGAAGTTAAAGCCCATAATCCTTTCCGTTAAATTATTGTTTCCATTATTTTTTTCCATGTGTTCTAATTATGTGTTGTTAATGGATCAACATGATCTAATTAAGAAGTAGATAAAGACACCATTATTAAAAAATCACCAAAAGAATTGCAAGAACAAAACAATGAAACAAGATCCCCAAACAATGCAACAAGAGCCCCCCCCCAGATTTTGACACTTTATAATGAGTGTGTGTTACAATATGACACTTTATAATTATAGTGTGATTCTCAAAATAAATATTTCCAATAGAAATAGCATGAAAAAACAAGCACTTTTGCAAACAATGACACTCAAAACTAACTTACTGATCAAAAGATACAAGCTTTTCAATTATATGCTATGCTATTTATTTTAGTTGCCACTAAAACAAAATAAAATGAAAGGGAGATGGAGTTAATTAAGCCCTGCAAATGACCAGGGGTTAAAGATTTCAATGGGTGTTTCGCTTATTTGGGCCCTACCAAAAAAGGAAAGAAACATCTTTCCTGTAACAACATATTACACACAAACTAAGAAAATTGCAACACAGATGAGAAAACCTAGTGCGGATCTCGAAAAATCCATGATTTGGTTTTCTAGGTTTTGTTCTTATTGACACATATTCCAAGATGAACCAGTCTGCCTCTCTACAACAACAAAATAACTTGAAAATAGGCTGCCTCCAGAAATGGTCAAGTTTACAATCAATCTTAGGGTTTTGACACCTTCCAAATCCAATGGAAGGATCTATTTTTCATAAAAATACACGTAGTAACAAAATATGAACAAATCATAAATATATGAATATATAAAAAAAATTGTTTGCAAAATGAAACTTACTGACGGATGTCAACAGTAATCTCCTAGTCTGATACCATAAAAGGAACGATAACCAGATCATACCAAGCCAAGAACTTAGATGCTAATCAAACACCATGATAAATAAGATAAAATAAATTCACTAGAATAACTTTAATAAAAAATTTGTAAAAAAGAGAGTATCAATATCATATATTATTATGGAACGGAATGAAATACAATGAGAATTATCTTTGGTTATATAGGTAAGGAATAACAATTTAAGAACCAATCAAGGTTGTAGATCAAGTCATAAATCAAGGAAAGAACTAGTCATCAAAGAAATAGTCCAGACCATAGATTTAGGAAAGAACTAGATATCAAGGATCTAGTCAATACCATAGATCAAGGAAAGAACTAGTTAGTACAATAGATCAAGGAAAAAACTATACCTAACAACTAGATAATATCCCCCAAATATACAAATAAAATAAACAAAATATCCACACACATAAGTGGGTGAGGATAAATACAATAAAGGTAAATAAATTACCTAGGTGAACATGAGCTAAGGTAAATACCTACTCTAGCAAAGAAGCTTCTACTAAACCAGATTAGTGTTGGGGATGGTAGCAATTTTGTGGATGATGCTAAAAGGATCAAAGCCTAACATGTCGATGTAGGAACATGCAATGTCTTGAATGTCTTTAGAAAGGATGGAGGTGAAATAATCAAGTGCCTAAGGATCAAGGGAGAGGATAACCTTAAGGAGGTGGGGCTTTTTTATATTCCCTATGTTGATCTCAATGGTGGATTCGTTGAGAAGATTAGATGTGTCAGGAGGTAAGGACTTATGATGATAGGAATCATCTGCCCCCATATAAGAAAGAATGGAATCGTCCTCGGTACATTGAACAATGTCAATGGTTGGGGAATATTCTCCTACCATGTCAGGAAATTAAAGGGAAAGGGATTTAGTTTCTCCTTCAAACTGATAAGTGACTGGTACCAAAGTGATCATTGAGATTAAAAATATCTAGAAGAGATGGAAATGTTATCATCTATATCCATATAATAATTGTATGGAGAAGAGGTGGAGGAGGGATCAATGTTAATAGGATTTGGGGATGAAGAATGTGTAAGAGAGTCAGTGCATCGGTATTTGAAACCAAAATAAAACTTCTCATGGGGCTTACGAGATTGGTCAATGATAATATCATGCATGTCATGTTCATAACACCCCATAAAAAATACTTTCCATACACAATGATGGAGGTAGGTGTAGGAAAATGATTTATTATAGAGGAAATCAAAGCCATTGGTGTATAGTTTAGTGTGCAGTTTAGAATCAATGAGAAAGGAAGGGCGATCGATGATGACATAGATGCTATTAGTTTGCAAATGGGGTGGACCAAAAGAAACGATGTCCATGACATTTGGTTGATATATATGAGCTTTATTGGATCTAATAAATTGATTAGTTTTGGGAAGAGCATTGAGAATGAGGAGTCGATACTCCCCCAGTGAAAGATGTTTCATCACATTATCAATAGAATTATTATTAGGCAGCTTAGATGAGGGGAAAAATGAGCTAGTGGAAGCTTTGTATGACTCTTGTTTAGGTATAAACATGTTATTTGGTCAATAGGACATGTGGCATGCTTTGAATAGAGGAAGATCTATGGGGAGTGTTATGATTTTCCCCTCACGCTCATATATGATGCATCGATGAAGAGTATAATGGAAATAATGCATGATGCATATCCATGGTCATTCAAGTAATATATTATACTAAAACTCCCTCTCTACAATGTAAAAGAGCTCATGAAGGTGTCTTTCACTGAAGCAAATTGGAAGATAATTATGCTTAAATCGAGGGAAACAACGTTGTTAAATACACATAGGACCGCGGGTGATTGAGAGATAATGTAGGTGGGAAGATTGATTTGATCAAAGGTATGAGATGATATGATGTTGATGTTAGCTCTATTGTCTATCATTAAATTTTGAATGAATGTATCATTTATTTGAACAATGATGGAAAGAGGGAGATCATGATTTTTGAGTTAGATATCAAGAATTTTGGAGTCATCAAAAGAGATGGAAACATAAATTATGAGTACTCCACCAAGGGCCAAAAAAGGTTGGGTATCATCTTTAGTGATAGGGATACACTATAGAGATTCTATGAGAGCTTCTTTATGATTGGGAGAGGTTTGGATGAGCTCATAGAGTGACATATTAAAGGGGCTTGATGGAGCTGATTCACTATACTTTGTTCAATGGAAGAAAGTTGTTGGGTATGTAGGGAAGATAAGATGGATACTTTGGATTTTTAAGAAGAAGATGGAGTGGGTTCGCCAGATGGAGTGGTGATGAAATTTTTTGGATTAGGTTGAATAGGTGGTTGAGAATCTTAAGGATGAGAATGCGTGATGACATGAAAAACTTCGATGAAAAGAGGGGTACCTTCTTTAGAAGAAGTAGTGTTTGGAGGGGAATCACGATGAAGGTTTTAGATGAAGAAGAGGATTTAAAAGTCTTGGGGGATGAGGATTTGATTGAATAATTGCAACTGGATGTGAATGAACTAGTAGATGTTGGGGTAATAATGTCAAGTGGGTATACCTTTGGGTGGACCAACACTTCATGACCCCTTTGTTTTAAATTTTATTTAATAAACTTTATTATGCCAGTCTTTCAAAATTAGAGTGAAATGTTGTGACTGATTCACCCATCCTATATATATAGGATGATCCCTCATGAGATTGATATCTTAGATCGGATTGGTTAAGATCACTGTGATCATTTTATTATAATCACAAAAAACAGTTCTACAATTGATTTGTGAGATTGAGGAGAGAAGTGTAAGTGCTGGGTAAAAGTATTTGTAAAATTATTAATAAAGGAAGTGCTTTATTCTGAGTGGGTTTTTTCCTTTAGTTTTCCCCACTATAAATATGGGTGTCATTTATATTTCAGTTATTTACTTTCTTTTCATGATCTATAATATGCAATATCAAACATCTGAATCTATATGTAATCATTGAACTTCATAATCTATAATTTTTGGTAATTATTTGTGGATTTATAATGTTTTAATTATCCATTCCCGTTAATTCTGTAACATGGGATCAAATCAAGTGGCTATGCTTGTGCAGTGATTGATCGCGATGCTTTTGATTTGCAGGAGTAAAGAAGCTTGAAGTTTGTTTTTCAGATCTGTGAAACCATAATTTTTCTGCCATCGACTTCAAGATAATTAGGTGAAAATTTCTAATTCCTATCTAAATATTATAATAATATTGATTGAATTGTTGATTAGATATTGTTTATAACACAAAAAAATTCTAAGGGTCCCTCCAAAAAAATCCTTAGCAAATATTTGGTGAATCCATGAAAATTATCTTTCACACTAATGGTGAATATCAAGACATCACTATTACCCGCTACCAGATGGAAGCATTTTTATATGCTACGGGTCGGTAGCATAGTTTATGCTACCGACAACAACACATAATATATTGTCGGTCGATAGCATAAAAATGCTACCAACCGACACCATATAGTTATGTTGTTGACCGATAGCATAAAAATGTTGTCAACCGATAGCATTTTTTATGCTACCAACTGAAAAAATACTACATGCTGTCAGCTGATACCATAAAATATGCTACCGAATGACTATATTTAGGAAATTGTTGCGATTTTTTGTGAATTTCTATTTTGTGGGAATGGCGAATTGACCTTTAAAATTAAATTGTAACCATAATATTTTGGAGAACTAGTCCTAATTCCTACCCTAAAAATTCACCAATTTCATATTTCATAACCCACAATATTCATGAGTTAACAAATATTCACCACTAAAACTTTCCTTGGTTTATACATTCTGTGTGCATAGATCTATATTTCTATGACCTTGTCTTTGTTCTTGGTTCTTCGCAGTCGTCTACAGTATTTGAAAAAAGATTTCACATGTTTTTATATAGTTGTTATAGTTGTTTTTAACTATGGACATGAAATATTTATTTAGATCCGGTTAGTTCGGTGCTTCTAATTCTACCCCAACATTTAAAAGCTTTTGTAAAGTTCTGTTGTTGTGAAGCTTCAGCCAATAAGATAATTCCAAGTAGCTTCGCTGTGTCATATTTTTTACATTTATTTTGATCATTTGCAAAGCATGATCTAATAAGGGCATTCCATGCTCTTCGTAAAATCATACTTGTGTTAGCTTTCCTCTATTGCATACGAAATCAAATCTAATAGAATTTCTCTAGGTCTCTTCGTATTTCGTGATTATCAGTCTTATTAAAAGTGATAGTGGTTATCCAATAGGATTAAGAAAAAAATTTCTCTTTTTCAAAGTTAGTAAGTTGTGAACCAATAGAACGTGTTCATGTTATTCTCTACCTTGTTTGTATTTTTTTATAACCATGTGAGAGTGTGAAAAAATGATCTATTAATTTCTCAATACGTATGCACAGCTTATTAGGATTTTTTTCTTTTACTTTTTCTTCAGACTTATTTATTATACTATGAAGTGTGAACTGTTAGAAAAGATAAATGTATATAATGTTTTCATAGTGTGAGTTTTTTATATAGATTTTTCCACGTGTTCCTTTGTTTGTTTGTCGCGTATTTAGTAGAATTGTCAACCCTATTGTGGATCCGATATTCTATTCATTTTGATTAAATTTTGAGGACTTCATGTCCACTAGAGGGATCTGTATTAAATTTTTCCATAAGGTTGACATGTGCCCTCTTGTGTTTCTTTGATTTGTAATGCATGTCGCCTCCTTCATTTTTTGCGGTTTTTCTATTTTATTGATTGATCTTGTGTCCATTATTTTTTATTCTTTGCGTTTCAGACCTAAATTTTTTAGAAACTATATCTCCATTCTTAACTCCAAATATTAGAATGAGAATGACTCACCTGATTTGGATACTCTGTCATCTCTTCTAATTTAAGAAGAATGATTTATGGAAAATTTTGTTTCAAAAGAGATTGCTTCTCAAGCATTGTTTTGTTAGAATCATAAACCTTCTAAAAATAAGAACAATATTAATCCTATTAAAAAAATTAACATGAGATCAAAATTTAAAACCGATCCTAAATTTAATGATGTTAGAAATTGTCATAATTTTAAAGTTAAATTCAATGACATATGTAACAAATCTAGCAAATTTGGTCATACAAAATTTTAGTGTTGTGTACAAACTATTTTTTTGTTAAAAATACTAAAAATAGTAAATTTAATAATCAAAAGAAATATCGTAAGAAAAATCATGTAAATAATGCTAAGCTTTCTATTTCCTTGTATACTGCTCTCTTAGCCTCAAATGACAATGAATGGGTCCTATATAGTGGTCCCTCTAGGCACATGACCTACATTTCTGGCATCCTCTCAGATGTTCTAAAATGTGAGGAAAATATATATCTAGGGTATAATTCCATCATTAGATTTGTAATTTGTGGAAATGTTAAATTGAAAAATGGAATAATTAAGAATGTCTTGTATGTTCCTCTATTGAAAAATAACCTTTTATGTTATTCTTAGTTAACTAAAGGAAACTATAAAGTTGAATTGATGCAAGATAAATGGCATGTAAAAGATGAACTCAGTAATGTTATGGCTTTTGGTATAGATAAGAATGGTCTATATATTTTTAATGGATTTATTTTTGAATCTTTCTTTTCTTCCTCTTCTAGAACTTATATTTAACATTGGCATGATATTAAGACATGTTAATTTAAAAAAATTGTATGAAATGTCTCACCTAAATCTGTAAGTTGGTATCTCTAAGATGAAATATGATCATGAAACATCCGAAAGTTGCTTTCATGGTAAGCAACATGTTAATCTATTTCACAAACAACATGATCCAAATTACTCTCATTTATTAGAATTGATTCAAATTGATGTGAGAGTTCCACTTGAAGTTCCTTTTCTCAATGGAGTTTTGTATGTTGTATGCTTTATTGACGATTTCTATAGGATGACCTGGTATTATTTAATTAAGAAAAAGTTTGATGTCTTGTCAAAATTTCAAGAGTTTAAAGCCTTTGTTGAAAATTTTTCTAATTTGAAAATAAAAAGAATTAGGAATGATAATGGAGGTGAGCATGTTAGTAAATTTTTTGAAGAGTTCTATGTGTCATGCGGAGTTCAGATAGAGTTGAAAACTCCCTATTCCTCACAACAAAATGGAATTATAGAAAGAAAAAGTAAGACTATTTTGAAATTTTTTAGGACTATGATTCATGTGTCAAATGTGCCTAAATTTCTATAGGTAGAAGCCATGAATACCAAAATATATATCCTTAATATATTTCCTACAAAATATCTTCAAAAAACTACTCCTCATGAAGTACGGATAAATCAAAAACCAAATATCTCTCACTTAATAATATTTGGTATTATTTATTCTATCCTCATTGTAAAATATAAAATGAAGAAACTTGATCCAACCTCATATTCTTGTATTTTTGTGTTTTAAGGTTATCAAACAAAAGGATTAAGAGTCTATGACCCTTTCAAGCATGACATAGTTCAAAACAGGAATGTTCATGTCTTAGAGAAAATTTTTTGTGACACTTCTTATGAATCCACCTTTGTTTCTCCTGAAATAGAGCCTGACAATCCTTCTCCTAACTATATGGAAACAAAAGTTCAAGAGGATTATTATCCTGATCTAGAGATGATGGATATTGAGGGAGAGTCATCTCAAAATGTGTTGTATCCTAATATTCCTAAATGGGCTCAAAATCTTGTTAAGGAATTTCATCCTGTTAACCTGAGAAAGGTAAATCATAGTCAACATACTTATCATGCCTTGATGACTCTATATGAGGTTGAACCACAAAATTTCGAATAATCTTGTCAATATGATAGATGGATCAAGGCTATGAAACATGAATACAATGCTTTAATAAAAAATAACACTTGGAAACTAGTCCCTCCTCCTTCTAAATGAAGCATTGTGGGATCTAAGTGGCTGTATAAAATTAAGTATAAATTTGTACGAGAAATATATAATTGCAAGGAAATTTTAGTATCTTGTGGTTTCACTCAAAAACCTTGTCTTGAATATGTTGAAACTTTTTCTCCTATAGCTAAAATGAATAATTTTAATATTCTTTTTTCTTTAGCTGCCTAATATGGTTGGGAGATTCACCAAATGGATGTTAGAAATGCATTTCTAAATGGTGACCTGAAAGAATAAATTTATATGCATCATTGTAAATGTTTATAAGAACCTGGTAAGGAACTATATGTATGTAAACTAAAATATGCTTATATGGTCTTAAAAAATCTCCTAGAGTTTGGTATGTTAAGATTAATAATTTATTTTTGGTTCTTGATTTATTTAATTGTTGTTCTGATAATGATTTATTTGTTAAGTTTGAAAATATTCATATTATCATTATTGTTCTATATGTTGGTGATATTTTAATTACTAGAAGTAATAAAAAATTAATTTCTAGAATTAAAGAAAGATTAAAACAGCCTTTTAAAATGACTTATTTAGGTCTACTAAATAATTTTTAGGCATGGTTATATTTCAAAATCACAAATATATTGTTGCATCTTAATCTTTGTATGATACCAATTTACTGAGAAGATTTAACATGATTGACTTAAAAAAATTTCCATTCCTATTCAATTTGGTGTCAAATTAGATCTTAAACCTACATGTGCTAAATTTTATCCTACTATATATAAAGAACTAGTTGGTAGTATAATTTATTTGAATATTATTATGCCTGATATTTCATATGTAGTAGGAGTTGTTTCTAGATTCATGTAGGATCCTTATGAGGATCATTGGAAAATGGAAAAAATAATTTTTGTATATGTTACAGGAATAATTAATTATGGTCTATTTTATTCTTCTTGTGATGATGTAAAATTATTTAGATATTGTGATTCTAACCATGTTGGTGATGCTACAGATAGAAAATTTACTTTTGGATATTTTTTCAAGCTAGGTGTAGGTGTCATCACTTGGAGTAGCAAGAAGGAACTAACAATTGCTATCTCTTCTACCAAAGCATAATATAGAAATGATATGGAAGCACCAAAGGAAGCTATGTGGCTGAAAATAATGTTGGATGAACTGCATGTGGGCGTCAAAGGAAGCAATAATATTCTATGTGACATACAAAGTTCCATTTCTCTTGCAAAAAATCTAACTCAACATCAAAGGATAAAGAATATATAAGTTCATATGCACTTTAGAAAGTTCTGAATGGTGATATTCATCTCAAGTTATGCTTGAATGAAGATCAAGTTATAGATATCTTCACCAAGCCATTATGTGCTATGAATTTTTCTAAGTTTCATGCCTTTTTGGGCCTATCAGAGTTTCCATTGAGGGGGAGTGTGTTTAAAAATTCCACCTCTTAGCGACATGTTGTAAAATTCTAATACTTCCTCCATTTTGTGATAAGTAAATGTTCACATTATGTGAATTTACTTGTAAATACCAACAAAAAATTAGTTATGGGAATGCCTTATTTTATAAAAATCTCCATAATATGATATAATCATTCATATTTAAAGCACTTTTTCTAAGAATTTATGTATGGGAAGATCTATTGGATTTCCATTGTTTACATGCTAGCCTGAATCATTGTTAATGATTTATGGATTTGTAAATCCTTTTGTAGAAAAAGGTGATTTGACATGTTTTATTTTTTTCCCCACTTACGATTAAGGGGGAGTGTTGGGGTAATAATGTCAAGTGGGGATACCTTTGGGTGGAAAACCACTTCATGACCCCTTTATTTAAAAGTTTTTTTAATAAACTTTAGTATGTCGGTATTTCACAATTAGAGTGAAACAATGTGACCGATTTACCCATCCTATATATGTATATGATTATCCCTCACAAGATTGATGTCTTGGATCAAATTGGTTAAGATCATTGTGATCATTGTAGTGTAATTTTGAGAAACTGTTCTGCAATTGTTTTGTGAGAACGAGGAGAGAAGTGGAAGTGTTGGGTAAAATTATTTGTGAAATTCTTAATAAAGGAAGTGTTTATTTTGAGTGGGTTTTTTTCCTTTGGGTTTCCCCACTATAAATTTTGTGTTTTGAGTCATTTATATTTCACTTATTTACTTTTTGTTCATGATTTTTAATATGCAATATCAAACATCTAAATCTATATTTAATCATTTCGATTCATAATCTATAATCTTTGACAATTATTTGTGGATTTATAATTTGTTAATTATTTATTCCCGTTAATTCCCTAAAATTATATGGAAGAGGATGATATTCTTTGATGATAATATCATCCTCTACTATAAGATGATGGATGATGGTTTGAATTTCCCTACAATGGTCAGTATCATGTCCGGGGGTAAAATGATAAGCACAAATAACATTATACTCAAACCACGTGGGCTTATGCCCACATGAATTGAAAGATTTTATGGGGGAAGGTTGATTGCAAATACTTGAATGAGATGTTGAAGGATTTTTGAATAAGAAATAATGGGAGTTTTTAAAGAAGAGGTTATATGGATTGTATATGAATCATGTTTGGGCATGGTAGATGAGAGTAAGAGAGGTGTTTTTATTTTATGAGGCTTTATGGGAAACTTGGATTATGATTTGGTTTTGTAAGAAGGGGTGGATGGTTGTGATTCTTATTTAGATTTAAGGGGTGGAATATGTGGTCTTAAGTCTTATTTATTGATGATAACAGATTTAGATGAAGGTCCTGACCCCAAAATGGATGGAAGAACTCCTAGGATTGACTATGAGACATTGGATTGCTTAGCGTGATGGAGTTTAAGAGGAGGGATTTCAAAAAATTTATGTGGGTGAGTGAGAGATTTCTGAATAGGAATGCCAAGGTTTTATATTTTTTCTGTAAAGGTTTTCCTTTAGCATGAATGACGATGATTTCTATAGGGGGTGGTCTTTAAAGGTAGAATTGGATGATTCAGATGTCAATTTTATTGTGGAGGTGGGGATGGAAGATAAATGTGGTGTTTTGATAAGAGGATTGATAAAATTAGAAGAAGCCATAGATTGCATGTGAATTTTTGAGGTGTTGATGTGGGAATTTTTGAAGGTGTGGATGAAATGGGGGATATTTTGTGATTATATGAGGGGGATATGTTTGTTTATTGGGTTCATATATTGATGTGGGAGTGGCTACAACTGTAGGTATGGTTGTAGGTACATATATGGAAGTGGATATAGATGTAGGGATATGTGAGGAGGATGTTGTCATAGATGTTGGGATAGACATGGGTAAGGAACTAGATGTAACATTTTTTGGTGTAGAAGGTGTAGATATGGATGAGAAAGTAGATGTGATTGAAGCAGCTATGGGTGGAATAGCCATAGGTATACTAGTTGTAGCTATGATGAATGTAGGTAAGATTGTAGATGAAGGGATGGAGGTATAAATAGACATGGGTGCAATAGATGAAGGAATGGTGGGTGAAGGTGATGATGCTGACTATTGGATTAGAGTGTTTATTGTATGGGCATTGGCTGCATGAGATGTAGGGGAGTAATTTGATTATTTTTCAGATGCTTAGGGAAGTTTTTTTGAATACATATAGATGTTTATTAGGAGGTGTGTTAGGGTTATCCAATTCAAGGTCAACACAATTTGTGAGCTGTTGCGACACTTTTCAATGTTATGACCACAAAATTGATGATATTTACAATAGTGCTCCTTGCGATACCATGCGGATTTAGGTAATGATTCATCAACGAGTCAGATAGGGGGAAATTGGATGAGACACAAAACCATTAGCTTGTTGAAAATAAAACTATAGGATTCCCTGAGAGGAGTACAGTTGGGATTTTATCTTGGAGCTCTTTGTGGAGGCTCCATGTGGGAAGTAGATGTGGAAGAATAGTTGACTACGATGGTGATGGTTGTGTTTTTAGATTTGTCACCATGATTAGATGACTTTGTGACTTTGGATTATAGTTTTTTGAATCAAAGTTTAACATGGCCTTGCTCAAGGGCATGAAGTTCAATTTTACAAGCCATGGTGAATGAATCCTCGAAATTTTAGAAGGATTAGATCTGAAGAGTTGATGAAATATGCTTCACACATGACCATGAAAAGAGTTTGATTAGCTCGACCTGTGGAAGAGAGAAGGATAATTGATTGGTTATTCCACACCACCTGGCGATGAAATCTGTGATAGATTCATCATAAAATTGTTTAATGGCATAGAGGTTTATAATGGTGATTTGACATGCAATGTTAATAGAAAATGTCTTTAGAAAGAGTTGCATTAGTTGGGTGAAGGAGAATAGAGAATGTTAAGGGATGTCATTGTACCAATCTAAAGTGGGTCCAACCAATGACATAGGAAAATTATAAAGCATAAGATCTTGTTCACGAGTAATAAGGTAACATGTGTGCCTAAAGGCATGAAAGTGTTTTTGTGGATCCTCCTTAGTATTAAACTTGGAAAATTTGGGAATTTCCCATTGTGGAAGATAAGGTTTGACAGGAACCAAGTGGTTTATGTGATCATTGAAATTTTTTTTGTAAGAGAAGGTGGTTTTAGACCACAAAGCAGTGGCTTCAAGGCTAGTCATTCTACTTAGCAAAGTATGAATTGGTTCATTAGATGTATAGGGATGAGATACTGATGGATGAGGTTGTGGATGTGATTGATATGACCGGGGATGAGTAGATTTTTTAGAGGTGGTTGATAAGGTGGAAGATTTTTGAAGGGTTGTGATTGAGTTGGTTGGGATATAGGATGTTGTTGAGAGACATGGATATAATTAACTGGATAAGATTACATTTGTTTTTGTTGATAGATGGGGATGTTATATTGATAAGATTACATTTATTGTTGTTGAGAGATGGGGATGTTATATTGATTTTTCATGGGATGATTGTGGATGTAAGTATGGGGTGGTTGATATGTTTGGGTAGATTTATTAGGGAGTATGTCACGAAAGGAGATTTTAAGTGGAGGTTGATGAGTTTTGGTAGACTCCGAAGGATGGGATTTCTAGGTGATAATGTTTGTGTGGACATGGGATGTAGAGATAGGGAACAAAGTTTGATCATGCTATTCAAGTGGTGGAATAAGTAAATGGGACTCTTGTATAGTTTTGGTAGGGGTGTTAATGACGAAGGTAGATGAAGTGGTGGTCGAGTTGATGTGGGGAAGATTTGGGGAATGGGAACCAACGGTTGAGTTGATTAATGAGTTTGGGGGATTGTAGAGGAAAATTGATGGGATCCAAGTGTGTGTTACACCATGGATTTTGCTTTAATATCTCTTGGGAAGAAAAAAATGAGTTGAGAGATGAGGAATTGAGTGGATTCGGGGTGAGAGTGATAAGCATATATTTGGTTAAGAAGGGGTCCATGGATGGGAAGGTTAGTGGATTTATAGAGAAGGTAGTTATAAAGAGAAATAGGGTTAACATCTAGAAGCTCCTAGAACTTGAATCATCCATGAGGGATAATGGGAGGCCCATAGGTATGAAAGGAAGCAATAGATGGGGATATAGCCAGTCTAGAAGGAATGGAAATAAAAGGGTTAGTCTCAACATGGGGGCTGGTTTGGATACCTTGAGACACATTAAGAGGAGAAATTAAAACCATAGGTTTTGTAACCAAATAAGAAGACCAAGGGGGTGGAAGAGATAATGGAAAGGGATGAAGTTTGTTGGGAATCAATGTTGGAAATGGGGATGTTGTTAGATGATGTTTCTTGTTCCATTTTTTTCTTGAGAATGGGTGATAACGTGGATGAAACAAAAAATAAGAAATTATTACTATTTGTAATATTTCAAATACATCACACACTAAAGTGTTAACTATCTTTATTATTAGAGGATGTGAAAAATAAAAAGAAATAGGCTTAAAGGGAACCTCTAAAATGGAAAAAATAAGGATGGTTTCAAGTTATTTTAGATGGAGTCATCGATATACTATAAGTTACATGAGGCTTAAATCAATGATGATTATTAGTACATGAATTATTATTGGGGCCTGACCCCTCACTTCACACACCACAATGATAAGGGTGTCGGGTGCTTAGCCTTTATACCGATAATCAAAAAAATTATTACACGACCCAAATACCGTGGTGGATTTCCTATTAGGTGATGAAATCCCAGTAGTTCTACCTAGAATAAGAGTTTTAGGATGTGCGATTTTCAGATGTGTATGGAGGAAGTGATTACAAATAATTAACCTCTTAATTATACTATGTTGTCAAGGAAGTATGAAGAGGTTATTTTTAATTCCAAAAAAAAGTGTCGTATTAGATGAAATCAAGTATAAAATGAAGGGAGAGAGATGTAAAAAAAGAAAAATAGGGGGAAAAATGAAGAATACCTGGATAATGTTATAATCCTTTTTATTTTAATTTAATAAAATGTGTTGTTGATCCAAGAAAGCAATCCACCATGTGTGCAATAAAGAGAAGGTCCCACATGTGAGGTTAGTAAAAAGAAAGAAATGGAAAATGAAAATAGAAATGAAAATAATGAAAGAACCTACCAAGGTGGGTCACACTGGGCGTGCGAGAATGTTTATCAAATTTTCTTACTCTTGATTGAAGTTAGTGAAATGGTAACAAAGAAAGAAAGCAACTCCAATGATGAGAGGTTTTAAGGCTACCTCTTGATAAGATGATGATAGATACATGCGCAAATGATCCTCCTCATAGTGAGCTTGATTACCTCACAAAAAAGAGAAAATCAACAAAAAAATGATTAGTAGATGGGAGGGAGGGTTTCTTGACAAATTCAGTCCTGAGAAGTGAAAACTTGCTAGGATGGGTGCCAACCCACTTTGATAAAAGCTAGATAAGATGATAATTGGTAAATTATAAGATGCAGAAGAATTTGAACTCAAACAGAAAATATGGAAAGTGTTAGATAAAATAAAATATATATTTGATAACAGTAAATATTGAAAAATGAACGAATCTTGATCGGGTCGACGGTGTCCTGAGACTACTAGGCATAATTGATGGTGACTGAAAGATCTACAGGGGTGATATGAAGATGATATTGGACTGATCTGATGCAGGGATATTGCAGAGGATATGGATATAGTTAGGAAAGAAAGGATGTAAGAAAATTGGTAGATCTGATAGAATAAAATGATGACTATAAGCTAGGTCAACGATGACTGCGGAAGACCATAAATTTAGGTGGTGGAGATTTTATCGACTCAATGAAAAGGTCTTAAAATGGTGATATTAGGATTTTGAGTGGTTAATATGGGTTTGGGTTTCCGTGGGAGGATAAAAGGTAGTTGGGGGATAGGAATGCATTGAATGAGGGTAAATGGGAATCTAGGGATGATAAAAAGAATGTTAATGGAGGATAAAAGGATTAGTGAATGGGTTTAAGGGTAATTGAGTGTGATTTGGGATGGATTAGAGAAGGTGAATTAATAGTGCAATTAATTTAAAATAAAGATGGAAAAATGGTAATTAGATGGGATTTTTGAGAAATTTAAAATAGGAAGGGAGGTATGTATGTGCAAAATGGAGAAGGGAAGTGAACACGAGATGAAGGAAAATGGATACCAAAATTTGGTGTCTATAGTTGGTGCCAGAAGAAGGTCATGTTTTCATATTTCTTAAGCATTAAATGTAAAAATGGTTCTGAATCTCATTAAGTGATGTTATGGGATTAAGTTGTGCTCTTGAAGGTTACCAAGTAGCTTAAGATGTGGTTAAGGTGTGTAACTATCTTACCTAATATTATATGTTGAGTCTCAAAATTTAAATCATGTTGTGAATTATATCCAGTGACAGAGCATGCTTGAAATAAGGTCATTAAATCATAGTGCATATGTTGATGGTCTTATTGCTCTATTAGAAGGTCATCTTAATCTAAGGGAACAACTACAAGTCTGAAAAAGTGTTTGAATGCATTTAAGTTGAAAAACATGTTCTTAATCATTAATGGTAGCTAGAAGAATTATCCCAAACCTATTCTAAGTTGATTCTTTGAGACTGTAATATAAAAACAATGAATGACGTATGTACTCTCAAATAGGATAAATTAAATTCAATCCAAGATTGCAAGTGTTTTGGGCTATTATTATTACATGATCTATGATGTATTGAAGGTATGTTCATCTTTAGTTTAGTTTTTGATTAATATGCTGATGTGTATCTAGTGAAGTCATGAAAAATGAAGGAGACAATCTAAGTTGGTTAAGCACTGTTAGAATAGTAAATTATGGATAATGTGTTCTCAGATGATATACATAGGTCATAAATAATATCATGATGATTATTGTTATGTATGTGTTTTGCATCTTGCTGAAGAGGAGATTAAGTATTCACAAACCTAAAAGGGAGTAACTAGAGACAATGATAATCTAGTATAGAGGATCAAATTCATAATAATAGTGTATAATATGCTACTGGGTATTGAAAAATTCTATGACAGGTGTACAAAGATCTTATAGGTCTAGAATAGCTATTAATGTTTCTTCATCTACCTTCTAAGGTTTCTAAAAGGAACATTCTAGAAAATTTGTTGATTATCTAATTACAAGAAGGAGGTGTTTTTTTTATGCTTCAAAAG
The DNA here is from genome assembly GCA_019776745.2 of Taxus chinensis. Taxonomy (NCBI): domain Eukaryota; kingdom Viridiplantae; phylum Streptophyta; class Pinopsida; order Cupressales; family Taxaceae; genus Taxus; species Taxus chinensis. The sequence continues at coordinate 40,766,242 of CM034153.1, read as the reverse complement.
GATATGATTTCATGGTAGAATATTATGAAGAAGTGTTTCAGGACTGTAGTGTTGATTGTAACCTTTGTAAATGATGATTGATCAAGGTAAGTGACATTATATTTGCATAAGCAGTTAAATATTAATGGAATGTTGATAGGGGAAGTAATAAGATGATGTTATTTCTGCTTAGAGTGAATTTGGGACAATTATAAGTTTCACTAACTTGGAAATAAGAGGTTCTTTAGGGATATTGGTTCTAAAGGTATTTATGACAATATTGGAGGGAAATTTTGTGGATTTTTCATTTTATAGATGTGTATTAACACAAATGAAGACAATTTTAGAAGATATTGGTTTAAGGGGAGATATTTGGATGGTCATATCAGGTCTTTATATCATTTATTGTTGTTGTTTAAAGTCAATAATAACAGGTATAATCCAAGGGGATTCATTTGAAGAGGTAAGTTTGGCATTTGCATTATTGTCATTTTTCATGTTGAGTCATCATTTTAGCCTTTTTCATAGATGTCAAAGGTGTATATTAGCATCAGAAACATGAAAATAAGTTCATGTAGGTTTTTTCTCTTGTTGGTTGCCATTAATGTTTCTAAAGGTGGTTTCCATCAAATGAAAGGGGGGGGGTTGTTAGCCTTTGAGTCTAGTTTTTGTCATTCATGTCAACGGCCACTGAAGGGAAAGGGTGTCAAGATGTTATATGAGTCTCCATGAGTTGTTATCCAAGGTAAAGCATGAAGGATTATTGATAGTGTCTTGTTTTAGTGATGATATATGGTGTCTTAGTGCATGGTCTACAAATCATGGTCATGGTATGTGTACTAAAAAGTTGGTATAATATATCCATGAGGTCAAGAATTTTCCATATGATGCGTAAGAGGTGTCCAAGTTTCTGTAAGTAGTCATCATGGTCAGTTCATGGGTTGTCATTGTTGAGTCGGGTCATTTCAGGCCTATTCCTAGACCTAAAGCACATGGTTTGGTATGGTGGAATGAGAGATGGAGTAGGGAAGCCTCGGTGAAAAATTATTAGAGTGGTGTGACATTGTGTATGAGGTGTATGAGGATATTTATGTTAGTTCTTAGATGTTTGATGATGTTTTAGAGTCCTTGGGAAAAAAGAAGATAAAGAATAGTCACGATGACACAAGTAAGTCACTGTGGTTGGAGATATTTAGAGGAATTTGAGAAAAAAAAATGAAATTTTAGTTTGATAGAGGATATTTTCATGATGCTTCATGACAAGTTTCAAGACAGTTTGAAGAGATTTGTGCAAGATATGTGATTTTTAGTAAAACTGAGTTCTATAGAAGAAAAAACCAGCTCAAATTGGAAACTTGTTATGATCACATGATTAGACACAATTTTCATGGGACCTATAGGTTTTGGGGGATGATTTTTCATTCATCTAAGAGTGTTTATAAAAAATAAAGAGGTTATTTGGTCATAATACTTTTATGAACAATCATTAAGAAGATGAGTGGGTTTAAAGCCTCTTAAAACCCTAACAACAGAGAAACTGGAGAAATTTGAATGTTATAGTATTCAAATGATGATGGAAATAAAATGTGATGATTTGGGATTATATATAATTCATCATATCTCATTTTTGTGGTGGTTTGGTGTTCCAGTTGTTTCACGAAGAGAGAGAAAACCACTAGCGTTGAGGAAATTTACAGTTTCAATGCTGGGATGGAAGCTTCATGATGAAAAGTGAATTGTTCCAAAATCCTTGGAAAATTTTATACACACGGACATGAAAAATTTCAGATATTTTTCTTGGAGAAAATTTAACATACAAGTCCTCAAAGCAGCACTACCGATTTTATCCTTAAGGGCTAAAATGCTAGTCCCATGGTTTGAGTTGAGTTTGATCATATCACATATTATATATGTATTTTTTTATCATTGATAGTTGTTATACACATTATATGATGTTATTAGGTTCTTGTTTTTATTTTAAGAAATGGTTTTATGTTTAAACCCTAAAGGCCTAATTGGTCCTATTAGGATTTCTCAAGAAGGTGACTGAAACATGTGTGTTAGAGTGAATTTCTACACATGGAATATAATTATTAGTACTTGAAAAAGTTGGTACAAGTTTCCTTGATGTCTTTTCCATGATTTGGTTTGGATTGGAGGTGAATTTGGAGGTGTTGGAGCATGTTTCTCTCAAGACTGGTTATTCAGTCCAAAATTGCAATATGGAGCATTTTTAGAGATTGAGCTGTTTGGAGACCTTTCAATAAGATTTGAAGGATAAAGTTAGTTTTTACAGAAATAAGATTCATAGAAATTTCCAATGGTATATCACTTGCACCATGATGATGAGTATTTCTATGTGAAGATGGTCATTTTATGGTACTATCTTATGGGTTCTTGAAGACCTTGTAGGGTTTTCTTTCTTCTTGGAGTGTGTCATGGAGAAGTTGGATGTTTCAATTGTTCATGAGCTTGTTGATGTTTTTAGGTGGATTTTTTTTATGTTTAATGATGATTTTGGAGCCTTGAAAAAAAAAATGCCTTTGGAGCTGATGATGCATTTGTTGGTTTTTGAGGAGCTTGTTTTGGCCTTTGGAGGTGTCATTGTGTTTTCTCATGATGTATTGACCCCTTCCAAAATTATTGGGTCCTTTGATTTGATTTATACAATGTTATTATTATTTTTTTGAATTGGGATAACTGAAATTTTTTGTCATGGCAAACCTAGGGGTGTTTTAATCTACTGTTGGGTATATAAGCAAGTGTTTGTGGTCATTTGTGACTCGTAGTGTCCATGGGGTTATGAGCGACTTATAGGAGGTTGAAGAAGAGTGAAAATGGGTTAATAAAATAGATAATAAGAATGATTAATAATTTAAGAATATTGAGGACCAGATATGAAAGGGAAATCGACCTATTCATCCCACGAATAAGAGAGATTGAGCGAGTTAGTTGAATGCTTGATTTGATGAGGGTTTGGTGTGTTTAGAACTGAATTTGGATCACTATGAGTTGTGTGAGAAAAATATCATTAGTGATAATCCATTTCTAGGTTATTAAGTTATTGATTGATCACCTTAGGGGGTTGTAGCCTCATTGTATGGTTGGTGCCCTACTAAACTAGGGGTTAGTGCTCCTTGTGGGGTTGGTGCCTCACTAAAGAAATATCCCAAGATGTGTAAAATTATTGAAATTAATTTGTTTTTTGTAATATAATTATATGTTTTCAGTGGTTTTTCATCCCCTTAATGGTTTCCCACTTACATCTAGTTTATTGAGTTCTCTCTCTTGTTGTTCAACTTGTGAACTCCTAATACACACATAATAAGCTCAAATGATTCATGGATGATTTGAATGATGAATGTGTGTAATGGAAAATGAAATGAAAGTTTTGTAGGATTGATTCACACCCCCATTATATTTTTCTCTCAATAGAAATTTATTATAGGTTTCCCCCTTGAAGTGAATTCCATTCTTGGGAGATTGTGGAGTTACCCCTTCCTTAAGGTTCATTATATGGTGTTTCCCCACTTTAATGGTATTATTATTCATATATTGAATATTTAGGGATCTTGGCCCAAAAATATCTCATGTGTTGTGTTATATACTACATATTATTCCTTTTGTTCATTTATTATATGAAAAGCTCTTATCAAGTGGTATTAGAGCATTGATCCTAGCAATTTGTGGGATGAAACCCTAATGTTGATAATTCATTGATATCTGGATATTGACTTGGATTTTTATGATATATTTTTTTGTAGTAGAGACATCATTCAAGGGATATTTCCTCCAAATTTAAGAGTTTTTGGAGCTATTTTTTGAAAGATATGTCTGTTTTTGGGTTGAGACCCTAATTAAAAAATTTCATCCATATCTTTTGAATTATGAATAATTAGTTATTAATATTTTTGGGTTACTGTTAATAAATTTCATAGTAATACCCCTTAAATTTCAGAAAATTTGGATATGGTTTGTGATATTTATTGCAGTTTGATGGTAAATTAAAAAATTGGATCCACAGGCTGCATTATTAGGAATTTTACTATTTTTTTTACATTTTCAAAAATTTCTAATAAATATATAATCATGGTTTGTGTTACATGTTTTCTAATTTTTAGCCGACCTCTAGCAAAAAGGGTTAGAACAATTTTTGATCAAAATGTTCATTCATAAAACCCTAGTTTTTAAGTATCATGGGGATGATAAATTTTTATGAAGATGGTAGGAATGATGCTAAAGAATGGTGGAAGAAATTTACGGAGAGTTATTTTACATCATCAAGTATTTAGATATTAAAAATTTGGATTAGTGTCCCTACACTGTTTTGGTTTTCTGAATTAGAAATGGAAAGGTCTAATTGGCCTTGGGAGGAAATGGAACAAGTATTCATGGATAGATGGGAAAAAAAAGAAGAAAAGTATGAGGAAGAAGCAAAATGTAAGGATAATAGTGAGGAAGAGGAAATATCAGAAGAAGAAGAAGAAGAAGAAGAAGAAGTTGAAAATGAAGAATATGAAGAAGATAATGTTGATGATGAAGATGCTATGCATGATTTAGAAGGAAAAAGAACATATCAAGATACAAGTTCAAATAATACATCTCCAAGGAAGGAAACTTCAATAGTTTTGTTTTAAAGGTGCATTTAAAGGAAAAAGGTAATTGTTTCCATAAACCCTAGTAGAAAATATAACTTCATCAATATGAATGTAGCTAAACTTCTACATGTTTAAGAAAAAACTATCAAGGAAGCTCAAGTAGATGGTAAGAATATTCAATTTTTTGAAAATTTAAAGATCTGTATGGATAAATATGTTTTACATTCATATTTTTATGCTTTAGATATAGATAGTATGGATATTTTATTGTATATCCTTGGTTAAATACATTGGAAAAAATCAATATTATTGTGCAAAATAAATTCATGCAATTATTGTACAAAAGAAAGAAAATTACATTGCAGGATATCACACTTAGCAAGGAAAAAAGTAATGTCAAAATGGAGAATGGAGATGAAATTGAAGATGGTGAAGAATGGAATAAGGATGATTCAAAAGGAGAGGCTGAAGAACATTATGAAAAAATAAATATTTCATCTACTCAAGCGAAAAAAGAAATAGCAAACATGGTGGAAGAGGAAAAGAAAGTTGAGGAACAGGTTGAGGATACTAAGGTTACACCATATAGACACCGACATCATCATGAGAGGAAAAAATCATGGATACATGTTAGGACACATAAGGGAAGAAATCTATATGTATATAAAGGGAATTGGAAGAAAAATCATTATGGATATACACAAATTCAATGGAGAAACAATTATGTGACATGGAATCACAAGAATACTTATTAAAGATATGCATATATGTTGAGGAGGAACAAATATGGATATGGATGGAATAACATGAGTGCAATGGAATATGGAATAATATTTGGAAAATCATAACCCACTAAGATCTCATATGGGTTGTTGGATAATTGAGCATGACAACAAGTGTACAATTATTTAAACAACACTCACTATATGGATTATTCTTATGTTTCGAGGACGAAAGATGTTAAGAATGGAGTGAATGTTATTTACCTTGGGATATGATATTATAATATATATGGGTTGATGGAGATACCGAAATGTGGCTAACATCCCCTTAGTATATGTTTATAATATATGGTGTTACATAGGAATTAGTTATATTGGTAATGACTCGGCCTATGTTGGGATTAGTTGTTACCCATCCATTAAGAGTAATGGATGTCTAATAAAAGATATGAGTATAATTATGATGGATTTCATGGATGTATGAGTTGATTATTCTACTTGGTGTAGGCTTATTGGAGGTGTCCCTCTCTAAGTTGATTCCCATCTTGGGAGATTGTGTATTACTCCTTCCTTAAGGGTATTATTATTCATATGTTGAATATATTGGCATCTTGGCCAAAACATATCTCATTTGTTGTGTTACATTCTACATATTATTCATATTGTTCATTTATTATATGCAAATATCTTATTATGATGATATGATGATGTCCTACAATGTTGGACTATGACTGATTACTAGTTGTAGGATGATTCAGAAAGTGTTGTTTAAACATGTCCAATCATTTATTGGGAGATGAATTTAGATTATCAAGTTGTACTTCATATAAATTAATAAGGTCTTATAGGATGTTTATAAATGAGAGACACCTTTTAATTTCATGTCCTCAGACTTCTTGGTATTTGCAATATTTTTTGTCTTTATACCATGATGGTTTGGATGTAGATTCCACGATGGGTTAGAAGGGAGGGAGCTTAATCATACAATTGGCCAAACGTTTGTCAAATATAGTACCATAGGACTCTCATAAATGTGTATATTTACATTGAGGTTGATACAATTCATATTTTTAATGACCTATGGATGCATCATTCAAAAGAACCACATTTTCAGAACCTTTAGCTTTTTCATTGCTAGAATAATATTTAAAAGGGAATCAAGATTTGGTTTCTTAGATCAAAATTTCACCTTACCATCCTCAAGGGCATGGAGTTATGGTGTTTTGGCCATGGTAAAGGCCTCATCAAATGTTTTAAATGACATAATCTAAAGAGTTGATGATATATTATTTGTATAAGATGAAGAAAATAACTCGATCGACTCAGTTTGTGGAGGAGAGGACAATTGATTGATAATTACTCACCATCTTACAATGAAATCAACAATGGAATCATCCTTGAATTGTTTGACAACATATAAGTTGGTGATAGATATTTTACATTTGATGTTGATAAAAAAGTGTTCTAGGAATAACTATGTTAGTTGTGCTAATGAATAAAAGGAGTGTTGCAAAATGTTGGTGTACTAGTCAAGAGAAGGACCATCCAAGGACATCGGAAATTTCCTTAACATGAGATATTGATCGTGAGTGATGATATAAAAAGAATGATGAAAGGCCCTAATATGTTGTTGTGGATCCTTTTTTATATAGATCTTTATGAACTTCAGGAGCTCCCAGTGCGGAGGGTAGGCTTTGAAAGGTACAAATGGATAAATAGGTGCATTACATATTTTTTCATAGGAAAGGTTATTTTTAGGTCCCATAGTGGAAGCTTCAAGGATAACGATTATGTTCATTAAATATTTCATGGGATCATTTTGAGGTTTTTGGACATCCTAAGAGGATTTTTTTTCTTGATTATATATGAGAGGATTTGATTGATGATACATGTGATATGATAACAAAGGATTATGAGAGTAAGGAACACTTCTTGAGGTGTTGTAAGTGTGTTGAGATACTAATGGTTGTGAGGATGATTGGATGTACTGATAAGGAAGTGGGATAGAATTTTTGATGAGGGGATGTGATTTTTGTGGGATATGTTGAGAATATATGTAACTATATTATTGGATAACGAAATTGGATGCTTGTGGTAAGAAATAATGTGTATTATTAATGGCACCAATCATGTTGATGGGCAGTAGATATGTAGGAATAGATAATACAAAATATTTAATTGTGGATGTAGGTTATTGTGATGAAATATGTTGGGACATGATTATTGGATTTGTAGGAAGATAGAATCCAACCATTCTTATTGAAGGAGGAGGGGTGGTAGAGGTTGTGCGACTAGATGTGGATGATGAAGTAGTATTTTAAGTTTGTGTAACATTAGGAATGAATGAATAATCTAACGACACAGGTCCTTTTTGAATGAATTTGTTTTGTGATAAAATCGTATCAAGATCAAATATATCAATGCAATTGGATGAAGTAGGTGTTGACATCTCGTATCACTAATAGAGGGGTAACAAAATATCTTCTCTATATATGGTTTATAGTTAGGGTTGATAAGCCAAGAATGATCACATGTTTTGGTGGTAAGAGACAATTGATATTCTACTTTTGGATGAAATAGGTGGAGGACCTTTGAAGTAAGGTAAATAATAAGGGAAATATAATTGGAATGTAGGATTTCTTTAAATGTTGGGTCACCACTATTAAAGAACTTTTGTATATGTGGATAAGGAATTTGTGATGTTTCAGGCTAAGAAATGAGAGGGCGTGGAGGTTCTTGGGCTAATTATAGGGGTGGCTGAAATAGGTCTATCATGTTTGTTGTGTTTTAAATATGTGAATTTTATCTATTCAAAACCATGAACTAATAAAACAAATAGTAAAAAATAAAGATGGTTGTTAAAAGAGTGAAAACCACATAATCAAATGAAGGTTTAAGATTATCTTGATTAACTTTAGAGAAGTGTGAAATGAAAAATATTAATGAAAAGGAACCTGGAAAGAGGCTTGGTAAGGATGGTTTTAGGTGTGTCAAGGCTGGAGTCCTTGATATACCTGAAGGCATGCGAGGCCCAAGTCTACGTTGGTATCAATATGAGTCATGATATTGGGGCCTACCTCGTCCCTTCACAGTCCTGTAGTGATAAGGATGTCAGGTTCTTAGCCGATATACCACCCACTAATATTTTATACTAAAAAAAACACTGATTCAACTTCCCCCTTGGTGATGAAATCCAAGTAGATAGACCTGAAAGGAGATGTTTAGATGTGGGTTTGATTTTTGATATGGTTTAGTTGTGTGTCAGGGGAAATTATGAATGTAATATTTTAATCCCTACTTAAGATAGATGAGCAAGGACAGATGAAATTAATATTTTAACCTAAAACAAAAGATTTATTTTTATGAGGACAAATCACATAAAAAAATGTGATACTAAATATAATAGAAGGAGAGAGAATAAAATCCATGTGTACTAAATATTCCTTTTGTAGACATAAAATTATGCACTTGGGTACATTTCTAGGTGCTAAAATCATACTTGCATTCATATAATTCCTAAGAGATACAACTAGTAATTAAAATCTATTTTTGACCTTTTTCTTTGTTTCTCATTTTCTATTTAGTCTTACACACCCTGAATCCCAGTTGAAATTTCACTTTTTTATCTTTTATTACTTCAGACACTAGTACCCAGTCAGGATGCTAGCGCTTAGACTCCCTCATCCTTTTGGGTGCCCTCAACCCTTTTCTATCTTACTCGCTTCTTTTTGGTATCTTTTATCTTGTATGAATCTTATTTTCTTATGCGTCGACCTTTCAATTTTCAATTGCGAAATTTAACCAAGGGACGCCTATAAATAAAAATCTATGTGACAAAAATAAAGGACCAAGATCTAAGAATCTATTATCATCCCTTAAGGTTGCATCTAAATGAATTTAATAACATCAAAGGCATCTATCTATCTTTCATTCAAGGGAAAAGGGACTACATTTTCTGCATACACTTCATAGGAAGGGGAAGTTCATTTTTCCAAACACACATCTATTTAATCTGGTACATATAGCTATCATCCACTATCACATGCACTTGCACTATGAATTCCTAGGGCACAATTGTATCACACATGCACAAGAACTATGTGGGGTGTGATATGTAGTGCATCGCTCAGTCATAAGTTCACTTAGTTTGGTGAATGCCAAGGTCAGTCTAACTCCCCATATTGCATCTTTCTTTTTTACGATTTGATGTAGTTTGATGGTTTTGTAGGTGGAAATTATTTATAGGTTACAGGATGATTCAATGATCATATTGTGACATATAAAATAATAAAAACTACTATTAGTGACAATCTAATGACACCAGAAAGATCAGGTTTCAAGATCCTGCATAGACACAGGCTCCTAGAAGTAGAATCCGATACCTATACGCCCTTGACCCAGTCCAAGCATATGCAACAACTCAAGAATGTTTTATTCACATTTTTGACAGTCTTCCCTTCTTGTTCATCAGTTTACCAGTCCAAATTAGTTTTAGGGATAACAAAAAATTAGCTAAGTCATTTTTTCCCTCCCTTGCACTTAGGGTTTCATATTTATCTTGCTTATTGCTTATTTAATCTACATTCTAGTAGTTTCTTATCATATTTTACCTATGTTACTATGCAATCTTACGGTTTTAAAAAATCATATTTTTTATTAAATCATTTGGTGAACCTATCCATTAAAACCCTAACTTATGAGCATGTATCAAAATACCTCTTCTTCTTGTCAATTCATGGATCAATATGCTTATACTTCTTTCACCCCAACTAAGGTTTTTGACATGGTCACTACCACTACTGATTTTATGCAAGTTCATACTTAGTATCCTCCTCACTTCATTATTTTCATCACTGATCCAAATATCAATGCAGTCACCACTCTCTAGACTTGCCCTCCTATGGCTCAACCCATTTCTATCCCACCCACTATTACTTTAATACTTCCTACCACCACTTCTAAAGGTTATGACATAAATATCAACTTAAGAATACACCTAAAAAAATATCTCTGTATGATTTATTACACAGCACACTTGATTTTCGTGAAGAATTAGAGGCCCCCTTTCACTCTATTCACATTGAAAGAAATAATTCACTGGTGGTCTTCACACACCTCATTGGGTCTCTTAATATATACCAAATTTTATATTATTTAGTGACGAAGATATTCCACAATATGATGTTGACAATCCATTTGCACCTCTGATTATGACCACTGCCATTGGTACCATTTGTATCAAGTGTGTAATCATTGACTATGGATCTGCTATAAATCTATGTGCTCACTCTCTTTTCAGACAAACTAGAATTATTGATAATCTAATTAATATAAATTCTAACCTCATTCATGGGTATGATTCCACCACTCACACATGTCTTGGTACTATTTCTTTACCTATACAAGTTATTCCTAAGATCATTCCTATGGTGTTATTTTCTATTGATGCATCATTTTAGTTTAATCTCCTGTTGGGTAGACCATGCATTCACACAATAAATTTTCCCCCTTATATAGTTCATCGATGTGTTAAATTCTTACACGATAGCTACAAACATATCATTGTTGTTGACCCGGATCTATTCAAGTTCTTCCGAATATACCTTGTTATTGCTATGCCAATTCCTCCATCATAGCCCATTCCATATAGTAATATTGGTACTTATGATGTTAGACAATCTAGTTCACCACAATATTATTCCAATTCTACAAGTGTACCATTCATTCCCACTCATACTACTGATATCATTTCACCCACCTTTTCTACTCCCATAGTTACCACTATGTCACCTATCGAGAATCCTCTCACTCATATAGTTTTCTTTGTTCCTACTAATATCCTTGATACATATATTCAACATGACAATGCGAGCACTAATGATTCTGAGGATGAGGTTGATGTTGTGGAACTTAATGATGACACATTAAAAAATCTTAACTTTACTCCTTTAGAGATAGATGAGTCATATTTCAATGATACGTTTGTTGCTACTGGCCCTGGTGAATATCAATTCAAGAAACCCCCTCCTTTTAGTAATGCTATGATAAATTTTTAGGGGCCTATTCATACATTTGACGTCACTTCACTGAACCCATCTCACACTCTCTCAACATTACCTCCTTTCACATGCACTCTTTTCATAAATAACTCTTATTGGCACCACATACCATTCAATCCCACTTTCTCTGATACTATTTTCCCACATTATGGTTTATCCTAGCTAGGATTCACACTCGACGACCTCCTTCCTTCACCTCATTCTTCTCACATCTATCAAAGATATCTTCCATCTATCAATATTTTTTTCACATACTTCTCGCACTTCTCCACTTACACATGGGAAGTCTTGGCTTGACTACATTGGTGGAACTTTTGATCCTAATCATATTGATATCACATTTTCCATTCCCTTTGGTTGTGTTTTTATTTGCAATGATTCATTTCTCGACTATACTAAAAATATTACTCACTGATATGCACATGGTTATCCACTACCACCTTTCACTGATGAAGAATACACAATGGGCATGTATAATTTAGACTGTAATGGATCCTTACACGATCAACCAAATATTACTGCTTAGCAGGTCTCTGATGCTTCTTCGTTTGGCTTTGACCATGATAATGTTGATATCTTAGACGATGTTACTTTATTCTTCTCTATATCATAGAATTGAGGGGAATCACACTCATTCTTCCCCATCTGATCATTCTCACATGTCTCTCATTCTTACTATTATGATCCTCGTTTCATACGTCCTATTTCTAAGCATCGTTACATAACTTGATACACCTTATATCGCCACTACCCTATGACACAATCTTGTGCTAAGGTTCATACTTGACTATTGAAGAAATACTACATCCATGAACCTCACACACTACACATTTCAAAATACATATTTCAAGCTCTCCATTATCATATGTCATACTATCATATTATTCAATCTATGATATATGCTTCATCGATCTATTTATCTAGTTAACATTATCAAACCATTTCCTGATGAAAAACTCTAGTTCTATGGTTCATTCTTGAATGTCAAGGGGTCATTTATAAATGTACCTCCTCTCTTACTCATACACATTCTCTTGGGGGCATGTTGATCCTATAATATTCACTCTGCATAACATTCCATCTCATTCATACACAACATATAACATATCTTGGTTACACTTATTCTTGCTTTCTTATACTCACATCTTAATAATTTCTTACTATGTTAGCCGGATATCTAGTATGTCATTATATTTTCTATATACACATGTGTGTTCACTTGCTCTTTACTTGTGAATGCAGACTTCCTACATATCTTAACACAATAATGTTTGGCATTGTACCTCTTACCAGTCCCACCAAGGATCCTAAGGCATCTATATTTACTACTCTTACACATCATAGGTGATGTTGTTTCATTATTTACTACTTCCTATTCTTATTAGAAGACTAATTTACATGGATCTATACATGCTTTGACATACTCTTTATATTTCTTACATGTTAACGGGTGCTTCATGTGTAGAATATTTCTTGCAGGAACTATTTTCCACCCTAATTTCCTAATACTTTGCTTGGTACTATTTTCCATTGTATGCTATTGTTTCCAAGATATGCCCTTTAAATTGTATGTAAAATGTATGCTTGTGGTCACTTTGGCCTTGATTGTCTTGTGACATTATGAGCGATGTCCTATGTATGAAAGCCAATTTCCATGGTCTCTCTCTTGTATGAAAATTTTCTTATTAAACATGTTTCTCAATGACATCTTTGCTTCTTTTTCCACCAATATGTGCTATTAGCCTCCTTATTTTCATGTTCCTCAGTTGCTACCATGCATATTTCCTCTCCACCGTAGGGATATAGTTTCATATAAGCATTAGGTACTATCTTTGGGCCGCATTATCCTAGTGACGTCGCATGAACCCCAAACAAGGGGGTATACATTGGGTGAATCAGTCACCCCATAAGCAGTATAGAATATTTCAATACATAATATAAAATCTTACTTGGGTCTTTAGTTCAGCATAGACACTAGTGCCCAACTACAGAAAAGGTGGAGGTAGGATCTCCTGACCTCTCCTAGGCACCTATGTCATTGGGGAAGATACAATTACTTATTCACATCAGTAAAATTATCAAAAGTTCATAGAGAAGTTTCACATGATCAAGTTCTAGCCTCATAATACATAATGCATGCAATATCCTATAATCTCCTTCAATTTGGGACAATTAATACATTTAGTAAAATACATAACAATATGGAAATAAACATGAGATGTACCATCTCCAGTGGTGCTTATTCAGGAAGTAATAATTTAAGGGGAGTAACACTAGACCTCTCTCCCCAACACTCTTTTATCATGGTGTGAGATCACCTAAAAAATCACTCTTGGTGTGAGATCACAAAAAAGAACCACTCTTATACAACAGTTTAGGAAATTTTCTATCCTTTTCACCCTTCACAGATCAGGTGCACACTTTCCTTTTACTATAATTTTTACACACATTTACATACTTTTGCAAGAGTTTTCATAATACATGAGTCTAATTGCTATTTCACTCTTCTTTTGCACACTTCACCCCTAGGGCCACTTCCTCATTCTTAGCTTCCACACTTAATTTTTATCACTTTGTGCCTTCAATTGTCTCCTTGAAATGCTATTGACATCACAATCTACATGGTTATCAAGTACACATCTCTTATCTACTTTATGTTATCGAGTATTCACTTAACAACATAAAGTGGGGGCAAATGTAGACACAAAATCAAGCTTTTGGGTAAATTTCTACGTCCAAAAAACATAATTACATTCATATGATTCCTAAACAAGAAAAATAATAATTGACAACTATTTTTGGCCTTTTGTCTGTGTTTATCATTTTCTATTTTGTCTTACACACCCTACATCCCAGTAGATAATTCACTTACTTATCTTGTATGGCTTCAGACACCAGCACCCATGCACCCTACATCCTTGTAGGTGCCCCTGGCCTTTTTCTATCGTACTCTCTTCTTTTGGGTCTCTTTTATATTTTGGGCATCTTATTTCCTTATGTGTCAGCCTTCTAGTTTTTAATTGCAAAATTTAACCAAGGGAATCAAATAAATAAAAAGCTACATGACCAAAATAAAGGACTAATCTCTGCGCATATATTACCATCACCTAAGGTTATATCTAAAGGAATTTAAGATCATCAAAGGCATCCATATAGCTTTCATTTAAGGGAAAAGGGAATGCATTTTCTGTATACACTACATAGGAAGGGGAATTTAATATTTCCATCAACACACCTATTTACATTGGTACATAAAGTTATCACCTGCTATCACATGCACTTGCAAAAGGGCTTTCTAGGGCACTATTGTATCACACACGGACAAAAAATAGATTGATTCTGAGATGTAGTGTTACATTTGGTCGTAAGTTCACTCAGTTGGGTAACCGTCAAGGTCATCCTAACTCCCCATATTGCATCTTTTATTTTTGTAATTTAAATTATTTTAAAGGTTTATTAGGTGGACATCTCTTTATAGGTTACAGGAACATTTAATGATCATATCACATCATAAAAGTGACCAACATCGACTATCAGCGACAATCTAGCGACACTAGAAAAATCAATTTGTGAGCTCCTGCGCAGACACAAACACCCAGAAGAAGACTCTGGTGCCTAGGCACCCTTGACCCAATCCAAGCATATCCGATAGCTCCAAAAACATTTGTGCATAGTTTTGATAGTCTTCCCTTCTTGTTCATCAGTTTACCAGTCCAGATTAGTTCCAATGATAGTGAAAAATTAGCTAGGTCATTCTTTCCCTCTCTTGCACTTAGGGTTTCATATTTATCTAGCTTATTTCTTGTGTCATCTACATTCCAAAAGTTTCTTATCATAGTTTACATATGTTACCCTACAATATTACGATTTTATAATAATGATTTTGGTTCAAAATGCACAACAGAGTATAAAAAAATACTTTTTTATTTGATTCAGTAACAAAGACACAATTATATAGGAAATACATTCCTATAATTATTAAGATTATATATCTTCATATAACACACCCAAAAAATATTCCCAACCACTAATTATTCGTAATATATATTGTTATTACAATATATATATATATATATATATACGAATTAACCATACAACAAACATTTTTACTAACTTACTATATTAACTATACATTAATTACAAATAATTTACCATATGGTAAATCATAAAAAACATGTGACCACTAGACAGGGTTCATTTTAAGACACCCCTATAAAATTGAAGGTGGAAAATACCTAGCGAATATCCCCGTAACCAGTTTCAGCGAAAGGCGAATTTGATAGTTTCCAAAAACAAAATTTTCACCTGGTTTTTCATGGCTCCATCAGTGACGTGCGACAACACTAGTTCGTAATGACGTGCGTCACTGGCGTGACACTAGTTCGTAATGACGCACGACACTAGTTTGTAATGACGCGTGACACTGGCTCGTAATGACGCACGACACTGGCTCGTAATGACACTCGACATTGTCTCCTACTATTACGCGTCAGTGTCTGTTAATGATGCGTGACACTACCTCCTACTGTCATGTGTCACTAGCCCCTGATGACACGTGTCATTTGCTCCTACTGATGCGCGTCACTTCCTCCTATTGACGCGCGTTAGCTAGGACTGTTTTCGCGCGTCAGCTATGACCTTTGACGTGCGAAAATGTCTTCTATTGACGCGCGACATTGTACCCTAATGACGCGCATCACTAGAACCTGTTGACGCGTGCTAAAGGTATTAGCTGACGCGTGACAAGAGGAGCCAGTGAAGCGCGTTAGTAGGGGAAAATGACATGCGTCAATAGGGGCCAGTGACGCCCTATTTAGCTTATAAATACCCTTGTGCCGCTCATTTTCTTGTTTTCATTTTCCCGTTCTTGAATTTTTTCAGGTCTAAACCATTGTCAAAGACGCAATTACAGCTATAATGTCGACTTCACATGCTTCCCAATTGCAAGTTCAGCAATAAAATCAAGAGAATCCAACTCAATCGATTTCAAAGATCAACTACAGGAATCCCTTATGCCCTCACATCCATACGGCTTTAAATATGTCTTCAGAATATCAAGATTTGATGGAAGAGTGTGAATTTATAGGGCTCATTAATATGCCCCATTTCGAAACAGATCCAGATATTTTGAATTACCTTCTATCATGCTACAATTCAGAGGACAATATTTTTTATGTGACTCTAAATGATGGCCAAATGTTCCAATTCACTATTGAAGCAAATGACATCCATCAGTTTACGGGCCTTCCTTTCAGAAATTTACCAATTATTACAACCAAGGCAACACTCCTGGAAGAAGAAAATAAATTTCTCGAATCAACGTACGGTTTCCATGTTGATTGTAAGTATAATTCATTTTAATTCATATTTTTTATTGTTTTTTATTCTGATACAATTTGCTGTTATAAATTTACAGTAATTATCATTGTTTCGCATTTGCAGCCCATGTCAATAAATCCAGGCGTGGTGTAGATACACAATCAATTCCACACCACTTTCTTGCTGCACTTATTTCATTTTTTCAAGCCAGAATTGTTTTGCAGGGTCGCCAAACAGATATACCAAATTGGGCCATCACATACATTTGTGCCACTATCTCAAAACGACAATTCAATTGGTGCACATATCTATCCAAAAAAATAAGAATTGACATAATAAATTAAAAACTCTCAGATAAACCTTTCATTTATTCAACAAACTATCTCCTCGGATTCTACTATGAGGCAATTTTAAATTTAAAAGATAAACAAATTCCTACTTGCTCTGATGAGGCTTTGAAGAAATTATCAATTCCATTTGAAGAACAACAGGTATAAACTATTTAGTTTGTAATTGTATTTCAATTTTTGACATTACAGTGCAGTTATTAAAATTTAAATTTTAATGTTTTGCAAAGAAGATATCTTGAAGCCCTTCCCCGAAAAAAGAAGTTATCGAGAGGAAGATGCCAACAACATGCGGAGGATTCGGGGGACTCCCAATCTGAAATGGAAGCTCACTCCTCTCCAAACCCTCAACAATTTGAACTCGTTAAATGCCAGAGAAGTAATACATTCTCATATATTATTTACAAATTCCAAAGTTGCATATTTATTTTTCAATTTAAATTTTAACCAAATGAATTGACATTATTTAATATTGATGAATTGCAGGGACTTTGGAACCTTCTTCCCCAACTCACTCCATACAGTCGCATGCATTCATATCTTCTGAATAGCCACTGATTACAAATCCTACAAGGCCACCCGTAGCACCGAGAAAAACAACCCCTCGACAACAAGGTACAACTTTTCTATAGTACGTTTAATTTCGTAGTTTTGAATTTATGAATTGTTTTAATATTTTTCATTTTTTTCTTGTACTTTTCAGCATATGTCAGTCATGATAAAACCACAGCACCGACACCCACTCAACCATTAATTTTTAAAATGCCAACCAGAGGAACAGTGAAAAAGAACATTGGTAAACGCATGCCTTTTTCTCCGGCCCCTAGTGGGACACTAAACCTTGCCTCCTCGTTTCGAATTCCAACTCTATCACTTGGTGGCTTGCCCAGTGCAACTGGCATATCTATTTTGAACAATATAAATTTAGATGAAGATTATTTGGGCATTGATAGAAATGACCCAACTGGTTTTTTCGATACCCGCGAGATGATTCAAGGCCAGAAGGTATACTTCAAATTTCAATTTTAATATGCTTTACAATTTTGAATTACATTCTGATTTAAATTTATTTATCTAAATCTTGATTAATTTTTTCAAAAATAGGATCAGCCCACCCAAAGGCAGAAACAAGGAGCAGTTGATCTTGGTGAAAGCCCCCATTCTTCTCCAGCAAGATCGTCTGCATCAGATTCAAATAGTGAACAGTTGCCACGTTTTCCTTTGGAGAACTTAATTGGTAATGATTGTCAATCCCATGTCAGTGAGTTTATTATTCCTCATATCCAAAAACTTATAGAATGGGAGAAAAGGGCTAAAGTTCTTATCAATGAGATTATTAGTCGTTATGAAAATTATTGGCAACGGGATAGTTTATACGTTGCAGTCCAGAATCAACCTGCGAAGATGGATTCCTTACTTACCCAATTAAGATGTGGGACTGTCACGTTTAACAACAACTATAAAGATGACATTTTAGATAAGGCACGAAACAAATTGGAAAATATTAGTGCCGAGGCCCAGGCATATTTTAACAAATGATCCAAGGACAAGGATTTGGTATCAATCGCAAATGCCAAAAGAGATAGAGCTGTTGTAATTACTATTACATTTAAACAATCATTCTTGTTAATTTGAAATTTTGAATTTACATTAATATTTTGAATTGACATTACTCTTTTTGTGCAGTTGAAATATGAAAATTTGAATAGTTAGGCAAAGGTTTTGCAAGTTCACTTGGAAACAACAAAGAACAACTTATCCGCAGCAAAAAATTTGAAGCAAAATATTGTTTTTGTTAACAAACAAAACAATACACTAAAGTGGATAGTTAAAGAGCATGGTCTCGACCCTGACATATTATTCAAAGCCAAAGCAGCTGCTGATCCAAATTTGCTGTCGCATGGAGATGCAACAAATCAAGAAGAAAGAATTATAACAAATCTGGACAGTGCTGTAGAAGATCTTATAAGTTCAGGGGTTATTTCTGGTGTTGGGGAAAGAGGTACATCCATAGTGGAAGAAGCCATTGGGGAAGAGAGTAGAGTAGAATTGTATAAAGAAAAATAGGGTTTTGAAAATTAGAAACTTTTATTATTGAGGAAACTTTATATATTGAATTTGAAAACTTATACTATTGAGTATGTCCTATGGTATTTGAATTTAATTATATGGATTTATATAGTCTTTAATTTTAATTTCATTAGATGGTGATTATCATGAATTATATGTATGTTTCTTGTTTACTTGCATTGTCATGAATTGTATGTGGACGTAGATGATGAATGATGATAACTGATAATTAATGATAGGTGATGATGAAAGACGATGATCAATTTAATGTGTATAATGTAAAATGTAGTGCCTAAACATCTTGTGGGACTTTAATTATCTTGAAAATTATGTTTTTGGGAAAAAATAGCAACTAAGATTTGAAGCAGATCTTTAGGATTTCTCCTTAATAGACTTATGGTGTAGGAAAATTCTATTTTAAAGAGATTCACCTCTATATAAGTGCGTAATATCTCATTAGAGAGGTTTTTTGACATCCAAAATAGTCAAGACCATTTCTCAGAAAATAACGTTTTGCTGGAAACAATCAAGACCATGGTTTAAAAGATATGGTTTTGTTATCATGGATATTGTTTTGTGTAGAGTAGATTGACAAGTTGATGTAAATAGTCAAGGTTGTGGAGGCTAGATTAACCAAAGTTGGAATAACCATGTGATTAAAAGATAGGTCAAGTTCGATACAGAACTTTGAAGTTTAATGTAAAACATATAAGGTTGAAGAATCCTATCATTTTTTAATATTTGATAAGGGTGAAGAATAATTGTGGATTAGAACTGGGAGGCTATAAGTTGGAATAATTTTGAGTGTGTAAGAAAATATTGAAGGTTGTAAACTAGATCATAGAAAACTATGTGTGTAAGAAGGCACACTACATTTGCAGGATAGTTTGAAGAAGGCACAATACAATGTTCTAGTCAGTTTTATTACTAGAAAGGATTTTTATTAGATAAAGACTCTGTCAAGTTGATTTAAATAGTTATGATTAGTGTAGATTTGGGTGGGTGACTATAGGATATGGGTGGGTGAGTTCGAATAACTTCGTGTTAGAGGATGATCATTATAAGTCTAAAAATAGATCTATTTCTTCGTGGAGAAATCTGAAGAAGTGATGGATCTATGACAAAGCAGGGAATTTTAGGAATTTTAGGAAGAAATCAAGAAAGAATCATCACTAGTAAGAAATTAAACATAATTGCAAATATCATAGGGTTTAGCTTACCTCTTGCGTATTAGATTGCTGTGAAATCATCAAGGGTAACATGCTAGATCTTTGTTTTTCCTAACATTGTAGATAGAGGGGTGAGTTGCCTGACATTGTCAGTCCTGAGAAGTGCCAGCAACATCTTTAAATATATATACCAACAATATCTTTAAATAAATGATAACAAGAGCTGAAAAAATGTAAAGTAACAAACAATAAGATGATGTTGAAGAAGATACCTATTTAAAATTGAAATCATCCTCGGTAATGTGCTATATATTTGTCTTAATAAAATTCAACAGAAGAAATGGATTAGTAGATAGATGGGTGAGTTGCCTGACATTGTCAGTCCGGAGAAGTAACAGCTTCCTCGGACAGATGTCAACCCACATTTTCAAAAAATAAAATATTGTATTTAACTAAATGTAAATACATAGACATCTTTAATGATAACCAGAGTTGAAAAAAATGAATAGTAACAAACAATAATATTAAGGGGAAAAAGATACCTCCTTAAAGTTATAATCATCACTGCCACTGGTAATAAGCTATATCTGTGTTTCAAAAAAACCCAACACGAGAAATGGATTAGTAGATAGATGGGTGAATTGCCTGACATTTTTAGTATATATAAATGTAACAACTTTAATGAAAACCAGATCTGAAAAAATGAATAGTAATAAATAATAAGATTAAGGGGAAAAAGATACCTGCTTAAAGTTGAAATCATCACTTCCACTGGTAATGAGCTAGATCTGTGTTTTAAAAAAACCCAACATTAGAAATGGATTAGTAGATAGATGGGTGAATTGCCTGAAATGCATACTAAACAACCTGTATTCTTAGCATCCAAGAAAAAATACAGTGCCTTCTTCAGATAAATCAGAGAAGTTAATTTTGTATAGGATTCACATCTTGAGATTCTCTCTTCAGGACTGCTTCTTGGAGTGGTTGAATTAAAATATGTCTCTTTTTTTCAAATTTTAAGGTGGTGCATATGATCATAGCTCAATAAGGTTGTTTACATATCATATTAGTTACAAGAATGAGGTTTGAAAGATACAATAAGGGTAAAGTGATCAAAATTGTTGTGTAACGGAAATTTGTTTTTACTTTCTAATTATCATTGTCGAGCTGATGAAATACTTGGTTGACCATTGCAATGAGTATCAAAGTATAAAATTCCTGCTACCACCTTGTTTTGTTTTCCTTTGCTAAAGATACAATGTTCAAGTGTATGTTTGAAGACAATTTTCTTGAAGCTCCCCCATTTCTATGCCTTGAATTGATTAATCATGATCTTCTTGAAGTACAATTGATTAAATCAAGTGTCTCAAATATTGAAAAAAAATTTACAGCTCAACATAAAGTTCTCTGTGAAAGGTTGGATCATCTTAAAAAGGTAACATTGTGTAAATTTTGTCAAGAGTGCCTTACTGGTACCTCATCTCAAACTCAGTCTTAGCATATATCATGAAGTTTCTTTTTGAACTTATCAAACAAGACCCTATATCATCATCAAGTACACACCAAACACTGTTTCTTTGGTCTGGGGATAAATTTGAAGGCTTCATCTCAATTGGCTGCATTGCAAACATGAAGGGAATTTCCTCTAGAGAAAAAGAGGTGAAAACTTCGAATTCCATTAAATTTTGGATAAGAAATCAATTATTTGGTAGTCTCAGGATTTCTCTATGCATAAAGAGATCCATCTAGTCACTCATCACTCCTGACGTGCGTCAATGGAACGTCAATGGTCTTGACCAACATGCAACACTCCCCGCTATTGATGCGCGTCACTGGCACCTAATGACGTGCGTCACTGGCCCCTAATGACACGCATCACTGGCCCCTAATGACACGCGTCACTGACACCTAATGACGAGCGTCACTGGCACCTAATGACACGCGTCACTGGAAACTAATGATGCGCGTCACTGTCTATTTTTGACGTGTGTCACTGGCTCCTAGTGACGCGCGTCATTGACTTCTATTGACGTGCGTCACTGGCTCTTTTTGACACACGTCACTGGCTCTTTTTGACGCACGTCGCTGACTCCTATTGATGCGCGTCACTGGATTCTATTGACGCGCGTCACTTTCTCCTATTGATGCACGTCGCTAACTCCTATTGTCGTGCATCACTAGGACTATTGTCGTGCGTCAGCTACAACCTTTGACGCACGTCAAGTGAAGCCATTGATGCCCAATTTAGCCTATAAATACCCTTCAACCAGTCATTTTCTCATTTTCACCTTCCAGCTCCTGATTTTTTACAGGTCTCGATGCTTCCCAACTGCAAGTTCAGTAACAAAAATTAAGAGAATCCAATTCAATCATTGTATCTTATGCCCTCACATCCATACTGTTTTAAAGATGTCTTCAGAAGATAAAGATTTAATGGATGCATGTGAATTTATAGGGCTCGTTAATATGCCCCATTTCGAAACAGATCCAGATATTTTGAATTAATTTCTGTCATCCTACAATTCAGAGGACGGCATTTTTTATGTGACTCTGAGCGATGGCCGAATTTTTCAATTCAGTATCGAAGCAAATGACATCCACCGGTTTACGGGCCTTTCGTTCAAAAATTTACCAATTTTTACAACCAAGGCAACACTCGTGGAAGAAAAGAATTTTCTCGAATCAACGTTCGGTTTCCATGTTGATTGTAAGTATAATTCATTTTAATTCATATTTTTTATTCTGATACAATTTGCTGTTATAAATTTATAGTAATTTTCACTGTTTCGCATTTGCAGCCCATGTCAATAAATAAAGCCGTGGTGTCTAATATGCAGCATTTTTGAGTACATGTAATTTTTGCAATGCTAGTGTCTAAGATGAGCTTTGTAACTTTGATTGACCTGATGAGTGCAGTGGAAAAGTTTAAACAAAAAAAATATCTTAAGAAAACTGATGGAACCAAGAAGGGGAAATTAATTGATGTTCCCAAACTTGATGATGCAAATCAATCAAGGGGGAAGAATTCTGATCAATGTACTTTAATATTAATAGAGGGTGACTCAGCCAAGGCTCTTGCTATAAGTGTTTGTGCCTTGAATCAGGGAAATGTGAATACTGAATTTGGTAGTATTGTGACATGTTTTGACATCACTTTCCAATTTAATTTTTTGTTATTTTAGTTATCTTTATTCTATCAGGTGGCAGGAATATCTATTGTTGGTCAATATTATTATGGCGTGTTTCCTCTCAGAGGTAAGCTGCTCAATGTCAGGGAAGCTACCACTCACCAAAAAATGGAGAATAAAGAGATAGTAAATATAAAAAATATCCTTGGTCTATAGGAAGATAAAATATATGACAGCATTAAATCTTTAAGATATGGCCATCTGATGATAATGACATACCAGGTACATGATCTTTGTATAGCACTGTTTAGTTTCTACTTAATTCTGACACATCCTTTCTAGTGAGATCCTTTGACTTGTCCTTTGTCTCTTAAAGGACCATGATGGTTCCCACATCAAAGGATTGCTGATCAATTTCATACACCATACCTGGCCATCACTGCTTAAAATTCCTTCATTTTTTGTGGAATTTATCACTCCTATTATCAGGGTAACTGTTCCCCCTGTATATTTGGATGAGTGTATTGAGACTCTTTATATTTGTTTTCAAGCCTCCAGATGTTATTTATCTCCATGTCTAATTTTGGCACATGTTGATGTAGGCAACTCACAAAAATGGAAATGTGTTATCTTTTTACACAATTCCTGAGTATGAAGCTTGGAAAGAATCATTGAGTGGATCGATAACTGGCTGGACCATATAGTACTACTAAGTAATGCTAGTTTGTTTTCTCTTTATATGTTTTCAAGTTCTGGTTTTGTTCACTTGCTGATTAGGTATCACTTGTTTCTTGGACCATACAGGGTTTTGGCACAAGTACTTCTAAAGAGGGCAAGGAGTATTTCATACAACTGGACAAGCACAAAAAAGATTTTGTGTGGGTTGATGAGAAAGATGGAGATGCTTCCTCATATGAATCAGCTTATAGAATGGGAGAGAAGGGCTAAGGTTCTTATCAATGAGATTATTAGTCGTTATGAAAATTATTGGCAACGGGATAGTTTATACGCTGCAGCTGATCCAAATTTGATGTCGCATGGAGATTTCTGGTTTTGGGGAAAGAGGTACAGCCACAGTGGAAGAAGTAGTTGGGGAAGAGTGCAGAGTAGAATTGGATAAAGAAAGAGAGGGTTTTGAAAACTAGAAACTTTTATTATTGAGGAAACTTTAAATATTGAATTTGAAAACTTCTACTATTGAGTATGTACTATGGTTTTTGAATTTAATTATATGGATTTATATACAATCTTTAATTTTAATTGCATTAGATGGTTATTATCATGAATTATATGTATGTTTCTTGTTTACTTGAGTTGTCATGAATTGCATGTGGACGTAGATGATGAATGATGATAATTGATAATTAATGATAGATGATGATGAAAGACGATGATCAATTTAATGTGGACGTATATTTATCATCAAGCACAGTAATTCTTCTTCTCTATACTTTTGAACTTGTTTTAAGATAATTATTCTCTACACTTGTAACGATATGATCATAATGTCATTAGAATGGATATAGATGATAAATAAATGGAATGTGTTATAATGGATATAGATGACATTAATGATTAGAATGGATATAGATGACATTAGAACGAATAGAATTGTAATGATATGATTATAAATTATTTTAAAAAACGAAATTGGTTTAATAAATTTAAAATTAGATAAATAATTGTATTAATAATAATTGTAGTGTCAGGACTCAGGATATGATAATGATATGATATATATGGATGATGAGGAATTTTATGTGGACTTATATTTAAAATCGTATAATGTATTGTTTATCCCGAATTTTATGAGGAATTTTATGTGGACTTATATTTAAAAATAAAGTAAATATAATTCTGAGAAATCAAGAAAGAATCATCACTGGTAAGAAATTAAACGTAATTGCAAATATGCTAGGGTTTAGCTTACCTCTTGCGTATTAGATTGCTGTGAAATCATCAAGGGTAACGTGCTAGATCTTTGTTTTACATGACATTGTAGGCATAGGGGTGAGTTACCTGACATTGTCAGTCCTGACTCCTGAGAAGTGCCAGCAACATCTTTAAATATATAGACCAACAATATCTTTAAATAAATGTAAATATATAGAATTAGACTTGTAACGTCTTTAATGATAATAAGAGCTGAAAAAATGTAAAGTAACAATCAATAAGATTATGTTGAAGAAGATACCTATTTAAAATTGAAATCATCACCGGTAATGTGCTAGATCTTTGTCTTAAAAAAAATTCAACAAAAAAAATGGATTAGTAGATAGATGGGTGAGTTGCCTGACATTGTCAGTCCTGAGAAGTAACAGCTTCCTCGGACGGATGTCAACCAACGTTTTCAAAAAGTAAAAATGTTTTATTTAACTAAATGTAAATACATACACCTGTAACATCTTTAATGATAACCAGAGCTGAAAAAATGAATAGTAACAAACAATAAGATTATGTTGAAGAAGATACCTATTTAAAATTGAAATCATCACTGGTAATGTGCTAGATCTTTGTCTTAAAAAAATTTCAAGACAAAAAATGGATTAGTAGATAGATGGGTGAGTTGCCTAACATTGTCAGTCCCGAGAAGTAACAGCTTCCTCAGATGGATGTCAACCCACATTTTCAAAAAGTAAAAATATTGTATTTAACTAAATGTAAATACATACAACTGTAACATCTTTAATGATAACCAGAGATGAAAAAATGAATAGTAACAAACAATAAGATTAAGGGGCAAAAGATACCTCCTTAAAGTTGAAATCATCATTGCCACTGGTAATGAGCTAGATCTGTGTTTTAAAAAATCCCAACATGAGAAATGTATTAGTAGATAGATGGGTGAATTGCCTGAAATTTTTAGTATATAGACCTGTAACATCT
This sequence comes from Taxus chinensis, assembly GCA_019776745.2. NCBI lineage: Eukaryota > Viridiplantae > Streptophyta > Pinopsida > Cupressales > Taxaceae > Taxus > Taxus chinensis. The sequence continues at coordinate 40,739,965 of CM034153.1, read as the reverse complement.
TTAATGATAAAGATAAAAGATAGCTAAAGAAGATACCTATTTAAAGTTGAAACAATCCATTATCAATAGCTTCATCAAAGTCGATGTTGTCTTCTGTAGAATGTGACGAAGAGCCAATTACACTCTTAAGGTTGGGAATATTTGTACTTGTAGCTGTATTATTCACACCTCTTCTTTCGCAAAGGGAATTCCAGTGCGCAATTGCTTTGTCGAACAGAAACGTTTCGATGGAGTATCGAGAAACATAACACCTCATGCAACTTTCTAGATTTTTATCCAACCTGTTTCTCAGTTTTGATTTTATAAATGACAATGCACTGAAAACCCTTTCATCCTCCACAGACCCCAAAATCATTGTTTGGCATAACTCATATAATCTGAAATATTCACTGATATCTTCTTATAAAATAGAACTTTGATAGATTCCTCGCCACAGCCTTGTAATAGCACCACTTTCAGAAGGTTGATCTAAATTCTTATATTGGTTCCTCATTGTTGTTGCAAAATTTGTTGACTGAAACTTTAATAAATCGGCATTCAGTATACCTTTTATTTCCACACCCTTGAGCTCTGACGTATTTGTAAATTGTTCCATTATTGTACCCATTGATTTATGGACATGCTTACTGACAAAGTCTGCACGGCCACCTTCAGTATTCCAAAAATTAGGATTCATCACACCCATGGCTTCCAGAATTTTATCTTTACAGAAACATTCCCTAATTTCTGATGACAAGGTTTCTGAAATTTTTTTAAGCTTTATTCTTGTTTCAACTATAACAGACTCAAACAAATTACGTGTCACGGGAACATCTTCTCATTCCGATCCTGTAATAGCTTGACATTTTTGCAAAATGTGCACAGGGATTTCCCTCCCATTAACAGTGATGTAGAGGTGATCGTGGATATTAAATCTCAAAAAGGTGTTAGGATTTTTAAGATCTAATAAATCTCTCCAATTTTCAAAAACAGGTGCATCAAAACTATCATTGGAACAATACAATATATCAAGACTTTGACATACCATTTTCCTCATCCGTATAAAATCCACAATATAGATTAATCTGCCCTGTGCATGCTTCATCAGTGTATTGATCTCCTTTAACATTGGAAGAATACCAACCAATGTAAGCAATGTCTCCAAATCAGTTAAACAGAACAACAAGTCCCTTGCCCTATCAACTTCATGACGGTATTTGTGCATGAAACCAACCAATGAAGGATACTCCTCACGAACTCTGCATGCAGGTTCATACAAAGAGATCCATCTAGTCTCCACATCCTTCAGAAGTTTTTTGCCATCTGTAATTCCAATTGCAAATTTTTGGAACTCGAGAAAACGCTTTGGGCTGCTTGACATATAGGCATGAAGTTCTCTTATAAGGTCTTCTAATTTAGCAAAATTTTGTGGTTTCTTACCATTTTATACGCTAAATTCATTCTGTGAGCCATACAGTGAATTGGTAGCATATATGGGGCCACTATTGTTTGTAATCTAACACAGAGCCCTGTTCGGTGACCCTGCATGATAGATGCACCATCTGCTCCAATGCATACCAACTTCGTAGCAATTTCATAATCAGTCATACCAACAACATCTTTCAAATGAGAAACAACTATTTTATATAGGTTTTTGGCATTGCAGTTTTCAACCATTTTCATAACACCCAACAGATGAGGTGTCCTTATATGATTTTATAAAGTATAGATGTAGATACATACCCATGCGGTGTTGTTGACTGTTGTCACTTCATCAATTGAAAGAGAGATAAAGTTTGCTTTTTTTACATTCTCTTTCAAATCTTCCTTCTCTATCATCAAGAGTAATTTTTCCATTTCCCATCCACTACTCTCAGACCAATGAGACTGAGGTACATTCAGCATTCCGTTAAATTGATACAAAACTTTGAAATCGAGGAAATCTGAAATCGCTCTTCCTTTTTTAAGTATTTGAAAAAGAGTAGAGAATTGTATGAATTTTGCATGTAGATTTGTTTCTTTCATCTTACCAATATGCGATGTGATCGTTCCTCCCTTTTCCAACATATGTCTGTTTTTTTTCTGCTCTGCCTCATATTCCGCTGCGTATCTAACATGCATGCATTCTTTTTTAGTTTTCCAACTGTGTGTTTTTATTTTCTAGCCATCCGCCCCTGTTACAGTTAAATATTGTTTTCCACAATGTTTTTCTATAGTGTCCAACTTCAGTTGCATTTTTGGTTGCTTTCCCAATTTCCACGTACATATTTTACATGTACATTCAGATGGAATTTCTTCAGAATTAGATGATTGTACAGATTCAATAAACGGAAATTTAGCTGCCCAATCAAACTTGTATGTCCTGCCAATGGTCCACATATTCTTGTTCGTTTTTAATGCTTTACTTTTTTGAGTAGAATTTTGAGCAATATCAAAATCATCTGGTTTTCTCTTTCTTGGACCGGAGTTTGATTTTGATTTCTGTCTTCCATTTTGTTGAGTGTTTGTATCTGTGATATCTAGCTGCACTTCTGGTTGCACCCCAACAGGAACAATATCTTCAAGATCTGGCATATTACCGTAGGTTTCATTTGTTTGACTTTGATACTGTGCAGAATGCATGTCCACCTCAATAATTCCTTCCACACAGTCAGTATTCTGATTCTCTGTGGTGGCATCTATATGATTGGTATTTACAATATCTGTATCCACAGAGTTTCCAAAATACTTGAAGAGTGATTTCTGAGATTTCTTACTTACTTTTAGGTTATTCGTATTCTTTGAGCTGGCACCTTCCATTATTCTAAAAAGAGTCCTACGTCAGCAAAAGAACCAAGTAGTGACTCTGTCCAGTCTGAGGTCTTGTTGTGCGTCCACTGTCTAAGGTCGTACGTCCACTGTCTTAATATACTGTCGCGCGTAAACATTGCCCAAGTCGCGCGTCAACACTTCCTCTGTCGCGCGTCACTTCTTTGCCCAAGTCGCGCGTCAAAACTTCCTTGGTCGTGCATCTGAACACCTTTTTCGCGCGTCAGTACAGCTCTTGTCACGCGTCAGTACAGCTCTTGTCATGCGTCAACAATGCCCTTGTCGCGCGTCAACACTGCATTTCTCGTGCATCAACAATCACAGGCTAACAGTAATATGAATCTCTGGTGCTCAAGGGTATGCGAGTTCAAATTTCACAATATTGGTAATTTGGTAAGCTACTTGAGGTATACTACACGGCGAATCACCTAGGTTTTTATAGGAGATGTTTTCAAATGAAGGCGAAGCCGACCCCCCAAAAAAAATATACTATATATTTTAGGCGAATAGGACACCGACCCACTCTGAATAATTCACCTTTTCAAATTTTCCTAAAATGAAATTTTCGCCATATTACGAATATTCGCCGCTAAAATTATCCCTACCACTAGATTCCTAACATTCCTCCCCCTTAGTGTGAACATGGGAGAAAAATAATCACACTTCTTTTGTAACTTTTCACCGGTGCGTGCTCATGATCTGGATTGTTTTTAAAGAAAACCAACAACCTCAAGAAGGATGGTTGTCTAAGGACATCCAACAACTTGAAAAGATGGTTTTATAGGACAATCAACAACCCAAAACATACAGATCATTTTACAGGACAACCAAATACCCAAACATATAGCTGGTTTTATAGGAAAACCAGCAACCCAAACATACATATGGTTTTACAGGGAAACCAACAAGAAAAATATCATGATGTTATTTTTTTTTGTGCTTTCATCTTTTCCAATATGTTTTTCCTTCAGGGATTTACGTAGGAAACATTATTCCTTGAAAAAAATTTGAATAGGAATGATCTTAAAAAAAACAACTGGAAACTGGAAACAAGAACACATTGCAAAATGGGTACACTCAAAATGAAGCTCACCAGAAACCGAAACTCTAAAATCATAGTAGAAAGTAGAGTACACACCCAAAATGCCACCAAAGCTCCCTGCGGCCTCATTATTGGTGACTGATGAGAGGTCATTGATTGACCTCCAATTTCTTGCACCTCCATCCTCCAGTATACATGTTGCTAACTCATCAAGATACAAACATGACATAATTTTTTCCCACATTGATCTTATTCTTTTCTTCCCTCCCGAAGTGTGAAACACTTTATTTTTCAGACATCGGATAACACTGAAAATGCGTCCATAAGTTTATTAGATGACAACCATTCCTCTTCTGGTGGATCAAGATCCTATTATTCAGCTTGCTGTTGTAACAAGATAGCTTTAGTTAGAATATGGATAGGAACGCATTAATGAATTCAGTTTTGTGAGAATGCTATAAATCCATGTATGCCCATTGAGGCTAAACACACAAGAAAAATAGAGTTGTAAGAGGAAGAGCTGTGCTGATTGTAATTTCCAGATTTGAACAATAAGAGAATCGATACCGTTGCTCCGTGGATGTTTCCCTCTTGAGGGTTTTACCACGTAAATCTGTGTTTATGGTTTGTGTCTTTGTTTGGCTATTTAATTTCGTTTACTCGCTTTATATTTTGCTGTGCTTAATCTTTTCGTGGCTATATAAGTTTCCAATAAGTGGTATCAGAGCAAGGTTGGAGGGAGGCCACGAGGGGCGAGATTGAAGGGCAAATTCATTCGCTGCGTTGAAGCGTGATGGCAAAGACACAGAGTGCTAAATTCGAGATCGAGAAATTTGACGGTAGCAATAACTTCGAGTTATGGAAGGTCAAGATGCGGGATATACTGTGTGTGCAGGGTGTTGTGAAGGCGCTCGCAGGAAAGGCAAAGAAACCCACGAGTATGGAAGATGATGACTGGGACGAGATGGAAACTCGTGCTCTCAGTGCTATTCGCCTATGTTTGGCCGACGATGTATTATTCAACATCGTGTCTGAAACAACAGCAGCAGGACTCTGGACAAAACTAGAAAGCTTGTATATGACTAAATCCTTGACGAATAGAATCCTCCTGAAGCGTCAGCTGTATACCTTGCGTATGAAGGAAGGTATGACAATTTCGGAACATTTAAATACTTTTAATACTCTTATTTGTAAATTGGACAGCACGGGTGACAAAATTTTGAATGAAGATAAGACGGTAACATTATTAAGTTCTCTGCCTGAATCTTGGGATCATTTTGTAACCTCTATTAGTTTTAGTTCTAAAGAGGTCATTAACTTTGATGTTGTTGTTGGAGCTATGATATCTGAGGAAACTCGAAAGAGATCTTCTTTGGAAACTTCGACAACAGAAGTTATGATGGCCAGAGGCAGAACTACTGAGAGGGGACAACATTCGAAGGGCCCAGCTAGATCCAAGTCGAAGGGCAAAAAGAGCAAGTTGAAGTGTTGGTTCTGTAACAAATCAGGACACCTCAAGAAAGATTGCTGGAAACGTAAAGAGGCATCTAAGGAGGAGGACTCTACAAAGAGGCTAACATAGCCGAGAAGGACTCAGGTATGGTTGATGAGGTATTATCTATGTCTATTGTCTCACAGTACCATTATGACTGGTTAATTGATTCTGGGGCATCCCATCACATGTGTCTGCATAGGAATTGGTATTCTACATATCAATCTATTGATGATGGGGTAGTTTACATGGGTAATGATGTTACATGTAAAACTGTTGGGATAGGGAGTATCAGAATTAAAATGTATGATGGGATTGTTAGAACACTGACAGATGTGAGACATGTGCCTGACTTGAGAAAGAATCTGATATCTTTGGGAGTTCTGGATTCTAGTGGACATAAGGGTTCAGTTCAAGGTGGAGTTTTGAAGATATCAAAAGGTATCTTGATAGTCATGAAAGCTAACAGAGTCGGGAACTTGTATAAACTTGAAGGAAGGACAGAAATTGATCAAGCAGGAGTCGCATCAGAGGATGCAGGTGAATCCACTCGCTTATGGCATCAACGACTGGGTCATATCAGCGAGAAAGGAATTAAGGTACTTGCTGATCGTAAACTTCTTCCTAGTTTAAAAATTGTAGATTTAAAGTTCTGTGAGCATTGTGTTTATGGGAAACAAGCTAGACAGAAGTTTAAACCTGGAAAACATACAAGTAAAGGTATCCTAGACTATATTCATTCAGACCTATGGGGTCCAGCTCCGAAACTCTCATTTGGAGGATCATCATATTTTGTTAGTTTTATAGATGATTACTCGAGGAAAGTTTGGATCTATTTGTTAAAGAGGAAAGCTGATGTATTTAACACTTTTAAACAATTTAGAGCTTTGGTTGAAAAGAGCACAGGTAAATCCATTAAATGTCTTAGAACAGATAATGGAGGGGAATTTACTTCTAAGGAGTTTGAAAATTATTGCAAGAATGAAGGGATCGACAGGCATAAAACCACTGTGTACACTCCGCAGCAGAATGGCATTGCTGAATGCATGAACAGGACTCTTCTCGAGAGAGCAAGGAGCATGCTCAGTAATGCAAAGTTGCAGCAGGAATTGTGGGGAGAAGCTTTGCTTACAGCTTGTTACCTGGTTAATCGATCACCATCGACAGCAATTAACTGCAAGATTCCACAAGAGGTATGGACAGGTCAACCATGTAATTATTCTAGTCTTAGAGTTTTTGGTTGTGATGCCTATGCACTTATTCCGAAGAGTCAGCGTTCCAAGTTAGATCCTAAGTCACAGAAATTAGTCTTTGTTGGATATGGTGATGGTGTGAAGGGGTATAGATTATGGAATCCTACTGCCCATAAGATCATCATAAACAGAGATGTTATATTCGATGAAATTTCCCTCATGAAATCGGATGGAAAGAATGTTATGAAACAGGTTGATGTACCACAGTCACAGCAAATTCAATTTGATATACATTCATCCACGCCGGGTGAAAATCATGAAGATGTCCGTGAGCAGGATATTCATGAGGAAATCACTCAGGAGGATGGGCAGATTGAAACACCTCAGGAAATTGAGGAAATACCACAACAAGCTCTACGAAGGTCTACACGGATCAGATCAGTTCCAAGCAGGTATGATGATTTTGTCACTTCTGTTGCTTTAATTTCTAATGAAGGAGAACCAAGTTGTTACGAAGAAGCAATAGAGGTTTCAGATAGTGACAAATGGAAACATGCCATGAAAGAGGAAATTGATGCTTTGATTAAAAACAAAACATGGGATCTGGTGGAACTTCCTAAGAACAGGAAAACGGTTGGTTGTAAATGGGTATACAAGTTGAAGAAAGGTGCTGATGATGTTATTTCAAAGTACAAGGCGAGGCTGGTCGCAAAAGGGTTTTCTCAGGAAGCAGGTATTGACTTTCATGAGATTTTTTCGCCAGTTGTAAAAATTGTTTCTATTCGTATGGTGTTAGCACTAGTTGCATTGCATAATCTTGAATTAGAGCAGCTAGATGTTAAAACTGCATTTCTACATGGAGATTTAGATGAGGAAATTTACATGGAACAACCGGAAGGGTTCGTTCAAAATCGCAACAAGAGGTTTGTTTGCAAACTCAAGAAATCATTGTATGGCTTGAAGCAGTCTTCAAGACAATGGTACAAGAAGTTTGATTCCTTCATGGTGAGCCATAATTTTACCAGGAGTGAATATGATCATTGCGTTTACTTTAAAAGGTTAGATAATGGCATGTTCATTATATTGGTATTGTATGTTGATGATATGCTTGTTGCAAGCAAGAGCATGGTTGATATCAGCAGGTTAAAGGCTCAGTTGGCTAGGACATTCGATATGAAGGATCTAGGAGCAGCAAGACAGATCTTGGGCATGGAGATACACAGAGACAAGATGAAAGGCAAGCTGTGGTTATCACAAGAGAAGTATGTGGAGAAAATACTTCAGAAGATTCGATATGGATAAAGTGAAACCAGTGAATATCCCTTTAGCTTCGCATTTTAAACTTTCTTCAGGTTTGTGTCCTAGTAATGATGAAGAAAAGGAGTATATGTCTCGTGTACCGTATGCTAATGCAGTAGGAAGTTTGATGTATGCGATGGTTAGTACTAGACCAGATATTTCACATGCAGTTGGTGTTGTCAGTAGATACATGGCAAAGCCAGGTAAAGAACATTGGGCAGCAGTGAAATGGGTGCTTCGGTATCTTAGAGGCACAAGTAGTTACTGTATCACTTTTGATGGTTGCAGTGATAAGGTTTGTGGTTATGTTGATTCTGATTTTGCAGGTGATTTGGACAAAAGAAGATCTACTTCAGGTTATGTCTTTACTCTTGCAGGTGGTCCTATTAGTTGGATGTCAAAGCTTCAAAGCATTGTTGCTTTATCCACTACTGAGGCAGAGTATGTATCTGCTTCACATGCTTGCAAAGAGGCAGTATGGTTAAAAGGTTTATTGGGTGAGTTAGGACAGTTTCAGAAAAGTGTAAAAATTTTCTGTGATAGTCAAAGTGCAATTTATTTGGCTAAGAATCCAGCTTACCATAGTAAGTCGAAACATATTCCAGTTAAATACCATTATGTAAGACATGTTGTTGATGAAGGACAGGTGATTCTTGATAAGGTCCACACTCAAAAGAATTGTGCAGACATGTTCACGAAACTGGTTATATTAGAGAAGCTGCGGTGGTGCTTGGCTTCTCTTGGCTTGCAAAAAAGGTGATGAGCAATGAGCAAGGTATCAGGTTAATTGTTGTCAAGGTGGAGATTGTTGAGATTAGATGACAACCATTCCTCTTCTGGTGGATCAAGATCCTATATTTCAGCTTGCTGTTGTAACAAGATAGCTTTAGTTAGAATATGGATAGGAACACATTAATGAATTCAGTTTTGTGAGAATGCTATAAATCCATGTATGCCCATTGAGGCTAAACACACAAGAAAAATAGAGTTGTAAGAGGAAGAGCTGTGCTGATTGTAATTTCCAGATTTGAACAATAAGAGAATCGATACCGTTGCTCCGTGGATGTTTCCCTCTTGAGGGTTTTACCACGTAAATCTGTGTTTATGGTTTGTGTCTTTGTTTGGCTATTTAATTTCGTTTACTCGCTTTATATTTTGCTGTGCTTAATCTTTTCGTGGCTATATAAGTTTCCAATGTTTCCTTCAGCAAGGAGCTTCTGAGAGGTCCTTGTAGGTGGAAGAAAACATAAAGACTGTCTATTACAAGTAATATACATATGTCTTGAATTTAGAAATATTCCGAGGACTTTGATGATAACTGTATGCTTCGTTTCAAGAGGTAAAAAACCCAAGTTGAAGAATAACAAATGTGGACGCTATGGAAATTATGATGAATATAAACACAATATGTTTCTCTTTTATAGCTTGCAAAGTAAGACCATCGTTGAGCCAAGACCATATTATTTATTTTTGATATAGTTTTTTATTGATAACCGTGTGAGGTTCAATAGCTCGACCTGAAGATTCCCTATACAAATCAAGGCGTGTCGACCCCTAAGAACTATACTTGAGGACTCAAAAGGTCGTGTATGACTCTCTGATAATTGGAAGGGAGCACTCCTATGAAAATCCAGACCTACGCAAGATATCAATAATATTCTACTCACAGTGAAGGTTCCCTGAACACACAGAGTCTATTTCCCATTAATTATACATGGGAAATAATCCAATGCAATGTTGGAGTCCAAAGGTGTAAAAAATGTTGGTGGCTTGACACACACTGTGTATGCCTCTATTATCTCTTATCCAGCACTAAATAAGACATTAATTATAAGCACGAGACTTAATCAAAATAATAACGTACTAACAAAATCCTGATTAGAGGCTTCCATATATCTGGTATAGGACTCTCGAGCTGAATCATAATTTTTTAGATATGTGAACTCTTTTCGATCCACCCACTGATTACACTTTTCTCCTAATACTCCCTTCTTTGAGCACCTAATTTCTTTTTCAATTGATACTTTTGTCTTATGTGCAAGAGAATTCGCTTCTGATAGCGAATAATCAATTTGGTCAAGAATGCATAAGATAGATTTAGAAAAATAGCTTCATTATTGTGATTCATTAACCAAGATTTTTTCCTTATGATAGGGAATATCTTTGGACCTTTCAATTACAGATATTATATCTCCTCATATAATTCACCCGAAACTTTTTAGATGTGACATCAACCATTTTGTATCCGTCAGTCATAGGGTATTGAATATGATGCATATTTATACACGATTTTCAAAATAATTTTTTCAGGAATTCAATATTGCTTAGATCTATTTCCAATGCATTAGTCATGACAATAATGTCCATAATCCACCCGTAGATAATGGATTGATCCACTACGGTAAATCAAAAACCTAGAACGTTGAACACTATATCCTCTAGAACATTCCAAGAATGCAATGGAAGGTTAGGAATCACCTTACCCACACTGGTATTTTGATTTAACATGGAATGAGAGAGCATTAGATCAAAAGAGGGGACTCCAAGGGGTGAGAAACAAACCCACACTACCCTAGAACCATGGGCCATCGGAAAGAAACTTCTAGTAATCCTCTTCCTTCTGATAAATGGACTACAAAAAAGTCCCGCCGGCACATGCCAGGATGATTATGGTGGATTTTTTTTTCCAATTTGTCTATAAACCCAATGACATAAGGCAGAGGAAGATAGCCACATCCCAAAGTTAAATGATACATGTGTCGACAATGTCTAGATGTAGATAGGTGAATGTACATGGAAGCCTAGAACCTCAGGCTTCCAGGAAAAACTTAATGATGATGTCTCTTCACACTGATAGATCAACCACATAAGCAGATAGGTTAGGGTTAGGGTTTCTTTACTAAGTGACTTCTTTCAAGGAAGTAGGGCGATCCTAGGACCCAAAGCGCTTCCTTTGTAGGGGCTGTCAACTCATCCTTCAATCAAGTGTTAATTATGAGAAATATAATATGATATCCAGACAATGATGAGATTGTAGAAACAAGGGTAGAAGCCTAATTAGTTTGTATTAATCTTTAGGAAAATCAAACTTACAGATGAATGTAAGCTGCAATATTTATAGATATTGCACAACCAATGTACACACACAGGAGATTAAGTTGCACAGGTGCAACCAAATTCCAAAATACACAAGCTTACAATATACATCCGGGAAGCACAAATGAATACAATACAAATATACTGTTGTAATACTATAACAATATCCGTGAGAAACAAATCATGGTTTACAAACCATATAACAATACATGTAACAAAAATATGGTTTGTATTATAACCATTATTATTTAATTACATAAAATTAATCAAATAATTGTACTATGCATAATTAATAATAGGATAATTAATATGTTTATCTTAACCTTCCCCCCTGTAATTGTGCATTGTCTTCAAGGGATGAGGAAAGGAACTCTTTGAATAACTTGAATTTATCACATGCAATTGACTTTGTGAAAATATCTGCTCGTTTTTTGTCAGTTGGGACAAAGATTGAAGTTGAATGTTGTGTTTCAACACATGTTCTGTGTATGAAATGTACCTTGAACCTCAATGTGTTTTGTTCTCTCATGAAACATTGGATTGCGAACAAGTTTAAGAACACCTTCATTGTCAACATACATGGTGGTCGGATTTTTCTTGATGTTATTCCAAGTCCTTTAAGTATGCGATGTAGCCAAATCGCTTCGCATAGACAAGCTTCTCCTGCAGAACGATACTCGACTTCTGTGGAAGAGTGAGAAACAAAGTGTTGTTTCTTACTTCCCCGTGATATTGGTGTAGATCCCATAAAGAATACAAATCCAGAAGTGGATTTTTTGTCATCAATGTTACCTGCATGATCTGAATCTGAATATCCTGTCAAGAAGAAGTTTTTCGTTCTTCTTGTATTCTAGACCAAGATCCTCTGATACCTTCGAGATATCTCAAAATGTGCTTATGCTGCTTTCCATTTACAATATTTGGGTTCCTGACATGAACCTAGATAGATAACTCACTGCAAAGTTGATATTTGGTCTAGTGTAGGTCAGGTAAATGAGACTCCCAATCAGCTATTGATAGAGAGTGGCACTTACCGCAAGGAGATGGATCTGAACGAGATAACTATAATATTTTCTCCATGGGTGTAGCAATTGGTGCGCAATCCATCATCATAAACTTCTCGAGCATAGTATTGGTATATTTCATCTGAGAAACAAAATATGTGATTCTCTTTTTGCCACACTTCTAATACAAGAAAATAGTGCATCAGCCTGAGATTAGTCATGTCGAATGATCGATTAAGATCATTCTTCGTTGCATCGATCATCATCACTGAACTACCAGTGATGACTAGATCGTCGACATATAAAACAAAAATCACAATCTCTACACCTTGCTTTTTGAGGTAGAGATTGGGATCATATGCATTTCTAATGAATCCATGTTGAACGAGATGTTCATTAATTTTGATGTACCAAGCCCATGGTGCCTGTTTTAGGCCATATAGAGATTTCTTAAGTCTGCATAACTTTGTTTCTTCACCATGTACAACATAACCCTTAGGTTGATTCATGTAGACTTCTTCTTCTAGATATTCGTTCAGAAAGGAACTTTTCACGTCTATTTGATGGAATTTCCAACCAAATTGTGCAGCTACAAAAAAGATCATCCTAATTATTTCGATCTTAGATGTGGGAGAAAATGTCTCCTCATAATCAATGCCTTATTTCTATGCATACCCCTTTTCTACTAGTCTTGCTTTATAGTTTTCTATGGTCCCATCTGCTTTGTATTTTGTTTTGAATATCCATCTGCAACCAATGGGTTTCTTCCCTGGTGGAAGATTGACAAACTACCAAGTGTTATTTTTCTTCACTGATTGATACTCAACATCCATGGCATCTTTCTAAGATTTTGATTGTAGGGCTTCCTAGACTACAGACAACTCATCAGATTCAATAACTCTGCTCATCAAAGTAAAGTTGACTTCTTCTCATGTTTTACTATGAGTCCTTGGTCCAGTGGTGGATGTATCTAGTAGAGCATCTAATTTTTCATCTCATATCATGCTAGTATACCACTTGGGCATACGTGTTGAACTGCTCCCGTGGGTCATTTTTCTATTTGATCATCACCATCATCCCCATCATCACTGTCATCATCAGGAACATCATCATCTATTTTTACGACAGGTGAAAAATCTACATCAGCTGAGTTCAAAGGAGGAGTCTTTGCTTCCTTCTTCTCAAAAAACTCAGCATCGAGTCTGCTGGTGTAGACTTTCCTAGTCTTTGGATTCATCAATTTGTACCCAAGAGTCTCTTCATTGTAGCCAATGAAGATGATTTTTTTAATTTTATATCCAACTTATTTCTATTCTACTTGGGTATGTGCATACTTGCTTTGCACCTGAATACTCTGAGGTGTGCAATAGATGGTATTCGCTTTGACCATGCTTCATATAGTGTCACTTCATCAAGAGAAACTGTGGGAACTCTATTAAAAAAATACACTGCCATCTTTACTGCTTCTGCCAAAAATTTCCTCGCTATTCCAGAATCATAAATCATGCATTATACCATTTCCATGATGGTATGATTTCTTCTCTCAAAAACATATTTTGTTGTGGTGTGTGTGGAGGAGGCATTTGTCAAAGAACTCTGTGAGCTTATAGGTAGGATTTCAACTTATTACTAGTGAATTCCCCCCTCGATCTAAGCAAAGGGTTCTGATGTTATGCCAGTTTCATTCTCAACAACCACTATGAAATTTTTAAATTTTTCAAAAGTGTCACTTTTCTTGCGAAGACAATATATCCACATTTTTCTGGAATAGTCATCAACAAAAAGCATGAAGTATTGAAATCCAGAATGGCTTAGTTGCATCGGACCGCAAAGATTGGTATGAGAAAAATCAAGCTTACCATGAGCTTGATAAGTACTCTTATGGAATGAAGCTATGTGTTGTTTTCCTGCTAGGGAATGAGGAAACTTGTCTATATTATTCTAGAGAGATGGAAATTTCTTTTATCATATTGTACCGGTGAAGTGTTTCGAGATACTTGAAACTGATGTGACCAAGTCTCTGATGCCAAAATTGTACGGAGGTATAATTCTTAGCCATAAGTGTTTGATCATCTCTGTGGACAAAATAGAGCTGAAACATACATCCCACATTAGAGGATTTTGCAACTATTTTCGAGCCTCGTGATTTTTCTCAAATCAAACACATTTTCTTGTTGAAATACTATCAAATTCAATTTTCAAATTATGATCTAGGAGTTGACTAATTGACAATAGATTCTTTGTTAACCCAAGGACATATGGTACATCTAATAGTCTATAATTTCATGAACCAAGAGGTAGAGAAATGTTTCCAATCCCCTATACAGTGTAAGAAGAATCATCACCTAACGAAACATGGTTTTTTAACGTGTGTCACTTATTGAAGTAAACCAGTCGCTGTTGTCGATCATGTGTCGATTGGCCCCCGAATCAACATACCAGACATCAGTAGATGACATAAAAGGTTCACTTAATCGAGAAGTGTAAAATAATTCTTCATTATCGAAAAATTCTTCTTGCTCGGCTATATTTCCTTGCCAATGGGGTTTTCTTCTCCAGTTCCCCTTCTTCTTCCCTTGATTGTAGTTTGAATTTCCCTTATGAGATTTCTGATTTTGAGGTCCAAAGTTGCTTGATGAACCTCTCTTGTAGGTATTGAACCAACAATATTTTAACTGATGTCCTCTCTTGCAGATATGACATTTTTTCTTATGTTGCTTGTCCCCTTGCTGATGCTAATTTTGGGACTTTTGAGAGGAATTGGGTTTTCCTTTTTCTTTTCATTTCCATTTATTATGAGAAGAAAGTGCCTACTCCTCTTCATCATCTTTGTTGTACATAAATTCTTAGTGCTGCAGTAGATTCACTAGCTTGTCAAAGCTAACTGTCTGATCCGAAAAGTTGAGCATCGTTACAAAAATTTGATATGGAGGGAGTTCTCTCAAAACAATGGGAACGAGAGTTGTATCAGTGACCTCCTCTCCTAGGTCTAGAAGTGAAGCCCTTAATTCTGCTACTCTTCTTAAGAAAGATTTTATTTTCTCCTTTTGCTTGAACACCAGTGTGTGTAAATGACTCTACAAATTCAGTATTACATTCTTGTTCTTAGCCTCATACACTATGCTCAACTTATCCCACGCTTCTTTGGATGATTTGGCATCTCGAATGTTGGGTTGAACGTCGTCAAACAGTGAAAACAAGATTATCATCTTCACCTTATGCTTAGATCTATCAAACTATCATTGTTGGGTTGTATAGGTTATAAAACCATTCACAACATTCCAAATCTCTTCAAACTTATGCTGCGTTTTGATTTTTTTCTTCCATGTTATATAGTTATTTCCTCTTATAAGTTGAGAATATAGAGGAAATAATCTGGAGGCGTTGGTACCCATTTCACAGAATCAACTGACAAAGGGTAAGGCTCTTATCACTCCAAGTATATGGCCTCCCAATATATACACTGTCAGTTTAATATACCAAAACTTTCCATATACACACCCTTCTGATATACTTGTCGGTACATGGAAGAATCTCGCCCTTTCGATATACTCGATAATACATGAAAGAGGCGTTAATCTACGTGGAATAATCCAATACATGGTACCAAGACAGTACTGAAAGGGGTCTGTGCGATTATTGCCACAAGATCAAAGAAATATCCTTATACGCGCGCGTAACTTTGCTATATACTTGGATAACTTTAGTGTCCGGATTTACGTCGTGCAATCATTCAAAGATGGATAGGAGGGCTCAAAGTGTGTGCATTGTGTCCTTATTAATCCCTGTCGATTTAAAGGGTCGATGCCCAGACAATGTTGTTGCAGCTATATTAGGCATTAAGTGCAGTAGTATTCGTGACGGCTTTACCCATAAGTGCTTCCTAAAGGCATTGTTTATACCAAATGTTGCGAATGACATCCGAAGATCTCGTGAGTGATACATAACCAAATTTTTATTATTTTGAGCACAAATATCTGCCATTTTTAAAGCAGTTACAATGGTTTGCAGTTGAATAGGATAACCTGCAAATTAGTACAATGCAATGAAAAATACATTGAAATATTACAATTTCATCCAATATGTAGAAAAGGCAATTTTTTTGTTATTTTTCGAGGCCCTAGCGGCCTTCAGATCTCAATACGGATCTCTGAGAAAAAAACCGCTAAAAATAATCTCAAAATTTAGTGTTTAAGTGACCCCCTGTTAGGAAATGTTTCTCAGAATCACAAAATATGCTAAGCGGGAAAAAATAATTGACCCATTTTTAGGGTTTTCTTTGCTAAGTTTAGTGTCCTGTTTAGTTGTGATTAGGTAGTTTGGTAGGGTTTTCTACCTCTATGATTGGCGGTCTATGCTATTTTCACTATTAAATTAAATATTGTAAGACATTGTATTTTGGAAGGAGTCGAACCCAAAACCTCACACCTCTAGTGCTTTGGCACTATCCACCTTAGCACTCATAGCACTCGGGATATGAATAGAAGTAAATTATATTTAAACTAAAAATAAGATCGCTGACTTATAAAAGCAAACATGGCGCTGACCGGGTGGACTCCACATGGCTACGAGCTTGGGTGGAAGGCGATTTAGGGATTCCTATGGAAATGTATCCAACTTTGCTTTTGATTGCAAAATGTTTTTGGCCACCTTTGATTATATTTTCTCCGCTTTGTTTTCTATTCACTCCATTTTGGTTTGGGCCTCCACTGTGTTGGTTCAATGGTGCAAGTGATTTTCTCATGAATCTTGTTTTATTTTGGCTTTTGTTTGATTGCAAGTTTGTTGGAGTCTTGTGTTTCTCGCAAAGTGTAGTAACAGGATCCGCCCGTTGGAGCAAGGCTTCAAAGAAAATAAAACTTTGATCAATATGGTGATCCAGCCTAGCCGTGATGATTTGTATGTGCAGGTGGCTCAGAGACGCATTTGGATCAATTTGGAGATATCAAATTTGAGCTCGAATATAGGACTTTCTCCATCTACGAGATTGCCATTGTCGATCTGGAGGAGGGATCGACCATGAATGATGCAGAGAACGTTTACAACTCAGTTTTTTGTAGAGAATCCACCAATGCAAGCCTGGTGCAAATACAGATCGTCAGTCAAAGCCAAGTAGTGAAAGACCCACAAAACGATGCAGCTCAACCTTTTTTATTGTAAAGAGCTCGGCTATCAAACCGACATTACACGACTTGACTTATTGAGTAATGACTCGACTCACTTCATAGAAATAGTTGGGGAGCTCGGTCACAAAGAAGGTCTCTTCCAATGTTAATGAATAATTCGATTAGGATCTTGGTGTAGAGCTCTACTAATATGACACAGATGCCTCAAAACTTGGTGCACTAATAGTGTTAGTTGTGGCTAACACTAACACTAATTTTAGTGACAAAACCCCTAATGGGGAAAATGGATTTTTTTATTGAATTGATTTTCTTGAAATAAATTTTTCCTGGTACAGGGGGCACCAGTGCAAAAACAAATTGTGTTCCAAGCACTTGCAATTAAGAGGATGTTATGGGGATGAAGGGATGTTTGGGAAGCTACTGGAGGCAACACAAGCTCTCCTCGGATGCATATTTTTTCTCCAAGACATTTAAACCTCTACAACCTCTATCTAACCTAACCAGGAGCTTCAACTTACTCTGATACCAAATGAAATTGTAGAACAGGGGCAGAAGCATGACTATTTTACTAATTTTCTGGAAAATCAAATATAATGGTGCAAGTTGCAATACTTATAGATATTGGACAACTAATGTACAAACAAAAAATATACTACATAGGTGTAACATTATTATATAAGCTTCTAAAATACATCCAGGAAGCAGGTACAAACAATTATGTTGTTTCAATAATGCAACAATAAACCTTCATGTATGCAATAAAACAATATAAAGGTTATATAATCATATCCATACAAAAATAATAATAAAATACCTAATTACAATGCATAATTAATATGTTTTCCCTAACAAATGAAACAATAAATTAAGATTATAGAGGGATAAAAATATCCTACTCCACATGATAGGTGGCCTAAGAAAGGGGTAAGGGAACTATTCGATCCACACCTATTTAGCAGTGTAATGTTCTTCTCATATGACTTCAAGTTGATCTTCGATATCGCTTATATTTGGTTTCAAGGTTATGGCACAAATACTAAAATTGTGTGCAATGTTAAATTTCTAGAAAAGTGGTTGTGAGATGATGGGAAGGTCGTGGATACTTGTGATTAGATGAGACTGACTTGGTACAATCATCTACAAGAAGAGACAACTTGGAAACATATATATTATCCAGAAACATATCCTGATAATGATTTAAAATGTATGAAAAGTTATTTAATACCTAAAAATCAGGAATCACTTGCAATTCAATGCGGTCAATGCTGATTTGAGTTAATTGTTGATGATTCAAAGGAATCATTGGAGATTCATGTGTAAAAGGATAGTTTAAAATAAGATGCATATTTGATACAAAGGAAGTTATGTAATGATTAATTTATATTTTAAAATGATGTGTATAAGAGAGGAACGTTGAGAAATGATGTTTACTTAACTTTGATGTAGAATGTGGATTGATAGTGTTGTAGAGACATTGCAGGATTGGTGAGCCTTCCACAGATCTGATGTGGATGCAAGGGATGTCTAGATGCTAGTGATGATGTCATCTAAGTCTTCAAATCACAAAATATTCGATATACTTTCCAAGGATCATGATTGAGGAAGGTTGATGAAGTTATTTAGAATCATCAAAATGATCAGTTAGAACTATTGTTGATTTGGAAAAAGTGTGGAAACCCACTTGGAAGTGGTTTCGACCACTTCCAAACAAGTTATTTTGGGTTTGGAAGAGAGTAAGGACAGGTAGAAAGGTGTTAAGGATGTTGGGACGTTAGAGGGGTTAGGATAAAATGGGTTAGAATGGTTTTAGGTGGTTTTGGAGATTTAGGTTACTTAGGATGGGTTAAATAGATATTTACTAAGGTCAAAGTGTGATTTTACAGAGATATACTATGGTTTACATGATAATATGATTGGCTTGGTGTTTAGGATGTAAATTTGACAAGTGTGGATAGGTCATGTAAAGTGCTGAAAAACTAGTGTGTATAGTGGGAATTGGAATTAGTGTTATGCTTAGTATAGTAGGGCATATATAGGAGTTAACATCTAGTAGCTAGACATAATTTAATTCTCGAATCTTATCGTATGGATAGGATATTTCCCCCTCGAAGTGGAAGATTTATTGTACTGGCATTTTGTGATCATTTCTCTATAGTTTAGTGTTCTTTTGTGTTCTATTATTGATGATAATCAAATCGATCTAAATAATTTTATTACAATAATGGAAGTGTCGCTTTCACTAATATAATGATTGATTGGGTAGAGGGTGGTTATGTTTACTTTCTCAACATTCAATGTTATTTTTTATAGGTTTCTAATATTAAAAGGCCTTGAGATAATCAACAGAGAAATACCTTAATTAGATTCTCACTTACTCTCTTTTTTGACTTAAAAAACCATATAATGATAAGATCTTGGATATAAATGGGTGATTTTTTAGTGGGTAATTAATGCATCTTGAATACAAATAAGGCTCATGTATAAAAAATCTATGAGGAATATTATTATTAACAACTAACAAGATGAGTCGAAGAGTAACCTAAAGAATTTCAAGGTTACCAAATTGGATAATTTCAAAGAAATTTTCCATTATTTTTCGTAATTTTTCCAATGCACTTTATGAGAACACTTAATTGTGACCTCTTTGGTAGAATTTTTCATATTGTTTTCCTACCACGAATTGATTTCTATATTGTGTTGGATCTTCATAAAATAATATACTATTGTTACCATTTTCGTATTCTTGGATGAGGGGAGAGTAATGATCTCTTCTATATGTCAGTTTAGGATTATATTTTTTATAGTATTTGGCTTCATGAGATTCCCCCTTATAAAAATAGCTCAATTTTACAGTGTTTATTTCAAATAATCCCTCATGAGATATTTTTTTACAGATTCTAATATGTGTATTTATTTCAAATATGAATCCATGTCACAATAGTAGTCACTGCAACAACAACCAATCAAATAAATGTTTTCCCCACAAAATTAGACATTCAATAATAAAATAAATAGTCCCTACCAGAAAAATTGCACATCAATGAAAATTATCCATCGTTTTAAAAAATATATATACCAAAACAATATGCAAACTTTATCCTTTACACATATCACATGGGTATCAAATCCCAATTAATAGAAAATTCCAAAAATAAAGAGAAATAATGTATAATAGTATTGTTAATACTGACATTTTTCATTTCATGAAGTAAGTTTAGTTATAACATTAGACAAGTCATGTATTACAAAAGTGAATAACCCAACGTTCAAATTTTCTAATACACCATGGTATACAAAATATTCATATTTAGAGAAATAAATTCTAAGTTTTTTCATATTGGCAAAATTCTTAACAAAGGGAGGCCTAAAACAATATCAGTATCCTATTTTTTATGGAAGCTCTTTGTATAAGACTGAAGCATTTTTAGATGTTTTTGTTAGCTGAAATGGTAATTATGAACAACGCCACACTACCATTCCGGTCATTCGAGTAGTGGATGAATCAATGACAAATATTAATATCAATATTTAGTGATTGAACAAAATCGATGCAATAACATAATCGAATGCCTATTTGTTGTGGACCAAAAAAATCTAATCATTGACAAATTTCCCCTTACTAAAAAGTTGGGAGATGATTCGGGTTAACCCCAAAGGATGCAAACCATACAAATTCTCTAAGAAAATATCTAATTTTAATAATTAAATATCCATAAACATTCAATAAGGCTAATGGAATTTGTATAGAGTTAGGGCATAGAACATCCCCAACATGATAATGTAAATAAAAAAGTCATAAATGTTGTTTAGATTGGTTTATTTAGTCATTTTGATATCGTACTTATTATTTGATATGGTCTACTCACTACCATGTTTTGAAGCCAACCTTACACTTTTCTTCTCACACATGTCCTATTTCTCTCTTCTTCACCTAATACTAATACAATTTCTAATCTACCATGTTCTTACTGATTATGATAATTCATTACAGTGAATTCCTTAGTTAGCTTGGCCCATGTGTATCTACAATTTTCTTGATGATTAATATTTCTCTTCTATGCACCTTTTGATATGAATCAAATTTGATTCTAGGAAAAGGCACAAAGATTTTGAATACTTACAAATGAGATGCACTATTTTATGAATTTAATAGAACTTCATGAAAACTAATCTAAAAGTAATTACAGTTAAATTTAACTAATGAAATTTTTGGGGGCATACTGAGTATAGAGACGCCCAATTATTTTAAGGATTCCTAGAAAAACTGGATGAAATCTTATTCGATGAGTCTTTTGTGGTAGTTGTTACCTAAAGATAGCCTGAAGCTAATTAATTGTATTAATAAATTATTAAAAGTTAAAATATTTATTTCACATCTATATTTCAGAATGCTACATGGAGGAAGGCATGTGGGAACTTCATATTACAAAAAAAAAAGTTTGCACCAATGACCAAATCGTCCCACAAAATTATAGATCCACCAATGAGAGAAATAGTTCCCACCAATGAAATAGGAGGGGAACACAACATTTCCATATTTTTACCACATGTATATGCTAGAATAATATTTGTAATTTAGAATTTATCATATGACATGCCCATTAAAATCCAAATTTACTAAATTAATAACAAACTTACTGATTTTGGAAATTCATTGTAGTGAATGCCTTAGTGAGCATGGATTATGTCTATTTGTAGATAAATATGAACATATCCCATGAACTATTTAATTGTAAAGTTACAAGTACTTCATGATATGCAAAATGTTGGAATTAACAATACTATTGTTTATTATATCTATGATTTTGTTAATTATCTATTCTGAGACCATTCATGTGTAGTTTGTACTATGTCGCTAATGATCTCATTACTATTACTATGATAATCAAATAAACCACTTGTTGTTATCTTCTCATTGAGAAGAATGCAACATATAATTAATTGTACCTGAATCTTACCCAAGAAAATAAATTACATATTAAAAATACAAAATTCGTTTTCCATTTACACATACCATTCATGAAAGGTACTACTACTATAATGCAACCCTTGGTTTATTGGTGGATTTTTCTCCCTGATATAAACTGCCAAATGGATTCCTATATTTTTTTTCATGGATTTTGGCTACATAGTAGATGAGCTCATAATTTGAAGTATAAAAATGATAATAAATATACTCAACGTTTATGTCACTTTTTTACTCGCTCCCACACATGGTTTACAGTCTCCTTCCCCAATAGATCTTTCCCATTTCTTTCTAGGATTACAGTAAAAATCTTCATCCTAATTATAGATTTATTTGGGTTATTGTACAACACACAATATCAAATGATGCACTAAATATGTCCCTAGTATTGAAAAAATTAATTTTCTTTCATAAGTATACATTTTATTTTTATGCTCAAAAGGTGTGTACCAAAGGGGATTGAAACTTCTTCTATCTAACACATGCATGATAGTGATCAATGACATTTTTAGAAGTGTATGTATACATTCATTACACCGGATTGTTTATTTTTTATTATGCTGAAAAAGAAATCCATCTTACCATAAATGATGGAAAAAATAATTCTTTTCGAATCCTCTACCAATGAGAAAGCTTATAAGGATAATTATGGAAGGTCGTTTGATGAGATTTCTTATACACGGGATGAGGTGGACATTCCCTATGTTGAAGATTTATATACAACGGGATTCAATTTTTTTCCCACCAATGGAGGCCTCACAATGATCCACATTGACCAAATGAAAAATTTACTTTATCTTCTTAGAGTGAAGTTAAATGGAAACACATAGATTGTTCTCATAAATTTCGTAGTGCATTCATCTTTAATCACCATAAAAATGTCATGAAAATTTGACAAATTGGATGGGGTTATATGAGCGATTAATAAGTACTACAAGAGAAAACAGAGCGTCACCCTGGGGGAATATGTTAAGAGATACATATTTGATTCATGGAAATCCCTCTTTCAATTTACTGTCTTCATATTTTTTCTTCAAACTTTTTTGTAGTCTCTTTCTCATTGTATGGCTATGAGAAATAGTTAACAACACAAGTTTTGTAATGCTTGCAACACGATGTTCTAAAAACATGTTAACACCTAACACTTATCCCAAAAATTTTGACTATTTTTTTTTTTGTTTAAGTTATAAGAAGGTTACAAGGGTGTTTAACCCTTAGGGTTCACTAAATTAACTTACAACACACAACCCCACTTTTTCGATTAAAGAACTGGGTCTAGATAAGGGTTAACAAAATCTTGAATTCATTTCTAAGGTTCATTAATCAATTAGTCATTAGGGAGATACCATAGATTTATTTACATAGTTAAATGTTTTCTTCTCTTTAGTTAATATTTAAACCTAGAAAGGTTAACCTTATGTTGATTTATTTAAACTTATTATCCTATTAACTTAGAGTCCTTTCCAATGACTTCCTAAGGCTTGCTAAGAACTAATAATTGTTGAACACTCTAAGAAAATTAAATGGCCCCACTCACCCATTTAAACATACCCTTAAGGACTTAATATAAACATTTCTACCAAAAGTAGGGTTAATCCTCCACCCTTAGATCAAAAAAATCTTGGCCACTAGATCCTAGGGTTCCAAACTAGCCCTAGAAATCCTTATGAATTTTAATAAATACTTTCCTTGATTCTATTCTACTCATTTGGTCTATTTGTTTTGCTAAAATTGTAGGTTGGAGAGGAGGAAGCCATGGGAGCCAAAGAGGAAGAACTATGGAAGATTCTACTCGGAGATCTAGCTTAGATTAGTTTAGATTGTAGTTTTATTGTTGTTATTACTTTCATTCAAGGATTGAGAAAATTTTTCTTTACCAAAATGGTTTATTTCAAGCCATTTGTATTTGGTTTTTCAAATTTGGGGCAAACCCTACCCCCATTGTTATAAATGAAAATAATGTTTTCAATCCACCATTTGTATGTTTAAAAGCTATATTCAACATGATTTGAGCATTGTTTGATTTTTGGTAGCTTCTTAGATCATTTTACAAGCTTAAAATTTAGTGTATACAATTAAAAATTTTGTACAGGCGCGGATCCAGGAAGTTCTAACATAAGTGACAGAACCACCACCTAGAGCAGACCGACAGTCCTGGAACCACCACCTTGTCTAGGTGACAAACCATGGACCTCCACCCTATTTAGCGGCAGTTTTGAGATCGACGCCTTAGCCTGAGTGGTGGGTATGGGACCGCCAATTTGCATAGGGCGACACTCATGTTTCTGAAAAATAGAATCTAAAACCCAAGATTTCACAACTAAAAGTTGCGAAAAAGTGCTAAAATGTATTTTGAGCTCATTTTATTTCATCTAGAGTTCCAGTTTTGGGATTTAATTCTATTTGTTCATTCCTTAGTTAAATCTACACATTTTAAAAGTATGATCTAATCCAATAAAAAAATATCTACTTTACAAAGTCATTCCATTATGTTCAACAAGTCTTCTTTCAAATTCCATGAGTAAAAAGGGATTTAAATCTACTTTTACATTGTTATTCTCTTACTACATTCCTTTCGAATAACACAATGAAATGTAATATTTCTTCATGTAATTTTTATAACATTCCACAAGAGAGTTTCAACAATATTTTCAATAATTTATTTATAACAAAGGCAACACACTTTTGTGGGAAATAAATCAACTTCTATGAAATAAGATATTTCCCTTATAAACTTCTTTTCTATTTCAACAAATCTATATTTACAAACACCAATCTTTCTTTCCTTTTTTCAACATACAATACAACTTTAACATCCAATAATGAATACAACTTTCAAATAAAATTTTACACATGATTTACGTTTTGATTCTTTGTTTTCCATACTACAATTTAAAGAGAAGGGAAATTTTACAAATCTACAATGAGCTTCCTTCAAATAATATTACAACTTACAATACAATATTACAAGTCTTCCACCTAGAGTGGGAATAACAAGAAAGTTTTCTCAAAGGAAAGGTTCACAAGGTCTCCAAAAAAAATCCAAGCTTCCCAAATCCAAAAAGATAGCTCCTCCAAGATTTGTTTGATTCAGAAAAAAATGGGGGGAGAGGCAACTCTCTCCACCCAACCAAGATATCCAATGAAGAGGAGAAGCCATCCTCTCCATTGGCCCCCGATAATGGGAGATGATTCCAACACATGGAAAAAACTAGCTTCCACAACACAAAAAATATTTCACAACCATTTCAACCACATTCAAATCAACTAAAACATAAGAAAGAATTAAAAAAACTATAAATAACAAGGATTAAAATGAAAGCCGAAGGAGCAAGACCTATGGGTAGGCCACTTATGCCTCCCAATGGGAATGGGTGCCAACCTTAAAGCGTCCAATGCATATCTAAATTGCCCTACATGCTCTTATGCCTCCCTCAAGTACCCCTTATACCTCCCACATACTCTTATGCCTCCCTCAAGTACCCCTTATACCTCCCACATACTCTTATGCCTCCCTCAGTCTCTTATGCCTCCCTCATTAAAAAAATAAGAAGTAAATGCAAGCATTCCTTATACAAGGTGGGGAACCCAACCCAAACTCCCTCCAACAAAAATATTAAACTCTTATGCCTCCCTACATGAAATCTCCCCATAGTCACGTCCTACTCCAAACTTAGGTAATATACCCATACCGAACAAGTATTCCAAAGAAAACAATACTCAACACAAGCACATAAACAAAAAATAAAGCATAATATAAGCAAGTTAAAGCTCCTACCTTTCCATAGTAGAGATTGTTCCAAGAGTAACTCTCCAAGATCCTCAAAACCAAGCAATAATTCAAAAGGTACAACAATCCACAAACACTCCCAACAATCCTCTAACTCTCTAAAAATGCAAGAGCACAAAATAATGAAGTAACCCCCAAATAAGCAAAATAACTTCCATAAATAGAAAAGGGGGAGAGGAGAATCAGGTGGCTCCATGTAGGATGTCACCTCACTCATACTCAACTCCACCTAAGAAGTCAAAAATCAACCCCAATGCACCATAAATTGGTGGGTGAGTGGAATGACAAGTTACTTACACACACAATCTAAGCCCACACCCCCTAAGGAAAAACTTAATTACTTGAAAGAAAGTGCAATAAACATTTCACCTTTTTTATCTTCCCAAAACACCTAATATGGTCTAATTTTGACCCTGCAACCCATAGGTAGGGTTGGTATAGCAATCTAGAAGGTGTGGGACAAGTTTAAATTGTCCCAAAAGCCTTCACAGTTGGTCCTTATGGCCAAATTCGAGTTTTCGTGAAGGGGTAGAGTGTACAACACTCAAGATCCCCAAGCACTCAACTTACAACACAAAATCCAATAGAAATCTACTCTAATCAATGCATTCATTTGGTCATATCTTTAATTAGTTTAGAACAAGATTAAATTAGCTTAATTAAGATACTACAACCCATTAATAATAAAAGGGTAAAATACATACACCAAATTACAAATAATAAATACAATGAATTACATCACTAAGAATCACATACTAACATCAATTAAAGGAAAACTAAATAAAAGAAAAAACATAACCCCTTGGTTACAATTTCCCCCAAACAAATAATTCTAACACAAACACAATTAGATGTTGTGGGTAAGTGCAGCAAGTTGGGGGACAAAAAAGGGGTCATAAGTGGACGTCAGATTGCAAATAACAACATAAAATCAACTTGTAGGGATTATTAACAATACATACACTCAGAATTAGAAAAAAATATATGGATATGAATCGTAGCATCCGAAAACTAGTTTCTAAAATACTAATTTTTTAAAAAAATGGACAAGATTAGATATATTAGACACTCAAAATTCAATGACTTGGTATTTTTTTTTAAAAACACCTATAAGATTATAGTCCGTTTGCCCATGATTTGGATGACCAAAAATTGATATATATTTTTCTCCTTTGGTGAGAAGTTAGATGCCACTATCTATCTTGGGATGGATTTTATTTTGAATTTTTTTAGCAATATTTTTTTTTAATGATTTTTTTCCGTGACAGTGGTATGAAAACAAAAAGAAAACAAGGCACTTTCTATTTTCCTGCAATAACTTCATCAAAAAATATTGAAATCAAACATTTTTTTTTGAACATGTATATAATTTCACCACGGTTGGGATGGTATAAGTTTTATCACATTCTGATAAGTGAAACAAAATTTTCAGTCTTAAATGTAGACATAACATTCACGGGAAAAAGTGTCTTAAAGACCTACTATTAGTAAAAAATTATAAAATTATATTTATCCTATTCTATTCACTTTAAAATTAGTATTTATACAAAGCTAACAGTCTCCCCTATGTAATGGTACCATTTTTATGACATAGTTTTTACTTTTCGGCATGGTTCAAGTCTGTGGAAGACAAATTTGATGTTTTGTTGTTTTTAATGTAAAATTCAGGATTTGATGTCCACTTAATTGTCCCCCAACTTGGTGCACTTACCCTTGTCATGATGACCCTTGTTGAATTCATCTAGAATTCCAATGTGGTTGGTCTCTAATCCCCCCCATGTTTTTTCAAAATAAATTTACCTGCAAAATACATAAATACCTCTTTCGGCCTCCTAGCAGCATTAAAAATATCTATGAAAAAATATACAATATAAATCGACAATCATCTATATAAGAATCAAATATCATCTAAGAAAATACCATATGATTTTCAATTTATAGCAACATTTCTATTCAAATTTTCATCCATGTCAAAATGATCACAACATTAGTTCAATTATCAAAGCCTACTCAATGTGACAAACGTATATCGCATGTCAAAAATATATATAAATAACCATGTCAACTTTACATCAACATCAATATAAAATGTCTCTAATAATCCACATGTATCATATATGAGCTGAAATCAACAACAGTCCAGTATCTCTAACATATAATATAATGCTAAATAAAAAAGCTACAATATATCCATAAGTGTAGGTGACAATATCAAAAAAAAAAAAAAAAAGTTTCGAAGGGAAGTGGGCACTACATCCCCCTCCCATGAGACTTGAATTTCTCCTGAAGTTACTAGAACAGGTGTGGGAACTGAACTCGTAGCAATGTAGCATCCTCCCATGTAGTTGCAATCTCGACGTACCTGTCCCACTAGACCAGAACCATGTCAATATCTTTGCCGCGAAGGCCTAGGGTCATGCACTCTATAATGCGTATGGGCTCCACCATCACCTGCCCCTGATCCTACACATATAATGTGGTCCAATCTAGTACGTGAGAAGGATCATAAATATATCTCCTAAGCACAGAAATGTGAAACACATCATGAACGCAAGACACGCTAGGTGACAACGCTAGATAATAGGCCAAGGGACCGATGCACTCCAAGATCTAAAAGGGGCCCACATACCTAGGAGCAAGCTTAGAACCTTTTCTGTAATGGATAGGGATCTTATGTGGTCTGACATGAAGAAATACTTTCGTTCCCACCTCAAAACTACGATCTATCCTATGCTAGTCCACATACTTCTTCTTCCTATCATGCGCCTCCTGCAATCACTGTCTGATCAAAACAACATACTTCTCCATGTCCTACAATAATTCTGGCCAAAGAGAAACCCTATCCTCTAACTTGTCCCAACTCAGAGGTGTCGTGCACTCTCAGCCATATAATGCTTAAAAAGGATCCATGCATATCAAACTCTGGAAACTATTATTATAGGACAACTCAACCAAGTATAGATACTCTTCCCATCTCAGCTAGTGATCCATAATGTACATCCTAAGCATGTCCTCTACGATCTAATTCACCTGCTTAGTCTTTCCTTCTGTCTTAGGGTGATATGTTGTGCTAAAATTTATCCTCATCCTGAGGGCATGCTGCATGGTGGTCCAGAAGTGGGAAGTGTACAAAGGATTGCGATTGCAAATGATCTTCCACAAAATCCCGTGTAATTTGAAAATATCATCAAGATATACCCGTGCCACTACACTAGCTATATAGGTGGTCTTTACTGGAGAAAAATGAGCCACTTTCATAAAAATTTCCACCGTGACCATGATGACATCGTGGTGGTATCTCGACATCAGTAACCCAACAACGAAGTACATGGAAATGATGTCCCACTTCCACTTCGGTATGGTATGAGGAAAAAGAACGCCAATTGGATGATAATTCTCGAACTTCACCCTCTGACACTCTAAAAAATGTGACACAAACTGAGCCACGTCTCTCTAAAGTCCTCTCCAATGGTACAACTGCAAGGTATAAACTATCATGAGGAAGCTACTACAAAATCCTGCTCCATAAATTTGTACTCGCTGAAGTAACCATAACAAAATCAAGGCGTCTGTAACCATGTTCTCCTTCCCCTTCACATGCTCCATCTCCATATCATACTCACAAAGCAACTCCATCCAACACCGCTGATGAGCATTGAGATTGGGCTATGTGAAGAGGTGGCAGAGACTCAAGTGATCAGTCCTGAGTGTAAATGTTCAGCAAAGAAGAAAGTGTCTCCACCTCACAAGGGCGTGCACAATTGCTGCAAGCTCAAGATTGTGAGTCAAATAATTGAGCTCATAATACTTGAGTTTGTGAGACTCAAAATCAACTACTCTACCCTCCTACATCAACACACCTCCAGGCCCTACCAAATAAGCATCTATGTAAACATATAACTTGCCCTAAGGATTTGGCATTGCTAGAATAGCCGTTGTCGTGAGGCATTCCTTCAGTGTCTTGAAGGCATTCTCACATCTTTCTGACCATATAAACTTCTTCCCTTTCCTCTGAAGGGAAGTGGTAAGGTGCATAATCTGAGAGAAGTCCTGAACAAACCTCATATAATATCCTTCCAAACCCATGAAACTATGCACCTCAGTCACACTAGTGGGTGCTGGCCAATCCATAATAGCTCAAATCTTGGAAGGATAGATTATGATACCTTCCCCATAAATGATGTGGCCCAAATACTGCACCTCTGTCTGAAAGAACACACACTTCTCCAAGTTCCCATAAAGATGTTGCTCACAAAGAAATTGAAGAACTTGATGAAGGTGCTCCTCGTGCTCCTCATGTATACATGATTAAATCAAAATTTCATCAAGGAATATGAGCATGACGCAATCCAAAAATGTCTTAAATACCCCATTCATCAATCTCATGAACACTTCGGGGGCATTCGTTAGATCGAAAGGTACCACTGTGAACTCATAGTGGCCATATATCATACGAAAGGCATTCTTATGAATATCTACCTCCATGTTCCTCAGTTGGTGATACCCTAACTTAAGATCTATCTTGGAGAAAATTGCGGCCCCCTTCATCTGATCAAATAAATCATCAATACGCGGAAGGGGGTAACGATTCTTGATCATTACTTTGTTCAGCTGGCAGTAATCAATACACAACCACAGAGATTCATCCTTCTTCACGAAGATCACCAGTGCACCCCAAGGGGATACACTAGGAAATATTAGGCCTTTCTCCAAAAGGCCCTCAAGCTATAACATGAGCTCACATAGCTTAGGAGTAGTCATCTGATAAGGTGCTCATGAGATGGGCTTTGCGATTGGAACTAGATCTATGTGGAAATCTATTTCACGTGGGGGAGGTAACCTCGGTAGCTCCCCTGGAAAAATATTGAAAAAATGTCTCAAAATGTGATGGTCATCAAGGGATGGTCCACTAGACTCATCCTCAGATCTATCACTAGCCATAACAACATACATCTGAAAACCTCATCGCACACACCACTTAAGCTACATAGCGGAGATGGTATGAATAGAAACGAGCCTCGTAACCTCTGCTATCACTGACTCCACTCCTAGATCATTTTTACAAGAAATAGTCTTATGGTAATAGTCCACTCTAGCTCTGTGTGGAGACAACTGGTCCATGCCCAAAATGACACCATAAGAACCCAATAGAAGGATTCAAAGATCCGAGGTAGTGGTGAAGGGTCCCAAATCCACTACACACTCCTTAACTAAGGAGTCTATAGAAATTTTGGCTCCAGAAGCCATCTCAATGTCCTAACTATGATCCTGCCTAACTTCCACTAGCCTGTAACACTCTATTAAGGATGGTGCAATACAAGAATCAAATGAACCAGAATTAAATAATATAGAGGTGAAAATACCACCAATACTACCTATCGTCTCTATCATGGTACTCTAGTGCTCAGCCTGGTGGTTCTCGACTGCTACGTAGATGTAATGGCTCTGTTTCATATATCCAACAGTAGGCTCTAAGATCTACATCTTACCCTTGTTGATAGGGTTATGTGGGAACTCTCTCTAATGATGTCCAGCAACACCACAACCATAGTAGCTGTCTAGTCCTCTTCAGTGGGATGCAACTCCAGCCGATGCTCTAGAGGTCTAAGCTATGCATCCTGATGATTTGGCTATGAACTATTGAGGTATCTTCTGATGAGATCCTATGAACTAAGCTCTTTGTGCACCCTATGTCCTAATGATACCCCTAGGAGGAGGCCCTATACTCTTCCCCCTCTGTGTGTCGAATCTCTGAGGAGGTCTCTAAGGTGGGCGGGGCTACTGAGGTGGCATGAAGGAAGACTATCCCAAACTCTAGCCATTGTGTGGAGGAGAAACTGACCCCCTAATCTACCAACCTACATCTATTGGATGAGGCTCTGAACTCTATCTCTAGCCTACTGTGTCTTCTCCCGTGTCTCCTCTGCAATATATACCTTCTCCATGGCCTCTGCTAATGTCTGTAAAATTTAAATCTAAATCCAAATCCAAATTCAGGCCCCTAATGAACCTGTGAATCTGTACCTGCTCATCTTGCATATAGTCGACATACTAGAGTAGGTCCAGAAATTGACTCTCATACTCAGCTACAGTCATCGATGCCTGACGGAGGTCATGAAACTCATCTATCCACTGCTGAATAAACCTCCTGGGAAAATATATGCTCCTGAAACACTCCTCAAATAGCTCCCAGGTAACTGTCTCTGAGTCAACATGGAGCTTCTGCTCCTTGGTCCTCCGCAAGAATCCTTCTCCATCCCTCATAAGATGGATCGCAATATGAGCTTGAAGTATCCACTCAAGCTCACCAACCAGGCCTTTTCCTAAAAACTGTCTGTATCTCCCGAATATTGATATGGTCGTAGCTTCAATATCTCCTTGATATGGTCTGTAGCTGATGTATGACGACCCCTAGGTCTCTCTGTATGTTCCTCCCTCTGTCTAGGGCTTCGAGATCTATCCCTATGTCTTGAAATTTGTTAGCATATGTTGCATAGTTCATATTTTAGGAATGTTTGTTTTGCTTTTATCCCTTTATTTTCTCTTCCTTGGTGTATTCCATTATCCTCTCTTCTTTATCCAAATCTTCCTCCTTCAGTTTATGGGAATGTAGTTGATTATTTCTCCTATATAATGTATGCACTTCTTCATAATAAAATAATTGTGTTGAGAATTATTCACTCCACATTCTTCTCAGGATTTGTTTGATTCCTACATTTTGGTATCAAAGCTGTGAAATCTCTGACCTGTGTGCAGTGTTTTTTTTTTCTCTGGTGTTTTTCCTTATTGCTGCGTAAAGCTCCTTCCTATACGTGGAAGTCTGCGTGGAGAATTTTTTGACTTGTGCTTTTTCTCTTGTGTGTGTTTGAAGGAGTTGCATGCAACAAAGGAGAAAGTGCATTGATTTATTTATTTCTCTCAAAGACTCGGCATGGATTGGTAATCAATCTACGTAAGAAGAAAATATTGCTACTATTTGGCCCAGATTGGATGCATGGGAAAATACTGTTTGATCAACATGCACGTGGGATACATATCATCAACCTATGTGGAGGCTTGAAGCTTCTGCTGCTATGTGGAGGAACAGACCAAAGAAACTGCGTGGAAGTTTTTTTAAGTTTTTTTAAATTTTTTGCGCTACAAGACAAATCTTCATCATACTTGAGTATAGGAGCTTAGAATCTTCTGCTGCATGACTGATTTACTGCAAAGTGAAGGAAGGAAACACATCGGTGGAGAGAGGACTGTCTGCGTGGAAATCAAACAACAACAAAATAAAAATGTGCAAATCTACTACATGGAGAAGAGCTGTAGATTTGCATTACCTACGTGGAATATATTCTAGCTATGGTTGAGTCTATCTACATAGAATTATTTGTATGCTCTATCTTCACTGTGCCTTGCACTATTTGAAGTGATACTTTGGCTCTCCCCGCTACCATCTCTAGTTGACATGGGATCTCCATCCCTCCTTAGCACACACTCTGCCTCGACATTGGAAGTTTTTGTTGTGTGGATGAGTCTTCAAAAAAGAGGAGAACTTTGTGAAAATTTAGAACAACACAAGGAGAAGAAAATTGTAGATACTTCAACACTTCGCCGAATGTCGAGTGTAGAAAACTCTATTGAGAGTGTCAATAACATGGTCGCCATAACTGAAAGCTAGAATATCAACTCACTAGCTAGAGAACACTGTAAAGAAGCTCTTGAGAGCTCTGAGTTCTACTTTGCTTTGCTGAACGAGCTTCGAAATACCAGCAATCTAGCATTTGACAAGCTATTTCGAGAAGGACTCCTTGAGTAATTTCTTTTTTGACGTTAGCTACCAAGCAAAGTGAGTACAGTAAAGAATTAGAAGCCAAGTACGAAACCGATTGTGACGATGAAGATGAATGCCCTACAAAAGCGTCGATGTCTCACAACACGAAGAATATCGTGAGCATCTACGAGCCAGTCTATTCTCGATCAGTGAGTCCAAATTGTAATAACTTTTTCAAATAAATAAAATATTTTATTATTAATTATGATGTCTTCTCCGAAAGTTACTTCTGTCCGACGCTCAGTTGCTCAAAGGGTCCTAATTTTGCACGGCCCTAGAAGACAAAAATGAAGACAATCCTTCAGTTTGAAGGATTATGGGGAATTGTCACAAGGTCTGTGCCCTGCTCCCACAACCCCGCAATGAAACTAATAAAATATGAAATGGCTAGTGGTAAATCACTTGATGTTGATAATGCTCAGTATCAG
Source organism: Taxus chinensis (assembly GCA_019776745.2). Taxonomy (NCBI): domain Eukaryota; kingdom Viridiplantae; phylum Streptophyta; class Pinopsida; order Cupressales; family Taxaceae; genus Taxus; species Taxus chinensis. Next base: position 40,705,923 of record CM034153.1, on the reverse strand, counting down.
TGACGATGTGCAACCTCATGTTTGGAATGCGGAGAAACCAAAGGAGGCCTGGGACAAGTTGGCAACCATTTATGAAGCCAAAAATCAATACAAAGATTCTTCATCTTGAGTCCAAGCTGCACACCCTCTCTATGGGGTTAGATGAGAAAGTGGAGGAATTCTTAAGTCATGTGGCTGAGCTGAGATCGAAGTTATTAGCGCTCAGTGAAAATGGTAGATGATAAAACTACTCGTCGCAATCACCTTGAGAGAACTCCCTTCTTAATTCTGAGTGTTTGTTATGACACTAAATGTGTCTAAACAAATAGTGACATTCAAAGAGATTTTCAATTTGCTACAGCAGGAAGAGGCCATCACTTCATCCCATGAGGAGTCTCAGGATAAAGCCTTATTCTCAAAGCCCTACCGTGGCCAGAAGAATTGGAAAGGGTCCCCCAGAGAAGCCAAATCAAGCGCAACCAAAACAAAAGTAGAAAGATCAAAAGTCAAAGAGAATGGTGTCACATTTGTAGAACCAATACTCACGACACTGATCACTATTGGCACAATAGCTTGAAACAAGGGTCTTCAAGGCATACAAGCACATTCGGAGCGCACATCCGGGCACGAAGATTTTCAAAAGTCCAAATGACATCCCCACTGAAGAAAGCACAAGGGACATCTTGCAGCCCAACAAGAAGATGATGAATCTGATGAGGATACATCAGAAGGATCCCATTATAGTAAGAATATTGTACTCATCTCTCAAACTTCTCAGCCCACAAAGAAAGTTCTGGGTTGATAGACTCCGATGCAAGCAAGCATATGTCAAATGACAAGAAGCTATTTGATTCACTACATGAAGAACCAATTGGAGATCGAGTTTGAATAGCGGATGACAAAGAGTACATTGCAGAAGGAATAGGGAATGTCACCATTCCTCTGGGACCATGAAAATGTATACTTACAAAGGTACTATATGTTCCTGGCTTGAATAGCAATCTTTTGTCTAGTTACTCAGTTCTTGAATCATCACCTTAAGGTATAATTTCTTTGTTCCAAAATGGCATTAAATCATGCTTAATCTCGCAGAACAAGGTACGGTTTCTTGCTAAAGCATTTGTAAAAGATAAGTTATTTTCTTTAGATACTGTTTCATCTTCTGTAGCAGCTTTATCTCCTTCAACAATAGAATCAATTTCCCTATGGCATTTTAGATATGGACACTTGTCGATCTAGTTCATTGCACCAGATGAGTTCAAAAGTAATGGTCCGTGGACTACCCAAATTGTCCAATTCCTTTCCTATTTTCCCTGGTTGTCTTGAAGGAAAACAACATAGAGATCCATTTCAGAAGCGAGAGCACCTTCCATGCCAAGAAGTGTCTGGAGGTAGTTCATACCGATCTGAACCGGCCCATTTGCCTGCTTCGTTTTAAGGATACAAGTACTTCCAACTATTCATGGATGACCATTCTCGCAAGATGTGGGTATATTTCCTGAAGAAGAGAGTGAGGCTCTTCAACACTTTCAGAACTTCTATCATCGTGTTGTCAAAGAGTTTGGACAGCCACTTCTTCTACTCTGCTCAGATCGAGGGGGGAATTCACATCAAAGAAGTTCTTGGCCTTCCTAAACCAACACGACATTAAGCAGCACCTGATTACTCCCTACACACCCCAACAAAATGGCATTGTTGAGCGTCGCAATCACACAGTGATGGAGATGGCTCATTGGCATGCTATCAACTGCAAATCTAGAAGAACACTATTGGGCTGAAGCAGTATAGAAATATATATATCTTCTCAGCAGGGTACTGAAAAATATTATACAAAATAAAATGCTAGAAGAGGTATGGATTAGTAGAAAAACCATCAATTTCTCATTTGGGAGTATTTGGTTGTACAACATACATGCATGTCCCACCTCAGAAGAGAAATAAGGTTGAGCCAAAAACACTCCCATGTATCCTTCTTGGCTTACAGTACTACCTCAAAGGCATATCGTCTCATGGATCCTGAGACAAAGAAAATATACGAGAGTCGGGAATGTGGTTTGTGACGAGTCATCCTTTGACTCAATAGTATCAACAGAAGATCCACTTCCAACCACATCTCACCGATTAGTCTCCGAATCAGATGATGAGCCTAGAGGAGACTACTCAGAGAAAAGAAATGCTGCCAAGAGAACTATTTGTTGACCTTGGAGAACTGGAGAATGTGACTCCACATCAATCCACATGGCAACAACAAAGTTCTTCTCAAAAGCAGCCAAGTTCTCATCCAAAGTGGGGTACAAAGCACTATCAAGGACTCACATTTGCAACAACTCCCAGATACATCCTCCGGAGTCAAAACAAGGAGTCAAACAAGAAATGAGATAAACTTTGCACTCATGAGTTCACTGATGAATAGCTCCGAGCTAGATAATGTTCGTGAAGCACTCAGTCAACCTCAGTGGAAGGAAGCCATGGATACAGAATATGACTCACTCATGAAAAATCAGACATGGGAACTTGTCGATCTGCCTACAGGAAAGAAACCCATAGGCTGCAAATGGGTTTTCAAGACAAAATATAAGGCAGATGGATCCATCGACAAACATAAAGCATGACTTGTAGAAAAAGGATATGCTCATAAAGAAGGCATCGACTATGAAGAAACCTTTGTACCCACTGTGAAGATGAAGACCATCAGAGTAGTTTGTGCACTTGTAGCACAGAAACGGATGGAGACTTCAGCAGATGGACGTCAAGAGTGCTTTCCTAAATGGTGATCTGAAAGAAGAAGTATACATGACCCAACCTGAAGGATTTGTTGATCGAAGAGCAGCCTAAAAAGGTATGTCGTCTCATCAAATCTCTTTACGGACTGAAACAAGCTCCCAGGGCATGGTATATCAAAATCAACGATCACCTTTTGCAGCTATGGGTTCACTCGTAGCCCCTCAGATTCAAATTTGTATATAAAGAAGGTAGGAAAAGAAATTGTCATTCTAGTTGTTTATGTAGATGATCTTGTGATCACTGGTAGTTCAAAAGATCAGGTTGATATTGTAAAGAATGATCTCAAAAGAACCTTCGAACATGACAGATTTGGGGCTACTACATTACTGTCTTGGCTTGGAAATATGGAAAAAGGAGCATCACATCTTTGTCTCCCCAGACAAAGTATGCCAAGAACACTCCTGGAAAAGTATAGAATGTCTGACTGTAAACCTATATCCACTCCCATGGAAAAAGGCTTGCAACTTTCAAGATTCCAGGACTCACCTCAAGTAGATGCTACTCTCTACAGGAAATTTGTTGGAGGGCTCATCTATTTGACATATACCAGACAGATCTCTGCTATGTTGTCAGCTATCATTTCTAGGTTCATGCAGGAGCTAAAGAAATGTCACTGGAATGCAGCAAAGCATGTTTTGAGATATGTCTTAAGGAACAACTAATTATGGTCTGGAATATAAGAAGAATGATCAATTATTCTTACAGGGATACGTCAACTCCGATCACGCTGGATCTATTGATGATAGGAAGTCAACTACATGATCCAATTTTCATCTCGGATCTGGACCTATCTCGTGGATAAGCAAGAAGCAGAATGTTGTTTCTATCTCATCCACAGAGGCAAAATATTGTGCCGCACAAGGAGTTGTGTGTGAAGTTATATGGTTACGTCGCATTTTGGATGACCTAGGAATTCATGAAAAACAGTCAACTATTCTCTATTGTGATAATCAGAGTGTGTTGAAGCTCATGTAGAATCCAGTCTTTCATGAACGAACAAAGCATATTGAAATTGATTGTCATTTCATTCAAGAAGCACGTCTTGAACCATCAAATTCAGCTCCAGTACTGTCCTACAGAAGCACAAGTTGTCGACATTCTCACTAAATCTCTTGGAAAAGTGAAATTTGAACTTTTCAGGGGTCACATTTGCAAGAATAATGTAATAAGGGGGGAATGTTAGCATACGTTGCATAGCTTCATATTTTAGGTGTGTTTGTTTCATTTGTATCCCTTTATTTCCTTCTTGCTTGGTTGTATTCCATTATTCTCTCTCCTACATCGATATCTTCCTCCTTCAGTTTAGGGGAATGTTGTTGATTGTTTTTCCTATATAATGTATGTGCTTCTTTATAATAAAACAAGGTGTTGAGAGTTACTCACTCCACATTCTTCTCAGGATCTTTTTGCTTCCTATAAAATCCTGTCTCCATGCCCTCTCTGTGGTGACTCTTGTCCCTAGCTAACTCTATGTAGAAGTTCTCTACCCTATACTCCTCGATGTGTCGAGGGGATGTATAGGCCTCCACTGATGGCTCCATGTCATGTCTAGCAAGTCATCCTCCCAAGGACCCTCTGCATATAGCGGCATTAACATCCTAAAGTGTCTGTAAAATATGAGGTAGAATGGTAGCTACATCCTACTCTTGAGGTGGTATATCTAGGTCTATGTGAAAAAACCCCTTGTTTGATTCATGCCTCCTACATAGATTAAGGTGAGAGTTAGTTCATTATTCTAGGTCTTATTTTAGTTTTCTATATTTTCTAAATTATACAATTATCATACATTCTGGTTTTCTAGATTAAAAAAAACTAATTTTGCACTAGGTTAATAGTTTATGTCTTATGTTTTCTAGGTGTGCCCATGAGTCCAAGCTTTTAACCCATGGCTCTGATACAAAGTGTAACACCCATAAAATGACATTCTAAAAACATGTTAACACCTAACAATTATCCCGAAAATTATGACTAATTTTTTTTGTTTAAGTTATAAGAAGGTTATAAGGGTTTTTAACCCTTAGGGTTCATTAAATTAACTTACACCACTAAACCCCACTTTTTCGATTAAAGAACCAGGTCTAGATAAGGGTTAACAAAATCTTGAATTTATCTCTAAGGTCCATTAATCAATTAGTCATTAGGGAGATACCATAGATTTATTTACATAGTTAAATGTTTTCTTCTCTTTAGTTAATATTTAAACCTAGAAAGGTTAACCTTATGTTGATTTATTTAAACTTATTATCCTATTAACTTAGATTCCTTTCCAATGACTTCCTAAGTCTTGCTAAGAACTAACAAAAGTTTAACACTCTAAGGAAATTAAATGGCCCCATTCACCTATCTACACATACCCTTCAGGACTTAATATAAATATTTAAAGCAACATTTCTACCAAAAGTAGGGTTAATCCTCCACCCTTAGATCAAAACAATCTTGGCCACTAGATCCTAGGGTTCCAAACTAGCCCTAGAAATCCTTATGAATTTTAATAAAGCCTTTCCTTTATTCTATTCTACTTATTTGTTCTAGTTATTTTTCTAAAATTGTAGGTTAGAGAGGAGGAAGCCATGGGAGAAAAAGAGGAAGAACTATGGAAGATTCTACAAGGAGATCTATCTTAGATTAGTTTAGATTGTAGTTTTATTGTTTTTATTACTTTCATTCAAGGATTGTGAGAGTTTTTCTTTACCAAAATAGTTTATTTCAAGCCATTTGTAGTTGGTTTTTCAAATTTGGGGCAAACCCTACCCCCATTGTTATAAATGAAAAGAATGTTTTCAATCCACCATTTGTAGGTTTAAAAGCTATATTCAACATGATTTGAGCATTGTTTGATTGCTGGTAGCTTCTTAGATCATTTTACAAGCTTGAAATTTAGTGTATACAATTAAAAATTTTGTACAGGCATGCATCCAAGAAGTTATGTCGTAAGTGATAGAACTGCTGCCCAGAGTAGACTGATGGTCCTAGGACCACCGCCCTACTTGGGTGACAAACCATGGATCGCTGCCCTATTGAACGGTAGTTTTGAGACTGCCACCTTAGCCTGAGCTATGGTTATAGGACTGCCACATTGCACAGGGTGGTGGTCCTTTTTTTGAAAAACAGAACCAAAAAACCTGAGATTTCACAAAAAACTAAAAGTTACTAAAAAGTGCTAAAATGCATTCTGAGTTCATTTTTGGTCATTTAGAGTTCCAGTTTTTGGATTTAATTCTATTTGTTCATTCCTTAGTTAAATTTACTCATTTTTAAAGTATGATCTAATCCAATAAAAATACATCTACTTTACAAATTCATTCCATTATGTTCAACTAGTCTTCTTTCAAATTTCATGAGTAAAAAGAGATTTAAATCTACTTTTACATTGTTATTCTCTTACAATGAAATGAACATTTCCAATAACAATAAATTTCAAATTTGTTCTCTTGTTCCCATTTTTACTACCACACACACACACACACACACACACACACACACACACACACACACACACACACACACATTCAAAACAACTATAACAACTTTATTTTCCATTCAAAATTTACTATGTATACATTTTCAACATCTACAACTTCTATATTTCTTCTTTCTCATTTACAACATTGCAACTTCCAACTAAAATTTTACACAATATATCCATTTTGATTCTTTCTTTTACACAATATACAAATATTGGAATGCAAATTTTCTCCATGAAATTATTACAAAGTCTTCCACTCAATGTGGGAAATAATACAAGAATGTATGCAAAAGAAAATACATTAATACAAGTTTTCCCACCCTAAGTGGGAATACATTTTTTTTCTTCTCAAAGAAAAGGTTCACGAGGTCTCTAAAAGAACTCCAAGATTCTCAACTACAACAAGATAGCTCCTCCAAGATTTTTTTGATTCACAATAAGAATGGGGGGAGAGGCAACACTCTCCACCCAACCAAGATATCCAATGAAGAGGAGTATCCATCCTCTCCATTGGCCCTTGAGCCCCAACCACATTACAATGGGAGATGATTCTAACACATAGCAACAACAAGCTTCCACAACACAAACAAATATTTCACAACCATTTCAACTACATTCAAATCAACTACAACACAATAAATAAGAACAACAAAACTATAAATAAAAAGGCTTAAAATGAAAGCCAAAGGAGCAAGACCTATGGGAAGGCCACTTATGCCTCCCAATGGGAAGGCATGCCCACCTTAAAGCCTCCAATGCATATCTTAATTCCCCTACATACTCTTATGCATCCCTTAAGTATCCCTTATACCTCACACATACTCTTATGCCTCCCTCAATCTCTTATTCCTCCCTCATAAAAAAAACAAGAAAGAAATGCAAGCATTCCTTATACAAGGTGGGGAACCCAACCCAAACTCCCTCCAACAAAAAATGTAAACTCTTATTCCCCCCTACATGAAATCTCCCCATAGTCTCCTCCTACTCCAAACTTAGGAAATCTATCCATACCCAACAAGCATTCCAAATAAAACAATACTCAACACAAGCACATAAACACAAAATAAAGTATAATATAAGAAAGGTAAAGCTCCGACCTTTCCATAGTAGAGCTTGTTCCAAGAGTAAATCTCCAAGCTCCTCAAAACCAAGAAAGCATCCACAAGCTCCAACAATCCTCTAACTCTCAAAAAATGCAAGAGCACAAAATAATGAGGTAACCTCTAAACAAACAAAATAACTTCCATAAATAGAAAAGGGAGAGAGGAGGATGAGGTGGCTCCACGGTAGGATGCCACCTCACTCATCCTCAACTCCACCTAAGAAGTCAAACCTCCACCCCAATGTACCATAAATTGGTGGGTGAGGGGAATGACAAGCTACTTACACACATAATCTAAGCCCACACCCCCTAAGGACAAACTTAATTACTTGAAAGAATGTGAAGTAAACATTTCACCTTTTTATCCTCCTAAAACACCTAATGGGGTCTAATTTTGACCCCCCAACCCATAGGTAGGGTTGGTATAGCAATATAAGAGAAGTGGGAGAAGTTTAATTTTTTCTACAAGCCTTCAAAATTGTCCCTTAGGGCCAAATTCGAGTTCCATGAAGGGGTAGAGTGTACAACATTCAAGATCCCCAAGTGCTCAACTTACAACTCAAAATCCAAGAGAAATATACTCTAATAAATACATTTCTTTGGTCACATATTTAATTAGTTTAGAACAAGATTAAATTAGCTAAATTAAGACATTATAACCCATTAATAATAAAATAGTCAAAAACATACACCAAATTCCAAATAAGAAATACAATGAATTACATCACGAAGAATCACATACTAACATCAATTAAAGGAAAACTAAATAAAAGACAAAACATAACCCCTTGGTAATAGTTTTCCCCTAACCAAATAATTCTAACACACACACAATTACATGTTGCAATGCTGACCCTTGTTGAATTCATCTAGAATTACAATGTCGTTTGTCTCTAATCCCCCCCGATGTTTGTTGTGAATAAATTTACCTGTAAAATACCTAAATACCTCCTTCGGCCTCCTGGCTGCATTAAAAACATCTATAACAAAATATACAATATAAATCCACAATCATATATATATATGAATCAAATATCATCTAGGAAAATACAATATCATTTAAAATTTCTAGCAACATTTCTATTCAACGTTTAATCCATGTTAAATGATCAGAACATTAGTTCAATTATTGAATCTCATGCAGTGTGACGAAAGTATATTGCATGTCAAAAATATAAACAAATAACCATGTCAAGAGTACCTCAACATCAATATAAAATGTCTCTAATAATCCACATGCATCATATATGAGTCGAAATCAACAACCGTCTAGTATCTCTAACATTTAATATCATGCTAAATCAAAACGCTGCAATATATCCATAAGTGTAGTCGACAGTATCAAAAACAATAATAAAAAAAAAAGTCGAAGGGAAGTGGGCACTACAAGTTTATTGTAGGATTAATGGGGGAAGGCACATCCGATACATATATAGACTTTTTGTTTGATTGTCCATCTTCTAGCTTTTAACCTTGTTGTTATTATGCCAATACATTGTTCGTTGGAAATATTTTATAGGTATCACCATTGCCACTTGATATATCCCCATTCAATCATTTTTTAGTGTTTTATTTATATTGCCAATATCATATTTCTAAAATATTTTATTTAAATTTTATAATATATTTTAGTTATATTTATTAATTTTATATCAAAAGTTCTTTTTACACCAAAAGGTGTATAATTTTAATCAAAACATATAATCTACCTTTCACTCATATGACTAACTCCTAAAAGGGCTCAATTATTATTGATTGTTCACTCACTAGTTGTTTTCCTACAATTACTTGAGATTAAAACATAAAAGGAGGAAACAACATGATACCTAGAAGAAAACACACTCATGCTTTCTTGACCAATGTCACCTTTGTTTTACTTGGTGGGCCAATTTATTTCTTTAATCTAGATTCAAGTTGCAGTCTTCATGTGTTTCTAAGAGTCTTTTTTTTCACCGGTGACCAATCACTCTGCTAAAACTTCGGAAGCATGTAAATCGAGTCTTGTTCACATTGTTGAGCTTCAAGACTGTTCATACGATGTCATGTTCACACTTAAATATAAATGATCATTAACAGGTTAGGTTAAAAATAGATTATACTTGAGTAATTGTTCCTTGTTTATTTTATTTTGTTTGTAGCTTATGCATATCAAATCAATGATTGATAGTGTTCAAGAAATTGACAAGTTTGTATAAATTTAGAGAATTATTTAAAATACCACCAACTAGTAACATGTAGGGGTTTTAACTCATGATGTACTTTTGATTTTGGAATTTTCCCCTTTTCAATAACTCCACATGTCTAATAATTGAGAAAATTAAATGATATTGAAACTCCTAGACAAGTCGTCTATTCAGTTTTATAGTCATTTACTATTCACCATTAGAAAACGCATATCAAGGAACTAGATTCAAAATTATTGATGTCATAGATTGCTTTGCCACCATTTATCTCAGTGTTACCTCTTTGTGGGGCTCCATTTACAACTAAAATTCTTGAAATTTAATACTTCTTTTATTGATATATGCATGCTACATCTTTTTTTCATGAATTCCATGGCTAGAATTGACAAGAGATCAAAAAAATTCAACCTACGGTAAGTATATCATATCATAAAGTAATAAAATAAGGAACATCTTTCCAACACATACACTACATGGGTATTCTTTGATTTTTTTCTTAGTAATCAGTCCATTACATACAGAGGGGCAGGTGATGTTGAAGCTTTATTTCTTTATCTAGGGAAGCTTCCCACTTGTCTTGATTTGAAAAAAAAAACATTGTAAATCATAAACCAATTTGTAGTCAACCATCTCAAAAAATGTATGGCATATCATGCTAAAAAATAGATTGGTAGATACATTTTACCTTCCATTCATATGATCAACCAAGGGGCTCAACTACCGATGAGTTTTTGTGCATCGCCAATTTTTTGTAATTAATCGACTATCAATTAGAAATATTGGGCTACAAATTCCTATAATATACAAGAATTATGGCTAGGTTTCCAACCTCGAGTCTATAGGATTTTCTGGATTTTTAATTTTCTCAACTTAAATTGAAAAGGAAACTCACACGAATAATGTGAACAAGATCGAGATGATAAAATTGAGTGTAGATAGAAAATATTATTTTGGTTAGAACAATTTGAGATGTGAAATAAGTTTACGTAGGTACTTGATTCCCACCTTTTTATTTCAATCTTTCATTTCATGTCATGATCTTATCTAACAAATTAAATCTCATCTAATAAAAAACCTTTAAAATGTAATATAAAAAATAAATAAGCTAAAACACATCTTATGACATTCACAGCACAATTACTACTAGAGAGGCCCTCCTACACGTTGACAACAATTTTTATGTTATGATAAAAAATACAAAGTAATAAAAAACCTAATAACTCCATGTTCATATTTTTCTGTTATTGTTTCCCATTGCTAAATTTTAAAAAGAAAAAATTGCAATGGCCACTTTGCTTATGGCTTCACATAAAAAATATAGTCATACAATTGTTGCAAAGTATACAGTTTCTAGAAACATGTGACAAAATTTTATACACGATAAATTCCTCGTCTTATGTGCAAGGTAGATGTTTATGTAAGTCCTAATTTATCGTACATTGAAACAAGTTATAGCTACCAAGCTATGTTTTTTAAGGTTTGCTCAAATTCGTAAATTTATATGTTTTTTTTTTTTTTTTTTCATATTCGTACTGCAAAACTTATTTTCTTATTACCTCTAAATATAATGTCAAGGTCCCATCTAGTTCAATCTCGAAATGAATGAGAAATCATGCGTGCATTCGTTAAGTATTTTCCCAGCCTTTTAATCCCCTCGAGATTTCCCTTTCCCACCCTTCAATACTACCAATCCTCTCTTGTTTTGTCCATTTCTTATACATGTCTTGCTTAATGTTTACTTATACATACATAATTTCTTTCTTTCCATTCTAATTTATGCCCTATACTTTGTTCTCATTTACACTTCATTCACAGACTGCATCCCTATCAACATTTACATTGCACTACTTACATGCGATTGCTAGGGTTTAGAGTCCTTGAAATTGTAAGAGGTTGAAATATCAATATAAAATATATAGAAGAAAATGATAATTTTGACGATATTGTAGTAAAAATCCATAAACATATTCAATTTCTTATAAAAACAAGAGCTACTACCCCCATTCATTGAAAACTTAATCTCAATTTTGCTTATGTTATAGGCTCTCTTCAAAATTCGGTTCAAATATATTCGAATACTAGTCAAAATGCCATACACTAATATTAATCCTATTGTATAGATATAAAATCCAAAAATAATAATCCGATTCAATGACCTCTAAATACATGTCAAGTTATAAATTTCTTCAACAACTCGAATAACCTAATGATTCATTCATATCCACATAAAGCACAAACATTCGATGGTTCGAATTCGAACACATTATTCTGAAAAATGAAATGGCACGTTACTTTAATAAGTTTAGACTAAAATATTTTGTTTCCTGAAACGATTAAGATTAATGATTAGGTTGTTTGTTTAAGACGTTGATGATGACCTTGAAATGAGCTCTTCAACAAAAGTCTCAAAGTTCCTTATTGTCTGCTTAGCTAATGTCTTCCACTGCAAAACATTCTTCCTTAGTTCGATCCCCACTTCACTTTCCATAACTTCCTTGATCGAGTTTTCCACTTCCTCCCTCCCAACAAGTCCATCCTCTCTCATCTTCTGTCTTATCCCTGTTTTCCACTCATCTTCTATGTATTTTGCATTAGTTGTCTGATCACTCCATTTAGGAACTGCCAGCAGAGGGACACCTGAACAGAGGCTTTCTAGCGTTAAATTCCATCTGCAGTGCGTCATAAATACACCCACGGAAGGATGAGAAAGTACTGCCATTTGCGGACACCATGGCACTACCAATCCTCTCTTGTTTTGTCCATTTCTTATACATGTCTTGCTTAATGTTTACTTATACATACATAATTTCTTTCTTTCCATTCTAATTCATGCCCCATACTTTGTTCTCATTTACACTTCATTCACAGACCGCATCCCTATCGGCATTTACATTGCACTACTTATATGTGATTGCTAGGGTTTAGAGTCCTTGAAATTGTAAGAGATTGAAATATCAATATAAAATGTATAGAAGAAAATGATAATTTTGACGATATTGTAGTAAAAATCCATAAACATGTTCAATTTCTTATAAAAACAGGAGCTACTAACCCCATTCATTGAAAACTTAATCTCAATTTTACTTAATAATATGTTATAGGCTCTCTTCAAAATTTGGTTCAAATATATTCAAATACTAGTCAAAATGCCATACACTAATATTAATCCTATTGTAATCCTATTGTATAGATATAAAATCTAAAAATAATAATCCGATTCAATGACCTCTAAATACATGTTAGGTTATAAATTTCTTCAACAACTCGAATAACCTAATGATTCATTCATATCCACATAAATAACAAACATTCGATGGTTCAAATTCGAACACATTATTCTGAAAAATGAAATGGCACGTTACTTTAATAAATTTAGAATAAAATATTTTGTTTCCTGAAACGATTAAGATTAATGATTAGGTTGTTTGTTTCTAGAAACTTGTGACAAAATTTTATACACGATAAATTCCTCGTCTTATGTGCAAGGTAGATGTTTATGTAAGTCCTAATTTATCGTACATTGAAACAAGTTATAGCTACCGAGCTATGTTTTTTTAAGGTATGCTCAAATTCGTAAATTTATATGTTTTTTTTTCATATTCGTACTGCAAAACTTATTTTCTTATTACCTCTTAATATAATGTCAAGCTCCCATCTACTTCGATCTTGAATGAACGAGAAATCATGCGTGCATTCGTTAAGTATTTTCCCAGTCTTTTAATCCCCTTGAGATTTCCCTTTCCCACCCTTAAATACTACCAATCCTCTCTTGTTTTGTCCATTTCTTATACATGTCTTGCTTAATGTTTACTTATACATACATAATTTTTTTCTTTCCATTCTAATTCATGCCCCATACTTTGTTCTCATTTACACTTCATTCATAGACCGCATCCCTATCGGCATTTACATTACACTACTTATATGTGATTGCTAGGGTTTAGAGTCCTTGAAATTGTAAGAGATTGAAATATCAATATAAAATGTATAGAAGAAAATGATAATTTTGACGATATTGTAGTAAAAATCCATAAACATGTTCAATTTCTTATAAAAACAGGAGCTACTAACCCCATTCATTGAAAATTTAATCTCAATTTTACTTAATAATATGTTATAGGCTCTCTTCAAAATTTGGTTCAAATATATTCAAATACTAGTCAAAATGCCATACACTAATATTAATCCTATTGTAATCCTATTGTATAGATATAAAATCCAAAAATAATAATCCGATTCGATGACCTCTAAATACATGTTAGGTTATAAATTTCTTCAACAACTCGAATAACCTAATGATTCATTCATATCCACATAAATAACAAACATTCGATGGTTCAAATTCGAACACATTATTCTGAAAAATGAAATGGCACGTTACTTTAATAAATTTAGAATAAAATATTTTGTTTCTTGAAACGATTAAGATTAATGATTAGGTTGTTTGTTTAAGACATTGATGATGACCTTGGAATGAGCTCTTCAACAAAAGTCTCAAAGTTCTTGTTTGAAGATCCATCTTTCCTCATTGCCTGCTTAGCTAATGTCTTCCAGTGCAAAACATTCTTCCTTAGTTCGATCCCCACTTCAGTTTCCATAACTTCCTTGATCGAGTTTTCCACTTCCTCCCTCCCAACGAGTCCATCCTCTCTCATCTTCTGTCTTATCCCTGTGTTCCACTCATCTTCTATGTATTTTGCATTAGTTGTCTGATCACTCCATTTAGGAACTGCCAGCAGAGGGACACCTGAGCAGAGGCTTTCTAGCGTCAAATTCCATCCGCAGTGCGTCATAAATACACCCACGGAAGGATGAGAAAGTACTGCCATTTGGGGACACCATGGCACTACCAATCCTCTTTCTCTAGTTTCATCGAGAAACCCCTTGGTAAATCTTGCGGAGCATTATTTTCTTCTTTATAATATATTTTATTTTTATTTATTAATTTTATATGAAAAGTTCTTTCAATCAAAACATATAATTTACATATCACTCATATGAATAACTCCTAAAAGGGCTAGATTATCATTGATTGTTCACTCACCAGTTGCTTTCCTGCAATTACTTGAGATTAAAATGTAAAAGCGGGAAACAACGTGATACCTAGAAGAAAACACACTCATGCTTTCTCGACCAATGTCACCTCTATTTTACTTGGTGGGCCAATTTATTTCTTCAATCTAGATTCAAGTTAGAGTCTTCATGTGTTTCTCATGAAGTCTCGTTTTTCACCACTGACCAATCACTCTAATAAAACTTCGGAAGCATGTAAA